>JARHVA010001757.1:1215000-2417500 GCA_037957365.1 Torreya grandis
TTTGATCCTAAGTCAATTAAACAACAAATGTATCTAAAAAAGTCATCTTCCATGTGAATCCAATAACAATTTTTTTGGCATGGAAAGTGGACACAAACACAAAATAGTATGGACCCATTTTAGAGAGTATAGATATAAAAAGTTAATAATATTTATTATCTATTCCAAATTATTTTAGTTAAAAAATCAAATATTTGAGCTTATTTAATAAGTCCTATAGTGTTTCAAAGTCACCCAAACTCAAACTGATGATCTCATTCTCTAATTCATGACCTCTCATCACATCCTACTGTCTAAAGAGTTTTTCTAATGTGGTCCATACTTTATTTGGTGTTTTAGCAGATTCAATGTGAAAATGTAAGTTAGGAGAAATAGACAAAATAATAAAACCATGTGATTGATCACATATATTAAACCATTTATTTTTATCTCTCCTATGATTTCCTCATTCATAGTAATCTTATAAAATCCTTGTTTTCTTAGATCAAGTAACATGTTACTTTTCCATTCATGATAATTGAATGTTGTAAGAGGAAGAAATGACCTAAAATTTTACATGGTGCAAGAAAAGAGGTAAATCTATAAAATAAATAAGAAATGCATAAAATAAAATTACACAACACCACATAATCCTCCCTTAGAACTATTAGAGTGATCCCCCTTAAGATGTAAATATAAGTATGCTCGTATAGACATCGGACACAATTGAGAATGTGTCTCGATAAATTTATGCTTAAGTATGAAATAAATAGAGAGACATAAAACTAAAATTATAATGTGTCCAAGAGTGTATAATATTTTTTTTGAAGAGAGACAAAAAATATAACTAATACATAGAGCACAAAAAAGAAATCACTTTTGAAGAAGATGACACTCAAGTTTGAGTTATCAATAAAAAGTTATAGCCATTTGAAAATATTAGCTCACATGAAAAATTTGGGTGTGAATGGTGGGAAATATTTTTTTATCAACTTCCTCAAAAAAATATTGAGTCCCTTTTAATAAAAAATCTTTAAATGTTTTTAGAAACTATTTCATAAAAAAAAACTTATGCCTCCATAGAGTAAAAGTTAAGCATTTTTTGGCTGGAAGTGACCATGGGCTTAATTTACATATGACCAAGGGATAAGGCCTAAGTGTGGGAGTGACATCATCTCAAAAATACACCCATTTTTAAATGAATAGTGTCACACTTCACTTTGTTAAATTTGATGGTTTCACACATGTTATAAGGTGTAAGATAAGGTTGGCAGAGTTCTAGGTGTGCTTCTATAGACAAAAAAGTCTGATAGGCCTACTATTAAGTTTAGAAAAACTAGGAAAGGTTGATAACATGTCAATAAAAACTTGACAATAGTAATTAAAAGAGGGTCATAACATGAGAGGTCTATATGCAAGGTCAGTAGAACCTGATGTAGGTGCTGATAGGGTTTACAAGTCCTAATAGAGGTGTAAGTAGGGGTGCCAAAACCTGATAATAGTGCTTGTAGGAGGTTCATAAACCAATAGAGGTGTGAGTAAGGGTTATATTGTCTGATGGTCATGCATATAGGGGTAATGAGACCTAATGGTCATGTAATAAGGGGTTGCAAGACTTGATAAAGGTACAAGTAGGGGTCATAGGACCTGATAGGGCTACCAACAAGGGGGTCAAAACTTGATGATACTATCAGTAAGATTCCTAGAACCTAATGAGGTTACACATAAGGGACACAAAAACTAAAACTGTGCAAGGGGTAAAATGTCTTATAAAGGGTGAAAACCTGCCAAGGTGTTTATAGAGGTGAAAAACTCTATTGATATGAAAAATCACCAAGACCTATAAATTTGGTAAGGATTTCACAAAATACAGTAAGAACCCATTTGAGAAATTAGAAAACCCAAAATAACCCAAAAATATTTTCTTTATTTGAGACCTTTGCAATACAAATTTGCATGAAATGGCTAAAAATGCCCATAAAACCTCCAAAAATGGTTGAAAAACACTGTCACGTATCTAGGTCGAGTGAGAAATCAATAGTAGAGTTTTGATGCCTTTTATATTTTATGGAACTCTATATTTTATGATACGAGACTCTATCTATATAATTTGAACATATTTTCACAAAATCCCACCAAACTTATGAAAACCAAAAAATCAAGAAAGCTACCAAGACTGCATGCATGTAAAAGATCTCTCCAAGGATTTTGAAATGGTAAAAGAGCCACCAGATAAAATATCTAATACCATGTTAGATTAATACAATATATATGAATGTCATATATTTCATGAAAACCCTAGGAGTAGGTGAGAACAAGATGCAAAGAAAAAGTGAGCTTCATTAATGTTTGTTAGCTGATTAACCAAAAAGTATAAATGAGGTACATTATATAGTGAGATATTAGGTCAACATAAAGGTAACAACTCAAATCACAATTATAAAACACATAATGTGCATTTATCCTAATGACCTTAACAACCCTAAACAAGTTGACTAAAAATCGTGTAGGTAAAATTGAAAGTAGGAAAAAACCTACACTAATAGAAACATGCCTAGTCTCTATATAATCTAAGTTTTTAGCCAATAATGGAGCTCACCCAAAATTTCCAATTGATAAGAATGAACCTAGGCAAAAAGTTTACCCTAATAATTTTAAGGTCTTATACTAAACAATAATACACAATTATTTATCTACTTCTATCATAGGCTCAACTATATTGAAAAAATTTAATTTTCTTTTCAAAAAGGGCTTAACATCATATCTATAGGCTTGTGCATGGAATTGAGTTCCATCCCTAGGTCTATAGATGTGAAAACCTAGGTTTTTATCAGATAAATCTACTATTTTATACATTCAAATGATATACTTCCTTAAACATGTATCTAAGAAATATCTAATATTTTGCTCAGTATAAAAACTAAGTCTATAAATAAAACCCAAAACTTAACTGACTTGGTTATATATCACTTTAATGAATTCAATGGTATCTCTTGTCCATTATAGATAAGATTCATACCTCCTTGACCATGACCCCATTATCCTCTTTTTATTCCTCTTATTCTTTTTCCACTCATCCATATTTTGCATGCCCATTTCACTCTCCTACAAAATTGCCAATTATTCATTACGAACTCACCTTAAATTAAGCTTGATCTAAATACTCTACATATTAATCAATAATCCATTACCCTAATTTTTAGCATGGCTAACAAACGAAAGTTCTTAATCATTACAAAAATGGCTAAGTCAAACACAACATGACATCTAAAACCTAATTTCTTCCTATTCAAAACACGTGATAATTTGTTATTAAAATTTTTACCACATCGAAATTCAAAGTTCCAAGTCACAATTTTTTTTTTAATTTAATTGATTTAGGTTATTTTACCCTATTTCACACCCTTAGGTCACCAAAAAGGGTAAAAAAGGTATACAACTCACACAAGATCCTCAAACACCTAAAACTCTTATAAGCTAAAATGCATCAATGGTTAAACACATCATAGTTTAATTCATATTGATATTTTTAAGGAAAAAAAATAGTCAAAACATAGACTTCACATTTTATGCTAATCAAATCTTCAAGAAAAGTAAAGAAATGAAAAAAATGTAAACATGCTATATAAACTGTAAGGACAAAAAATGCAAGCAAAACTCAATATTTTGTAGAATACTTATTGTCATTTGCTTCATCTTAGCACTCAAGAGTGTAGTGCGAGTGTGCCAATTTGATTAAATTCTCTCTATCCTTAAATTATGTTATTATTTTCATCATCATCCCTTATGATAATCTCTTTTTATACCATTTTGTGAGGGTAGGATTGTCCTGCAACCACCTTGATAAAAAAATAGGTAGTTATCTCAAGATTGCAACAAAATAATCAAGTACTCAAAATATATAAATATAAATGAACTATTGTAATGAAAATTAAATTTGTAAATAAAATCATATTTAAACATGATCATATAACATAATACATACATAAGCATAAGCAAATGTCTTCCAACATAACTGATCATGAAAAACTAGTATAACTATCAACCATAGAATATAAATATCCAGATATACTATGAAAATAAAAAACTAATAATAATTAGTTCCACTTCCAATACTAATATTAATATAGTTTTAAAGAGTGGGATAGGATTTGACATCCTCCTCTTAAAATAGGTCATCATCTTGATGAATTTTATTTCAAACAATTTTTTTATAAATAATTAATCATGTTCAACAGAAAAATAATTAATATAAATGAGGAAACAACCTAAATAATTTCTCATAATCTTTCCATTAGCATTGTGTTTAGAATATTGGTCCCACTGCACATAGCCTTGTGATACTTTCCTATTATGCAAGATAAGCTTGTGAGTATCATTTATTTTAATTGATTCTACTATGACCACCCTTGGATCCAAAATCTATAATGCATTCTATTTTAAAACATGTGAATGATCAACTATATAATTCTTAAGATAAGATACATGAAAAACATTATGCATTTGAGCTAAAGTTGGTTGAAAATCAAGTCTATATGCTACAAAATTGATCACTTCTAGAAACTTGAAGGGTCCCATGTATCTTGGTGATAATTTTGCTAATTTCCTATACTTAATAACACTCTTTTGGGGTTTGACTTGCAGATTTTTTTAAATCTCCAATTGAGAATTAAGTTGATGTTCTTTTTAGATCATCATAACTTTTTTGCCTATCATTGGATTTAGCCAATATTTGCCTTATTAGATTTACTTTTTCTTACATTTCAACAAGAATATCTGGTTTAAAGACCACTTTATCTTCTAGTTTATCCCAACTAATTAGTTTTCTACACCTCCTACCATACAATGCCTCAAAAGGAGCCATTTTCAATGTTAATTAGAATGAGTTGTTATAAACAAACTCGACCAATGGTAGGTATTCATCCAAACTTGTATTTCTAGTCCATATAATATATTCATAAGAGATCCTCTAAAACCTTATTCACCCTTTATATTTGTCTATCTATTTATGGATGGTAAGTTGTACTGAAGTTCAACTATGTACCCAATGTTGAATTAAGAATTTGATAGAACATTAAGGTCACTCTAGGGTCCCTGTCTTAAATGATAATTTATATAAATCCATGTAATATATATACCTTATTTAAAAAACTTTTGGTGAGTATTATTGCATCATCTATTAGATTACCTAGAATGAAGTGAGCTACCTTGATGAGTTTATCCACAACTACCAATATCATGTCATGATAATTTATAGACATAGGCAATCCTTAGACAAAGTCCATGATAATAACTTACCACTTACATTATGGTATGGAATTTGGGTAAAATAACCCAACAATATGTACATGTTCAACCTTAACTCATTGACATTCTAAGAATTTAGACACAAAGTCTACCACATCCTTTTAATTCCCTTTTAAAAATACAATTGTCGTAGTTGTGATAAGAGCTTAGTCACTCTAAGGTGTCTTGAATATAGAACATTATGAAACTATTTTAACACAACACTTATCAAATTTTTCCTATTAGGCACATGAATTATACCATTATATCTCAAAGCTCCATCATTATCAAATTAAAATCCTTGGTATCTATGATCTTGGGAATTATTAGCTAATGCTTTCTTTACCTATTCATAGAATTCATCTCTGGGTGATAATTTTACTACTTGATGTCAAAAAATACTCCTTATAGTGGTTAAATTTGTAATGTACCTTCTACAACTAAGGGAACCTATAACTCTATTTTCCTCTCTCTTAATGTAGTTAATGTAAAAATCATAGTCTGATAAAAATTATAACCATTGCCTTTGACAAGTATTAAGGTTAGGTTGGGTAAATATATACTTGAGTCTTAAATTATCTATTTTAATCTCAAATGGCTTTCCTAACAAATAATGCCTCCAAACTTGCAAAACATGCACTATGGTAGCCAGTTCTAGGTCATGTAAAGCATAATTTATCTCATAAGGCTTCAAATTCCTTGATTTGTAAGCTAAAACTAAACCATCTTACATAAGAACTCATCCCAAAACATTCCCTGTAACATCTATTATAACTTCAAAATTACCATTTGGATCTAGAATCTATAACCTTGGTGATGAAGTAAACCTCATTTTTAGAATCTAAAAGGATTCTTTGGACTTATTAGGCCAAAAAAAACACTTCTCTTTCTATTGAAGAGAGGTGATAAAATTTTCTATCATAGATAGATTTAACACAAAATTATTATAGTACCCTACTAAACTAATTAATCTACACACCTCATTCACATTTCTGGGTGATTACCACTCCATAATAGATCTAATCTTGGTTCGATCCACAATAATTCCTTTTGTAGAGATAATATGTCCTGAGTATTATACTATTATTTGGAAGAAGGCACACTTATAATTTTTTTTATAGATTTTATGCTTATGCAACCACTACAAGACTAGATACAAATGATCAACATGCTCATATTCACTTTGAGAATAGATGTAAATATCATTGAGGAAGGCTAACATAAACTGATGAAGATAATCTCTAAACACATTGTTCGTGACATTCATGAATGTGGCAAGTGCATTCGTTAGTCCAAAAGGAAGCATCATAAACTCATAGTGCCATATTAAGTCCTGAAATCTATTTTTGGCATATCTTCCTCTCTAATTCTCAATTGATGGTACTTGAAATGAAGATAAATTTTAAAAATGACTATTACACTATGCATCTAATAAAAAATATCATCAATGTGGAGTAAAAGATACCTATTCTTGATTGTTTCCTTGTTTATCAATTAATAATATATGCATAAGTGAAGGGTTCTATCCTTATTTTTGACAAAGACTATAGGTACACCTCATGGTGAAACACTTGGCCAAATCAACCATTTGGACATCTCTTGAAGTAGGGTCTTTAGATAATCTAATTTAGTTGTAATTTTATAGGGAGCCTTAGATTGTGATTCTGATCCTGGAATTATATCGATAGTGAAGTTAAATTCCATCTTGGGAGTTAGACCTGATAATTCCTCTAGAAAAACATCCTAAAATTCTTGTAGAAAAGGAGTCTTCTATTGAGGGTTCATTGGTTTCTCTAATTTCATCCATTTTGAATAGGAACACTTGACATCCCTTTTACTAAACCTTTTAACACTCTTTGTTCTCCTTAAATTTGGGTTTGATTTTCAAAATAATCTATACACTCAACTTTCTTAAGAAAATAATCAACTTTGGCTTTGTGTTTAGAGATCTATTTCATGCGTAAGATAACATCATATGATCCTAGTGATGTTGCATAGAGATCAATAATCATATCAAATTTTGGCATCTTTATCTCAACCTCTATAGGATATCTGTCAACCTTGACCTTGGATTCATTCTCATATTGAACTAACCAAACATTTACCATATAACCAAATTTTATATATAATTTACTTAACATTATAAGAGAGATTAAACATTCAGTGGCTCATGTATATATCAAAATATTATTAGGATACCCCAAAAAAGTATCTGATACTTTAGTGGGAGAGGCTTAAAATTTTGATTAATAGTTGTTAACTATTACATGAATACACCGTTGAAAGGTTCTCTGCTATGGTGTACAAGTGGATGTATTCTTTTTTCTACTATCTATCTTCCATCAAGGGCAATCCTTAACATAATGGTCTCCTCCACACATAAAGCATCCACTAGTGGTCCTTACCTCTCAACTTGATTAACTCCCTTGAATTCTTATTTGAAACCACTTCTAGAGATCCTATTCCATAAAGCATTACTAAATATTACATTCTAGATATTGAATCGATTCTTTGAATTCCCATCCCATTTCTAGTTCTTTTTCTTGAATGCAGTCTTTGATCTTCCAAACTTATTTTTGAATTTTTATCTAACCTCAACAAGTGATTTCAACTTTTTTTCTTAATTAGTTTCACAAAGACTTGGTCCATGGTGGATGGCCTATGCACATCCACTTCACACCCAATTTGGGGTCTTAAACCCATGATGAACTTCTTGATCTGAAAACATTCATCTTATTAATACTAGGAAACATACTTCAAGAGCTTTGTAAATTATTCCCAGTATTCATTTACTAACATATATCCTTGTTTTAAATTCTATAAATCTATTCATTTCTAATCAAAATACAACTAGGGTAGCCATAACACTTTAAAAAGAGTCATAAACTACTCCCAAATAATGGTAGTGGATTCAAGAATAATCTCAAGCTTCTTATTAGTCCACCAAGTTGTTGCTTCACAAGGTAGTTGGTAACCTCCTCAAATGGCCTTGGTTACCTTATAATAATTCTTAATCTTGAAATATTTTTCTATTTTAGTAAGCCAAGTTTTAGCTTCATCACCCAACATCATTCCATAAAATTTTGGTGGATTCACTTTCTTCATATCTCATAGAAGCTCTGTAACTACTTGAGCTCTTATTAATTGCTATTCCTCATCATGCCCTTGATCCTAAGGCTCTTTCTAATTGGATGATTATTTTTTATAACCTCTTATTCATTTTTATCTTTTGGTCCATGAACTTCTCAATCTAGGGATATTATTCTGTCTCTAGTCTCATTCATGACAATGAGTATTTGATCAAGTTTTGTAGCTTGTTCAGCTATTAGCTGATTAAGACCAACTCAAAGGTTCACATTTGATGTCCCCTCTACACTCAATTTACCTCAAGACATTATTCTTACTAAAAATAAGATAATTAATTTAACATTAATGGAATCATTAGGTCTATGCATTAAACCTTCACTCTAATACTACAATGTTGTAACCCCATTAGGATACATAAAAGTTACTCATTTTTTTAAAAATAATAAAGATTACTGATAACATCATTAATAATCATCTACATATTCCACTGTTGGACTAAGAAATATTCTAAAGTAACAAATGTATTAACCCATTAGTTAAAATATGATCCATTTAATTTTCAAATAGTGTCTAACAAAATATTAAATAAATATTTCTCATGAAAAGAATAGTATAAAGAGACAAATACATCATTACACTAGAATAATTTTCAAATAAATTCATAAATAAGCATACAACCATTGCTATTACAATATCTAGAATTATTTAAAAGTCTCACAACCATTGTTGTGTTGAATAGATAGAAATATAATATACTACATATTACATCTAAGTAAAAAATCAAATATATAAGATAGAATGTACAAAACTAAACATAAGCCTCATATATAAATTAATGATCCATATAAATAGCCATGATTGTGATTCCCAAATGATTGAATAGCTGAAGAGAGGGAGAGCATCATCAAGGTGTTTTTCCTCCTACGATAGATTTTTGGTCTCCTACATAACTCCTCATTAGGAGTGGCCCTTCCCTTCATGAAGGGGCAAATAAAAATAGCAAAAATATCAACAAATCCTGGAACTTGTGTGTACAATCACTAATATATAAAATAGTCACATAGACCATGGAAAAAAATCCTCTATCTAATATGACACCAACATACACATGTAAACTAAAAGGTACAAGGGAATGACAATGTATTAGCTATAACATTACTTTGGCCAAATTTTTTATTATATAAATAAGATTTATATGGATCTGAGTCAATTCCACTCACATAAATTATGCACTAATGAATCAAATTATATCATATGATAGCAGGGGGTTGATATATGCATTCCATGGAAACATCCTCATATATCTATCACCTACTATCAAACAATGCATGCATACATACATAATCAAGGCATAATAAATGCGAATTGCAACATACTAATAAATCCAAACAAATTATGTAATATCAGGTATAAGCAATTATCTTTATCAATAATGACATTATTCTAATAATTCAACTAACAATGTCATATATAGGCTATCGTCAATAAATTAAATTCAACCCCAAATATGCTTTTATGTCTAGAAGACAAACCAAGTAATATATACACTATATCATTTTCATAATTTTATCTCTTTTTCTTAGCATAAAACCACATGAAATTTGATAGTATCCCATCAATATAAATTAGACAAATTCAAAATAGATTATAAACAAAAAATTAGGTTTCCTCCTAGTTTTAGTCAAGCTCCTAAGCTTTTTATTCACTTCTTGATAGTCTTCAAATTTTAATGCCAAATTCATCATTTCATTTTTTTGTAAAAATATCATATTTTAACTAATATAATGTATAACTTGTTGGTGTGAAAATGGGTTTCACCCAAACTAATTTCACCTTTGGGTTCCTTTCACACTTATTCACTTTAAGCTTACATATATTTAGTGCATAATTAAATGGCTAATTATGTGCACAGGTGTTTATGCACAATCAAGTCACTCCACATGTGTGGACCACACACCACTTTTTCTCCCACTTGGGTGTGTACATATGTTGATGACATGCCCACTATGGGTTTTCCACCCCATTCTCTCCTTCCTATATATTGAGCACTGTAGTAGTGCATTTGTCATGAGGAAATGAGGAATTATGAAGTGAATACAAGTAGTGATAATAATATAGTTTGTTATTATTAGTCTTATTTCCTAGCATGAGTGTTTCCCATAGGTTTTTTAGATTCTAGTTTAATATAACAAGGTACCAGAGCTAATTAAGTACCTAGGGCAGGCTTGTAGGGTTGAAATTTGTCTATTTATTTTATTACCAAAATTCTCTTCTCTTGCATATGTAGGATGGTCTTGAGAATCAAAATGGTGTAAAAAGAAGAACTAGATTCAGGTGGGGTTCCTATTGAGAATTTGTTGTAGGTCATGTTGAAGTTATTTGAAGCAAATCAAAACTCAACAACATAATCAGATCATCCAAGGATGCAAGAAGCTCTTTAGTTTTATTCCAATTGAACATTAGAGGTTCTATCTATAGGCATTTTTTGCAGTGATTCTGCATGCATATAGAGAATTGAAGGAGAAATTGAAGGTTTTACATCTTAAATATGTCTCTTTCCTTGTCAAATTGTAATTTAAAAAAAAATCCTCCTTCAAATCTAGTTTTTTACAAAAAAAATGGTCTTACCAGTCTCTTTGTAATTTTTTTATTTTTAATATTTTTTGGAAAAAAACATTATATTATTGTCAAATACTAAAAATAAAAAAAATAAAAAAAATTCATTTTTTTTAATATTGAAAAAAAGATCAATATACATATGTATAAAAACTTCAAAAAATTATATTATAAAAAATAGAGGCATATATATATATATATATATATATAAAGTATAAGTCATACAATTTGTGTTGGCCAATAGCTAGCACGTAGCCCATAGGCTTGCACCCAAAGGCCAAAGACCTTTTGCGGGGGGAGGGGGTGTGGGGGAAGTTGATGGCCCTTTGGGTGGGGTTACCCCCAACACCAAGGTCATAGGCCTTTGGGTGGGGGTCGCCCCAACTAGGCCATTCGACCTTATCAATATTTAAAAAAAATAAAAACAAAAAAAACCATTATTCTTTTTTATATTTTTTTCAAAAAGAAAACCTCAAAATCACCATTTTTGTAAATTTTGGGTTCACCAAAAATAGCTATTTCTGCACATTTGGGTTACTAGAAAAATTTCAATGACCATTTTAGAAATCTAGACAAATTTAGAAAAAAAACCTCTAATTTAGGGGTAGTTCTACTAAATTTGGTAGATTTCTACATTTGGAAGTAGTTCTACCAAATTTGGTTGTAGTAGACTTTTTGATCAGGACCCCTCTCCACTAGTAGTTTTGAAATTATAGTTCAACTTTAGAATGCTATATATTGAGCTCAAGACCTCCATTTTTTAGCAATGTTTTTTAATTTGGGATAATATTTCATGCTCTCTGCACTAATGTAGACAGTTTTAGATTTTAATGCCTATTTTTCCCAAAAATTATAAATTCTCATAGGTGAAACTACATAATTATCATTTTGGGAACTTCAACTCTACATAAATTTTTCATACAACCTCAAATCAAGTACTTCTTTTTTAAAATTGCATTATTTTTTGTTTACTTCATAGTGGTGCTGATAATTTCACTTGGTATAGTGTCAAAATCATACTTTCAGTATATGCTAATTTCATGAAGACTTGTACAATATTGAAGTCAAGTCCACTTTGCATTTATTACTGGTGGAAACTGTAATCACACTAAATATGAAGTGCCAATTTATTTTGCTTATGGGGTGCTTCTTTATTGAGGGATTTTTTTTGGGGTGCTCTTGTGGTAATCCTTTATTTGTTGGTTATAATCATGGATCCTAATCTTTAAAAAAATAAAATGTGATTACTATGGGGAAAAAGGCATTCCATAGATGATTTCATACACAAAGAACTTGACGATCTAAAATTGCAAGTTCAACTTCAACATTTGAGATAAATCTATATTGCAAATGACATTAGTTTGCCAGAATCTTTGGATCCTACACTAGCAGATATTTCATCATCTCCTATGTTTTCTCCACATTTTGATGGTTCTAAAGTGACATATTCTACATATAATCATGAGTTGATAGTTTCAACTCAGTGATCATTAACACGTTCTTTAGGAGCACTATATTCTCATCCATTTAGTTCTCTCACCAATGGTGAGAACCATACATTCATGATTATTAAACTTTAATCATGCATTGTTATTGATCACATTGATCAGAATTTGTTACCCATTGGTATCAATTTAGAGAAGTCTAAGAATTTTTTAGAGGCATCACCCACTCCTTCCTCTCTTTTTTGTAGTAATTTAATGCATCAGGATATTCATGATCTTTTAGATACAAATCCTTGGGATGAATACTTGATAGATATTACAGATCTATTTTGTGAATCCCATATTTTGGATTTAGAAGACACCATTGAGGACATTCATTTCCTCTTTCATGACATATTCTATGGAGCTTCTTCTTCTTTAGATGATTTAAGGGCACATTCAAACACTCTTATTCTTTTCTGGCCTATATCTACTTCTATAATGATAATTTATTCAAATATTCATAAGTTGACAGTTTCAACTCAGTCATCATTGACACCTTATCTTATTAATGATGAGAACCATACATCCATGGTTACTGTACCTAAATCTTCTATGATACCTGATCCATCATATTAGCATTCATCATAGTTTGACACTAGCTTAGAAATCATTGAGCAACTTTTGGAGAAGACATATTTGAAGGAAGCATTTTCATGTTTGGATCCTATTCTACATCAGTTTACACTTGGATTTGGATTATCATCCTCTGGCATTGACATTGCAATACTTGAATAGATTCTATAGACCTCATTCATATTAATACTTCCTTTCTCACATTGTTTCTTGAAGTGGGAGTTTCTTCTACATCAACCATTATACTTGTTTCTTCCCAAAGTGAGAAATGCAGTTTGTCGACATTGGATCAGCTTTAACATGCATATTTTGGCATTCACCATTGGCATATGAGTTAATTCATTATGGGGGGGACTCATAGTCTCACATTTTCTCCCTCATAAGGTAGTTATTGATTGTATATTCATGATGGAGTCTCACTTCATAGGTCATGTTGATACCTTCTTCCATCATTTATTCATGTTTTGCATCTTTTATCTCTTTTGGGGAGGTGAATTTTAGTATGTTTTTTCCTCCTTTTCTATAGTTATGAGAGATTATTTTATAAATGGTTACCTCATCAGGCCTTGTTGTTGAGACCCATTTGTTATTTTTTACATGTTTGACTTCCTCCTAAGTTGCACTTAAAAGGGGGTGTTTATGTGAAAAGGGGTTTCATACAAATTGGTTTCAACTTGGGTTACTTTCGCATTTAATCACTTTAACCTTACTTAGGACTTAATAGTGTACACATATATTTAGTTCATAATTAGATGGCTAATTATGTGCATAATCTAGTCACTTCACATGTGTGAACCACACACCACTATGGGTTATCCACCTCTTTTCCCCCCATTTTGGTGTGTGCACATGGTGTTGAAATACACTAATTTGGTGTGTGCACATGGTGATGACATTCCCACTATGGGTTGTCCACCCTACTCTCTCCTTATTATATATTTATCACTTTAGTAGTACATTTGTAATGAGGAAATGAGGAATCATGAAGTGAATATAAGTATTGATAAGAATATAGTTTATTCTTATTAGTCTTATTCCCTAGCATGATTATTTCCCATAGGTATTTTATATTCTAGCCTAATCTAACACAACTCAATAAATTACATGCATGTCAACCTTACTGGTTCACATTTCCTAAAGACTCATTACAAAATGATATAACATCTAGAAATGTGTATTTAGTGTATACAAGATTCTTCATTAATACTCTTTAATCAAGTTCATTTAAAATAATAATATAACCAATGAAAAAATTGTCCATTTCAAATAAATATAGTCATTTACATAAATTTGCTCAAAATTCCCATTATATCCTACACTTGTTCATAATTTTCCTAATGGAAAATATCTCACAGTGTTCATTTTATCCATGTATTTTCATTTTTAGTTAAGTGCATTCATATTTATACATACATACATATGCATATTCATTTACATATACAAATAAAATAAGTTTCCAAGGGACCACTATCATCAAATATGCACTTAGAATTTATCATTCTAAATCATATTGATAATATACATGTCTGCTAAATCCCTAAACACACATAAATATACATGAATATATATATGTATATTTACACACACATATTTGTATATACATATAACTTTAATTCATAATAATAACTAAAATATATTCTACATTGTATCTCAGATATCCCAACCTCAATCTATGTAAGTAAAATAATACAAATACAAGTTTTATTTTTGATATATATATATATCTTAAATGATTCTATTATGTATGTTCCTTACAAATCTATGTTATTATATTATATTTATAAAACTTCACGATAACCATCACAAGTACCAAGGTAGTCACTATTTAAAATGAACTTAGAGATAGTTTACTAAAGCTCACAAACATCATGCATATCATGGGCAATGCTTTATCAAATAATGTATATAATTTACATTCCCAAGTGAAACATATTAACATAGTTAATAACTAAGAGGAAATTTCCAAGTCTAAAACAAATTTTTATTTTCCAAACAAGAAACATGCCCAGTGTTTTATATTTTTAGGAATTAATAGAGCAAATCCTAGATTGATAAAAAATTGGAGTAAAGGAGGGTAAATGCAGGTAGACATTTTTAAAAAAATGATTTAATTTATTTAACCTAAAGAACAAGTGTAAAGGATAAAATCAATTTATCTGGAATAAAATGCATGTCAATGGGTGATAGTAATGCTAGAAAAGATTAAGGGAAAACTCAAGAGTACCTTCATTATAAAATTGGAATTACACTTGCCTTAGGTCAATAATGCAGTCAAATGGACTATAACATAGTATGATAATGCAAAATGACATTATGCTATTGTCATTTTATGGATAGGAACCCTAAAGCTTATGGGATGGCTATAGGAAATCTTTTGGGTTTTCTGTGTCCTTAAGAATCTCTAATCATCATTTTATGTCACTTTATGGATTCTCTTTATAAACCCTAGTGGATTACCTACACAATGAAACACGAATGGAATCAAATTCAAAAGGAAGGGGAAAAAGTTAGGTTATGGGATGTTATGGTTGAACAACACAATGTGCATGATATGCAAGAATGACTTTTGCTTAGGCCCTTCTTTGATCAAGCATGCAGATCTATGTGTGATGCTGAGTAAATAGGTAGAATGCTAAGATATACTATTGAATTATATATTTTTTTAATTATGTGCTAAAGTAGTTAGTGATATATATAATTCCTTGTCAAGCTTTTTATATAGAAGGAAATTTATTTTGAATGTGACTCACTTGTTCACAGGATAACAAGGTAAAAATATAAATAAAATCATAAGAGGAGACCCAAAGGAGGGTAAGGACCCAAAATAATTTCAAAAAATGACTATTGGATAATAGTGTTGAGGTGTAAAATACCATTGGGTGCTCTTATCCACAACTATGCTATTGTCTTGTGTGTAAAAAATTGGGTTATAACTAAGATAAATAGGTAAAGTCTCCTATGGATGGAAAAGGCATGACATGAGACTACCAAGGGTGTAAAAATAGGGAAAATAAGTCATAATAAGGACCACATTGACATCAAAAGACCGAAGTGACATGTGTAAAAAAGACTCTTATTCAACATTAAGAACTTCTCATGAAAGAGCTACAAATGACATAGTACTTGTGTTTTCTTGACCAACTTAGGGTGTGTACATTTACCCCCCTTTTAATTCTACTAATTCAATGGAACTAAAGTGCTAGAGTAAAATAAAATACAATGCATACCTGTACTTACTTATGTGATCAACCCATGTAGATAATAGATGTGTTCTAACTTGACCAAGTCCTTCACTAGAGAAGTGGACATGAATTAGAATAATGTATGTGAAGAGAAAATCCACAATGTGGGTGTCCCCTATACTTAATCTAAGTAATCAACTAAATTTTGAGAAATAAATCCCTATTTTACCCCACTCTAATATGAAAAATGAGTTCAATCAGTAATCTATAAATTTGGAGAGACAAGCCATGCTCACCCCCACTATGATATGTAATTGAGTCTAAGAAGAGATGTGATTGGAAGTCAAAACTAATGCTTGACCTGTGTCCTATACAAATTGGTGTAATATGGGTTTATTGAGAACTATGTATTAACCAATATAGATGGCTATATGATCTAATTTAGTGAAAACTTGGTAACATCCAACATCTAATCTAGTGAAATCCTATGGGATCGAGAACATGTGGTCTACATCATGCCCCTAAAACCTGATATCTGAGTGATGTAGTTGTGTAAGTTATGTATTAAATTTGGAGTCTAAGTTAATATACCATATGTGACATGACATACACTATCATCTCTCATGTGAAAACATGAAAGATCAAGCACATGTTCCCTACATCATGCCCAAAATATGATATCTAAGTAATGTAGCTGTGTAACCTATGCAAAAATTGTATATATAGTCACATTTCATTATGTACATGCCCCCATAGCCATATTATGAGTCTAGAAATATATCAAAATATTGTGTAAAGTCTAAGAATCTAAACCAATATATGATAAAATAGTAGAACCCTTGAAATTTGAGTTAGATTATGTATTTACTTAAATGAATATTTGAATAAAGAAACTATGTCCCTGAACCTGAATATCTAAGTAAATCTATGTTTTATATATCTAATCTTGAGTATTTGAGTAAATATATGTATCTATATATCTGAGCCTAAGTATTTGAGTAACTATATCAATGTAAATAGTGTATGTACACCCCCTTTTAGTGAGAGAGTCAAAACTGGGGTAAGGATATTGTTCCAAAAGTGATACCAACAGGAAAGTTAGTGAGTAGTCAATGTTGATAAGATGATTATGGGATTGACTGTATTGATAATTGTAGAAGAATTATTTATAGATTGAGAATAAGATAGATCTATAGTCTATAGAAAACTTGTTAAGTAATTTATTGGGATAGAAGTGTAATTGATATGGTGCAAGATATACCATCATCAAGTTCCACACACAAAAAAGTATTGGTAATCAAAGCTATGGGGCTTGAGATATCATGATAGGAATATTTTGGTAATAATTGGATTAATGCATGTGTGGGGCCAAGCTTAAGTAGGTGGCATTTAAAAAAATAAGGTTTAAATAGGTTGGATTGATTAAGTTTAAAAACATTTGAATTTTTAGATTTTGAGTTAATTATTGCTCTAAGCCAAGCAATTATGCCAAGGAGATAAAGTGATATAATTACCCATTATGAGGAGATGAAAGTTTTGATTTAGGCTGATGAGGAGGTTGGAATATTAAGGATTATATCATTTTTCATGTATTTGAATTATTGATTGAATTTGTTATTATTTTTCATAGAAATTGTTCTAGATTAGGGTTTTTTAGGGTTCATGCTATCATCTTTAGGGACAACACTAGTGTTTAGGGATGCCATGCTACTATTTGAGGAGTATTCTATTATCTAGTGCTATAGTGATATTAGTAGTTCTAATGTCCAGTGCTATAGTCTTGTCAACATTGCTATCATCTTGTAGGCTAAAAAAGTGATTTTTTTGACTTAAGTTGTATTAAATGATTATTTTAGTAAGTAGATTTGATATTTTGGAGATGATAATGTTATACTTTGGGTTTTTTATAGGTGGATGTATGTATGAAAGAGTTTTAGAGGGATCTAATGATGGAGTGTCTATGTGGGCTATCCCTAATAGATGATGAAAGAACAATAGTAGATAGGGATGGTTTAGGGTATGTGGCATCACTAATATTGATGTCATGGGATTATCACATGATGAAAACACTATATGAGTGATGGGATGCTGACACATGTACCTTTTGGATACCCACGATAGAGATGATGATTATTTTGGAGGATGTGTATAGGATATTAAGGATACCTATTACTTGTTAGCAAGTGGCATTATAGGAGGCAAGTGGTTAGAGAGACATAGATTGGGCTTCAAGTTATTTTATGGCCATTCTTATAGGGATGCATCATTGAGGGAGTAGAAGTGATGTGTTATTATCTATGATTATTAGAGCTAATGTTTCATGACTATGAAAGTTTTTGGTAGTGTTATTAGATTCATTTATTATGGTTGATAGTAGTGATATGTCCATTACATATATAATGCATAGTATTATTCAAGATATAGAGGAGAACAAGACTATATACTCATGGGGTCACACCATGCTAGCCCACTTATATCAAGATTTGTATCGATTCAATTAGGATTTGTGTAGTGATGGGATTGGGTCATCAACATTATTACATTACTAGGATTACGAGCATATAACAATGGCTAGATCAAAGGATTTTCCACATATATATTAGGAAAACCCCTAGGTATTTACAGAGATGTGGATGATCATGACCCTTATGCGATCGAGGGGCATGATTTAATATTGACAAGTGTTGGATCGAATCATACCTCAGGATATTATTTGGAGACCATATAGGGGATTTAAGGGATGACCTGAGGATGGGGTTTAGTTGATGTAGATTTGGGTGAGTTTTTAGCTTCATGATTGATGGACCACTATTTTTGAGAGATTCTAATACGGTCAAGTTACACAATAATTTGGTGTGGTATAGGATGTGCCCCCTACACTATGGGTGTGGGTGAGGAGTACTTGGGCCCCAATGAGGCTAGGTAGTAGAGCAAGACCTAAGGTGACTAAATTGGACCTAATTTTAGTGATAGAGAGATGCGGTGATATTAGTAATAAACATGGATGATGTTGGGGCCACAGATGCCTACATATTATGGTGGGGGTAGCATATATGGGCACTGATATTTCTAGGAGATGGGTTTAATATGGAAGATGTATTATATATAGAGTCTATTAGAGTAGTTATAGGTATGTTGTTATTGTAGATTGGTATACTTGGTTTGTTTAGTATTGGATTATTGAGAATATGTCTAATGTATTGTGTTAGTGTGAATATGTGATGGAGATGATGAATAATGGGAAACTATAATTGAGGCAACATTATGAGAGCTTAAATGATACATTCCTAATAATTCCATGGATGATGGGATGGTGGAATAGGCTACATAAGTTGTAGGTATCCATGCAAATTTGTTTGATCAAGCATGCATTACCACTGCATCATATAGGAAGGAAATAAATAACATAGATGAGGCACATACAAAGTTGGGAAGGAAATCTATGTCCCCACCCAATGGTCTAGATGGGGTAGGTACTAGTATAATCGATGATTATATTCATCTTCATCATGAGTATATAAAGGTGATCATTTAGCTAGTAGTGTTGCGAGAGAACGTAGGCATAGGTCTCGATCTAGGTCTAGAGGGGATATAAGAGAATCAATCGCTAGTATGTATACATAAAAGAGTGAGGGTGATGAGGTTAATCATGGTGATCAAGCTCCTATTATTGAGTGATTATGTAGCATTATATTAAAAGTTTTTTGAGTTATATATATATATACACACACACACACATGTAATTATTGATATATGGACATCATGTTATGTGATATTTTTATTATGGAATTTGTTTATTTGAGTAGATGTTTGATTATATTCGTGGCTTATGTGTTGATATGGAAATTTGTACAATTGGTTATATAATGATAATTGATTTTATTTGTATATAAATGTTGAGTAGCTATTGATATTGGATTGGAAATGTTAGTTTTTAGATTTGATGACATGGAAGTATCATATTATACGTTAGTATTGGTCATATAACTATTGTATGCACTATTTGAATCTTGATGGAAGAGTAAAAAAGTGACCATACTACTCATGTTTTATATGTGTAGAAATAAAATCATGAATTGATATTGATCATGGTATACTGGTGGTAGCAATATTTTTATACTCTTTAATGAATAACTTAATCTACTATCATACTAAAATTATCTGTTGTTGTGCATTATCTCTTAAAAATATATTAATTAGTTTTTTTTACTGATACTATGCTCTAATCATTATGATTTATAAAAAATATCTTAATTAGTTGTCATATTAAAACTAGTTGAGTTATTATCCCTTTTGTCACCATGCTACTATAAATAGGTTGATATCTTTGAACTAGTTTCCATCTCTACTAAATCTATGGTGCATGAGATCTCACATAAGTAGGTGTCCTATAAACCACATGGCTCATATAATGAGTAACCAATGGTGCATTAAAATGATCATCTTGGGATAACTTAGTCATAGAGGAATGTGATCTAGGAGAATGCAAAGAAGAGATCTTGATTCCCTTGTGTGAAATCTATAATGACTTTTTTGACACACTATTCAATATAATCTTTGAGTGCACAAAAATGATTATCCCAATGTCCATTGATTTGATGATAATTTAAAAATGGTTTATTTCTTATTGTATGCAAATGATGTGCTGGATGATTATGATTAGGAGGAAGTGTGATCATCCTCTTATCTAAAAATTTAAATAAGATATCATGAGGCCTATCTCTATTTGAATCAAATTGTATAGGCCCTATGCCAGTGTCCTATGCTATACTCACTATAGGAGGTGATCTATGAAGTGGTTCTTTTCCTTTGTTGAGTACCTTGATTGGTGGTTTCTATTTCATGTTTTCCTTAGGCATATGTGGATTAGATGCTTGGACCATATTGAATGACTGTGACTGTGAGAGATCTAAATCAAAATATGCCTCTGAATGTATCTCAATTAGTCCCAAATTATTCTATAATGTCATAGTTGTATAGTATAGATGCCAAAATAATTTGGATGTCTCATATAACAATTTATCCTTAAGAGGGAAAATTAGGCCTTTGAAAAAGATGTACTATACCAATAGATAAGACCCAATAAAAATGCATGAATAAAAATAAATAAGACCCAAGAAAAATGAACCAATTGATACCTTATTTTTCATCATTAGTCTATATGTTCAAAGTTACAAAAAATTAAATTAAATATAGGCTTGTACCAAATTTGGTTGTCTATCTAAAATGATTAAAAATAAAATCCAAAGATGATACCAATTATCCATAAAGGAAACTAAGGCTAACTATAAATCATCCCAAAATATGGGAAAAATAAAATGATACCAAAGAGCCTAAAATATAATAATTCAATACTGTAAAATGTGATAAAAATATATATAGTAAAGATATGCTAAAAAATAAAGATGATGAAATAAGTGAGATATTTATAATGAGAATCACATATGATAAAGATAAAAATATGAGATAAAACCATGTAAATAAATGTGAAATAGATGAAATAATGAAACATCTTCTCAAAAATTATGTGAAATATCTCTACACTCATCATCAATAACATCTGTCAAGTCTCACTATAACTAATATCTAATTCAAACCATAGTATCTTTTTAATTCCTCAGAGAGTCATACAAATATTGACTTGTTGATGATCTCCAAGGAAAACTTAAGTGATATAAGGAGGAGGATGTGGGGCCTTCTCATGAGAATAACATAAGAAAGTAAGAGAGGGTGGAATCCATGAATGAATGGGACACACATCCTTAGGTTGAAGAGGTAGGTTTGGTTGTAGGGGGATAAATCCTCCATCCTAGGTGGAATATGTGAATTATACTTGGAATATTAAGGTATGGGCCTTAAAAAATATTTAAAGTGATGATGAATGGGTCTACACTTATACTTATAATGTGTAGAACACTCGTTCTAAAGAAAATACACCTCCCCATCTTTGGATATATTAGCAGGTGTAATTTTTTAGAGTTGACATGTTTAGCTGAATGGGAAAATTAACTACCTCAAGATTAATTACATATAAATATTATTTAAGGGATGAAAATTAGTAAAATAATGTGTACTAGTCTTGTGGAAGCAACAAGAGTGCCTAGGATGATAATATTGAGGTGATCGACTTTCCATGGTAGGATTTGGGTGTTTTGGTTTTGTTGTGCTAAAAATCACTAGTAATCTCTATAATCCTGAGTTGAATATAAATAAACATTATGAAAATCACAATATGCCTCTTATGTTTGGGTGGATGGGTACAGTGAAATATCCAACCTATGTAGGAACATAATGAGGTATGTGTGGAATCTCATTGAACAAGTAATCAACATCATCAAATGTAGTAGAAGAAAATGGTCCTATAATAGAGTAAAAGAAAATTTCATAAGGTAATTTCAGTGTCATGGAGAAGTTATCATAAGTTTAAGGGAAGGAATTTGATAAGAGAGTCTATAAATTTAATCTATGATTGCCACTCATCAAATTTAATGTAACCTAGATAAGACTAAAAAATAGGATCTAAATTTTGAAGCAAATCAGCTATAGATGAGGATGAACCAAACTTAATCTAATTTGGAGTCAAAGCATGTGGTATTGATAGCAACAATATAGTTGAGGTATACAAATACAACACTATCAACATGGACGATGTAGTTGGTGACATAGAAACAATCTATATTAACTTGGTTAATAAAATAGAATTAAAAGTGGGTAAATAAATAAATTGTATCAAGCTGGCCAATACAATAGAGTCAATATTAATCAATTTTAACTATACTGAGCTAGATGATATAATTTGAACATAACTGGTTAAATAAACATAATGTATCAAGTTATCCAATATGTTAGACCTAAACTAGAAACAAAAAACTATACCGAGTTGGCCAATATAGTAAGAACAAAAGTGGTTGAAGAAAAAAATTATATCAAGCTAGCGAATATAGAAAGATTAATTGGAAATAGTACTAGATTGGCTGGTATAGTCACAAAAATAGGGAACTATATTGAGATTATAAATATAATATGATCAAAATAAATTTGTACCAGGTTGTCTAATATAATTAGGCTATCTTAAATTACAAAATTAATGGTTTTTCTAGATCTAATAGGTGAAAATTGATGTGGAGGATAATCCTCAATTGTTCTATAATTTAAATAAATTATGTTATTTCAAAGAGGATAAGGATTGATGTAAAACATTTAATTTTGTTCATGTTCACTAAATTTTGTAATCACATAAAAATGCAATTTTTACAACTTGAGCATGGCTTGTGACATCCAAAGCATAGGTCTTTCCCACTCACTTGCACAACCCCCTAGGCATGTTTTCACTACTTTCCAGTCACCTGAAGCCTTCCTAAATCAGCCCTAACTACCCTGGATTCCTTTCTTAGGCATAAACCTATCCCCTAAGGTCCTTGTCCCCTTGAAAAATAGCACCATAAGTTGGACTATATCACTGGACCCTATGGTGTCCACTTTTTAGTGCTATTGTCCAAGTCACTCTTAGCCTCAAACGATCAGATTTCCCTGGATCTTTATCTTTTTCCCTATTAGCCTAACATGAAGTCATCTAACCTAGGATCATTAGTTTCCTTATAAAATATTATTCAAGGGTCATTTAGAAGGGTTGAAAATCATTTAAAAGGCATGAGATAGAAATACAATAAGCACACTCAAGAAAATCATCTTATTCTCTACATATAGCCAACCAATACTATTTTCAGCCTACTAAAGCTCTCACACAAGTCATGAGTCATCTCAAGCTTGCCTAGATTCACATAATACTTTCATTACATACACAATATTGTAAAATACACATTTAATTTTGGGAGAACTACATTATCCTTGATCCTTCTTCAGAGTATTGGTATGTAGGCAGCGTGCCCACACATGGGGTGTGATCATACGTTTAGTGCATAATACACACTAACCCCTTTTTCTAGCTAATTCAAGACCACTTATCAAGCCTAAGGAATAACTAGGACCTAGAGGAAAAAATCAGTTGCACACAAGCTTCATAGATGATTGAGACCTAAGATTCCATACATAGAGCCTCCTAAAGTATCAAAAATAACCTAGAAAGCTCAGAAGAAGTAGATCAAAGGGACTATAACACCAAAAATAGGACTATAGCACTGGACCTCTAAGTGTCAAAATTTTAGTGATACTATCTAAGTAAAAAATAGACTTTTGGGTCCTATTTATAATAGTCTTCCCAGATAGCTTAGCAATTTGTAGTTCTAGAATCCTCTGTCTCAATCTAAAAATCAGCTAAGTTTACTCTCTATCCCCTTGTTTGCTATTTTTAGTAATTAATTGATCAAATACATATTTAGAAAATTAGTAGGTTAATTTAGGCATACTGTATTCACATATTGTCTAGATTAATCCAGACCTCTTTACTAATTAGGAAATTAAACCCTTAGTTTCCCAAAAATAGTAAAACATTTGGTGAACCTGACTTACTTTGAATTTTCACACAAAAGCCCTGGAAATCCTAAGTCTATTTATTTTTGATTTTTTGCAATTTTTTCTTGATTTTTATTGAATTTAAAAATTATAAAAATAAAAACTAATTGAAAATATTTTCATTAATTCACTCAAACCCTAGGGTAAATTATCTCTAATTTTTTGCCATAATTTATAGACTTTTCTTTCATTTAAAAATTATAAATCTATAAATTATTTACTAATTTACCACACATTTCAATCAAACCCTAGTTTTCACATACTAGGTCCTTTTGGCTTACAAATACTCTAGAAACCTATAGAAAGATATCTTTCTAATTTTAGTAATATTTTTAGATTTTTTCCTAAATTTTTAAAGCCAAAATCTACAAATTGACTATAAAATTTTCAAATTACTTTTATAATTTTTTGCCTCAAACCCTAGTTTCATACACTAGGTCCCATTGCTTCCTGATATATCACCTTACATATAAGCTTCAAACTTGTATAAAATAACAATGGATTTCACTTATTTACACATGTTTCTTATATTTTTGGCAAATAATAAAGAGGCCATTATTGGTCCTATCATGTACATAAATGATGAAGTATATCATATGTTAGCACAAAGTTTCATTCTTTTCATTTCATGCTTAATTTTCATAATAAGGGATGATATTACAAAATTCACTGCTAAACATGCACAAGATTCCAATTTTTTTTTACGTATTCTCTTTCACTCATATGGAAAATTATTCAAAATTATCTTTCTAAATGCATTCAAAATGTCACATTGCATATCAAAAGTTTATATGCCTTTATGAAAAAATTCATGTTCTCTATCCTTTGCTCCCTATTCCTCATATGGAAAATGGTTCAAATTTATCTTGACAAATGCATTCAAAATGTCATGTTGCATATCAAATGTTTATATGCCTTCATACACACAATCATGATTTCTATCACTTTATTTCTATATCTCATGAGGAAAAAATTTCAAGACTTACTTGTAAAACATATTAGAAATGTCATGATTCAAGTCAAAGTTTTCTATGCATTAATGTAGAATTCCATGCTTTCTATCCATTGTTTGCTATATATCATGTGGAATGTTATTTATAAACATATTTATATACATGGTTTCTATTTATATGTATCTAACTCTTTCGATACTTTTAAGTATCTCCCTATCACTACTAGACACAAGCAAACACTAATGGTTATATCTATCCCTCTTCAAACTTGGTTCATCTAGCTTTTATCCCACACCTACTACCATCTCTATGCCTATAGTAGATTATGTGGTACATGCTATCACCTGAGTTTATAAAGATAGGTAGGTTTATTACACCCATGGTTATAGCTTTGTCATTCAAGATAACACCTATTTTGATCTAGTTTCAGCTCCTCCACCTTTTACAGTTCTTCCTCTAGTCTAGATTCAACCACAATTGAGACCTTCATTGCTAGCACAAAGAGTTTATAAAACTACAGAACTTTATGATTATAGATAGCTTTTAGCTACCATATTCACACCTAGGGTAGTCTCATTGAGATTTCATGCATTTACACATAGATCATATATTCACAGAGCTTTTCCTACTACCAGATGGGTCCCTAAGATCCCTATAGTTGCATCCACTTCTCAAAGTTACAAGGGGGCCCCATATTTGATTCCCACTACAAGAATTTTAGAGAACTTACAACATATACATATTTTAGAGCTAGAGTCTTAGCATTTCCATCATGGTTCATAATCACACATGATACTTCTTTTTGATACAGGACAACATGATAGGGAGTCTCATTCGAGACTCATCGATTAGTATCATTCCTTCCACTATTGACTATACATAGTTTCTTCTACTTGATTATACACAACTCAAATATTTCAAAATAAAAAAACAATAAAAACTTCAAAAAAAAAAAATATGTTAGTTGTATGCATCATCTATGTTCTTACATTACTAAAACACTATGCTAGACTTACATTACGCTATTCTATTCTACTTGTTTATCAATTTATCTATATCACTAGGCTTTACTTGATCTTCTTGTAAGTGTTTGTAGTGCATCTAGATCCTTGATTGCTTTACTCCACCCATCAAGGGGGCATCTTACATCTACATTCTAGATACATATTGATACATCTACCCACTAGGGACACACTCTACATGACTAAACCATCTAGGTTATGCCATTCTTACACTACACACTTTAGACATCTTGTTGTAGTATGTTCCTTACTTGCTTACATAGATATTACATCGACATCCATTGGCATTTATCACACTTCTATATTTCATAACATATACATTAGTCTTATATTATATATCTTGTCTACTCTTGCTTCTCACTTTTTATGGTTAGATGCATGTTTACTTCTTCTAGTACTTTTCATGCTTCCATTCTTCACTTTGATTAGCTAGATGTGTTTGCATTTTCTAGTTCCTATTTTCTTCCTATTTGCATTTTAGGATTTCTTCCAAATGTCCTTTGCTCTTGTCTATATGTGTGTGTATTTAGACATATGCCAATGTCCTTTGGGTATGCCTTTATATGTGCTTGTGGCCCTTTTGTTAATATCTGCTTGTTCCTTTTATGCATATATGTAGTATTTAAACATGCCTTATATTCCTTGCATTCTTATTTGGCCCCTTGGCCACCCTTCTATGTTTTTTTCCTTCTTGCTTTGTATGCTTGTTTGCTTGATCATTTCTCTTTGTGTGTAATGCCATGATTCCAATCATGCATTTACCTTGCTTCTTAGATGCCATGATGGACATCATGCTCCATCCCTCCATGATACTAAAAACTAAAAACTAACATCTCATATTTTATCTTTCTCTTATACACATGCTATTAAATTATTATATCTATCTAGGCATACCCCTATAGATGTAAAAATATCTCTTTACAACTTTTGCTATATCTTGAGATCATGAATATCAATGATATATCAAACATTTTCATAGCTTAACACACTTGTAGGGCTTCTTATTCCAAGGGTAGTCATTATAGAGTCTTCATTCCTACGCTTAGAATAGGGGGAAAAAATAGGGGTTTTTTCATAGAGATCAGATATTCTATTAGTAAAAAAACAACAATGTAGTTTTAGACCAATTCAGTCTAGATTCCAAAATTTAGTATAGGTAGGCTAGATCAGGGAAACAACAGAGAACACAATCCAATTTTTAGTTTTATTCCTAGATAATAGCATAAAAAATGGGAATATATAATTGGACCCCAAAGTGTCCATTTTCCAATGTTAATGTCTAGATAATATAATTTCTAGTTTTTCTAGAATCAGGAAGTGGGGTGAGTTCAGTCATAGTTTTACCATAATAGTACAGTCCAAAATCTAACAATTTTCATCACTTTTTTGATCAGAGAATATAGATATAGGGGACACCATATGTGTCATGAGTGTTTCCACTTATAGTTTAGACATGGTAATTGATACAAATTTTAGTTTGGGATTTATGTTCTAGACTCCAGTTATTGGGGGCAATGCGCACAACACATGGGCCTTCTCTTTTTTGAGTTCAGTACATTTTATTGCATGTTCCTAGTAGTTGTATGCCTTACTCCATTTACAGGTGGTTGGCATCACTTTCAAGTAAACTTTCATACAAGTTTGCTTCTTGAGTACCTAAGTTCCTGAGTTGATTCCAATTTTGGAGGGGCTTTTATACAAGTTCCAATCTCCATCTTTTGAAGTGGCTAACATTGGCCTAGTTTTTAGTTACATTTGGCTATCCACACCAACATTGTTAGATTATAACATGTTCATGGGCTTCATGATCCATCTCGTAAGACATTTATCTTATACCGGTATCTTTCTATTTAGCTTCACATCATGAGGCAATGATGGAGCCAAAGGTCTAGATAACTTTTGTATTCTTGAGCCACCTATATAGAGGGATTAGACACACAGTCCATACATCGATGAACACACATATGATTCATTAACTTCACATAGTTAGAAATGATGAATCCAAAGGTCATACCTTTGCATTATTAAGCCACCTTCTATGGGATTGAACACTTAGCTCATCCATCAATATAACTCTTGGTTCAGTATTCATCCAACATCACTCAACATAACCTAATAGCATAACATGTTTGTATTGGTTCACATACCCAATGAGGTGTATTCATTTTTTTATCTTCCTTTCTCTCTCTTTACCTAGATTTATACATTCTTATTTTAGATATAGTGTATCTAGTAAGAAATGATATTTTTTCACTTTCCTTGTTTATAGATTCACATAGTATAATGTGCTCTCACCACACACAAAATCCAACATCACACAACTTATTGGGCTTAGTCTCATAGGTAAGTTTAGGTACACTTTTATTTTTCTCTTTTATCCTAGTATTTCAAGTAGCTACATACTTATAATAAAGGGGGGGCAAATGTAATCACATAAAATTGCAAATTTGTACAACTTGAACATGACTTGTGATAGCCAAACCATAGGTCTTTCCTGCTTGCTTGAATAACCCCTAGGCATGTTTTCACTACTTTTCACTCACTTGAAGCTTTCTTGAATCAACCCCAGCTACCCTAGACTCCTCTCTTAAGCACAAACTTGTCTCCTAAGGTCCTTGTCCCCTTGGATAATAGTTCCATAATTTTGACTATAACATTGGACCTTAGGGTGTCCACTTTTTAGCGCTATTGTCCAAGTCACTCTTAGCCTGAAATGGTCAGATTTCCCTAGATCCTTATCTTTTTACCCATTAACCTAACATGAAGTCATCTAACCTAGGATCATTAGTTTCCCTATAAAATCCTATTCATGGGTCATTTAGAAGGGTTGGTAATCATTCAAAAGGCATGAGCTATAAATACACTAAGCACACTCAAGAAAATCTTCCTATTCTCTACATATAGCTAACCACTACTATTTACAGCCTACTCAAGCTCCCGCACACGTCATGAGTCTTCTCAAGCTTTCCTAGATTTTCATAATATTTGCATTTCATACATAAGATTACGTAATACACATTTAATTTGGGAGAACTACATTGGCCTTTATCCTTCCTTAAAGTATAGGTATGTAGGTAGCGTGCCCACACATGGGTTGTGATCATAGTTTCAGTGCGTAATACACACTAACCCCTTTTTCCAACTGATTCAAGACCACTTTTCAAGTCTAAGGAGGAAATAGGACCCTAAAGGATAGAATCAGTTACACACAGATCTTTATGGATGATTAAGACCTAAGATTATTGACACAGAGCCTCCTAAAATCTTAGAATAGAACTTATAAAGCTTAGAAGAAGTAGATCAGAGGGACTATATCACCAAAAATTAGACTATAGCACTGGACCTCCAAGTGTCTAGTTTTTGGTGCTACTATCAGGTAGAAAATAGACTTATAGGTTCTATTTCTAATAGTCTACCTAGTCAACTCAATAATTTGCAATTCTATAATCCTTCATCTTAGTCTAGAAATTAGCTAAGTTCACTCTCTATCCCCTTATTTTTTATTTTATAGTAATTAATTAATCAAATCTAGATTTAGGAAATTAGTAGGTTAATTTAGGTATACCATATTCACATATTTTATAGATTAATCTAGACCTCTTTACTAATTAGGAAATTAAACCCTTTGTTTCCCAAAAATAGTAAAATAATTTTCTACATCAGTGAAGGAATAAGGATTAACCATTTTTTTAACAACATTAGTGGTTGGTTGGAAAGATGATTTAATTTTATTATTAGTTTGTTGACATTGAATATCATTTAGAAGAGGACTGAAATATACAATAAGGTAAGAATTGGCTTGGTGAAGTGTTTCACACTTTATCTTGGAGTAATGAGCCTTAGATACCTTATCATAGGCTTGGTGATGCTTTCTAATCATGGATTCATAATCAAATTTTGGACCAATAAATAAATAAAAATATAGTTGTGTAAGTTTCTTACAAGTTTCATGATAATGACCCTAATTTTCATGGAACCAAGATTTTTTTTGGGGTCATACTAATGAGAATTAGGATGGGTTGGATTAATATATCTAGATGAAGGTTTGGGAAGGTGTCTCCTAATCTCATATAAGGAAATATTTTTATGGATTTCATAATTTTTGACTTGTGATGGGGGAGGAGGATGCTATAAGGGACTTGTATTTATTGAAAGGAATGGAAAATAAAATATTCCAAGCCATAAAGATCTTAGGTGTTAACAAAAAAAACATCACAAGGAGAATTTGATAGCATAAACTTGAAAATTGATATGCAAAAATGAAAAATAATATAATATAATATAATATAATATAATATAATATAATATAATATAATATAATATAATATAATATCTCTAGTTATTCATGAAAATACAATGAAATTGCCATGATTATATAGGTAATGAAGAAAAATCATAGCCATAAGATCAAGCTAAGAGATAACCTAAGGATAGAAACCTACTATACCTAAAATAGAATAAATAATTAATATCCACACTTGAGTTAGTGGGGAAACCTAATAATGACTAAAACATATAAATCACCTAGGAAACATGAGATAAAGTAAATAACCTACTCTAAAACCCCTCTAAAGTGAAGCTAGGGTCTAAAAATAGCCAAAAATAAAGTGACATATCCACAATATAAGCTTGACTAGGTACTCATGTACAATATATTCATGAAGAAATGAAGAAGGAAGATGTCCTAAAAAATAGCCCCCAAGGACAAATTTTAAAATCCCAAGCATACCATGTAACTCAAGGTAATGAGGTGATGTAAAAGGCTTCATAAAGATATAAAAAACATGTTGCTGAGTTGGCATGTACTCTAAACCAAAAAATCCATATCAAATGTGTTGATGAATGAAGTGCACGTGAATCTCAATATGCTTGGTCTAATGGTGCTCAATAGAGTTACAAGAAATGTAAATTGTAATTTTATTATCACACCAAATTTTAGTAGTTGAATCTTGTGTGAATCTAAACTTTATAAATAACTTAAGAAACCAAAGAACCTGCTAACTCACTATAACTACTACCTTGTAATCTACCTTTATAGATGAAAGTGCAATAGCCTATTAATTTGTACAAGCCCAAGTAATTAGAGAAAAACCAAGACATAAAATTAGCCAAAAGTGAAATTTCTATCATTAATAGAACATATCCAATCTAAATTAGTATATCCAACCAATTGAGTAGAACCTCTAATGTAGTATAATCCAAAGTGGGAAGTACTCTATAGATATCACAAAATATTTTTTGTAGCCTACTAGTGACTATCATGAGGAGCATGTGAAAAATGAGATACAAGCCCAAATACAAAATAAATATAAGGGAGAGTATGAAGTACATGATACTCCTAACCAACTACCTACATAATGTAGGATCACAAAGAGGAGTAATATTGGTATAAGTAAGAGTGACTCTAGAGTGGAAAGGAGAGGGACTAGGCTTACTATCAACCATGTTAAAATGTTGAATAAGATAAAGGGTGTACTTATGATGACTCAAATGAATACATGAATCTAACTAATAAATATATAAACCAAGGAAAAAGTGTAAAAGATCTAGATCTGTCATATCAAAATGCACTAAAAGACCTTGCTGAATAACATGTATTTGAGAAGAAGAGTTGTCTATAAGAATTAGATCATCAACATAAAAAATTGATATAATAATATCTTATACAACATGTTTGATATATATTGTAGGATCTAAGTGGCAATGAACATAGCCAGTAGTTATAAGAAAATAATCCATCTTCTCATATCAGTCTTGAAGAGCTTTCTTGAGATCATAGAGAGACCTTCATAATAAAAAAAAAAAGAGAAGAATAATGAATAAACCCAACATGTTACTCCATGTATATTTACTCCTATAAATATACATGTAAGAAATCACTCTTTACATCTATTTGGTACACTGGCCAACCCTAGATGTAGTAAGAGAAAGTACAAGGCACACAAACCCATATTGGCAACAAGGAAAAAAGTATTAGAGTAATAAATACATTTGAATTATGAAAAGTCCTTCACTAAAAGATGATCCTTATACTTATCAATGGACCCATCAACTACATATTTGTTTTGATATATCCTCTTGCATCTAACCAAAAAATCCATGAAAAAATGAATATAAAAGATGTCCTCTCGAACACCCCTAAGGACAACTTATAGAAACCTAAGAATTCCATATAATTAAAGGTAATGATGAGATTCAAAAGGATTCATAAATATGTCATCAACCTAATACTGATTCAAAATGCTCTTTAAGCAAAAAAATCCATCATAAATGTGCTAAAGAATGAATTTCATGTGAATCTTAATATGCTTGGTCTGTTGGTGCTCAATAAGGTTATGATAAATGTGTGAATTTAACTTTGGTTACCACACCAAAGTACATTAGGTGAATTTTTCATGAATCCAAACTCTATTAATAACTGATAAAGCCAAAGAACCTACTAACTCATTATGATTATTGCTTTGTACTCTACCTCTATAAATAAGAGTGTAATAGCCTGTTGCTTCTTACAAGCCCAAGTAACTAGAGAAGAACCAAGACAAAAAAGTAATCTAGAAGGGGAAAATCTATTATCAATAAAACCTAACCAATATGAATCAGTATAGCCAACCAAATGAGTAGAACCTCTGGTGTAGTATAATACAAAGTGGGAAGTTCCATAAAAATGTTGTAAAATACTTTTGGCAACCTGCTCATGATTATCATGAGGAACATGTGAAAAATGAGATACAATCCCAACTATAAAATAAATATTAAGACAAGTATGGGTCAAGTACATGAGACTTCAAACCAACTACCTATATAATGCAAAATCACAAAGAGGAGTAGTGAAGGTGGAAGTTAGAGTGACTCCAAAATAGAAAGGAGAAGGACTTGGATTAAAATAAACCATACCAAAACATTAAATAAGATCAAGGTTTTAATTTTATTAAATCAAATAAATCCATGAATATGATTGATAAATATGTAAACCAAGGAAAAATTGAAAAATATCATCTATCATATCAAACTGCATTGAAAGATCTTGCTAAATAGCTTGTATCTAATAAGAAGATCTACTTGTAATAAGAATATCATCAACATATAAAGTAAATGTAAAAATATCATCTCCAACATGTTGGATATATATGGTAGGATCTGAGTGGTAGTGAACAAATCTAGTAGATAAAAGAAAATAATACATCTTCTCATACTAGGCTTGAGGAGCCTATTTAAGATCATAGAGAGACCTTCTAAGTCTAGAAACAAGAGAATAATCATGAACAAACCCAATATGTTTCCCAATGTAGATTTATTATTGTAAATATCCATGTAAAAAGACACTATTTACATCCATCTGGTACACTAGACAACCCTATGATGCAATAAGAGAAAGTACAAGGTGCATAAAATCCATCTTGGCATTAGGGGAAAAAGTCTCAGAGTTATCAATACCTTTGACTTATGTGGAATGCTTGGGGTTTTAGAAGTTATCCTTGTGAGGTGTTCATGAGGACATCTTCTTTATTCAATTATTCATAAATATATTATACATGAGTACCTGATCAGGCCTTGTTACTAGGACTCATATTGTGGATATTCCACTTTATTTTTGGCTATTTTTAACCCATAGCTTCACTTGAGGGAGTGGGGGTTTATATTATATTATTTACCTTAGCTCATGTTTCCTAAGTGATTTTTTTATTTTAATCATTAAGTTTTCCCACCCACTTAGGTGTGGATATTAATTATTTATTATATTTTAGGTATAGTGGGTTATATCCCTAGGTTATCTCTTAGCTTGATCTTATGGCTATGATTGATCTTATTTGTATATATAAGTAAGGTATTTTCATTACATTTTCATGAAGTTTTGGAGATATTATATGATATTGATTTTCATTTATCCATATCAATTTTCAAGTGTATGTTGTCAAATTCTCCTTGTGATCTTTTTTATGTTAACACCTGAGATATTTGTGGCTTGGAATGCTTTATTTTGTATTCATTTCAATTATGTCAACAAATTATTGAACTTAGTAATATAGTATAAAATGTATGAAAAATATTTAGGATTGAGAGAAGTGATCTCTACTTCAAGCTGCATGGCTCTCATGTGATCCACCATACCAAATAAACACTTCAATTTTACCCATATTTTGAAAGGAGAGTCACATCCTTCCAAATGAAATAAAATATTGTCACTTACATACGTTCCTATCAAACCCATACACTCATAAAATTTTCATTGTTGCTAAAATTTCTCATATTCTTTGGTGAACATTGGTTGTGTTTTAGTCATTAAGGCCCATAATCATTTGTGTTCAATGATTGTTTCCATTCTTGGTGTCTATGTGTGGTAATTATGTGTTGTTAATGGTTCAAAATGATCTAATATAAAATAATAATCCATTATATAAAATCACAAAAGAGTAAAATAATTAAAAAAGGGTGCACAAATTAGCATCAAGACAACCCCCCAAAAGATTTTGTATTGAGCCCTCCAAAAATTTGGCACTTTATATTTTAGGAAAATTTTATAAAATAAATGACACCAATAGATTGGGTATAAAAAAACATGCACTTTTGAAAAAAATAGCACTTGATTTTGTGTTACCGATCAAAATATATAGTTTTTATAAGTTTTCCCATCATAAATAGGTCCAAAATAAAAATTACACAAAAAAATATTAAATGCTTGGATAAAATTAAATTCTTTTTTCCAGATCTATAAAAAAATAGATTTGAAGGAAATTTATAGAAAAGGAAAAGACCAAGTGATTTTTCACATAGATCAATCTTCCACACTAATTTTTCACTTTGAATACAAGATCTAATTTTTTCCCCCTTGATCTCACATAAAAAATCCTTAAAAAACTAGATTCATAGGCTCAAATTTAGAGCCTCATATCTCCTTGGATACTATTTAGAATCCTTATTATGATCTCTTTATGGAAACTTCTCTAAGTATTCTTTCCAGAAGTGAAAGTGTTTTCTAAATCAAACACCTATGTAAGGAGAAAATTGATATGCAAGATAGTCACAATTTTTTGAAAAAAAAACCTTGCAATATCTTCAAAAAAAACAAGAAAAAAATTAGGATTGAAAAAACTTTGTAGTAACCTCAATGAACTCCCAAATGGATGGAAGTGAAACCTATTGTTTTGAATACCATGAAAGGAATGAAAATTAAATCATTCCAAGCTGCAAAGATATCAATTGTTAATATCAAAAAACATTAAAAGGAAAATTTGATAGCATAGACTTTCAAATTGATATGTAGAAATGAAAAGCAATATCATATAATATCTCCATAACTTCATGCAAATACAATGAAAGTGCCTTGATTATATAAGCAAGGAAGATTAATAATATCCATAAGATCAAGCTAAAAGATAACCTAGGGATAGAAACCCACTATACCTAAAATAGAATAAACAATTAATATCCACACCTAAGTGGTTGGGAAAACCTAATAATGCTTAAAATAAATAAAACACCTAGGAAACATGATCTAAGGTAAATAACCTACTCTAACATTTATAGGTGGGGGGAGAGTCAAAATTTTGAAGCTTCGTATAATAATATCATGGATGGTTATATTATGATCATTAATATTAAAGACACCATTGTCATTAGTATGCCCATTTTTAGGCCTCTTAAGCATTTGAGTTCTAAACATATTTTTGGAAGGCTTGATTTATTTTATGAGGTAGTTATGTTGTTTGGCCTAATCTAAGGATTCCTTCAATTATTTTGGAGAAAGAATACTAACAATGTATTACAAATAGCATTTAGTGAATTAATAAAGAGGTGGCTTAGGTTGTATTCCATTATATTGTGCTTAACTTTGTTGGTTTATTCTTTCCAATGTTTGATAAATGCTTGGTTAGTGCCATTTTTTACTTGTTTGTAACTGATAAATTGACTTACATTATTTTTAGGAAAATAATTGGATTGAAACTCTTATACCAACACATTCAATAAGTCTTACAAACTATATATAGAGTTAGATGTTAGTTGATTGTACTATTTTGAGGCATCACCATAAAATGTTTTGACAAGTAGTTTGGTAATTGTAAAGGATGTGTAGTTTAATTTAGTCTTTATAAAAAAATTCAAAGGCCTTCAATTTAAAAGCAAGATTGGAGGATCCATTATAGGATATCATAGGAGTGATACCACCTATGTTAATATCTACAATTTGAGGGACTAAGGGTTAGTTTTGAATGTGTTTGATAACTTTATTATGAAGTAGGTGATACAAAATGAGGTTGCCAAGAGTGTCTCTAAGTGGGGGTGGTGAATAATTTTTATTTGGCACTCCCCACTAAACTTGTTGAGGTCTTGTTTGAATTTACATAATTTGGTTTTGCATTTGCATCATTTGAGAACTATTAATAGTTTTAATGTTAGCTATTTGAATTATTACTTGTAAGATGACATGGTTAAGAGTAAGAGTATTTAGGTTGGAATTAAAGGTTTGAGTGTCATGTTGGGATGAAATAGATGTGGAATTATCATTATTTTTTAATGTAAGCACTTCAGGTGGGATTACTAAAATAAATAACCATCATGGTAGTAGCTATACTAGGGCATGGTGGATGAGGAATGAAATAGGGAAGTTATAAATTTATTTGTCCCAAATCTTTTATAAAAAAAATTAGTGTGGGAAGGGGAATATTCTGTGTGGGGGGCCACCATGATGTGATAGAAAATATAAAGGTCCTTACCCCTATGTTCATGATTATCTTGGAGAAATATTTTAATTTCACATGTATATTATATGTCACCCTCATCTTCAACCTAATGGTCTTGGAGTAGGTGACCTTGTATAGTGTTTTAAGGGTTGTTATATGGCTCATAGTTTTTGGATATAGTGGAATACAATTACAATAATTGATATCATGATATTGAGATAAAAAAATTATGATGCATAGAATTCTTGTTAGAAAACCTATTCAGATTAGTGAATTACATAGAATTAGGGTTGTCATAAAATACTTGGAAATACTAATAGGTTTCCTCTTTGGATTGTTCAAAAATATGTTACATTTTGAAATAAAAAAACACAAGTCTATCAAGCTAGATGCTACAGTTGGTTGCACACGAATGCCAAAAATAGATTATATAGGGATGGTCAATACAATAATAAATGGAACTCTAGAACATGAGATTTTATTAGGATGGATGATACAATATTCTTAGATAAATTAACTATATCAAGCTTGCCGATGTAGTTGATAAAAACACATAACTATATTAGGCTAGATGATGTAGTCAGGTTTAAAGTTTTGATAAAATTTATGATGGCAATGAAGTTGTTGCTAAGAACAAAAAAATATTTTTTTTGAAAATGATCGAAATAGAGGTGGGATAAGGTTCATGATGGATTCACCAAAATGTATTATGATGGTGAATCCAAAGTGCAGATAATGCTAATAAACAAAAAGAAAAATATGAAAATAATCCAACTAGAGGTAGGATAAGATTCAATTTGGGTTCACCAAAATTTATTGAATTAGTTAAGATGAACTATAACTATAATCTTTATCTAAATAGACTATAAATAAAATGAGGTCATAACAATAGAGCCTGCATATACTTGGGCAATCGAGTAAGGACCAAGAATAAATATAGACCTAGAAGAAGGTAATCTACACTAAATTATCAGTGGAAAAGGTTCTAAATCTTAAGCCTATGACATGGGTTATAATTATCACTAGGGATCAATGATAGTCAAATGATTGTAACAATGATGATAAATGTTGTAATAATGGGGTGTATCGATGATATAATAAGGATACCATACCACATGCAAGGAACTAACAAACAAGGGTAACCTAATCCAAGATAGCTAAAATCACTAAACTAATAAGAAGGTGATTGGTGAAATAGTCAACGAATGAGAAATTTATGTAACTTAAGGTGATAATGGAAAGCCTAAACAACCCTATAACTATACTAATTTATTAGATATAAGGATGGGCATAATCAAGGATGAAAACATACATTCACAATAACAATAATAAAACATTATCTAATCTATTAATAAAATAAAATAAAGAAAGTAGGGATAAATATAATTACCTTTGGGTGGCCCTATCGATCTTCAATTTTATATTTTGTCTTGAGTGTCACTTTGAAAGAGATATCTTAGGTTGAAGAAATAAAATGGCAAGATAAAGTATTAATTATTCTTAGTTTGGGTCTCTAAATACTAGGTGTACCTTCTCGATTTGAATTATCCTATTGAACTTCAAAGATACTACAAGACTATACCTCTAAGATAAGGCTCTAAACATATAAATACTACTTAGGATAAAATTCAAGTATAATTAGAGTATATTAGTGGGTTATATCTATTTTGTAATGAATGGATCCAATACTCAAAACTAACCCTGAGCTCTAAGCTGGCAATTTTGGCCAAACTAATATAATTAGAAAATGTCAACTGCCACAATACTAAATTGGCTAGGCTAATAAAATATATATGAGTTAAGGAAAATTATAAATTTAATTGACCACATTGATACAATATAAGGAATACAAGTATGTAATATGTTACATTATCCTGATCGATACTGTAGGATATAAGAAACCTATCAAATATGGATGGAAATTATATGAAGAAGTAAGATAAAAAGATACTCAGAGGAGGTTAAAATGATAGTTTCCATAATATTAATAAAACATATCTCAAAACTTACCATGAGCTAATCCAACCTAATTCCTAGTGCACCATTTAAGGCATGCATTACGGGATATTGATGCACCAATAATCCCCTACAAGAGAAACTATCAATGAAGTGATAAAGTGAAAAATATAAGGTGAATAAAGAAAGGATCCTCAATTAGATAAACCAAATGGATATATTTTTTAATTTACATCAGATCCATTTGAGCATAAGGTTATAATGGATTAATTATATATGTAAATTGAATACTTAATCTATTATTTATTGTTATGAACTCAAAGGAATAAGGTTTATTTTAGTGTCACCTATAATGGATGAGTTGATTATGCACTATAGTAGTGCGGCGGAGAAATATTTTAGCTAGATAGAAAAGCTACAACAAAAAATGGTTCGGTCAAGGATTATATTTGATAATTATATGACTTGTCCCTATGAGTGGAGGAAGTATCAGAAGATAACTTGAACAACCTATTTTTTGGTAGTATCAAGGACCAAATTCAATAAGAGGTATGTATGTTTAACATGCTTAATGTATCATATTTTATTATCATGGTCACATTGTATCTAATGAAGGTATAAAGTTAGACCCTCACAAGATCAATTCCATGGTATAATGTAAAGCACCTAGAACCCTCAAGCACCTATGGGGATCCTTAGGGCTTAAGGGTTACTATAAGGTTTCTATAATAAATTACAGTAGCATAAAAAAACCACCCAAAAATATTTACATAATGATTACTACCATTAGAATGAGGTATACACTAGGACATTTGAGAATTTGAAGGAGGCTAGATTCACCTATTTAGTTATAGCCACTACTGATTTTTCCAAAACCTTCATTGTTGAATGTGATGATTTAGGGTATGGTAAGGGTGAAATAATCATGCAATATGGATGACACATTTTATTTGAGATTCACAAAATCAAAGATAATATTTAATTGAAGTCAATTTATGAGAAGTAAATGGTGGATATCCTTCATGCAATTAAATAATGGAGACCATGTGTAATGGTAAGACACTTCAAGGTGAAGATAGATCATGATAGTCTAAAATAATTCTTTGATTTTTTTTTATAATCTTAATAACAACATAAATGGTTCATAAATATGGTTGGATATGAATTTAAGATAATCTATAAGAAAAATAAGAAGAATGTAGTGGATGATGCACTATCTAGGAGGGATGAGTTTATAAAGGCATTATTAAGTGTCATGTCCATATTGTAGGTAGATTGGGTGGATGAGGCATGATTACAATGAAAAATGACATAAATACACAAAATATTACTCATAATTTCCAAAACAATTTAACCATGTTAGAAAAATTTGTGGATGGGGGATGCTTTAGGGTACAAGGATATGTTATACCTATGAAGAAACTCAACTCTTCAATATAAGATTCTTGCAAAGATCCATGCTTATCTAGTAGTTGGGAACAATTTATTCTTGAAGAATTATCATAGAATAAAGCATGTTTTTTTTGGATGGACAAAAGGGGGAAGTCTATAAATTTATGGTAAAATGCATGGTGTGTCAACAAAATAAGGGGTGAGATAGTTAAGACTCCAAGTATTTTTTAACCTCTATCTATTCCTAGCCAAAGGTAAGAGGAGGTTTCCATGGATTTTATCATATTATTGTTTGAGTCTAAGGGGATAAATTTCATAGTTATGGTTGTGGATAAAATCACCAAATATGCCCATTTTTGTGCTTTATCACTTTTATTTGTAGCAAGTTAGTATCATCAATGTTTATGGATACAATCTAGAAGTTACACGAGACCCAAAAGATAAAAGTAAGTGATCATGAAAAAATTATTGTGTATTAAGATAACTGGTTAGTGTGTCTTAGCCTTGACCAATGTGATTTCTTCAAATTGTGATTTTTTCCACTCATTTTTTTGTATGATCAACTTTGTAACATAATATTTTTTTAATAAATGGGATGATATTTTCAATAAATAAATTAAGTGATCTTGATCCTATATTTACCTATAATTTTTGGTCTTAGTTATTCTTATGTTTGGGTACTCAACTAGATGCTCTTTATATCATCCCAAATATAATGGGAAAATTGAGGTGGCCAACAAGTGCTTGGAGGGTTATCTCCATTTTTTCTTCAGATAAACATAGGAGATGGGTTCAATGGATACCCCTAGTATAATGGTGGTATAACATTTCTTTCCATACCTTATCTAAAAAGTCTCCATTTTTTTCACTATATGGGTACCATCCACCTTAATCACCACATGTTTAGCATCTAGAAAGAGTTTCAAATAATTAAAGAGTACATTTAATACTAAAAGGAGATACTTTATAGTATTAGTGGGATATTAACAATGATACAAAACTATATGAAGCAAAAAGTTAAAAATCACTAAAGTGAAATACATTTTGAAGTGAGAGATTGGGTTTTATGTGATTAAAAACATATGAAAAATCTCCTAAAAAAATTAAGAATAACAAGATTTGACTTAAGTATTATGAGCCTTAACAAGTCTTATAGAAGATTGATAGTGTAACATACAAAAAAGAGCTACCCAAGTCAATGAAAATACAACCAATCTTCCACATTTATTACTTGAATAAGGTCATTATCCAAAGAGTTTCAATGCAGATAGAGTTACTAGAGCTTGATGATGAGGGAAAAATAATTTTTGAACCTATGTAAATATTTCAAACACACACTAAGACGTTAAGGATGAGGGTGATTATAGAGTATCTAATTAAGTGGAAGAATTTGGCTAGTCAAGATGCAACATGGGAGGATAAAGTGTTCTTGTATAAGTATCCAAGGATCATCAACAATAAGAATAACATTGGTTTAAATGGGAGGGTATGCTACACTCTTAATTAATAGTGAGTATTGGGATACATGTAGCCAAATTGTGGCTAGTGTAACTTTTAATTAAGTCATATGATCATTTCTATAGCTTCATATTGGTACTAGGGTTGGCATAAGAAGTCTATATAGCATAAGTAGAGTATATGTATGAGGTAATGGTTAGTATTTTATCATCATATTTTGAATTCTATTCTAATATGAGGTTGTGGAGGTTTCACTCTCGAAGTGGCTTGATCATATACTTCATTATTATACTCTTAATTCAATCATATTGTTATTTATTGTTGTGAATATAATTTAATAGTATATTAATTTCATTACAACACATTTAAAATAAAATGAGGTACGTTTTTTATTAAACAATAAAAAAAATAGTAACCTTACAACTATTTTTTCATAACACTTAGAAAAATCCTTTAGGTTTTAAAATCTTATTCCTTGTTTCACAATGTCTCATAAGCTTGACTGATTCACTTTCAAGGTTAAAACCTTATTTCAAATCTATCCTTATATTTTTCCAAAGAAATATAATATCCATTATATTTAAGACATCTAAGATGTCCCCTTTCATTTTTTTTTAGATATTTGTCTATAAATTATATAGTATCAAGATGAATTCCTTAGGCTATTTATCCACTTACATTCTTTATCACTCAAATAAATTAGAGCCAAAGATAATTGATTTTTGAAAGATCTTGGGAAACCAATTTGGTTTGAATTTTATCTTTGAGTAACAATTCTTCCATCTTGTTTTATAGAGGCACATCAAGAAACCATCTATGATCATCTTATTATTTTAATGCTAGATCATTTCAAATACTCAAAATAATATGATTTCTATTTATTTTGGATTTTATATCTATTTCACTTGATTTAAATAGAGTTTTTATACTAATTTAGAATAAACCACATATAAAATGCATGAGATGAGGCAAAATGAAACATCTCATTGCACAGAGCTAAATGAGAATGGAAAACATTTTTTTTAAATACAAGCATCCATGAGGAAGTTCATGAGATATCAACACATGATATCCCATTGTAAAAATAAAATTCCAAGTTATAAACTAGAGATAAAAACTTCCAAACATGATCTAAAATAATGTGACACTCTTCACATTCTCACTACATGGAGTGTATTGTGAAAAAAAAAAAACTAAATACAATAATGAACACCCCTTTATGTGTTGAATTCATGAGATTTGGTCATGTGGAATAATATTTTTCCACAAATATAAACACAACATGTACACAAGGAATCAATATAGTTCAAAACTTTCATAAGATTGATTCACAAGATTAAGACACATGTCTCAATATATTTACATGAAGCTAGATGCCAAGTGAAACCAAGAGGGAAAGTCCTTTATGAGATGAGATCACAAGATCTTAACACAAGTTAACATCTCATTTCATGGAGCACCCTAGAGTTTATAAATATTTGTAAATTTAGAATTAAAACATCAAAAATATTGATCTATTTTTGATGATGCAAGATTAGTTGTACACCTAGATTGCCCCCACATCAACATATTATTAGTAAAAGTCTATCAAGTATAAAATGGATTGTACTAATCAAAATCCAAAGAAATACCCATAAAATAATATAAATATAATCTCTTATGTTGTAAAGAGAACTATAGTATACAACACACAATTATACATCCAAATCAAGGTATATAATAGAGATTACAAAAATAAGAAGAAAAAATACATTAATTGCATTTCATTATATTTATGTACATAAGTCTAAGAAGGGCATGCAAGCCTACATATATAAAAGAGTGTTGGTTAAAATAGATGAATACAATAAATTGATATTTATATTACATATGGTACTTATCAAGAAATTGACTTGCTTGGAAAGTTGGAATGGTTTATTTTCAGCTACTAAGAATTATATACATTATTAATCCTTGCTAAAATACGATTGAATCAATTTTCAATTATCTAAGTTTTTTCACCAAACCAAATAATTTGAAATATATATTATAATACAAATTATAAATTTTTGTTAAATTTTGATACATAAATATTAACATATTACTTAAATACTATTAGAACATATTCCTTTATATTTAATACAAATTTAAATGTACCCAATTAATAATAATAAAATAAAGTTAAAATTGACCATATTATAAATATATTTATATACATTTATATATATCTATAAATCTAGTTGCACTCGCCAAATATAAAAAATAAAAAAGTATGAAAAATAACCATTCTTAAAAATCTGACTAACAAATAAAATTTCAATGCCAAATGTCCAGATGTGCCCACTCACAGGGTGACACAAATTTATGGTCTAATGATTTAATCTTTTTAATTATGTGAAATTATTCACAAATTTATGGTTTAATGATTTAATCTTTTTAAAAAATGATATGAAAATGTCTTTTAAAAAATATAAAATAGCCAAAAATATAAAATAGCCAAAATTGCTACACAAATTCAAAGCAAATATTCTGTTGACAGGCTTAATAACTTTTGTTGAAAATTTAATCCAATGAAACAAAATTAATTAAAGAATATTGTAATAACTTGGTCAATATAATCCCTTCATCCATGTGGCCATGATAGGAGCATTAACTTTTTGGTATTTAAATCTTATTTTTTATTAATTAATTATAGAGTACAAAGTGTTTAATAATATTTGGTGTGTATCTATCTACCTATTAGGTAGTGTTAGATTTTACAAGGTGTTTAAACATTTCTACTAATTTTAGAGTTAACATATAGTTAATTTTAAAAATATAATTTAAATGTTAAAATTTAGATATGTTCAAAATTTAATCTCATATATATTCATATATATATATATATATAAAAGATTAAATTTTGAACATATATATTAAATTTTAATTAATTTAAGATTTATAAGAAAAACATAATTTAAATGGCAAAATGATTTGTATGTTCAAAATACCAATTTTATTTTCTCGATTCATAATCAAGTATTAAGTAATAATTCTTGATTTGCAAGCATATGTTAAAAAATACTGTTCATTCTTCTCTGAATAAGGCTGCAATAAATCATTATACAACTTGGTTAGATGCATCCACAAAATTTTATTAATTTAATAATAATTTATAAAAATTTTAAGTTGCAAGTTGTTCTCATTACTTTAATAGTAATTTTGTTTGTTAGTTTGATCATGATTATCATAATACTTAATTATTTTTAATTAATATTTACAATATAATTACTACTGTTAATAGTTTGCTTCTCATTGCTTTTCCCCATACTTAAAAGACAACATTTAAATTTGTTGAAAAAAATTACTTTCTTTGTTGTGGACAAAATTAGATTTCACTCTGGGTGAATGATAAATTTATGCAATGCGTGTGTATTTTTACTTCATCATTATTTTTATGTTTCACTTGAATATTAATATAATTGTGTATGGCTACTTAAACATTCAAAACTATCGTTTATCATGCCAAGAAAAACATAGTGTTGTTTCCTTATTTTTATAATTTTCTTAGGTATTTTGTTACTTGTTATAATAGATTCACACAATAACCATTTTCCTTTCCAATTGTGTTGTTAGTATTGGCAATAACATAATTGAAATATATTAATATTTTGGAGAATAATATATTGTACTAGTTGATGTCATAATTTTGGGTGTTTTATAAAGTAATTTTTTAAAATTTAAAACAAATCAATTATAAGTTTGAAATGACCTATTACATTTTAAGTGATTTATTTAATTTTTTTTAATAAAAATATTTAAAATTTAAATATGTTTTTTTCTTTAATCAAACAATATTAAATTTTACCCCTTGGTTTTTGAAAGACTTCCTTTGATGATAAAAATCCTTTCAATTATTTCATTTTCTCATTTAATTCAACTTGTGAAGTTTTGACTTAGCTGGTCTTCTTTACTTATTTTTCAAGAGTATTAACACATGCTTCTCACTTGCATTTTTTAGTTTCTTTTCTTGGTTGCACTTGCCAATGACATATTTGAATTGCATTTATATACATTCATAATGAATTCCTCACATCCTTGACTAAATAACATTTGTTTTCCCTTATCACAAATATTACGTCCCTCACATACATTTAGGGGTTTCCTAACCCCATTGCAATGATTGATCCAAAATTTAATGTTAGTTTTGACTAAATTTCAACACAAGTAAAAAAAAAGAAAATTTGGGCCATGTTGGATCTAAGTGCATTTTTTATTAATTTTTATTATATAAGTTAACTATTAAAATTTTGATGTCCTCAATTCTATGTTAAAAATTTCACATGATATTTTGACATGGCATGTTGTTTTGAATTGACATAATGTAACGTATGTCAAAATTTTGATATTGTTAATAACATAAAACAAAAAAAACATAAGTCCTTAATATTAAAAAGTGCTAGAGAAGGAAAAAAGATATGTAGAGGAAGAAAATGATAGAAGAGTGGATTGGACAAAAGAGGAAGTCCATTTGAAAAATAAATAGATTTAATAAAAATATGGAGTGAATTTGATAGGAAAGGGAGTCCATTTAGAATAATAGGAGCCCATTTGAAAGAGTAGGAAACTTAAAAGATAAGGAGCCTATATTGATAGTTATCAACATAGTGTTATAGGTCAAAAGTGGTTATTTTTTAAATTATTGTGTGTGTGTATGAGAGAAAGAGAGGGGGGAGTTAAGGAAGATTAGGTTTACAACCTTATTGAGAGGTAAATTTAATTAAACAAGGAATTTTTATTCTTCAATGTCATCTTATTTTTTCATTAAATATTTTATTGACCCACCATGTTTGGGTTATACCTTTGATCCAACTTGAAAATGCAAGAAAATAAGAAAACATTTCTAGGCCTTGTATTAAGGCCTACAAATTGATAAACTTGAATAAATTTCACCCTAGGTGGATAAAATATTTAAAACCACATTAAACACTTTACATACATCCATAAAATTTCATGAGTTTTGAGTGGTTCATTTTTGAATTATAGTGATTTTAGTGCTTCAAAATATTAGTTTAGGTTTTTTTGACTATGCATAGACAATGAGATTAAATTCAATAAAAAATAAAAAATTAAGACCTATTTTTGAAAATTTGTGATTGGAACAAACTCCCCACACATGTATCTTATTATGACACTCGATTTAACACCTAACCAATATTAAAAAAATGATGAAAGACAACTATTATTGATTATCAAAACCCTTTTCTTAACTAGAGAAAAACCTGTACTATATCTTCAGGTTTATAATGTGAATGAACACTATTTTTGAGGAAGAAATATGATTCCAAAAAAAATAAATCTACTTACACATAATATATTATTGAAATTGAAGCATGGAACTCAATAAGGCATTCTTTCATTATTTATGGTCTTAAATGTGTTACAACAACACTATCAAAAACCTTATTTTTAGAACTTCTTTGTTTTTTTATCTTTAAAATCTTGGAGTTATTAATATTTCCTCCTTGTTTCAATCCAATCTTTTCAAACTATCTAATTAACTTAATAAACTCAAACTAAGTCTTAGCCTTAATTGAGTTTGGCATAGTTAGTTATGAGTTAAGACATTATAACTATTCAAAAACATGTCCTAAGATCTTCCTTGATCCCTCCATGAAGGATAATGACCAAAAAATGCACTAGGAGATGATAAAAGCTCCTAAAACACCTTAAACAAATTAAAAAATTCAAATTTATAGTTTTGGTGGGAAACTTGAAAACAAGCCAAAATAAACAATAGAAAGCAAATTTGAAGCATAAAAAAGCTTCTTATTGATAAAATATGATTTCTCAAACCTATTCAAGACCAAAATTTACTAAAATAAATAACTAAAGGTAATGCTCCTACATTAGGATCCTTGAATACAAAAACATTCATGAGCTCCTGATCATGACGTCTTCAGTGGTGGTTCTATACTAAACTATTTATGATGGAGTTAGTGAAAAATCATATTCAAGAGGATGATTGATCCAGTCAACAATTTAGGCGACAATTCGGGTGATAGTTCCACCCCAATTGATAACGAAACTTCTGGGAGCCATAACTTTTGCACCGTAGCTCCAATTGACTCACCGTTTGAACCGTTGGAAAGCTAAGAATGAGGAGAACATTTTGAGATGGCATTGAGATCCAATAAATGAAGTTTTACCCCCGAAAACCCAATGGAAGTTCCCTAAATTTCAATTTTAGTAGTGCAATCTAAAAATAGTAAGTTTCTAAAAATAGTAATTATTTGAATTCTATATTGTTTTAAATCTTGAAATTCGAACCACTTAATCTCCCTCGATATTGGTGACCTTCCACATCCTTCCCATGATTTAAAAATGTGTATAAATGAAGAGGTAACCCAAAATGTGAGGACAGACATCTCTTCCCAGAGATAAGCATATATTTGTATTGCAGTCTTGAATAATACTACATCTCTTCTCAGAGAATTCATTGTTACTATGTTATTTCTATACTATTGAAATATTTATCAACTAGAACTTCTGAGTTTTGGATCAATGATTCTTACATTTGACTAAATATTTGAAATACTCCTTACCTCTTGTTCTTTTGATAATCTTTTTGTCCAAAATAACTTCTAATTCATCTTTCTGTGCCTTAGGTAGTTACTATTTATAATCAATGACCTATTCATCATCTTTAGATGATTTTGTTATGTATTCTTCTACTCTATAAGGATATAGGTTTTCTACATTAAAATAGGTGAGATCACAATATCAGATGGGAGTTCTAGTTCATATGCATTATTAGAAAATTTTCTCAAGACCCTACAAGATCCTATCTTATTTAATTTTAGATAATTGTATTCACCTTTAGAAAACCTCTCCTTCATAAGGTGTGCCAATTCCAAATCTCATACCTAAAAGTTTATTTCCTTCCATATTTTATCATCATATCCTTTATACTTACTAGCACTCAACTCCAACTACTATTTGACTTTCTCATATAGCTCTTGCATGGCTATAAAAAAGTCTTCATCTTTAGCACTCCTCTTCTCTTTTTTACCTAAATCTCTAAGCTCATAAACACCTCTTAGATTTATCTCATAAAAAATCTAAAATGGATTGAAACATGTACTCTTATTAGGTGAATCATTGTATGCAAATTCATCTTGGTTTAACATGATCCCATTGCTTTGGACTGTCACTTACCAAACATCTTAATAGATTCCTTAAGTTTATATTGACAAATTCAGTTCGACCATCAATTTGGTGATGGTAGGATGAACTAAAACTAAATGTAGTTCCCAATTTTTTTTAAAGTGTTTTCCAAAAATGTCTAACAAACTTTGTATCATTATCATAAACAATGCTTCTAGGAATTCCATGTAACCTTAGGAATTCTTTAATTAAAAAATTAGCAATGTTTGTAGCATCACTTATCTTCTTAAATGATATGAAGTGTGTCATTTTGAAAATATATCAACAACAACAAAAATTGAACCATTATCATAAACAATGCTTATATGAATTCCATGTAACCTTACGATTTCTTTAAATAACAAATTAGCAATGTTTTTAGCATCACTTGTCTTCTTAAATGATATGTAGTGTGTCATTTTTAAAAATATATCAACAAAAACAAAAATTAAATCATCACCTCATTATTTTCTTGGCAAACCCAATACAAAATCCATACTTATTACATCCCATGGCCTACTTAGAATAGGTAGTGTCTGATATAGACCTGCATTTTGACTCTTTCCTTTGGCATGTTGAAAACTCTTTCATCTTTACAAAAATTTATTGACATCATCTTTCATTATTGGCCAATAATAATTTTCATTCAATTGAGCAAATGTCTTTGTTTATCCAAAATGCCCTACTAAACTGCCACTATGCTTTTATTTTAGTAATTTATCTCTCATATAACCCTTACGTATGCATAGCTATTTGCATTTGAATAACAATCCTTTGTGAATCATGTAGTCCATCCATGGAATCCTATCCATGATTTTTGGATTCCCACAAGCCTCATATGCTTCCTTGAAATTTGGATCTTCCTCATACAACTCTTTTAATGACTCAAATCACAAACTACCCACTTGAGATTCATGTATGATCATACTTCTCCTACTCATTGCATTAGCTACCTTATTGGATAACTCACTCTTATGTTTAAAGATTTTTTAAAATAATAACTATATTCATTTAACATGTCTTTGACTTGACTTAGTTTGATTATTAATGAATTATAAATCATGATTATCCATGTAAATCACAAACTCCTTAGGCGATAAGTAGTGCCTCCACTTTTTCAATATTTGGAATATGACATAGAATTATTGATCATAGGTGAATACTTATTATTATATTCATTTATATCTTTACTAAAGTAAGTAATATTCATTACTTATTGACTCAAAACATATCCAATAACTAATCCACTAGTATCACATTCAACTTGAAAGAGTTTGTTAAAATTAGGTAAGGATAAGATATGTTGCTTAGTTATGTTTTTCTTCAAAATATAAAAATTACTCTCAACTAATTTAGTCCAATGGAATTCAATCTTTTTAGCTTTTATAGTTTCAACAATAGGTGAAAAAATACCACTAAAGTTTCTAATAAAATTTCTATAGAAACTAGCTAATCCATAAAAACTTCTTACCTCAAAAATACTTATTGGAGTAGGACACTCCAATATTGATCTTAAATTTTATTGGTCCATTTTCAATCCATCTTTGGAAATGACAAATCCCAAATAAATCAACTTAGTTTGCATGAAGGTACACTTATTGAGGTTAATTAGTAATTTCTCTTCTTATAGCTTATTCAATACCATCCTAAGATGCTTGATGTGTTCCTCCTTTGATTGGGTGAAAATAAAAAATGTTATCCAAATAAACAATAAAAAATTTACATATAAATGGCCTTAGCACCTCATTCATTAGTCTCATTATGGTACTATGTGACAACCCTTCAAGTTGTACTTTGAAAATGCAGTAATTTTTTTTACTATTAAATAATTAACTTAACATTTAATCCTTAGAATAAAATAATATAATAAATCAAAACCATAACTAAGAACAATAACACTCTAATTCAAATTTTGTATACAATATTATTCTTATACAACTCCAAAGAAAGTAAACATCATAGGACACAAGTATGACTGGTTTGACAATACAACAACCATTGTTCAAATATATAAATACATAAAACAATTAAATTCCTTTAGACATACAAACTTATACAATCAGAAGATACCAAGCTTTCAGCTGCTTGAGTCAATCCAATTTGTGTATTGCTGATAATCTTAAGTGTCATCTCCAAGTAGTACTATAGTGGAGGAGGAAGAACATCATTTGGGTGCTTTACTAAACCAATCATGAACCAACAATTCCCTACACAATCCCCTATTAGGAAATGGTCCTCCCTTCATGGCTAGGTAGATAGAACCATGCAAAAATATAGTGAGATGTGCTAGTACCCTGTGTGATGTAAGATGTTTAAAAACATACAGTGTACCATAAATAAATCCATTCTAACATGATATCACACAACATAAAAATCAAACATATAAATGACAATGTATATAACATTACTTTGATCAAATTTTCTATATGATTATTTTAGATTGGTCAATTTCATAACACACCACTTGATTGGATTATCTATTGGTGGTACTACCTAAGCTAGTGGAATCTGTCTCATTACCTATTAATATCATAAATATGGTTTCATATATAACATAGTATATAACTCAAACTCAAACATATTTCATTCTCCTAGAAAAAATATCACATCACATGCTATCCAAGGAGAAATCAAGATATAACATAATCATCTATGCATAAATGGGTATTAAAATCAATCTCAAATTGGAAATAATAGTCACTAATTATACCACCTAGGGAGAACATACATTAAACTATAGACTATTTCAATACAATCCAAGTAACTATACCTCAAGACAACCCATATTATCTTATTATGATGTTCTTAGGCATGACTACTAGTTTATCCATAAACGGTCATACAAAGAAATCATAGATACATAGAAGCATATGCTCTTAATCAAGAAAGTATGTAACAAAGTAAGACACACAAATGTATATAATTCTTTCTTCACATTTTTTACACTTTCAAGACTGTATGTACATATAAATGATATCCTACCAAATGTTACACACATACTACTCAAGTTACAACCAACACAAGTACAATATGTACTATTCAAGTATACTATCAATATTAATTAGATGAAAACACCATCTCTATGGACACATTACAATACACTAATTATTCTATAAAAGTTTAATCACTCACTCATGAATATACAACTCAAAAGTTTTCATCTTATCATGACACTACTAAATTTTGACCTTGATGACATATTTGCATAACACGTATCATACATATTTTCCTATCAAAGAAATGGAATAATCTTAATACCATCTTTTGTTCATCAAATGCATAATAAAGATCCAACATGTTATTATTACATATATATCAATGTATAAATAAAACATGGTCCATGATGATACTTTATACAAGGATCACCTTTCCTCATAATTCAGGGTTATACTTTTTTTAATATCAAATTTCCTATTTGGTTTTAATCACAACCAGATATAATTTACATGCTTATAATATGAGACAATCATGTTAATAATAATAACTTGACTTTTTAAATTTAAATAATAGTTTAAATCATTAATTAAAACTTGGTTTGTAAGCTCTTCAAGACATATATAATGTTATTATGCATTACTAAGATTACCTCAAAGCTCTGATAAACCCTAAATTACTTAAATATCCTTCTGTTTAATACTAAGGCTCAAAATAAAACTTATTCCTATTCATAATGTTCACAAGAAAGTCTTATAAAATCCTCTATGTTTATTTTTATCTTATATCTGAGTTTATTTGAAAATCCAAACCTTCTTGACTACATGCTATCCAAGTTTAAATATAGTCTATTAAATTAGACTTTGCCCATAAACTCATAATGAATCATAGTTTAAAACTCAATAAAGGGTTTTATCAATTTGTATTTAAACTAGTCACCATTCGATAAGATTGGAATGCTAAATTTATTAGAATGCAATTTAAACTAACAATGCAATTCAAAAATACGAGGCAAAAATAAAGTTCCACTGAACATTCAATCTTGCATTAAAGAAGAAATACTATTTATTACTCTTATTCCTTTCAAGAATATAGGTTGCATATTTATTAAATTAGACTCAGTAATTTACCATTTGATTTTAATGCTTCAATATAGACTCATCTTGCTCTAATAAATGGCTTGACATTCTAAAAAATAGACTTTAACACAAAAATATAATTCTTAACTAAATGTAGTCTAATGCTACCAATATTAATTAAATTGTAGACCATAACGCTTAGCACTGGCTGAATTATATATGTAATGCATCCTAATTTATATAAGATTCTACTCAAATAACTAAAAAATAGAAACAAATATTGATGCAAACCATCTAAAAGAGGTGTAGAGTTGTTAAATTCCATATACGAGGAGGTAGGGAAAGTTGTCTAATAAAACTCAGCACTATAAAACATAAAATCTCTTTGTGAATATTGATATATGACTCAACTTTATTAAATTTTAATGCTTCACACTAAAGGGTCAAATTTATATTTTATATAGCATTTCAATTTGACTTTAGGGATTCATCATGACTTTTGTGATTTGTTTTATACTTAAGCAATCTCAAACCAAAGACAGGGTGATATGACCTGGCATAGATTCAAAGTTATTAATTTTTTTAGCTCAGTGAATTATCTTGAATACACAGTGAGTCATTTCATTTACAACTCAATATAATACTCAGTTATTTCTATAGAGACTATACCATTTCGTTTTATACTGGGCGTTGGAGTTATGCAACTTGGCAATCTTCAATTAATGACTTAATACATCATTAAATGAATTGGATTTTACTTTAAACCTAGTGTTCACTTCAAATCTACAATGATTCATTTGGCTTAGGATTAGAATTAATAAAATCAATGCTAAGCCAAGTTGGTTGGACATTTATACTAAGTGATTTGGTATTTCATTACAAAATTAACATTTTATTTCTTATATTTAAACTAAAATGCAAGTATTAATAAAGTGCAAGTTTTATACAAATTAAGACATTGCCCATACTAATTATGACATGGGTCTCTCTAAGGTAAAACATAACACATATAAATTTGGATGCAGTTTGGTAAATATACAATGTATCTTCTATCTAAATTCAATACAACTGTTAAAAGAATTAGATTTAGAATCTTATATGATATTTAGATGTTTTGACCAAAATGAGATGCTAGTAATTGATATAGGATTCTGCCTACCAAAACTCCATCACTTCTATCAATTTTATAAATGGCTTAAAGTTTAAAAATATAATGAAGACTTATATTTACACTATGTAGACCTAAGATAAAAAGCACAGGCAATACTTTGGCATTCAAGCTTTCTTGAATAAAATATAGGGTTCTAAAATCATAACATCATGGCATATAGTGTGATGTTGGGTTCTAAATTAAAATACAACCTTTAATAAAAAGTAAAGTGTAGGTTAAGTGAGTACTAAGCAGTCCATTACATAACAAAATCTCAGCCATACCAAAATATAATGCAGTCCATTAATGAGAACGCAAGTCACATCATACAGGGTTAGAGAACTCCATCTCAATCCTATTTAATTTCTACGTAGGACACAAAAGAAAATACAACTATGGAAAATAAAATGTAGTCACCTCAAATAATATGCCATATTTTAAAAGAAATATACACACATATTTCTCACCTCATGCACATAGAAAAATAATTGTAATTCCAACCTGGATATCTTGCTGAAGATTCCTCCTCTTTTTCTTGCAACTCGCTTCTCGAAAATCTCTTTCTTTTCTCTTTGTGTGTCTTTATTCTCTAACATTCTTCTTTATTTATAAGATTTATTTATCTTCTAAATTCAACGTTCCTCCTTTTCATGAAACTTTTTATTTTTATTTTTCCAAGCATGCCAATCTAATTTTTTTGTTCTCTTAATATTCACTTAAGTTGGATTAATAATCTATTTCTTGATTTTTAAGTAAATTCTTGCATGGATATTCAAAATTATTTTAAACTCAAGTTCTAAATTTATTAACTTATATTAATTTATATTATTTTACTTTAATTCATTAACTAACATGCTAAGTTAACAAAAATAATAATAAAATCTATTTTCTTAATTTTTAAATAATTGTCATGCATAATTCAAATTTTAACCATAAATTGAATTAACACCTCTTCCATGCAATTTTATAAATAATGATAAAAAATTATTTAAATAGAAGATAAAATAAGTCATTAATTACATTTTACTTGTAAGATAATTATTTCCACAATAATTATATCTATTAACACTAATATTTATTTTTTTGGATTTAAAAATAAAAAATCATGCCAATTAGACTAAAGAAATTAAATTCATACTAAAAATCATTCCACATGCACAAATATATTCACAAGTAATATACACTAGAATTTTTACACAAATATCATTTAGAATCTATTGTGCATGTGTGTAGGGTCACTATCATTTCTCACTAATATTTTACCCAATTTCTCCATCTAGCCAACCCTCTTTGATGATGCTCTCCCTCATCAAGCTCTGAGGGTAGGACCTATCCTACATGTACCTTAAAAAAAATAGGTAGTTAGTCTAAGTCATCATAAACTAATTCTATAAAACTAACAATCATACATCCTTAATGTATAGATTTATCAAAGTATAATTAATATGAAATGTATACTAATCAACAATATCATTGTCCATACAAGTATATGTCAAAATTCTAAAATCAAAAAAATGGTAATTAGATAATGATTATACTAATCCATGATTAAAGGTTTATAATCTATAGGGTGAAATTAGGATGTGACATACTAGGAGCATTGGTCAAACCAAATGGCATAATAAGCCACTCATACAATCCATCATTAGTTTTGAAGGTTGTTTTCCACTCATCACCCTCTATAATTATGATTTGATGGTAACCACTCTTCAAATATCTCTTTGATAAATATTGTGCCCCACCCAAAAAATCCATTTGATCATCCATCCTTGCTAATGAAAACTTGTACTTGATATTTATATTATTAATGGCTCTAGAATATGTACACATTCTTCATTCTCCACCTTTATTAGGAGTTAAGACTGCTTGTACATCATATGGACTTAAACACTCTCTAATAAAAATGTTATCTAATAGTTTTTGTACTTGCCTTTTGATCTCTTCATTCTCCTTATCATTCTATATGCTACTTTCTTTGAAAAATTATCTCCTAAAATGAAATTCATATGATGGATTATGCTCCTCATTGGTGGTAATTCATTAGGTAACTCATCAACCACTATATCAACATACTCATCTAAAAAATTCTAAATTTTCAATGGTAAATCAATCAACTTAGTGGTTGTAATGACTATTTTGGGCTTAGCAATCAATGCACAACCAATGTCTTCTTATTTTATCATCTGCAAGAATTATTTTCCACCCACTATCATCACTTTAGTATTATTTTCAACTTCTTCATTATCATGTTTTAATGGTGTCAAGGTATGCTTCTTACCATCCTTATCCAATGTATATGTGTTACTCCTTCCATCATGGATAGCCCTTCTATCAAATTCCCAAGGTAAAACCAATAAAACATGGAAAATACCCATAAGCATAATATCACAAAGCATTTCATCCTTATAGTTACCAATCTAAAAATTAACTTGACATTGTTCATTAAATACCACTTGATACCTATTTTGAAGCCAAGATACTTTATACGATGTAATATATATCAATATTTTCAATCCCAATTTTCAACCATTTCTAAAAAAACCAAGTTACCTATACTACCGCTATCAATGATAACATTAAAACACTTACCTTTGGATTTACATGTAGTCCTAAATAAGGTCTTCCTTTGGGTTAGTTTATTTACTTCCTTATTTATCTTTAGCAATAATATTTTCATCAATAATGACTTTCCTACTTTAGGTTCTTCCACATATAATGGTGATACTACATTTTCTTCCTCAAATTGAACAACTTGATTGCTACCTTCAGTTCTTGTATGTCTTTTTTGTATATTCCTAGGACATTCATATGACCTATGGCTAGCATATATGTTACATTTGAAACATTTTACCCAACATAATTCCTCTACCTCTTGTATATGAACTTCTTCCTTTGTATGAATAACATCATCTTATAGTGTTATCTTGATCTTGAGAGCTACTTGCTTTTTCATTATGATATTGTGACTAATTTCTACCACCTTATTGTCTTATAACTCTAAAATTTCTACCTCTTCCTCTAGATTATTTAGTTTGTCTTCTAGTCAGCTTATCTTCTACCTTGATAGCAATTAAATTACCAAGGTACAGCTAACAAAATATGAAAAACATCCATAGGCATAATATCATAAAGTACTTTATCCTTATAGTTACCAATCTGAAAATCAACTTGACATTGTTTATTAACTATCACTTGATGCCCCTTTTGAGGTCAAGATAATTTATACCGTGTAGGATGTATCAACCTTTTCAATTTCAATTTTCAACCATTTCTAAATAAACTAAGTTATCTATACTACCACTATCAATGATAGCCTTACAACACTTACCTTTCTATTTATATGTAGTCATAAACAAGGTCTTATTTTGGATTGGTTTCTTCACTTCTTTATTTATCTTTAACAATACTCTTTTCATCAATAATGACTCTCTCACTTCAGGTTATTCTACATGTAATGATGATCCTACATTTTTTTCCTCAGATTGAACAACTTGATTACTTCCTTCAATTCTTGTATGCCTTGTTTATGGATTTTTAGGATATTTATATGACCTATGGATAGCATATTTGTTACATTTGAAATATTTTACCCAAAATATTATTCCTCTACCTCTTATATATATCCTTCTTCCTTTGTATGAATAACACCATCTTATAGTGATATCTTCATCTAGAGAGCTACTTGCTTTTTCATTAGGATCTTGTGACTAATTTCTAACACCCTGTTGTCCTCTAACTCTAAATTTTTTTCCTCTTCCTCTAGATTATTGAGTTTGTCTTCTATCCAACATCTCTTTTGCCTTGATAACAATTTTATAATCATTTTTTATTGATATTGGAGAAAACAAACTAATTTCATCCTGAATGTTAAACCTCAAACCATTCGTATCCCTTTTTATTTTCTCAACATATTCTTCTACATGACCAACTCTAATTGTAAGCTTATAAAATTCTTCAATGTAGTCATTTACACTCATGTCTTTCTACTTCAAGTTTTGGAGTTTCTTGAATAAGTTTGTCTGGTAGTATATAGGCATCAATTTTGACTTGAGTTTTGATATCATTCTATCCCATGACTTAATTTTATCTTTACCTCTTTTTTTGCTTTCATCTTAGATACAATCCCACCAAAGATATGCATGTCCCTTAAACCTAGTACAAGTAAACTTGACCTCCTTGTCTTCATCTATTTATTCATAATCAAATTATTTGTCCATTACAACTATCTAATCTATAAGTTATTCAATATTTAGAATGCTTCCATATACTAAAACCTCTAATTTGGGCTTGGAACTTGTTCCTATGACTAATTTTAAGAGTCTTTCTTTTGATATTTCTTCTTTTTCTTCTTCTGTAACCTTTTTTTATGGTTATTAATTCCTATCACTCACATCACCTATCATAACACCTCATCTTTGAAAAAATTATATTTCTTCCAAATGTGCTTGAAAATTTCTCATCTCTTCCAATAATACTTCTCTTGTTTGTCTTCTTAGACCTCCTCTAGCACCACCTCTGGATGCTCCTCTAATTTCAATTTTTGCACTTGTTATAGATTTAAATTTCGCAACATGTTCTTTACTCTTATCAATGAATTATATTTATCTTTAGGTCACTTTTGAAGTACTACCAAACCTTGCTCTAATACCAAAATGATGTAGGGTTTAAGGAAGATTAGGTTTACAACCTTCTTGAAAGGGAAATTTAAATAAATAAGGAATTTTTATTCTTCAATATCATCTTATTTTTTCATTATATGTTTTCTCATCCCACCATGTTGGGTTATACCTTTTTTCCAGCTTGAAAATGAAATAAAATAAGAAAACAAGGTTTCTAAGCCTATAGACTAAGAGAGTTGAATAAATTTCACCATAGGTGGAAAAAATATTTAAAACCATGTTCAACAATTTACATACATCCTAACACTATTATCTTTAAAATATCATGAGTTCTAACTGGTTCATTTTTAAATAATCATGATTTTAGTGCTTCAAAATCCTAGTTACAACACGATCAAGAAACCCTTTTTTCAGAACAACTTTGTCTTTTTATCTTCATAATCTTGGATTTATTGATCTTTCCTCCTTTTTTTGATCCAAGTTCCTCAAAATTTTTAACTTAATAAACTCAACCTAAGTCTTAACCTTAATTGAGTTTGACATAGTCAGTTATGAGTTAAGACACTAGAACTATTCTAAAACATGTCCTAAGATATTAATTGACCCCTCCATGAAGGATCATAACCAAAAAATTCACTACGATATGATAAAAACTCATAAAACACTTTAAACAAATTAAAAAATTAAATTTTTTAGATTTGGTGAGAAACTTGAAAACAAGGCAAAATAAACAACATAAAGCAATATAAAGCATATAAAATATTTTTATTGACAAGATATGATTTCCTAAACTTATTCAAGACCAAAATTTAATAAAATAAACAACCAAAGCTAATGCTCCTCTCTATGTGTGTGTGTGTGTGTGTTTTGAATTTAAATTTACGTGCATAAAGCTTGGTTTTTTTGTAGATGATTTATATGGTAATATTAGATCACATTTTTACTAAATGAGAATTATTTTAGGGGGTGTGTTTAATTAATAAAACTTTTTATTGATTTTGTATTGGGGTAAATAATGTTTTGATTGAGATTGCATTAGGATATTTCACTTTTGATTAAGATTGCATTAGGGGTTGTCATTAATACATTAGAATATCCTATAATCTTTGCATTAGGGTATATTAAATTTTTATTTAGATTTTATTAATATCATATTTTATTTGAGATCACATAAGTGTATATCAAATTTTGAATTATAATGCATTATTTTATATTAAATTTAGGTTGAGATTGCATTAATGCGTTCTATAATTGTATTAAAAGATATTGTAATAATTTCATTAGTTTCTCAAATGTTTGTTAGGAAATGTTTTGCATATCCTATAATCATTGCATTAGTTTGTAAAATATTTATTAGGGAACATTTTTCATATCTTGTGATCACTATATTAATTTTTTAAATTTTTTGTAGTGCACATTTTACATATATTATAATCATTACATTAATTTTTCAAAAAAAATTTAGGGCAATTTTTACATATCTTGTAATCGTTATATTTGTTTGTCAATTTTCATTAAGAAACATTTTGAGATCTTGTATTTATTGCATTAAATTTTATAATTTTTATTGGGTCACATTTTTCATATCTTGTAATCATTAAATTAGTTTGTCAAAAAATTGAGGTGCCTTATCGATGTTATCACATATTGCACTTGAGACTTATTCAGATAAACTCATTCATTACATTAGGGTAAAATTACTCATTACATTAGGATATCCTATAGTCATTTCATTATTTTGTCAAAAAATTGATGTGCACATGATATTGAAGTAGGGTCAACTCACTCATTTCTTTAGGATATCTTGTAATCATTATATTAATTTTTCAAACAATTGATATGTGTTCTCTATGCTACTAGATTTTGCATATGAGATTGAGTTCGAGTAAACTAACTCATTGATTTTGGATAAAATTAGTCATTGCATTAGGGTCAACTCCATCATTGCATTAAGATATTATTTATTCATTACACTAATTTTTCAAACACTTGATATGCCTTCTTTATTTTATCATCATTTTTATATGAGATTGCATTTGGGTCAACTCAATCATTATGTTAGGATAATTATAATCATTGTATTATTTTATTAAATAATTCAAGGATGCAAAATGTAGGAATATACATAAATGTGAACTATTTAGTATTATGGATCAACATGTTAGTAGCTTTAGTACATACTTCTCTCAATGCAAAAACATATAAATGTTCATTTTTTTCAAAAAAAAAAATAGAAGAGTTTAAAAAAGCATCTCAATAAAATGTTAGAGTTTTTTAAATAATTCAGTGCCTTTTTTACATTGCCACATTTGAAACTGATATTTCATTAAAGTTTGTGTGCCTTAATTTCTTAAGTTACTACATAACATTCGATCAATTGTAATTAGTTTGGAATTATAATTCATTTATATTATATTATAGGGAAGCACATCACACTTTTATTATTGAATATAAATTAGTGTAAAATATTAAACCTTGAATTACCATAATTGATATTTGTTACATAATAGAAAATGATCATTGTTAAAACAAATTTCAAAGCTAAGTTAGAGAAACACATGTTTTATAGATGGGGATGGAAAGACCCCACATCAAAAAATGTATTCAAAGGTAGTGATATAAAACATTTAAAATTTTTATAATGAGAAAATGATTATTGGGTGGAGATCAAATTGTTCATCCCATCATTTCAACTACAAGCTCAACAAAGGTTGAGAAAAGAAATCAAGAATGCATATTTAATGGTATTATTTGGGATGTTTATGATGAATTAGCATATCAGATAAATAAAAAGGTTTATTCAACATAGTGCTTTAGAGGCTTCCAGACAAGAGAATTCCACTCATACAATGGAAGGATTGTCAAATTACATGAAAGGTTTGGTAAAAAGGGGGTCAAAGTCTTAGATCAAGAAGTCAACACACACATGTGGGTGATAGAGAATAGGGAACTATAGAATGGTGAACATAAATACTTGCATAATAGTGCATGGATTTAAACCTTCTGGATGCACTAAATGGAGGACTGTTGGAGATATGTTATATAGATGAACTAGATCTAGAATTATACATTTGAGGAACAAAATAAGGAAGTAATGAATACAATTATGGAGAAAATGATGGAACATAAAGTGGTAAAAAGTGTGGGATAAACTAAGGCATGGGAGAATATAAATTATGCTCAGATCATAGGACATAAGGTAGAGGGAGACAACTAGACAACTAACTGGCCATAAGGACCGACACCTGTCCCTTTATAGGTTAAGAAAATATAGTAACAAAAATGATAGTAATAGATAATGAGATCTATTGGAATTTATAAAAATTGGCTATTTTAAAATAACCATGAATCAAGGTTCATGGAGGCTAAATCTACCCTTAGGATATGCCTACAAGTTCATGACAAGACCCACTAGTTATAGATGTCAACCATTATGTGGTAGACATGACATCCCAAGTAGTGATTGAAAATAAAAGGGGGATTTGGGATGATGTTTAAGGGGTAAAATAAGGACAAAGTCATTATAAAGGCTTAGACTAGTAGTGAAAACACTATCAAAATGTAAATCTAGAGAGAGATAGGAGAATTGAGGCACTAAGGCTTATGGTCTGAGTGTAAAGAGAGAAAAGATGAATCTATTATTGTATGGGGATGCATGATATATTATATAATCTAGGAAGATAAAAATATAGTGTAAATTATGTTATTATAATGAAATTAATTTGGTGATCCACTATGTAGCTTTGATGGCTACATGGTCGAGGTGTCCCTTCATTAGGAACCCTGACCACAACTGCAATAGTTTAACACGATTTTTTCTTTGGATTCATACTTAATGATATTTTTTGGGATGTTGTTTAATTTTTAAATATTTAGTATACATCCTCAATTTAGTTTTCCAAACACTTTTCAATCTTGTATGTCAACCTATAGGCTAAATACTTGGGTCCCCACCCAACATTATTTTTCTCATTATAAACAACATCTTTTGAAATGTGTCATATCTTTTATTTTGAATACATCTTGATAAAGAAGATGGAGTATGAAAAATATGAATAAATTCATGTGAATTTTATTTTTTATACTCCATATTTTATTTCAAACCTCTTATTTGAATTTGAAGTTTATAAATTTTATTTCTAAAGGATGTAGTTTGTCAGACAATTTTAGGTTTACAAGTGTAGTTTATAAATTTTGTAGTTTATTAAATGATTTAAGGTTTATAAATGTATTTTATCAAATAATTCAAGGTTTATAATTTTATTTTACAAATTTTACAATTTTTCAAACAAATAGATGTTTACTATATAAGGATACATGAAATGCTTGACACATTTGAAGTAAATGTGGCCATATCAATTGCGATGATTTAAAAATATACAATGTGGGAGTATACACAAAGTGCATGAATTATTTGACAAAATATGACCACATGGATTGCATATATTATGCATATATGGTCAATTGGGTTTAAATATTTTATCATTAACTTGAATATCTTACACATCTATAGTTAATTATATCTCATGTTCTAATTGAGTGATCAATAAAAAAATTCAACCATTTTTTGTTAGATACTCAATTGAAATTTAAGATATAATTGTTTTACTTTCATGAAAATATATTTTTTCATGTTTATATATTTTTAACATTAAAAATTAGAATTAAATAATTAATAGATGTTGAAGTTTAAAATATACATATAATTTAATATATGTTGATGTTTAAATGTTTAATTTTAAGAAATTTAGATACTCAAATTTAATCATTAAGTGCTTGATAATATTTAATCTTGACATCATTTTCTTGCTTGGCCCATTTTACATGTCGTTAACTTGAAATCAATATGGGAGATTTAATTGTTCTATTTACTACCTTATAATCACTCAGAACATCATCAAGACATCATTATTTATAATTACAGACTCATGCCAACTCATTTATAGTAGTCTTTGTCCTTTTGGGACCTGATCACACTAGGAAAACAAGGCCACATTTTGGTATTGTCCACTACGCTATCTTATCCCCCACACTCCAATGATAAATTTTTGGATTGAGAAATTTCATTTTACCCCTCCCATGATTTTAGCAAGGTTAGTAAATGGAAATATTCCAAATATTTCTCTATATAATAACATGCATTCCTCTCAAGTAATATATAACAATCACTTGGAAATTATAATTATAATTGAGAAAAAGAGCACCATTCTTCCTAATTTTAATTTTAATTTATTCTAATAGTCATAGGCCAAGTCTAAGGTCATTTTATTTTCAGTCAAGGTGACTCATTATCAAGCATTCAAAATAATCTATCTAGTTGCATTCATATATAAAATTCAATATTTACACACCCCTTCTAAGAAGGAGAGCTACATTGGCCTGAGGCCCTTTTGGGCTATGTAAGAAACACTCAAATTGTGTGGGGTTTTTTGAGGATAGATTAGATATTCCTCTAATCCTATTCTACCTTTTAAAATTTAATCTATATTGTGTTTATTATCTATCAGCTAGGGATTTTATTTTACAAGTATTTTGCATGGCAAAATAGAACACATAATTACTCAAAAAGCCCTCACAGATGGTCACCATTACTTAGATCAAAAAATTAGTCACATAATTAATCAAGATGTAGATGCAGTGTGACCCTATCCTCCTAGTGTCGCCTTATCCTAACACAAGTTGAAATTATATACACCTAAATCTTGCCACCAATAACCTCCAATCAAGCTTGTGGCCAATTTCCACCCAAAATACACAATTTGACTTGAAAACACTAAAACAAGCTAAATGATGTGAAACTAACATATTCAAGTGCCAATTTTGACTAAAGTATCATTAAATGGGGTAATGCACTAGCTAACTTTGATCAGATCATTTCGAGTCAAAATGCTAATTTTGCACTTGGGTGCTCTGGATTGCTCTTTCCTATCAAATCTCTTACATGAGACATGTGCCTTTGTTATTTTCTATTGGTAACATACTAAATGGGAATATATTTCTAACACATCTGACATTGACTTCCAATTCCAATCTAGTGGAATTTTAGACCAATAATAAGGCATTTTGATCAATTTGAGTAATTTGTGCACAAAGTGCTTAATCATGCTTAAGAGATAATTAAACTAAATTAGAGCCTAATCAATAATTCCATGGAAACTTGTTGAATAATTTGATTTGGAAGTGAATATTGAATATCTACATCATCAGGTGACCTCATTTCTTGGGAAGACATCCCTAGGCCACAAATGCCATAAATATCAAGATTCATGCCTCCCATGCCTCATCAAAGCTCTCCATGCCTCTTAATTGATCCTCTATCCCAAATATTGATGAGCATATTTATCAATTTGAATACATTTGTGATCCTTCTATGGTTTTTGAGGATGAGTACTTCAACTTTGACACAAGTTATCCTAGCATTTTTTATGAGGATTGTGTAGTCTTTCTCCATTCCATTACCATTCCACAGGTCATTACCATCAACCAAAATATCTATATCATTAGCATTCCATCTCCCATAAGGTAGTTGATTGGGATCAATAGAATCACACTTTATTGAATTGCATCCATGGTGACATAGCAATTAAAGAAGAGCAAGGAGGCCAAGACCACATTCATATAGTAGAAGAACACTCTCCTAGTGACACCTTTTTGGAGGCGATAGGGGATAATCAAAGTTATAACTTAGCATCTTCTAGTGATATTTTTTCAAAAGCACTAGAAGACAATCAAAGTTAAAAGTCAACATTCCTTAGTGAAACCTTCTTGAAGGCGTTATGGGATAATCAAGACAACTTCATTGGTAAAAACCTCTTTGAGGCACCAATAGCTAAGAACAAAAGTTATTCACTAATTGATGAAGATAAAATCAAAGATCAAATAAAAATAGCTTCCAATATACAACCTAATCAGATGATAACTACTCTCAAGATTAAACAATAGAAAAATTTGGTGGTCCTATTGAGAGAACAAGTCTTCAGCCTTGCCATAACTAAAATTATTTCAAATCTAGCATCAACAACATTATGTGTGACTGAAAGTCCTGATATTCATTTGTTTCCCCACCATTATACATTCCATTATCATCTACCATTTCATTTCAAAATCAAACCTACCATCCATGGCCACACTTTCCTTTGTAGAGGCTACAAGGATACCTTGTCTTGACATTTGAAGGAATCAAAATCAACAACCAATGAAGATCATAAAATCATTCTTAACAACTAGATCTGTATTGAGTTCTTGATAGAGTAGCTATTCAAATGAGGTGTGGGATAACAATTAACATGATTGATTATTATATTTGTATCATTTGTTGATTATGATGTGCATCTATTTCTAAAACAAGCATACTAGTTAGTGTGCTCAGATTTTGATCTTTATTTTCTTTTGCATTTTAGTTGTGTATTTATTCATGTTTGTTAACTAAGCTCTCCCTAGTGTTTAGGCCTAGAGATGTTATGCTAGTTAGTGTGTTTCTTTCATTTTGTTTTCATTTTGCAACTAATATGATACTAACCCTACTAATAAGCTGAGAAAACCACTACAACAAGCATTTTGAAGCATCCAAGGAAGGTAAAAGAGGGTTTATTTTACATTTTAGTTGTGTGTTTTATTTATGTTTTTTAACTAAGCTCTCCCTAGTGTCTAGCCTAGAGATGTTATACTAGTTAGTGTGTTTCTTTTATTTTGTTTTCATTTTGATACTAACACAATACTAACCATCCTTTCTTTAGTCAAATTTTTAGTTCACATAATGGCACACCTGATGGGACTAAATACATCCCACACATGAAAAAGATCATTTTTCAACTTTAAAATATTCATTTAGATCATTAAAACTCTTGTAATTTGATTTTCTAACTTTGTTTTACCATTTTTATTTGTCACAGGTTTACACAGTAACCATCATCAGTTAGTAAAACCATCATCGATTGGCATAGCCATCATCGATCACTATTGATATAAATTTTGTCAATTATATAACCATCATCAGTTTGTAAGTGTAACCATCATCAGTTATAAAACTAACATCGGTCACTGTGTTTTTCTTAAAACACAAAACCTAAGAGATAATAGACCATTTTATAATGTTTGGTTTGGGGTCATACGGACTCCATTTTGGATGGTTTTTTTTAAAACCATGTGTTTTCTCCTAAATTTTTATAATTTGATATTAGTTTAGCTTCAAGTTTCATATATTTTTCACAAAATTTTGAAAATAAATTTAAAATGTTTCTAATCTAACATATTTTTTTTGGGGTGATGCCTTAAGGGTAGATAGATAACCAATGGACTCGAAACTTGTTAAAGCAAGATATTAAGACATATATGGGATGATTTTAAAATGAATTAGAAACCTTCTTTTGGTGTTTAACAAAAAATTTAGATGTTTATGGTGAATGTTTTCAAAGTTTACAATTAAGACCAAGGGGTCAAAAGAACACCATCACACCTTTCCATTTGGGCTTAAAAATGAACTCACCTTTCCAAGCTTTTTGTATTCACTTAGTTTTTTAAATTAGATTTTTGTTTGGAAAAAAGAAGGGTGTTGTGTGTATGCTCTTCCATTGATCCCCTTTAGGAAACCCTTGGAGTTAAAAGTGCCATTTCTATTACAAATATCCTAGTCCAAGGCTTCGAAAGAATGTCATCTAAAACACTCCCCAAAAACTTGTCAAAGTTTGGGTGACCTTGAAAATGACCCTAAAGTCCTTCTATTTTATGTAAACTTATCTTGTGAGGGGGACTTCATCATCTCCCACAAGTTCTTTAGGGAAGCTTTAACCCAAGGTTTCATCTCCTAGAATTTAATTCACTTACTCCTTTTGAGTTGTACATACGACGTATCTGTATTTGGACATCACCCTACATTAAGTGAACAACAAGATGTAGTGTTGTAAAAAGGATTAGACCTTTTTACAACTAGCCAATGTTATGGTCACCCAAATTTCATATTTTTATTTTGCATTATTTGACGTGAAAGTTATTATGAAATTGATTCCCCTAGAAACATTTGATAGCTTGCTAGTTTAGTCAACCCCACATTACCATACCTTTGTTAAGATTTGGACAGTTATACTTAGTGTATTTTGGTCATTATAACTTGGTATGTTTTGAGACTAAAATTTGTTTATTTGTTTATAAAACATGTCTAAATCACTTTTTTTATATGTCACTCTTTTGTCTAAAGAGGTGTTATGCTAGCCATTTTACACCACACTTATGCCTTAAATTTTTTGTTAAACTTATTTGTGTGTGTGTCATTTAAGTTGAGGAGGGTAGTGTTATGCTACCCAAAACATGTTAAATCATTTTGCCTTTGAGTCTTTTGAGGCATAACATAGATCACATCATTAAATCATGCTTACATCATTAGGATACTCAATTTATTTCAAGACTTGTTTCACCTTGTGCTAAAAACCATTTGTTTCAAACCATGTCATTTGGACCTTTGTCTTATGCCATCATGTTGTCCAATCTTTTCTAGCTTGTTTGGTCAAAACATAGTTTTCAAAGTTGAGTTTTTAATTAAACTTGTTAAGTTTGTATCCAAACATAGATTGATTTATATTTAAGCCTCAATTCATGGGGCTGATATATAGATCTTTCTCTTTTGAGTTGCATAACTTCAGTTAATCAATTACTCAAAATTTGAAAACTATTGATGGTTTATTTATTTAATGCCCATCCTCATCATTGTTTGTGCTTTTATTTGGGATAACATAGCCTTTCTCAAAGATCCTTTTATCATATGCCTTATGCCAATTGATCATAGTTATGTTTGATTTCATGTGTTAGGTTTATGTCAAAGTTATTTCCAAACTTGTTAGATTAAATCAAATCACATCAGCTTTTTTTTCAAGTCTAGATTTTGACATCATTTGGCCAAAATTCCTAGCATGTTTATTTGTTTGAGCCTAGATTTTGACTCTGCATTTGGACAAAATACCTAGTAACTCAACTTTTTTCTTTCCTAGTTTAGACCTTATTTGGAATACTTTGACCTAGACCTTTGACATACTAATTTTTATTTAGATGCTTAACATTTTGTGCATATGACATTTGACATTAGACATTTGATGTTAGGCTATTTTATGCCAAGTCTTAGCACAAATCATTTTAGAGATATAGCTCCACTTTTAGACCATATTGGAGATACAGCTCCACCCCTTCGACTAAGTTAGACCAAGTTTGAACCATTTGTCCTTTGGATAGTTTCTCAGAGTTTATAGAACTCTAAGCCTTTTTTTTAGAGATTTCATCATTTATGTGGATATGTCCAACTACACTTATGGTGGAGTCATGTACAATCTAAATTATGATAGAATGGCTTCACAAAATCCCACTAAGAACCCTTATAGAGAAAGATTTTATAAGGAGTTTTATTCTTCTTCTTATAATACTCCATATGGGGAACATAGTCAAAATACACAAAATCTAAATTGAGACCTTGATTGGTATGAAGAGGCTTGTGAGGAGGACTTTGAAGACCCAACTACAGATTATTTTATTTGGGATATAGATCCATACCCTCTTTGTAATAATTAGTACATGGAACATAGTCAAGAACCAACGTATGAGCCAACTCACAATTGGGATGATATGGTTTATGAGGAAGAATTGGATGCTTTGGATTGTATAAGCAATCAAGTTTCACAATGTCCTTTTATTATCTGATCATCGACTATCCCTAACCCTCCTTTGGATTATACAAGATATCAAACTCTACAATATCTAAGGAATACCATCACCATTCCTAGACCTAGTCCTTTGGCTTGTGTGAGAAACCAGGCTCCATAACACCCCTTCATCATTCTAAGACCTAGTTCTTTGGATTATGTAGGCAATCAAGCCCCATAATACCCTATCATTACTATTTTAGGACTTCATATTTTAGCTCATGTGAGAAATCATACTCCCCAATACCCTACCATTATATAACCATAAGTCATTCCTTGTCTAGTACCAATCCCAATCAAACCTCAACCAATCTGATCATTCAAAGACCAAGATATGTTCAAAATTGGTATTTTCCAACTCATTGGAAATCTTAATCATCAGTCTCAACATTAGATTTATAGTTCCTTGAGTTAGAATCAGATTCAAAATAAAAATATGTTCATGGATATTGCAACATTATTTACACATGCCTTGTAGATCAATTTGAATATATTTATGATCCTTATATGGTTTTTAAGGACGAGCACTTCAGATTTGGCACAAGTTATCCTAGTCTATTCTAAGAGGATTGTGCATCCTCTCCCCATTCCATTACCATTCCAAAATCCATTACCATCAACCAAAATAACCATATCATTGACATTCCATCTCCCACAAGTGTTGATTAGGATTGATAGAATCACACTTTGTTGAAATGTATCCATGGTGACATAGCATTTGAAGAAGAGAAAGGAGGTGAAGACCACATTTATATAATAGAAGCACACTCTCCTAGTGAAACATTTTTGAAGGTGCTAGGGGACAATCAAAGTCAGAACTTAGCATCTTCTAATGAATTTTTTTTGGAAGTGCTAAAAGACAATCAAAGTCAAAAGTCAATATTCCTTAGTAAAACCTTCTTAGAGGTGCTATGGGAAAATCATGACAACTTCAATAGTGAAAACCTCTTTGAGGCACTAATAGCTAAGCATAAAAGTTCTTCATTGCTTGATGAAGAAAAAATCAAAGCTTAAATCAGAATAGATTCCAATCTATAGCCTAATCAGATGGTACCTACTCTCAAAATCAAACAAAAAAAAATATGGTGGTCCTACCGAAAGAATAACTCTTTAGCCCCACCACAACCAAAGTTATGTTGAATCCGGCATCAACAACATTACATGTGACTGAAAGTCTTGATCTTCATTTATTCCCCCACCATTATACATTCCATTATCATCTACCATTCTATTTCACAATCAAGCCTACCATCCATTACTTGTCCTTATTTACCATCTATGGCCACACTTTACAGAGGCTACAAAGATACCTTGTCTTGACACTTGAAGGAATTAGAATCACTGACCAATGAAGATCACAAAAGCATTCTTAGCAACCAAATTTGTATTGAGTTTTTGACAAAGCAACTACTTATATGAGGTGTGGGCTAGCAATTAACATGATCAAGTATTTTTTTTTGTATCATTTGTTGATTAGGACATGCATCTCCCCATAATCAGGAATAATAAAATCAAAAACCATAACCAAGCCAAAAACATGTACCATACCATTTCATGTACCATATCATTTCATTGCCATGCCATTACCATTGTTACATATCCTTTTAACATTGTTGCATATCCCTTCTATTTACGTTACCTTACCACTTGGGGGAAACCCTCTTACCATTTTACCATTTTATCAAACCATCATTATCCTAGAGAAAGACCATGTCATCCTATCATTCCATTCCTATCTAAACCAAAGCCTATTTTTAGTCATCTTATCCAATCCTATTTTGATCTTGGCTACTTTGGTTCTTCTTACACTTTTTTCAAGGGGATTTTGATCAAGTTTCAACTCTTATCAAATTTATGTTTACAATGATAGTTTATGAAAGTAGTGTGATAGTTGATCTAATAAGATATCTTTCATTTTCCATCTTATATCAAGTTTGTTTATGTGAGCTTGATTATAACTACCTATGGGCAAATCAGTGTTTCACCAGTCTTGATACTAATTATAACCACCTATGGGAAAATGAGTATCATTGACCTATGCTGTTGTATCCTAGTTATAACTACCTATGGGCAAACTAAGTGAAAAAATTGTTTATCATGCATTGCCACATCACCTTGCCATTACTATTTCCATTTGATTGGCCATTTGCCAGATTTGAGAACTTGTTGGGACCTTATTGGTTTTTCCTCAATTTTGTGTGGGTGGAATTACTATGACTTGAGGTCATTTTGGGACTATGTGGGTCATGCTCAATTCATGTTGAGGTCATCTTAGTCCCCCCTTCCATACACTCTTACTATTTTGCAAGTAACTTAAGCCAAATGCTCTCACCATTTTATGAGTAGGTATCTTGTCATTTTCCTACAAGTTAAGATACCTCAAAATGCCAAAAAAATTCATAATATTTCAAAAATCCAAAAATATTTATCCTATCTAAGCATAGTTAGTTATCCTCAATCTACCTTATTGGGGAATTATCATTATTAGGATGCTTTCTTTTGCTTTTATTTTCAAGATTTCTATTTATTTATTTATTTCAAGTTATTTGTTTATTTTTCTATTTGTTTGTTTATTTATTTGCTTGTCTATTTGTTTGTTTTCAGCACTATTGCCTTGAATCAGTCTATATGTGTTCATTGGGTGATTCCTTGCACACATTATTCTTGAGTCTATCCATATTCATACGTCAACATTGTCATCATAATTTTTATCATTGGTGCATTATTTTCATTTGGATATTGGATATTGGGAGTCAATCCTTATGCATATTTTGGCCAAGTCTTTATGGTGTTCTATCATGAATCCTACCATCACATGATACAACAAAAATTAGATTCAAGAAGGTCTATAATCAATGGAGCTATAGAAGTTTCTCCTTAGCACCTTGGCAAATTCTTCCATCCCACCCTTGGTCAAATAAACTGATTGGCCATCTAGTTATATCATTACTAATCAAGATGAGCATCTCCTCATTGGTAGGTACAACTAAATAATTTTCTATTGATCAATATCATTCCTCTATTCATATATTTCATCACTTTACACACTCTCATCTTTAATCTGTATTCTAGGTTATATCTTTGAGTTATGCTTGGTAATCAACCCTAACTAGGGCACCATCATCTTTAGCCAATCCAGGTCTACTTAATGATTATAACCACCTATGGGAAAATCATTATTTTGACTTTTATTCCTAATTATAACTAACTTTGAGAAAATTAGCATCCTTTTTACATCAATGCATGAAAGCATTTTCTCATTTGGATTAATCTAAACCATGGGTTAATTCCATTTGTCTTCTTGTTTCTTTTTAAGGGACATTCCATCAAATAATGTGATGGACACTCCCTCGAGGGGGCATCATCATAGGCTTCCTAAAACCATTTGGAGCTTTGTTCTTCAAGCATCATCTTCTTTTTGGCATATATGCCATCTCTCATTATTTGAGAAGACATTGCTTTGCCTATTGTTTGTAATGCCTTCCTAAATAGGGGTAAATTATAGACATCTAAATCTATCCACCAATGACCTCCAATCAAAATTTTGGCTAATTTCCACCCAAAATGCACAATTTGGACTAAAAACACTAAAACATGATAAATGATGTGAAACTAACATATTCAAGTGCTAATTTTGGCTAAAGTATCATTAAATAAGGTAATGTAATTTATGGGCTAGTTAACTTTGATCAGATCATTTTAAGTCAAAATGCCAATTTACACTTGGTTGCTCTAGATTGCTCTTTCCTATCAAATCTCTTTCATGAGACACGTGCCTTTTTTATTTTCTATTGGTAACATCCTAAATGGGAATATGGTTCCAATGCATCTGACATTGACTTCCAATTCCAATCGAGTGAAATTTTGGACCAATAACAAAGCATTCTGATTGACTTGAGTAATTTATGCACAAATTGCTTAATCATGCTTAAGAGATAATTAAACCAAATTAGAGCCTAATCAATAATTCCATGGAAACTTTTTGAATAATTTGTTTTATAAATGAATATTGAATATATGCATCATCAGGTAACCTTATTTCTTGGGAAGACATCCCTAGGCCATAAATGCCACAAATATAAGGATTCATGCCTCCCATGCCTCATAAAAGCCCTCTATGCCTCTTAATTACTCATATATCCCAAATATTTATGAGCCTATTTATCACTTTTAATTTCAAAATTGGATTAATCCTTAGCCACACATCTCAATCTTGAGATAGACGGTTTAGGTTGATTCTAAATTAATCTCAAAAATCTATAAATAGGAGTCCTTACCACATCATTTCTAATTTATTTTGGGACAAAGTTATTATGATCAAATATCTTCAAAAGTCTTGATAATACAAAGTTATAATACACAAATGATTCCAAAAGCTATTGTAATTAGTGTTACCATGCCAAATTAATTTCAAGCCAAGCCAAGCCACAAAGCCACAAGGTGCCAAGGAGAGATGGAGGTATCCGAGCTTCCATTGCCAAGGAATTCATGAGAAAAAGCTAAGAAATCCATTTTAACAAACATTTTGGATCATCTAAAAAGGTAAAAGAGGGTTTATTTTGCATTTTAGTTATGTGTTTTATTCATGTTTGTTAACTAAGCTTTCCCTAGTGTCTAGGCCTAGAGATGTTATGCTAGTTAGTGTGTTTATTTCATTTTGTTTTTATTTTGAAACTAACATGATACTAACCATCTTATTTTGAGTCAAATTCCTAGTTCACATAATGAAAACAAAATGAAAGAAACACACTAACTATAATAACATTACTAGGCCTAGACACTAGGGAGAGCTTAGTTAACAAACATGAATAAAACACAACTAAAATGCAAAATAAACCCTCTTTTACCTTCCTTGGATGCTCCAAAATGCTAGTTTTAGTGGCTCACTCAGCTTGTGCTCATGAAATCTTCATCAAATGAGGCTTGGCTACCTCCTCTTCTCCTTTGCACCTTGTGGCTTTGGATTATCTTGGCTTGGAACCAATTTGGCATGGTAACACTAGTTATAATGGCTTATTGAAGATATTTGTGCATTATAACTTTGCACCAAAATAACTTAGAAATGATGTTCATGGCCTCTCTATTTATAGATTTTTACAAATGACTAAAATCAACCTGAACCATCCATCTCAGGATTAAGATGTGTGGCTAAGGATTAATCCAATTATGCAATTAAAATTGATAAATAGGCTCATAAATATTTGGGATAGAGGAGAAATTAAGAGGCATGGAAGGCTTTGATGAGTCATGGGAGGCATGAATTCTGATATTTGTGACATTTATGTCCTAAAGATGTCTTCCCAAGAAATGAGGTCACTTGATGATGCATATATTCAATATTCATTTCTAAAACAAATTATTCAACAAGTTTCCATGGAATTATTGATTAGTCTCTAATTTGGTTTAATTATCTCTTAAACATTATTAAACACTTTGTGCATAAATTACTTAAATTAATTAGAATGCTTTGTTATTGGTCCAAAATTTCATTGGATTAGAATTAGAAGTCAATGTCAGATGCATTAGAACTATATTCCCATTTATAATGTTACCAATAGAAATTAAAAAATTCATGTGTCTCGTGCAAGAGATTTGATAGGAAAGAGCAATCTAGAGCACCTAGGTGCAAAATTGGCATTTTGACTCAGAATGATCTGATTAAAGTTACCTAGGCCATAAATTTCATTGCCCCATTTAGTGATACCCTAGCCAAAATTGGCACTTGAATTTGTCAATTTCAACTCATTTAATGTATTTTAGTATTTTTAGGCCAAATTGTGCATTTTAGGTGGAAATTGGTCAAAAGCCTGGTTGGAAGTTATTGATGGCCAGATTTAGGTGTCTACAAAAATTATGTTTATAGATGAAATAGAGTTTCATAGGTTTTTCAACCAATTTCCATCCATAGTCAACTTGTACTATCAATAATAAATCAGTTCTAAGTTAGGTTTTCATATCTTTTGTTAATTTAATATTTATTACTCATTTATAATTTTGTAAACTATTGCATTTCATATTCAAGTCTATATATTCTATAGATTTAAATATTTTTTGACAGTTTATTTATTCTTAGAATTTTATTACTTTAAAAAACCAACATTAAACATTTTGGCTAATCCATCTTTTATTAGAACACTTCTTGTTGTTAATTTTTGTCTTAAGATTTCATACAAATTTACGTAAATTCCTAGCACTAAAATAAAATAGCATTCAATATTGGATTCAAATTTGAAACCATGAGTTAATATTATTCAACTTTGGATTTATTCTAGCACTAAAGAAATTATCTTGTTACCTCAAACAACATTTGACATTAAAGCTCTTTATTTTAACCTCAGGTTGAAATTTGTTGATCTCTATACATATTTTTTTAAATTTTTTCTTTATTTTCTATTTTCTTGCTACTTGTTTTTATAAACTATGTTTCATTAGCTTTAAAATTACTTAGTGACTTATTAGTTATTATATTCTTTCATTTTCTATAAAAATAATTCATTTCTCTTGATGAAGGATCATAGGTTGTGATTTGAAATGTCGAAAACAATTATTAAAAATAAACTATAATTTACTTAGTGACTATCATTATGGTATAAGTGGTGATCTATGATATGGACACCATGGTGTGAGGGTACTTTCCAAATACTCAAGTCATTATATAACATTAAATATGGAGTTTAGTTTCTCCATAACTCATAGTATATTGAAAATACATAGAGTCCCTTGTTTATACCATAGGAATCTTATTTTAGAAATTTGATTTATGGTGCACCTAAGAGGAACATATCTCCTATGGAAGTTAATCTCACCACAACCTTAGAGATGAGATAGTGGGTCATAGGCATGGTTTAACCTTTATAGTTAGTGCTCTAAAATATTATGTTGATACTAATCTATGAATGAGAGTATATTTGAGAGCCCACATAATCATTTAAACCCTTTCCTAGATCACCCTTTATACCATCATTTTTTATTGTATTGTATTCATAATCATTATCTCATTTGTACATTCATGATTACTTGATAATAATAAGCATTTTATTTTTGGAATTTTTAAAATCTAAATTCATTGTATATATTATAGATAGTCAATTTTCTTTTTTCTCTACTCATGTTGTGCATTTTACTTATAAGTATGAATGGACAAATCACAATAATAAAAAAAAAAATTAATAAGCTTATATGGATGCTTAGAATTTTGATGATATAACAAAGAATATAAAATTTGATTTTGATGAAACTTGAGAACATGAGTCTATAAAAATAAATTCACCTTTAGAATCCTCTTTGGATTCATCTTTAGTTTCCACTATGGATTTACCTTTTGATTCTAGTTAGAATCCTCCTTTATCATCTTCCCTAATTAATAATCTTGATTAAAAAGAGCATTCTAAAAATTAACATCTTATCTCTCTTAAATTACCTTATACCATAAAAAATTAAGAAACTTATCCTTACTTATCTTTCCGCCTTGCTAATTCACTTTATCACTTTCATACACATATAATAAACTTAAATAGAGACAATATTAATCATGAACAAAATCCTATTGATCCTTCCTTTGAAGTGAAAGTGACTATTAATAATAATGATGTTATCTCTTCTACCTTACAATTAATGGATGTTGATCATATATGTCATATCTCTTCCCCTTGTCAATCAATGAGGATGAACTTCCTTCATCTTCCCTTATCACATCACAAGCTATAATTGAAAGCCATGATATTTTTGATCAAAATTGTTTTGAATTGAATGAATCAAATTAATAGATATAAAATATTAAAATTGAAATACATAAAATATATAGATCTAAAAGTAAAATACAAAATTTATAGAATTGAAAATTAGATAAAAATAGTAAATTAACCTATAGATATGCAAACTACCCTAAAATATATTTTTATGTTGTCTGTGCAAATTGATTGTGATTGTAAACTGCTTGGAAAGACATGTACTATGTCTCATACAAAAATAAGAATCCAATTTTTTTTGGGACAAGGCCACATTAAGAGGATAGGGCCACACTATGGCCATATCTATTGGTTGTGGCCAGATCCTAGTTGACTGTGTGAATATTTTTTTTATTTGGGTTTGTGTGCCTATTTGTGATGGTTTCCTAAATTTTTATGTGTCAATTTATCATGTAGAAGACCTAAAAAATACAAAACCTAGATCATACATAATAAACTTAATAAAAATTAAATGAAAAAGGGGGGAATAGGGTTAGGGGAATATCTAAGTTTTCCTAAAAATACCTTGTATAATATGAGTACTACCTATATAGCCCAAATGGGCCTTAGATTGATGTAGTTATCCTTACCAAAATGAGTGTGTGATATGTGATTATGCAACTATATGAATACAACTATAATATTGATTTAAATGATTGCTAGTGGATGCCCTTGATCTAAAATAAAGTGAATTAATACTTGGCCTATGACTATTATAATATAACATAATTGAATTTGGAATAAATAGCGTTATTTTACTCAATGTGCAGTAGAATTTTCAAGTGATTGCTAGATGTGTTTGAAGAATATTTGATGTGCTTATATAGGAGAATATTTCAAATATTTTTTCTAATTGACTTTGATAAAAGTGTATTATGGGTTAAGATAAATGTCTTAAATTAAAAAAATTACCATTGAATCATGTGGATAAGGCCACACTATTGGATAATGCTAATGTGCGACCCTATTTGACCTAATGTGGTCTTATCCCATAATGACAAAGATTGCTAGAAAAGGTCTGACGGGTACTTTTAAGTAGATTAAGGACGTTGAAATTATGTTCTAAGTATTATCAAGAAAATTTTAGAATAGTGAATGCTCCCATATATATTACAAGTTAACATAATAGTGAGTATGAAAAATGAAGGAAGGAGGTCAAGTTTAAACATTTTCAAGCACTTACTAAGTAAATTTTAGTGTCTACATTTTCCCCCACTTTATTCTAGTGACGCAAAAAATTAAAATTACTAGAGTAAAATATATTCAAATCTAAGTGTATATACACATTTTGTCTTTGATGTGAAGCTTGATTATGCAAAATGCCTTAATGTAAAACCTAAAAAAATTCTAATAAAGGTGGTTATAATTCATTTTAAAAGTTGAAAATCTGAAAATTAAAATTTAAAATTTGAAAAGAGAGAAAGGAATGTATACATTTTAAAGAGTATGCAATCTAATTGCCCTGTAACTTTGAAATAGATAAGTTCATGCCCCCTTGTTAAGGAATTTGGATAAATTTTGAACCTACAACAAATTGAGAGTGATCAATTCTCAATTTGAAAACCTTTGAAGGCTCTTGAGTTGGAAATATTGTACACTTCAAATATTATTTGACTATGTAGAGTACTCCATAAAATAATTGAAGGGGTGTAACCACCAACTGTGTCTCCTACATATAAAAATTGCAGCCATAGACATTGAGTGTCACTAGAATCTAATGTGGCCCACTTGAAACATGAATATTAATAACACTACTATATACAAATATAAATTTTATTAAAAACTTTAAACCTTTAAATTTTGAACTTCTAAACTTTCTAACTTGATAATTTTGAATTTTCCATGTAGTAACTTTAACATGAATGAGTATCATGCCCCCTGTACTATAATAAATTGATATTGAATGCCATTTTAAATTGTAACTATTTTCAAACTATAAATTATAACTATAGGAATGAGCACATGCATATCACATGCCCCCATAATCTAACAATTCTAAATCATGTTATGGTTTTGAAAACTACATAGTGTTATACATCTAAAATTTGATCATGATGACTTAAAATCTCAAGGAAAACCCATTGTGATTCGCACATTTTGAGATGAGGGATGTAGCATATAATTCACTTATCTCAAAATAAAGTATATGTGAAAGATAGAAGCATGTAATAACATTTGAATCATTTACATTGAATTGCATCATAGTATTGAATATAGCATTGAAACATATATAAAAAATGTGTTAGATAGATATATCATCAAATCACATAAGGTTGATGTGCATGATATTCTTCATAGAACTAAATTAAGATTAAGATATACATGTGATGCATGATATGAATCATGGAACCATAGTAACAAGTAATGAACACGTAATAAATTTCACACCATGTCACACAATTCCATGTAATTTTTATATAATGTCATACATAAATCCCAAAAGCCTCAAACAAGGGATGCGATTTACACAAAAGAAAACAACGCCAAGTGACACACATAAAATTCTATAATGATTCCATACAAGTAAAAACATGTATAATATGCACACATAAGGCCAAGAAATAGACATAATAATCAATCAAAACCTATATTGTCATGTAGTAAAGTACGAGTGAATCATAAATCAAATGAGACTAACTTACATCCACCATATGTATCCATGTCAGTGTTAACAAGTAGCATATTCATGTAACACCTATAAAGTATGAGTGATTAAAAAAATATTTTTACTGTATATAACTCAACATAGTAGAAAGGTTGTGGATATATACAACTTGTTGAAGTGTTCATAGACAACGAAGAGATTGTCCCAACTTAGCAAGGCTATTAGGTAATAAGGGAAGCCTAAGATTGAAGAACCATGTGAAAGTATGTATTGTATACACTCAAATACTTCATGAAAATTAACATGTATTTGAAATATGCTACTTACATAATATATAATAAATAACATATGTAAATAAGTAAGCTAGAAAAATTTGAAATGCTTAAAGGTCTTGAATTTTAGTTTTTTAAAATATTTTGATTTTTTTGGAATATATGATTTTTTTAAAATATTTTAGCTTAAAGGATTTGAATATTTTATAGGAATAAAGGATTTTAAAATAAAATGAGGTGGGATGGTTTCAAACAATCCTCAACAAGTTGTAAAAGCAAGTGTAACAAGAAGGCAAACAAGGTGCCCCCAATGTATGTGTGAATGAGTCATAACAATGTAACATTCATGATTAAGATAATAATGTACATGATATTCAATGGGAAGAGGCTATATGTTATTATTTGAAAATTTAATGAAATCCATAGTATTTCAAGTATGTAATGGTAATCAACTGGAGTGACATAGAGATAAGTATTTGAGATTATTCAAATTAGTTTTAAAATCAAGAAGTCAAGTTCCCAATGTGAAAATAAATCCAAGGGATAGAAGGATGATTAGATAAGGAATTTAATAAGTATCAATGTATTGAAATCAAATAATATATTTAAAAAGTATAATGCAAGTAGATAACTAATTACTTGATTAGAGGAGAGTTCCCATGGAGTTCCTGTATAAATGGTATATCCACCTGCTTCATTTTATGATAAGCCCCCAATCAGAATAGGATGCCTTTGTGTAGAGATATATTATCCATTATATTGTATCATAAATGTTTCATGATGCATATTAGTCATAAATATATTATATGTATGTATTAGAATATGCCTCGATGTGTGATCTTGTGTTGTGATTATATTCTCCTTTGAAATTGTGACCATTTCAGCATCTTACTGAAATATTAGAGAAACATAATTAGTACTAAGTGTATCTCCTATTGATTTTTTCCATGATCTTCAAAAGATAGAATTATATTTCTCTAAATTAAGATAAATGTTAAATAATGTTTTACATGATTTAGGACCATGAATGATTGGTAATGTGATCAATCTAATATAATGTTTTGGTTCTATAAATTTATTAAGATGATGTGTATCATATAAAATATAGTTGAGAAGAAGTAGGCTTCATATATTATCTTCTTGTAATTGAGAAATTAAAACATTAAAACACTTATTAACATCCATAAGTGGCTTAATAATGAGAGGAACTAAATAAGAATAACATTGTTTTGTTTCCTCTTTTGTGACCATATTTTTAGGAACACCCTTAAATATTGACTCTTAGTTTTTTATTTGGTAACTATATATTTCAATTTAGCTCTATTTGAGTCTTTAATTGTTCCTTTTCTACCCTCTCTTTGGGAGATGCGATCACTGTATTAGAACTGTTAGAATCAATTGATTATGAAATAGTATTACACTTGTTTGAGGTATTTTATAGATCAAATTGATTATAAATGGGTGATTTTCCATTACTCTATATAAAAGAGATGTATCTATATTCACCCACTCTAAAAAATTAAATAAATAATGAGATAAGTAGTCACATTCATCAATTTGATTGAAATTTAGCTTACATAATTGATCATTTATTAGTTATTATGTATCATCATCATCACTATTATAGTAATTCATGAATGTGATATACTATTACTATGGAAATGGTGCTTATTTTAATTCATATTTTATAGGTTCAATTATTTGTGGAGGTATTCATGCTTTTGTCATAGTTTCCTTATTAGGCTTATCTATTTGATTAGGAGTTTTTGCTTTTGGCATAGATTCCTTGATAGGTTCCTATATATGCTTAGGAATTTGAGTATTTTATGAGATATAATTTACATTAATTTATTCACCCACTACATAAGTATGCATTTATGCCATTGAAATTAGTTTTTTTGGTGGTATGATGGAGACCTTGTCAGTTTATGGTTCTATTATTTTACAATATCAAAAAAGGTGCATCATCAATTGGAATTGTATATTCATTTGTATCATGTAGAAATTTTATGCATAAATGAAAATTTTAAAGTATGGATTCCTTGCATGGATACAAGGCTGAATAAAGAGTAGATTATATTTAAACTAATTGGGTATGACTTATAAAATGGTAGATACCATTTTGGGACCTAGTAATAAATCCAATGTGATAGTTAAAAATACTTTATTTGTAATGATATAAAATCCATGTATATGTTTTTGTGATATATGAATATTATAAATATTTAAACCCAATTTAAATATGAATTCATAGCTATAAATATTTATCTCAAAACCATTTTTAACTAATGCACACTTGACCAAGAAACCTAGCAAGACCCCTAAGAGTGATAGTGTGAATGTAACTATAAAAGCAACCAAAGAAAAGTCCCCACCCTTCTTGCTTATATTTAGGATATTTGGGAAGAATCTTCATAATTATATTTTAGATTTCAGAGCCTCAACCAACATTATGCTTGTCGGGATATGTGAATAACTTGGGTTAACTCCAATCAAGTCTAATAGGGTGGTTACTCAATTGGATAAATATAGAGTCAGGGTCATCGGGGAACTATTAAATGTGCATATGCATTTGGCTAGTGAACTAATGGTTCAACAATTCATTGACATACAAGTGGTAGATATTCCTAATGCTTATGGATTGCTCTTGAGTAGAGAATGGACTAAGGCCTTAAATGGATACATGTCTACTGATTGCTCACATTTTTGGCTACCTTGAAAAGGTGTGTTGAATCAAATAAGAGTATAAAGGGAACACATAATGAAACACATAATAAAAAAATATAATGCTGTCAATGAAAGGGTAAACTTCCTAGACTCTGATCTAGGAGTTTTCACTTTAGAAACTACAAAGGAACCTAGTTCTAAGAGCTCTCCTCTAATGTTTGGCCTATGGAAGTTATATGTTGATGGTGCCAAATGCAAATTAGGATTAGGGGCTAGTATTATATTGATATACCTTATAGAAAAATAATACCATGCATCTTATAGGTTATAATTCCCTTGCACCAATAATTTGGCTGAGTATGAGGCTCTCATCTTAGGATTATAGCTTGCCATCAAACACATGGTCAAGGAACTCCTTTTTTATGGAGATTCTAAACTTGTAGTTAATAAAGTAAGGAGAAAGTACCAATGCAAGTTGACCTACTTTAAGAGGTATAAATTTAGAATTTGGGACTTGGTGGAATCTTTCAATGCTTTCAATATCTTGTCTATCTCTAGGGAAGAAAACAAAGTTGTTGATGAGCTTGACTCTGCTACAACTAACCTCATGCCTAACCATGATTCTTAAAACCTTAGTAAAGAGCTAGTACCATGTACTTTAGTCCATGACAACATTAATCACCTCCAAGTTTTCAATGATGATCAATAAATTAAGGATTTCTTGACTAATTTTGGAGATTTTGAAGCTCACATTATTGATGAAGTTGATGAAACTTTTATTGAGAAGGAAATTAATGGTAAAATAATCCAACTAAGTGACAATAAGATACCTAAAGGGATGATCTCATTAGAAAGACCATTTGATTTTGATAAGATTTTTGAAGCACCTAAGTAACCCAAGGTAAGTATTAAGGACTATCATGCAATGAACCTTGGCCCACATGATCAGCCCCAAATGGTGAATATAGGGAAGGCTTGCACTGAAATGAAAAATAGGAAAGCTAGAGAGATGCTTATAAAATACAAGGATGTAATTGCTTGGTTCTATGAATATTTGAAAATATTTGACCCAACGGTCATTACTCATACTATACCTCTCCTGGAGGGTTGTAAAACCTATAGGTAAAAGCAAAGACTAGTCATCCCTATTTTAGAACCCATGCTATTTAAGGAGGTCAAGAAACTACTAGATGTAAAGATCATGTTTCTTATTAGGAATTCCACTTGGGTTACAAACTTGGTCCCAGTAAAAAAAAAGAATGGGGAAATAAGATTATACATGAATTTTATAAATATGAGTAAATCATCTAAAAAGGACAATTACCCCTTGCCTTCTCTGGGCCAAGTTATCTTAATTGTTTTAGGATATTCCATGATGTACTTTTCGGATGGATTTTTTTTTATATAACTAGGTGCTTGTTGCTCTAGAAGATAGGATGAAAACAACATTTACTACTAAATGGGGAACATATGCTTACAAGAGAATGCCTTTTGGATTAATTAATGTAAGGGAAATTTTTTAAAGGGACATAGACCATGCTTTCCAAGGTCTAGTGGGAAAATGTATTATCATATATATGGATTATCTCACAGTATCCTCTATAAATAGAGAAGAATATTTCATGCATTTGAGACAAGTATTTGATAGATGTAGGAAATATGGTGTATTTCTTAACCCTAAGAAAAACATATTCTATGTCACTAAGGGAAAATTGTTGGGGCATGTCATTACCAAAGATGGGATCTCCATAGATCCTGATAGAGTTAAGGCCATTTCTAAAATTGGGCTACCCAATAGCCAAAAAGAACTCAAGTCATTCTTTGGCAAGATTAACTTCATGAGGAAGTTTATTTCAGGCTTTGTTGAGATTGTCAAGCCTTTGAATGATATACTTAAAAAAGATGCTAAAATTTATTGGAATGAGGAATATAAGAAATCATTTGATGTAATTAAAAGAGCAATTATTCAAGCCCCAGTCTTGATAATTCCTAACTTTTCAAAGGATTTTTCTTATATTCATTTGGTTATGACCATACCATGGCTATTGTTTTAACTCAAAAGGTTGATGGGAATGACCACCTTATAGCCTTCATGAGCACCAACTTCAAAAACATAGAGGTAAACTATTCCATCATTGATAAATAAGCCTATGCCTTGGTAAAGGCAGTAAAAAAATTTAGGCATTACCTCCTTAGAAACAAGGTGTATGCCATTTTACCTAACCCAACCACAAAGCTTATGTTGAGTTAGAATGATCTTGGGGAAAGAAGAGGCAAGTGGATGGAAATCCTACAAGAGTATGATATAGAGATGAAAATTTCCAAATTAGTGAAATGTTAAGGATTAGTTCAGATGATTTCCAATATTGACCCTAAGCTCCATGTCATGCAAGTGGATCAACATAACTTCCAACCTAATGAATGGTATGACTATTTAATACATCTTCTTATTAGAGGTAGTTGTCCCCTAGGATTCACCAAATAATAGAAGAAAGATTTAAGGATCAAAGCATCCCATTACCTCATAAGAGATGGAGTCCTTTATAGAAATTTTTTTTGAAGGGATATACTTAAGATGCGTGTCAAAAGAAGAGGCCTCTCAAATCATGTCTACTTTCCATGAAAATTTGGGTAGTGGGCATCCTTCAGGGAAAAACACAACCCACAAGATTCTTAGGGATGGGTATTATTGGCCTACCCTCTTAAATATGCACAAAAACATGTGAGGGAGTGCCATTCATTCCATATCTTTAGCACAAAAGAGTCAAAGGCAGCCATGCCTTTACAACTTATGATGGTGGACAAACCTTTTGCACAATGGGGATTAAACTTCATAGGAGTGATCAACCCCAATTATTTTGAAGGTCACAAATATGTCCTAATTGCTACAAACTATTACACTAGGTAGACTAAGGCAATAACCACTAAACAATGTAGAATAGAAGAGGTGATTAATTTCTTAGAGGAAAATATTTACACTAGATTTGGAACCCTAGTTTCCTTAGTTTGTGACAATGGATTTGCCTTCATATCCATTGAAATGATATAATGGGCTTATGACCAAGGCATTGCACTTAATTTTACCTCCAATCAATATCCTCATTGAAATGGTGTTTCTGAATCCATAAATAAAAACTTGATGAAAGCCATCAAAAAGTCTACTGAAGATAGACCCAAAACATGGAATAAACTCCTTAAGTTTGCATTATGGGTAGATAGAATTAGGATCAAACAAGCCTTCAAGGCTTCACCATTTTTTTTAGTATATGGTCAAGAGCCTATCTTTCCAATCACCTTTAAGTTGCCTACATTCACATTCATGCAAGAATACACGGAAGATAGCCAAGAACTTTCTAATTCTATATTATTAGACATCATTCAAATAGAAGATGCTAGGAAAAAGGCATTTTCAGACATCAGTAGGCACCCATCAACCATAAAAATATGGAATAATAAAAGGTCCAAAGTGAAGGTGTTTAGGCATGGAGACCTATTCCTCCTCTAAGACAAGGCATCAGAGCCTAAAGGCAAACATGGAAAGTTCACCCCTTTATGATTGGCCCATATCAAATTGTATAAATCTTAGGCAACAATACTTTCAAGTTGAAGGATTTTCAAGGAGTAGAGTTTACTTTGCCCACCAATGTGCATACCTCAATAATTACTTTGTTTCTATCCCACCAGGGGTCTTCATGGAATAAATTTGTAAGGTTATTTAGGTTAGAGTAGGTAGGCTAGTTAGTTTCATTTCTTGATTTGTTTTTTCTTGCTGGGCTTGTATATATTTGTTTGCTTATGCTTATTTGTTTTTGTTATTTGTTTGTTTTTGTTTCATCCTTTCTGCTTGGTGGTGTTCCTTGGTTATAGTAAAGTCTTGTAGATTATTTTTATTTAGAATTTCTCAAAAAGTGTGAGTATGAATCTTGAAAAAGTGAACACGAGGTGGTGATAAAGCATCATGATGAAACCAAAGGCACTGTCAACATTGATAAATGAGCTAAATGTCCCACAAAGATTCAAACCTTATCTTGAATCAAAGCTTGGTTTTAAGAAGAATCATATGTGTATAATATGAATTTAGTTTTTTAATTCACATTCATGCTTACACTTAAAACACATCCTTGTCTAAGATGAAAGTTATAACTAAAGGAGAGTATCCTAAGGCCAAGACATTTGACCAGATCCTTAAACATAGCTATCTTGGTTCCCAACCTTTGTTTTTAAATAAAAATTACTTAATGCTAAATAAAAAGGTGAAAAGTTAGAGGTGATTTAGGAAATCTGAATTAGGGCTATAGACACATAGATGGCAGTAGAGCAAGGCCATGAGTGGAGCCAAAGGTATCTTTATCAGGGCTATAGATACCTGGCTAGCACTAGAGCAATGCCCAAGCCTCCTCTAAATTAAGAGTAATTTCTTAAGAGAATATTTAAATATGCTCAAAATAAAATGCAATGGATTAAAGGATATGAACCTAAACATTATTTCTTGAATTCTCATGACAAATAGTAAGTGGAATCAAAGCACATACTGCATATTTTTGTTTTAATATATAGGTTAAACTTTTACACTTAAGAATCTTGTTTTAACTAAAAATTAATTTAGGAGATGGTATATGTCAAAATAGGATAAAAAAATTATGTACAGATCTAAACCAGAGCCCTAAGTTCCAACATATTACTATGTTTCCCTTGTGAGTCTCCATTTGTTGAGACCAACATGCCCCCATTTTTTTTGCTTTTGATAAAAGGGGACCCTTGTGAATGTTTTAAAATATATGTGTTCTAGATTAAATGTGAAATGATTGTTATCTCATAAATTTTAAAGGCAATTCAATTAAAAAATACATGAGCTTTAGTGTATTTAGTTATGATTATGTTTCATGGATTAATGTTGCTAATAATTATCTTTAAAGTGACTAGTTGTAGGCTCCATGGAGAAATCTAGGGTTCTTAAGCAGTAAAGCCTAGGGGTTTGAATTCAAACATTCATGGGAAAAATCTAGCGAGAAATTTTATTTCCATTCGGTTAAACAACCCTAAGTCTAAATTTATATTAAGCTTCTATTATGTTTTTCAACATGACCAAATGTTAATATAAAATCAAGACTTGGACCTTTTTTCCCTTTTAAAACCCAAGAGCCCTTTTGATTAAATAAGTTTTATTAAGGTTTAAGTGTATTTGTATTTGTAAACATGAATAAATTTTAAAGGTTTAAACCTTAGGCTAAACCTTTATACATATTAGGCCTTAATTTAAAACTTGTGCACTTTTACAGATTTGATACTTCTCACTGAATCAAAGATTTTGATCCAATGGTACGAACCAAAGCCGACATTGAAAAGGAAACCAATCATTGTCAAGCACTCAGATTATGATCTAGTGGTCCTCACTACCTTAGAAGCTTTAATTTGATGGTGTGTTTTGACCCAAAGCCTTAGCAACCATTAAAATCCTAACACATGGCACTAAGTCTTTAGATCGAAGTGAATCCATTGTCTTAAATTTGATAAGTACACCCATGTCACTTGACATATGTGAGGATGTATTTAACGTTATCAAACCCATCAAATTTCACCATGAAAGTCTGATGCATGGCACTCCGTCATTAGATCAAAGCAATTCTATTGTCTTAAATTTGACAAATTTGTTCCCATTATTTGATATGCGAAGATGTATTTGATGTTACTGAACCCGTCAAATTTTAACCTAGACAAATTTTCAAAGCCTAAGCAAAGGGGGCATTTTTAAAGATCCTTTTAAGGAATTTATAGCATTTTTACATAGGAAAACTTAGAATAAAAGGTCTTAACCTAAGTTATTTTGTGTTTTTTTACATAAAAGGACTTTAGGAATATCATTTTTCAGTCTAAAGTTTATATAGTCATGGAATTGATTAAAAGGTGTGCATCTTGTAGGATCCAATGATGATCACTCATTCACTAGATTTGATCCAATGGTGCATCAAGCTTGAAGAATTTTCAAAAGGCTTTGTGAGCTTGATGCATGGCCAATATACATCCTAAAGTCATGTAGTTAATAATTTGGGCCCAAAAAAGATCTAACAGTGATCACTTGTTCGCTAGATTTGATCCAATGGTATGATGAGCCTGAGGACTTTTTAAAGGCCCCACGAGTTTGACACATGGCATAACCAATGAAATTAAGGATAAAAGGACAAATGAAATGTAAATACCTAGATTTGGATTTTTAGAGTAAAATAAATAAGGCTTTTGAAGGCCAACGGCTAGTCTCCAACTAGCATTTATGAATTTTGTGATGAAAGGCATGGAATCATGCCACGTGGGCTCCATGTAAGCATGCAAGATAAAAATGAAAGATATCCTAAGCTTAAAAATGTAGAGGACATGAGAATAAGGTACATAAAATCTAAGGCATGTATAAAATCAAGAGCTAGATATTTCAACCATTAAATCTTAAAAAACCTAAGCCATTTATAAAGAAGACCTGAGTCAGCTCAATTGATCACAAAGCAATCAACATAGTGAAACTGAATCCTAAAGCAACTACCTTAGTGAAACCTTTAGTTAAATTTAAAGTATAATTTAGTGTCATCAATGGAAATAGTTAGGAAATAGATGAAAATGGAAGTAGATCTTTATTAACTTCAGATAGTGAAGGAAAGATTTTCAAGGACATAGAGTTGGATTTAACAGCCTTAAATGTACATGGAATTAGGAACTAGTTTGAGTTATTCTTCCTTATAGAGGATTTGTAACCAATTTATTAGGAGGAAAAGAGAATGCTACTATGAACTATAAATACCATGACCTAGCCTCAATTTAGTTGGTAGGCCTTTACCATGCTACAGCCAAACCAAAGGTAATGCATTGTATCGACCTCCTTGCTCTTATTTTTATTAATTGAAAAATATATAGGGAATGGATCATTCAAGAGGGAAGCACTAATAATGTTGTATGCATAGCCCTTATGGCCTTCAAAACTTATTACAAGCTCCCCTTGCCTCATGTTGATCTCCCATCCTTGAGAGAATGGACAAACACCCAAAACCTAGATTCAATCCTCATACCTTGGTTATTCCAAGGCTTCCATGTTTTTAGGTCCCCTAATGGTGGGATTCCTATTATACAATTTTTGGAGGGTTTTAGGATAGTTATGACCTTACTAAATAGAGCCTTTGGTGCCCTTTCCACTACTTATATGAGCAAGGTTTAGGTATCTTACATCTACTGCATGTTGGAATGAAATTTAACCCCTCCCATTAGAGACCTAATAAGATTTTTCTTGGGAAAACAAGTCACAACCATCAAAATAAGGACCTCTAAGAAATTATTTATGAAGTCCTATCTCTTGGATTCACTTTTGGCCTTTGTTAATTTCCCTGACATCTAAAATTGATCCCCTGATGGTAGAACCACTATTTCCCATCACTACTCCAAGTTTCATATATTCAAATATAGGAACCACATGAAATTCATCTATGATGGTGTCTTCCAAACCATATATGAGGAAATCATTGATGTCCCTATGCCAAGACTCCACCCTCTAATCAAAAGACAAGTGGAAACAATGGGGGATGTATAGTTCTATTTAAATTACATTGTAATAAGGATAGAAGGAATCATGATTCAACCATACAGATTACCCATTCATGTTCATAATAATATTGAAGAGAAAGATATTTCTTATCAAATCATCCAAGGAGTGGATGGGATATGTAAGCAAAATAAGAAGGCTTAGGTCCACCCCTTTCCACTGGACATTGGCAAGATTGTGATCAAAGATTGGAAGCAACTAGAAATTATGGTGATCCATAAGAATTATTTTTATTTCCAACTAGATGACCTTAATATGTGGGACCAAAATTACAATGTGTAAAACCACATATGGAATAAAAATGTCCCAAAGACTAAGGTCAAACATCAACTAGGTGTGGGAGATGGTATTTACATAAAGGCAAAGAACTTTGAAGAAGTCCTATCTAGGGTTAAGGGATACAACATCAAATTAGAGTATAGGTTGGTCAGAGATATTAAGCCCTTAGGAAAGATATGGAAACTACATCCCTTACACTATCACTTATTTCCTAGACCATCTAGGATTATTCATCAGGAGCCACCTATTGGAGGACAATCTTTTGAGCCTCAATGAGTAGAATTAACAAAACCACCTCAGGTTGGGCAACTTAAAAATATTAAAATAAAGGGTAAAGTTTTGATTGAGGAGCCTAGGATAGAATGTAGACCTAGAGAAGGTCCTCAACCCCAAGCATCCCTATAGAGGCCTTCATCCACAATGGAAATCATTAGCATGATTGCCTTGGAGGTAGGAGAAATAGTGGAAAGTGTCCTTATTAACACTACAGCTACCTATGGTTCTAATAGGGAAGAGGATCCCTCTAATGAAACAAGAAAGGATTTAATTCAATTGGATAGAGGAAAGAGACAAATAGAATTGGCCTTGGTTCCCCTAACACCTAGAAAGTAGCCTAGGTTAACCTTCACTCACTCTACTAGTGAAGTTAACCTCTTTAGTGATGAGAATCCTATTTATGGACCAACCATTTCTAACTAGTTTGTTTATGGGAAATTACATAAAATACCATATCTTTATACATCATGGGATTTAACTTGAGTTGGCATAGATTCTCAAGACAATATCAAGCCATGGATCCAAGACATTATGAATAAACAAGCAGAGAGAAGGATCCAAGACATTATGAATAGACAAGCAGAGAGAAGGATCCAATTCCTTCAAAACAAGGAAATCCAAGGGATTGACACCTCAGGGGCCTCTAGGAGTTCAAATGTAGAGCTTCTTGAGTTTAAAAAGTTAAAGGAGTTGAACCCTCAGGTCCACTTCAATCTAGACACATAAACTCTTGAGATAATAATTACAAATAAGGCTACAATTGACACTGAGGAGTTCACCTTTCAAAAGGTGGAACCATTTATGGGCTTAACTCCAATTCAAGGGCAAGTATCATGAGAACATAGTATCTTTTAGGGGGATGTATCTAGTTTGGTAATGGCATAATCAACAATGACCTTGGCTGAAATCCAAAGAATGAAGCAGAGGATCCTCAACTTGGAGAAGGAGAAGAAAGATTTAGAGGCTCAAATTCTACTTTTAATTCTTGAAGACATATTACAAATGATGAATAAATATTTTTTGGACACATTTGAGAATTTAAGGAGCATCAAGCTTAGATTAATTAATCTAAACTGTCAAACTAAGATGGCACAAGCCTTAATCACCCAATTGTAAGTTTCTCAAGCTCAAATAATATAACTCATCAAGGTGCATAGATTAAAGTAGGTCCTAGACTTCAAGATCATAAAGCTTAGAAATTTAGATATCCTTATGGTAGTTTTGATGGATAAGCAAGAAGATTTGATCACCTGGTGAAACAATGTCAACAACTTCAAAAAGGAAGACAAGGACCTAGTAACTAGAATGGATAAAATTTTGGTGAACCTATTGAACAACCATTCTCAAACCACTGCTATGGACCTAATTAGTGATGAATAATTCAAGCAGAGAATTGGTGTCCACATCCAAGGTATTAAGGAAAATTAGGCCATTCTTCCAAGGATAATCAAAAGATCCTTGACATCATTATTACTACAGGGAAGTAGATTATAAAAGCACAATGTATCAAGGAAATCATGGCTAAGGTTGAGAGTGAATTTGACAAAGTAGCAAAACAAGAAGAGGATTGTCTAATGAAGCCTATAGTGGATTTTGAGATAATTAAAGAGAAATACACCAAGGTGAAATACTTCCTTAGACAAGGATAATTTAAGGGCCCACCAATGTAATTTATAAAAATATTCTCTTTGTAAAATATATGCTAGTCTATTAGCATATACTTATTCTTGTCAAGTTGGCATGACAACGTTTTGCATTGTGTCTTTGTATAAAGGATAGTTTTCCTTATCTTGCATGTGGATATTTTGAGAAAGTTAAAAATTAACTACCTATGTTTCCTATAAATAGGTAGGTGGTTACCAATTTATAAAGAGAGAGATTTTGAATAATTATATGCCAGGAGAATATAATATAACTAAGGAATTTTGAAAAGATTGTCTAGAGAGTTTGTTAAATGTCCATGATGTCTCTCAATTACATATTGTCATCTTGAATTTGAATGATTCTCCTTGTTTTGAGTCACATTATCTATCATAGGGTTATTGATTTGTGTTAACACTAGATTAACTATAAATATCTCAAGTATACTTCATTTTATTTGCTTTGCATTTGGATGTGCTTAGGCTATTCAGACCACAGTAGCAAACATTTAAAGTAAACTTTGTTCTCAATTATGATCTATAAATTTCCTCTAAATTTTCCTTGATTATGATGTAATATGAGTTCATGCTATTTTATATCATAAATTGGTTCATGTATGCTCAAAGTAATTATAATTTTGTCATAATATTTGTGATAAAAATGTGCAATCACGTTTCCTTTCTACGTTACCCTCCTCTTTTCTTATTTTTATCAGGACTAACTTTAACTTAAAGATCATTGTTAATATTCATTTAGATTAGTCCTAAAATCACCAAATTCATAAAGATCCAAAGATTTAGACCATGGTGGCTCCCAACCACTACAATAAACAAATATCATGGATAGTTCCCATACTCTACTTCTATTCCACCACAAATATCATCGAATTATCACAAACTACAACTCATGCCTTGGATTTTTCAAATCCTAAAATGAGGAGTGTTCATCAAAACTAAAGAGCACATGTGGTACATTTTTAAGCATTAACACCACCTCATTATATTTCTCTTGATTTGATACATACATATGAGTTAGGAGAAACTATCACATCTCATACTCCACTTACAGTTGTGTCCTCAGTTCTAGATATTCATCCAGTCATAGCAACTTTAACCATTCCAACTACTCCATCAGTCATAGTTCCTACAACTATTACAATTATACATTCACCAATAGTATTTCTAATAGTACTAGTTTATTATATTATATAGATATAGTTATTCCATTAGTTATAGATACTCTCACAACACTGCTATCTTCTACTACTATAGTTGATGAGACTCCCATATCATAACTACCCCTTGTGGTAAATTTTGAGTTTCCATATGTACATGATGTTGATTTAGATTCCCAAGCTACCTTAGATGATGATACAATACCCACACTCATAGATGACTATTTGTGTGGATTGATCTTTACACTAGTTAGCCTAGGAGAGTACTGAGATGACTCTAGAGCTCTCATTACACATCCTACATCACTCTTAACATCTCACACTACCCTCTCCACATTCATGGCCATAGATAGATCACTTGGCACATTTAGTTCACATGGTTACCTCTATGGATATAGAGCCAATCATTCATATTTAGGTAGGCAATACACAACATTAACCATAGATTATGCTACACATGTTACTTGATCATGTATTAATCACACTTATAGTATGACACAGATCTATTAGCAGATTATCAAATTAGGATGGTCATCCATTTTATATTTTTCATAGGATCACATGCCATGATATAAAATCATGTATAACTTTACAGTAGAGATTGGATAAACTATAGGTTCAAGGTATTATTCAAATTACATCACCACCAACACTAACTTCACCACTTCTATTGAATACATCTATTACTAAAGCTAAATGTCCTAGAGGAGAATTAACATCTTCACCACCAGAGCCAATTTAGTTCAATTTTAGTAGGATGACACCATGCATACAAAATTTATGGCATATGATGATGATATTGAGGCATTTTATGATGGTCATGATATCTTCCTCCATCTCTATCCCCAACAGACTCCTTCCTTGAACCCTTTACCCCATTCAGCCCAGTCTTATATGTCATTACGTATATATTACTTTATTTATATGCTTCTATATAGCCTCTTTTTAAAATTATTGTACATAGTTTCTTTTTGCTTACTTGTACATAAATTATTTTTGATTTATTGTACATAGTCTTCCTGTGATTGATTATACATAGCTCAAATCTCAAAAATTAAAAAACATTCAAATATATCAAAAATTTAAAAATATTCAAACATTTCAAAGTATAAAAATATGCAAATAATCCAAAAACACCAAAAATATTTTGATTTTATGCATCATTTATGCTTTACATTTATACTATTATGTTAGACTTACATTTATCATTCTATGTTATTATTTGTCGATTTATCTACATTACCATTCTTCACTTGATCTTCTTTGAGTGTGCATGATGTTCAGATCCTTGATTACTTCAATCTACCCATTGAGGGGGATCGTACTTCTACATTTGAGACACACATTGATATATCTTCCCCTTGGGGCATCTTCTACATGACTACACCATCTAGGTTATGTCATTCCTACACCACACACTCTAGCTGTTAATGTACCTTATTTACTAGCTTACATAGATTACTTTATCGACACTGTATATAGCACTTGTGTATTTCTTAGCATATACTTAGTGTTGTACTACCATGTCTTTCATACTTTTACTTCTTTTTTTGATTAGTTAGATGTGATTGTATTTCCAGTATATTACATGCTTTCCTTTCTTGCTTTGTGTAGCTAGATGTGATTGAATTTATTAGTTATTATTTGTCTCCTATATATTCCTTAGGACATTTTCCAATGTCCTTTGCTTCTATTCTTATGTTTGCCTTAAGACATTTTCCAATGTACTTTGTTTTTACTCTTCTTTGTGATTGTGGCTTTTACTCTAACCTTGCTTGTTTCAATTATACATGTATGTGGCATTTGAACATGCCTTGTATGCTTGCCTTCTAGTTTGAGTGACATGTGCCCATTTCCCTTGTTTGCTTGGACCTTTGGCCACCCTTATATGCTTTTTTATTCTTACCTTACATGCTTATTTTTTTTTTTATTGTCATTATTTTTCAATGCCATGATCCACATCATGCATTATCTTGCTTTTTTGGATGCCATGATGGACATCATATTCCATCCCTCCTTGCCAACTAAAAACTAACCAGACTTCCAGTTCCAACTCAGTACATTACACATGTTATTACATTATTATATCTATCTAGGCATACCCTTGTTGATCTAACAATCTCTCATTACAAACCATGTTATATCTTGAGATATCTTGTCTATTATCATTGCTATATCATGTATCTTTTCAACATAACACACTTACAAGGCTCTTTCTTTTGAGGGTAGTCATTGCAGGGTCTCCATTCCTCCCCTCAAAAGTGGGGGAAACAAACATGGATTTTGTCATAGAGATTAGAGATCTTAACAATTAAAAAAGAAATATTTAGAACACCCAAAAAAATAACCAAACATCAAACTAGACAGACTAGACCAGGCAGATAGTGAAAATGTTAGAATAATCATCAGATATAGCCCAATAAAATAGTGAAAAGATTGGACTACAACATCAATCCCTCTAGTGTCCATTTTCAATGCTCTTATCCAAATAATAGAAAAATAGACTTTTCAGAAGTAGGCAAAAAAGTAGGTTTAGCTACAATTTTGCATATTTAGATCAATGTAGAATCAATAGTTTTTAGTACACTTTTGCTTAGAGAATATATATATATATATATATATATATATATATATATATATATATATATATATAAGGGGTATCATAAATAACATGATAGATCTTGCTTTTAGTTTTAGATATAGTAGTTGGTATAACTTCTAGATCAGAATCCATGTTCTAAACATCAGTGATTGGGGGCAATGTACATGGCACATTTCTTTTCTTTTCTTTCTGAGTTCATTACATTACCTAAGAACTCTCAATATTTGCATTATTTATTCCATCTACAGGTGGTTGGCATCATTTTGGAGTGGCTTTGATACAATCCTAACTTCTACATTTTAGAGTGGCTTTCATACAAGCCTAGTGCACCGATTTCAAAGTGGATTTTTGATGCAGAGCTATTACAACTTCTTTGTTAAACTCTACCCTTTCCTTCTATTTAATAAATCTCTTTTACTCATTCACTCATTCCCATTAGGAAATAATGTAATATATGGTTACAATTTACCTTTAACAAGTTACAAATATCTATACTAGCTTCAATTTATCTTTCAACCATCAACAAACCATCATTTAGCAAACTGAATCCATATTTGTTCAAATACTCACATAAGCTTCATAATACTCTCACAATACATTTGAGTCAAAATGGACTTTTCTTGGGATATAAAATAAAAACTATGGTTTAAATCACATCAAACCTTTTACCTACTTCTATAACTCTTCTTCAACAACTAAATCAATCTCACTACTTACCTTCTTTCCATAAGCACCTTTCTAGCCTTTGTCTTCTACTAGCCCTGTTTATGGGTAAAGCTCCTTGTTGGGAGAATTTTTCAGAACTTCACTAGAAAATAATCACATAATCTAGGACCCATTTGGCCCATACAAATCTCAGCCAATCCTTTTGACATAAATCTCAAGTTAACTTATACTTCCTTCTTGGGGCATACCTTTAATTAACCCTCCATTTGCTTCTTTGTTAAACTCTACCCTTTCCTTCCATTTAATAAATCTCTTTTACTCATTCACTCATTCCCATTAGGAAATAATGTAATATATGGTTACAATTTACCTTTAACAAGTTACAAATATCTATACTAGCTTCAATTTATCTTTCAACCATCAACAAACCATCATTTAGCAAACTGAATCCATATTTGTTCAAATACTCACATAAGCTTCATAATACTCTCACAATACATTTAAGTCAAAATGGCATTTTCTTGGGATATAAAATAAAAAATATGGTTTAAATCACATCAAACCTTCTACCTACTTCTTCTACAACTCTTCTTCAACAACTAGATCAATCTCATTGCTTACCTTCTTTCCACAAGCACTTTTCTAGCCTTTGTCTTCTACTAGCCCTATTTATGGGTAAAGCTCCTTGTTGGGAGAATTTTTCAGAACTTCACTAGAAAATAATCACATATTCTAGGACCCATTTGGCCCATACAAATCTCAGCCAATCCTTTTGACATAAATCTCAAGTTAAGTAATACTTCCTTCTTGGGGCATACCTTTAATTAACCCTCCATTTGTGCAAACCTTTTTGTCCTTACCTATGTATGTACTTTATATGCAAACCATTTACCTTTTTAGATAACCATTATGCTCCTCCAGGTGAATCAATCACTTTTAGACCACATTATTTCGATAAATCCTCTTTTCATCATATCACCCTTACCTCTTTAACACTTTCCTAAAGCCTAACACTAGCATACAACCTCCTTTTCATAATTTTCTATACTTGGTGACTCTAAAACCACCTCCATTAGTGAGAGGGCATAAAATAATGCAATATTAAACATTTATGTGGTTTTTTTATGGTTATAACTCAAGATATGCCCCAAACCCTAAATTAGGGTTTTTAAGGGCCTATCAATACCCAAGAGCATTCCATTAGGTATACATTTCGTTGTGTTAGATTTAAAAACCCCAAACCACCTTCATATGGTCTATTTATACCATACACATATTTCACATTCAATAATCATGTTCTAAAAACACTCAAATATCTTTCAAACACCAATTCTCATTCAACTAACACTGTATTCAGTCTCCTAAATAGGGGTAGGTAGGGACTGCATGTTTCTTTCACCTTCAAAGGAATAAATTAACTATATTGAGTTTATTAATACATTCCACAAAAAACATAAACCCATTTTCAATCACCTTGATTTTAAATAAGTTATCATGCAAATATAATACATAGAATTTCTAAGTTTTATGGATTGAGTTGTCTTTCTCCACTGTGAATAGGCCTAAAACACTGAATATCAAGAAATGAGATAATTAAATACATATTTTAATTAGTTTAAATAACTCACTAACTTAGTTTTATATTCCATCCAACTCATATAAACCTTTTCTTGGATTCAATACCCTTACTACCTTCATCAAGAACTCAACATGCATGCATACATATTATTAATACTATCTTACAACAGGTTGCATAAAGACTATTTTAAAATCATAAATAATTTCATCAAATAATATATCACATATGTGAATATTAACCTACTTAGATGATAATTTGTGGTCCTCACAAAACTTATTATTCTTTGATTTAAAGGAGTATTACTTCTCTAAGTTGTGGATTCCTATGAGCACAATCAGAAACTTAAACTCAAAATTAGGATTTCACTTCCACATTAAAACATGGTTATCACCAATATAATTAACCTTGTATATAGGTAAGAATAATATTTAAACAAGGAACATGTTTACAAATCAAACATCATTGTTATTCAACTAAAGCTTTTGTTTATTACAAAAGGACTCAAACAATCCTATAGTTATCTTGGTAGACCTTCACCATTTTCTTGAGCATGTCTACCTTTTTCTCTCCATCATCTCCTTTCTATTGACCACAAAAAATGCAACCTTACTACTAGTTCAAAAACTCTCAAAAATAAACACTATAATGGTTTCTTGATCAAGAAACCTCTTCCACACCCCTTCACTACATAGGGTGGTGAAACTAGATTGCCACCTCACTTTTTACAACTTGACACAATACATTATAAACTAATTTAAGACCTTTATGAGGCCATACAAGGACAATTAAAACGTCATTTAAACATTACATAACACCAATACTTGATTAGACCCACTAGAACACTATCATTCCCTATTACATGCTTTGAAAATTAAAATTACAAAATAGGTGGGAAAACCTCTAAAGGTCTAAATTCAAATTTCAATCACTCCCAAGTTATCTTTTTGGAATTATTAAGATGTCATTGCATCATACTCCCAAGGGGATAAAATAACTTGATACCAATGTTCTTCTTCATTCAGGTTCTCATACAAGTGTGTGTGTTCCTTATTGCCACACTATGTCTCTGCTTCTTCTTCCAAGTGCTCCTTTGTTTTCTCTCCTACTAATTCTCATAAATTATTATTTTTTTGTTTTATCTCATGATTCTCCTCAATTTTTATGGTATTGAACATGAATTTCCATTATTCTTCTATGGCCTTCTCTAACTTTGCCATTTCTACGTCTTCATCTTCATATCTGATCCACATCATATTATCTTCCTCCTTTGATCATTCTAAGGTCTTATGATTTTTCATTAGCTTGTCATCTACATTTTATACCTTGTTGTCTTGCATCACAATTATTCCTTCTTGCTTGACTATAATATCAACCACCTCTTCAATTTTCACCTTCTCCTCATGGACCATTTCTTCAATCTCAACCTATCTTACATGTTATTCTCTCTCTTAAATCACTTCATGTGTTTCATGTTTCTTAGTTGATCCTAGGAATTATTCATATAGTCCTATAGTGTCCTTGTATAATACATCATCATCCTCTTCAAAATATTCATAAAAAATGACTTGTACTTCATTACCTATTAGGATTTTGATTTTTTGATCATTGGTGTTTTCTTCTCTTCATTTATATACTCTTCTCCATCAATTATCTCTCCATATTTAGGGTGATAAATCACCTCATACTTAGTTGCACATGTACTCTTCAATGCATCATCTTTATCTTCTCTATGGACTGTTATCCATTCATTTCCTTCATACCAATCATGCCACTTCACTATCCACTTCTTTAGCTACATTCAACCATGACAAATCAAAGTTAGAATAAATTTTTTGAGGCTTCTTTGCCTCTCTCCTCTCCTTCATGGAAAATTACTTGCCATCTCTTTTAGCTGTGCCTCCAAATATTCTATCACCTACTAGTTCTCTCTCTTGTAACCTTTTCATGAAGATGCACTTGATCCTTTTCTTAATCTTGATTCCAAATTTTAACCTACATACACTCCACATCCTCATCAACTCTCTTTCCATTCTTTCTAATTCATTATTCATCTCTTGTATCTCGTTTTCATTTTCTCTCTCTTTTGGCTTTCAAAATCAACCCTAACTCTCACTTTTCTCTCTACTTCTCCCTTCATCTTCCTCTTAAGTACCTCACTTGGGTAAATGATCTCTCTCATCTTTATCTTGTTCTCACTTGGACCACTTCTTTGGTTCTCACCTAGAACATTTCTCTCTCTATCAGACCACACTTGGGCCTTCTATCTCCTTGTCCTTTGTACTAGGACTATCTCTCTTTCTCAAGCTCTCTTCATGAGCTTGCCTCTCTTCTATTTGAGCTTGTTAATATCTATTTAATTTAGGGATACAACCACTCTAATTCACTTTTCATTATCAGTCATACATGCAATTCAATAAATCAATCATAAAACACAACATACCTTTTCTCTTATCTATTGTCTCTCAAAAAGATTCTATGCACTACCTTCTTTGCTTATCAGTAAATACCTATCTATCATGAAACATTCATTATGAACCACATAATAATCAAACTATATACCTATATATACCATACCAGAGCATCAAGATGGCTCTGATACTAAATGATGTAGAGCTATTACAACTTCTTTGTCAAACTCTGCCCTTTCCTTCCATTCAAAAAATCTCTTTTGCTCATTCACTCATTCCCATTAGGCAATCATGTAATATATGGTTAAAATTTACCTTAAAAAATTTAAATAGATCTATACTATCTTCAATTTACCTTTCAACCATCAACAAACCATCATTCAACAAACTAAATCCATATTTGTTCAAATACTCACATAAGCTTCATAACACTCTCACAATGCATTTAAGTCAAAATATCCTTTCCTTGGATAATCAAATCAGAAATATGTTTTCAATCACATTAAACCTTCTATCTACTTCTTCTACAACTCTTCTTCAACAACTAAATCAATCTGACTACTTACCTTCTTTCCACAAGCACCTTCCTAGCCTTTGTCTTCTACTAGCCCTATTTATGTGTAAAGCTCCTTTTTGGGAGCATTTGATAGAACTTCACTAGAAAATAATCATATATTACAGGACCCATTTGGCCCATACAAATCTTAGCCAAGCCTTTTGACATAAATCTCAAGTTAACTTGTACTTCTTTCTTTGGGAATACCTTTAATAAGCCCTCCATTTGTGCAAACCTCCTTAAACTAACCTATGTATGGAATTTATATATAAACCATTTACCTTTTAAAATACCCATTAGGATCCTCTAGGTTAATCAATCACTTTTTAACCACCTTCTTTAGACAAATCCTCTTTTCTTCATACCACCCTTGCCTCTTTAAGACTTTCCTAAGGCTTAACACTAGCATACAACCTCCTTTCCATACTTTTATATTCCTAGTGACTCTAAAACCACTTACATAAGTGAGATGACAAAAAATAATTCAATATTTAAAATTTTTGTGGTATTTTGATAGTTACAACTCAAGATATGGCCCAAACCCTAGATTAGGGTTTTTAAGGGTCTGCCAACACTCGAGAGCATTTCATTAGGCATAAATTTTGTTGTGTTATGTTTCAAAACCCAAAACCACCTTTATATGGTCTATCTAAAACCTACACATCTTTTCCCTTCAATAAGCATGTTCTAAAAACACTCAAATCTCTTTCAAACACCAAATCTTAGTCAACTAACATTGTATTCAGTCTCCTAAATTAAGGGTAGGCAAGGGATGCATGTTTATTTCACCTTCAAAGGACTCAAATAAATATACTGATGTTCTTAATACATTCCATAGAAAACATAAACCCATTTTCAATCACCTTTATTTCAAACAAGCTATCATGCAAAGATAATACACATAATTTTTGAGTCTTGTGAATTGAGTTGTCTTTCTCCACTATGAATAGGCCTAAAACACTGAATATCATGAGATCACTAAATATCTATTGCACATAGTTCAAATAACTCACTAAATTATTTTTATATTCCATCAACTCATAGAAACCTTTTATTGGATTCAATACCCTTACCACCTTTGTCAAGAACTCAAAATGCATGCATACAGATTATTCATACCATCTTAAAATAGAATGCATAAGGCCTATTTTTGAATCATAAATAATTGCATCAAAATATATATCACATATGTGAATATTAACCTACTCAGATGATACTTTTTTGTCCTCACAAAACTTATTATTCTTTGCTTTAAAGGAGTATTACTTTTCTAAGCTGTGGATTCCTATTAGCACAATCATTAACTTAAACTCAGAGTTACAATTTCACTTACACATTAAAACATGGTTATCACTGATATAATTAACCTTATCTACAATAAATAATCATATTTAAACAAATAATATGTTTACAAATAAAATACCATTTTTATTTAACTAAAACTTTTATTTATTATAAAAGGACTCAAACAGTCTTGTAGTTGTCTTGGTAGACCTTCACCATTTTATTGAGCATGTATACCTTATTCTCTCCATCCTCTCATTTCTAAAAACCACACATAATACAATCTTACTACTAGTTCAAAAAATATCAAAAATAGACACTATAACCATTTCTTAATCAAGAAACCTCTTCTACACCCCTTCACTACACAGGGTGGTGAAATTAGATTGTCACCTCACTTTTTAAAACTTGACATAATACATTTCAAACAAATTTAAGACCTTTATGAGGCCATACAAGGACAATTAAAACATCATTTCAATGTACATAACACCTATACTTGATTAGACCCACTAGAACACTATCACTCCCTATTACATGCTTTGAAAATTCAAATTATAAAAAAGGTGAGAAAACTTCTAAAGGTCTAAATTCAAAATTTAATCACTCTCAAGTTCTCTTTCTCGAATTATTAAGATGTCCCTACATCACTTTCATACAAGACTAATCTTCATCTTTTAGAGTGGCCAAGAGTGGCATAGTTTCTAGTATACATTTGGCTATCCATGCCAACATTGTCAAATCACAGTACATTCATGGGCTTCAAGATCCATCTCATACGACACACATTTCATACTGATATTACTTCATAGCTTCACTTCATGGGGCAATGATGGAGCTAAAAGACTAGCTAGCATTTGTATTCTTGAGCCACCTACTCAAAGGGATTGGAAACATAGTCCAAACATCAATTAACACGTGTATGATCACATAGCTTCACTTAATGGGTGATAATGGAGCCAAAGGGACAACCTTTGCATTCTTGAGCCACTTTTAAGGAATTGACCACTCAGAGCCATTTAGGATATTACTATTAATTCAACTTCATCCAGTATTACTCAACACCATAATAGGTTTTGTATTAGTTTTCATACCTAGTGAGGTGTATTCATTGATTTTTCTTCCTCCCTCTCTTACCCAACTTTTTAAATTCTTATTTTAGATATAACATATCTAGTAATAAATTATCTACTCTTTGTTTTCTATTATAAGTTTACAATTCATAGTGTTCTCTCTATACACACACATCATCACATAGCTTCATGAGCTTCACCCTTATAGGTAAATACATGTATGCTTTCTATTTTTCCTTTATCCTAGTATTTCACTTTGATACATCACTAGAACAAAGAGGGACAAATGTAGTCATATAAAAGGTGAAAATTGGTAACTTGAGTGTGGCTTATGACACCCAACCCATAGGTCCCTCCTACTTACTTTCATGACCCTTATAGGCATCTTTTCACTGATTCCCAATCAGTTGTATACTTCTAGACCTAATCCCAGTTCAACAATACTACTCTTTCTAAGACAAATCCATCCCCCTAGGTCCCATTAGCTAAGGACAATAGCACCTAATTTGGCCTATAACAATGGTGCCACTAGTGTCCTATTTTTGATGCTCTTATCCAAGTGCATTTTTAACCCCAATAGTCAGTTCTTTTCAGTTCTTATCATCCTTCTTGTTGGCCTAACATGAATATATTCAACCTTTGACCAATAAATCCCTATAAAATCCCAATCAAATATCATTTGGAGAGGGTTGGAAATTATCACTAAGAAAGCAAGAATACAAGCAAGACTACTCAAGTAATCTTCCCTATTCTATGTATATAGCCAGCCAATACTATTACAAGCTTATTCAAATACTTAAAATAGTCCCTAGCCACCTCAATCACACCCAATTTTATCATTTTCATCTTCATACACACTATTGTATAAATCACATCAAGTGGGAGAAATATATATGGCTTGATCCCTCTTAAAAGTATTGGTATGTAGGTAGTGTGCCCACACAAGGGGTGTGGATACATGTTCAGTGAATATTACACACAACAACCCCCTTATTTTTCAAAGTTAGTCAAAGTACAAAGGACTATAGAGTTTTAAGAAAAAATTTTCTCTATAGGGATTTTTGTGGACATCCAATAGTCAAAACTTCACAGGCAGGGTCAACAGACATAACAAACAAAACCTATAAAGCTCAGGTCTCCTAGATACCAATGGAAAAAGTAGACTATTACTTCGGTACCACTAGTGTCTTATTTTTAGTGCTCCTATCCAATCATAAAATGAAGGATAGATCCTAGTTTGTGATAGTGTCTCAGTCTTGCATAATGAATTTCAAACTTTGTCTCAGCCATCTCAATTATTTTCTAGCTAAGTTTCATTTTCTATCCATTATTACTATTTTAAAAAAGGTTAAAATCACAATCAAATTTATATAAATCAGTAGCTTAATTATTGCATATTTATTTACTAATTTTACTACTCAAACCCTTTAACTAAATTAGGAATAATACACTAATATTTCCAAAATTGTTAAATCAGATTCAAAAAGTATACACAATGCCAATAAGAGTAAAAGTGAGTTTATAAGATAAATTATTCAAAACAAGTTTATTACATTACCTTCTATGCCTCCACTAAAAAGATCAAAAATACTATTATGAATATCATAAACTACATGAGCATCATACATATAATTGTTTGGATTTGAAGAATAAACTACAAAGTATCATTTATAATGGTGATCTTATAATATATAAATCAATTAAGAAACCCACTTATATTGTATCTCTTAAAAAATGTGAAAATAACATAGAAAATTTGGATACAAAAGGACAATTAAAACAAAAAAAGATTCAAAAAGCAAAACTAGAGCAATCAAGATTACAAAAATAGCATTTACCAAAAGTAAAGTTGTAAGAATAAATTAAAGATAAGAAAGGAAACATTTTTTTGAAAATATTCCTCATGAAAAAATTTCTAAAGAAAAATATTCTTATAAAGTGTAATGATACAAATAAGGTTACTAAGAAATCAAGCATTATATCTACTTCATGCATAGATAAAAAATATAAAGTCAACATTACAATATCTATGATCATAACATAAATTACTTCTCTTCCCAATATTCAATCAATTACACATGATTATTTTTTAGTTCAACATGTCATGCAATATTCTAACAATGATGAATATATTCAAAACCAACCCAATTTTAAAAAACCAACTCCAATCAATTGTATAATGAATTTCTGATACACAAATACAAAATTTGATCAAAATGGCATATCTCAATTTCAAACATAACCTAAGAAATTAATTATTTCCTATTATAATGATTACGTTGATGACTATGATTTTAATTCTATATAAGATTGGTATGATTCCAATGAAAATGGCCTATACATAGGCACACCCTTGATGGGATATGTGGCTTATAGTTACATATATCCCTTTCTAAATAGATCCTTTGATTTTACTTCATTGTTACTTCTTTTATCCCTAATTTCAAGCTTTGCTCTAGCCCTTGGCTTCATTTTCACCTTAGGCACTTGTCCTATTGATTTTAACACCAATTCAAACAATCTAAAACACCTATAATACCTTGATTTCAAATGATTAATTCACTTGATCATTATTACATATCTATCATGTTATGGCTTTCATTTCACTTACATGATCACATTTTTCTATTATTACTTGAGCACATATAGTATTTTTCCCATTGAGGAGCATGTTCATTCTTATCTATATTCATTATTTTTATGACTCATTTACACATATATTGGGGGTATATTGCTTGCCTTCATTCTTACCATGTTATGTTTTAACACCTTGTTGAATATTTTTCAAATCCCTCTAATTTCCTCTATTTTTGAAACTTTTATTCTTAGCATTTTTCAAATGTTTAATTCAAAATATTTAAAAAAACCAAATATTTCAAAAAGTCTAAAAAATTCAAAATCAGGACGTACAAGCATTTTTCAAATGCTGTTAGTTTACTTATTTACACATGTTATTTATTTCATGTTAATCATATAATAAATTCTATTTTTTTTAAAAACCCATTGATTTTGATGAGGTATTTAAGTGTGATACATGACATACTTTTACATGGCTCTTTGATGTCATGTTTCCCTTTTTAATTGACATTATTTCTAAGTTGGGAGCATATCTTCTTTCTCTATGAACACATCAACATTTATCTATCTACAACTTCTTTACCATGTTGAGATATAAGTCATATAAATATTTTTCTGATCACTCATACTTTACTTTGCGATACATAAATATGTTATTTGATAACAATGACATCAATACATATGGTTAACATAGACTAGTATCATTTTCTCTATGCTTCATTCTTAATTTACAATATGATAAGTTATGGCTTGTTTTCTTATTTCGTGTGGCCCTTGGCCTTATGTGTGCAATATATATGTTCTTACTTGTATGGAATCATCATGTAATTTTAGTGTGGCCTTTATCCTTATGTGTTTATGAAACATTCACATGTCCCTTGTATGTATCACTTGGGCCTTAAGTATGAGATTCTATAAAAATTACGGACATTACGTGATATTGCTTATATGTTCATTGCTTGTTACTATGGTGCCATGGTTCATATCGTACATTAATTCTATTTTATAATTTACTCTTGTGCCATGATACATATCACGACTATCTTACTTATGTGTTTCAACATTATATCTAACACATGTTTCATATAAAATTTAATGATATATTCAATACTATGATTCAATTCAATTAAAATGTTCATATAATACTACATGACTACATATTTCACATATTTAGTAGTTCTCTTTTGAGATTAGTGACTTATAGGATATGTATTTCATATCAAATGGGGGAATCACAATGGGCTTATCTCAAGAAGTCAAGTCCTTATGAGTAATAAATTTTAGATTTATGGCATTATACAGTTTTTAAAATTATAACACGATTAAAAAAAATTAGATTATGGGTGCATGTGACATGCATATGTACTAATTTATATTGTTATTTCAATACATATTCACTTATAATTGATACATATGCATGGGAAAAATAATTATAAGTTGAAATTTAAAAAAAATAAAAGTTCAATTAACATTCAATGATAATTTGGTACAAATACAAGGGGTATGATATTCATTCATGTTCCCGTTTATACATAGTAATTTCAATTTTTAATTTTCTCTAGTTTAAAAATTTCAAAGGTACAAAGTTTCAAATAGAATCTAGATCCACCTGCAGTGGTGAGATTCATTTCATTTTTTAAGTGGGAAATGTTAGAGTATAGTAACACTCAATGTCTTTGGTTGCAATTTTTCTATTATAGAAAGCCACATTTGGTGGTTCCACCCCTTCAATTATTTTACAAGAGTGATTTACATATTTAACTGAGTTAGAGCATACAATCATTCCAACTAAAGGGATTTTATTGGTTTTTAAAATTGAGACTTTATCACTCTCAATTTACCAAAGCTTCAACTTTTCTACAAATACCTCAACATGAGGGTACACACTTATCCACTTTCAAGTTACGAGGTAATTATATTGCATATTATTTCAGGTGTATACTTTTCTTACTCTCTTTCCAACTTTCAAATTTAAAGTTTTAGATTTTTAATTTTCAAATATGGACAATAACTAATTTTAGTGACATTGTTACAGGTTTTGTATTAAGGCATATTACACAATCAAGCTTTGCATCAAAATATAAAGTGTGTATACACATTTAGGTTCACATCTCTTTTATTCTAGTAATTTCAATTCATTGCATTACTATAATAAAGTGTGGGAAAAATGTAGAGACTCAAATTTAATCAATAAGTACTTGAAAATATTTAATATCGACATCCTTACCTTTCTTTCCCTATTTGGTTAGTGTAGGATTTTTCCCATTATGTGGTTTTACCTACATTGTCTAGTTTGCTTGCTTAGGTATCACTTAGGTGTTTAATAATAAGTCATTAGGGAAAATGTACTTTAAGTGTTTTTTTAATTATGAGGTGAGTTAATTAACTTTTTGGGTGACCTAATTACTCACTATAAAATGTACCTTCCTATATAATTTTTGGTTAATGAATGATGCTGATACAACTTTTGGTTGTGAAGAAAAGCTTCTTCCATTTGAGTTGTTTTTTATGATTTCAGTACTCCATATAGGGTATTCTTCATGAATTCAATCCTTTCCAAACTAATCATTAATTATGGCCCACTTTGACATGGTATTATAGTAGTGATGATAGATGAATGCCATGGATTATGTTGTGATCTCATTTGAATTCTAGATCCTTTTTGGTGTTATTCATGATCTTATATGTTTTCAAGGGTTTGGTGGGTTTTCATATAAATCCATGCAAATTGTATTGCCAAAGTATCTAGACAAAAAATGATAGTGCCATTAGATTATAAAGATGTCAAAACCTTAGGAATGATTATAAACATGAACTTATTTTATGACAAGCCATTTTTTGATAATTTTGGAGGATTTAAGGTAATTTTTGGATTTTACACATATTTGTACCATCTAATAGTTGAATAAAAAAACCTTTCTAGGTTTTAATGGGTTTTTTCAAAAACCCTAGTGGGTCTTTTCAAAAAACCCAGTGGGTCTTTTTTTATTTTGGAGGAAACCACACCATTTTTTATAGATTTGAGGTTTTATGTGTAGGTTTGGCACTTTGGTAGATTTTAGATCCTTGAGAGACATTTGTGTCTAGCTTCTACATGAACTACAACATCATGGTTTTACCATATACTATCTTTAGCTTATTTTTTACTCTTATGATCCATTGGCTCATTTGAATTTTTAGGTTTTGTTCTGACCTACTAGTTCTTAATAGTTTGGCATGGTTCCTATTAGTTTTCTACAACTCCTAAATATCTGGCTATGACTTTATATTTTGGTCGTATTGTACATAACTTATATCTTAGGAAAACCTTTCTTAGACTGTGTGACTTGTATGAGAATGTCAAATTCAAACCAACAAGTTACAAAACTATTCATGGGTAATTTAGAGGTATGACATCATTCTCCTATCAATTAATCAATCAAGTGGGGAGCACCCATCCTAACCATTATCTCCTAGTCACATGGGAGTTTAGACCTTAGTCACAACCAACCCAAGGGGTCTTAAATTTCCATGAAAAGTTGAGTCAATTTTTTTTGCAATCCTAAAATTTTAATTGTACAACGTGAATTTTTTGTCAAGAACTTAAAAATCACATAATTTTTAACCTATAACTCTTTTTCAGGCATCATTCTTTAAAAATATGAGTTTTTCAAGCTCTATGTATTTACACTATTCTTGAGCCTTGTAAAATTGGTCCTCTATATTTTCATGGGGATTGAATTTATTCTTATCTTTTACACACATGTGTTACTTATATATATTTTTTTGATTATATACACACTTAAATGTGTTGATTGTATACACACTCAAATATAAAATTCTAACCAATGCAATATTTGGGGGAATTTGGTGACTATTACATAAATTAATCATTTGGATGCATTTTTGACTAATTATGATGTACATCACATTGAGAATTCATGATTACTTATGGTCATGTCAAATTAATTGTCTCTAATTAGGAGATACTAGATGAGGATAGTAGATTCTACTCTAATGGTTCTTCTTGGAAATATTAACTATGCTTCATGGGAGATGTATATGGAATGTTTACTCATAAAACATGACCTTATTCCATTTATATATAAATAAATTCTTGTCCCCACTGACCCTTATAAATATAATGACTAGGAAAAATCTTGTGACTATGTCTATGGTCACCTATTGATGCACATTTTATGCTATTTACACCACCATGTGGAACACATAGAGTGTCCCTCCACTATTTGGAGCACTCTCTATACTCTTTTCATAGATCCTATTGAGATTTATATCATTCTTCCTCATATTATTACTGTCTCTTCAAATACTTTTGTACTCTCTCCTTCTCCTTCTATTTATTGTGATGACATATTCTAGATGGACAATGCTCTTCCTTCTATCAAACCACCACTAGTGTATGAGTTTCTGTAAGAACTTATATTTCCTTTTGTAGAATATACACCAGTTTTTACTAAAAAATGTTGCTCTTCCTGGGCCATCACATATTTATTATTTGGAGGACCATCTATCTTCATTGATAGTGTGAGTGCACCTATTGAGAGTATTTATGACTCATATCTTCCTGTGGATATTCATTCTATAGATATGCATACTTCATTTGTAGTATCTTCTTTAGTTTCAAGAGTTGTTGAGCTATGCTCTACACCTCACATGGATATTATTTCAATCAATTTTTCATGCCATTATTTTAATAGGTTTACTTCAATGGCATTACCTTCAATTCTTGTGCATAATCTTACCAAACCTATGTCAGATTTTAGATTTGGACCATATTCATAGATCTTTATACTATTGCCTTCATCTTCCATTGTGGAATGGATAGACTTTTAGTAAACTCATCCTATTCTTCCTCTAGTAAAGGCAATAAATTTTTTTGGATGTGGATGGATCTTATTCAATCTTCAAATAAAGGATCTCATTATCAAACTTGGTCATTTTGTGATCTCTACTGTAGGAAACTTCAACATATTCTATGGGGACTTCTTAGTTATCTATTTTCTATGTATTTGGGTGCCTTATCAAACCTTTTTACTAAGACCCAATTCTTCTACCCACCTAAGCTATGCTTAAGAGGGGGTGTTGGTGTAGGATTTTTATCACTATGTGGTTTAACCTATATGGTCTAGTTAGCTTGATTAGGTGTCACCTAGGTATTTAATAAAGGCCATTGGGGAAGATAATCCCACATTCATGAGGATGTGAGGACATGTGTATCTTTCACCTGTATATATGTACCTTTCATAAAGCTATTTGGATAATTAACCATAAATGTTATTATATTTAAATGATTTTACACATTATGAAGTTTATTCCTCTCATGTGTTTCTAATTTCACTATTCCATATAGTTTCACCTTCATGCATTCAATCATATCTAGTTATTGATCCTCAAGTGTGGCCCACTTTGACACTTTCACCATTTTGTTAACTTGAAATCTCTACAAGAGCATTAAATTTTAAATTTAATACATTTTAGTCACTCAAAACATCATTAAGACATCACTATTTCTGATTACAACTCTTGTTATCCTAATTTTAATAATCTTCATCTTTATGGGATAAGACCATAGTAGGTAGACATATCCATAATACAACCTTGTCCACTAGTGAAACCTTATCCCCTACACTCTAACGATAAATTTTTAAATTCAAGACATTTAATTCTAACCTTCCCACACTTTATAAAGGTTGTTTAATGTAAATATTTAAAATTTTCATCTAAGTATATTAGGACCTCTCCAAGAATATCTAACAATCACTTAAAAATTCTACTGCACATTGATCAAAATATCACTATTATCTCCAATTTCAATTATGATTTATTATAAAAATAATAGGCCAAGTTTGAATTAATTTTATTAAAGGTCAAGGTCACTCATTTTCAATCATTCAAAGAAATATATCTAGTTTCATTTATATAGTAAAGTCAAGAATCACACACACTCTCTAAGAGGGAGAATAACATTGGCATGAGGCTGTTTTGGTCTATGTAAGAAGCATTTAGAATATGCAAGTTTTTTTGAGGATAGATTAGATATTACCCTAACCTTATTCCATATTTCATTATTTGATATATATTGTGTTTATTATGTATGAGATAGGTTTTATATTTTTTAGGTCTTCCATGCAATAAATCAAAATACACAATCACTCATAAAACCCTCATAGATGATTGCATGTACCTTGACATGGCCAAAATCAATCAATATATGGCCAACGTCAATAGACAAGGTCAAAATTTATCTCTATCCTCCTATTTCATCCTTATCCTAACACGATTTGAAATTTTGCTTAGGGATGCAACATAGTTCACAAGTATTTTCAATCAGTTTCCATCCACATTTAGCTTGTAAAATTAACAAACCCAAGCTAAATTTACATATCATTTGTCAATTTACTATTTATATGTCATTTATAATTTTTTAAACTACTATATTTCATATTTAGATTTGTATATTCTATAGATATAAATGAGTTTTTGATAGTTTATTTTTCTTAGAATTTCTTTGTTAAATAAAAAAGAACATTAAATAAGAAAAAATATGATGATAAAAACATTTATTTTAAAGCTTTCAGGTATGATCATTATTTTATTTTATTTTGAAATTCTATTAAACTGTATATGTTGTGCATAATATGGTATATTGATGACATAGGGACATAAAATTGGTAGAATAACCACCAAAAATTTGTACTACTATAGTAGTGTTCCTAATATTATGACAAACACATTAATAGTATGAAGATTGAGAGACAAACCTCTATGGTTGGGTGCAAGGGTTTTTTCCCCTCTATATTAATAGAATCTTCAAGGAGGATTACGATTATAAGATATCATGAATTTTTATATAAATTGGATTATCCACATGTGCCATCATGGAATGAAATGATTGAATGATATAAAACAAATAAATAGAAAAAAAAAACTCTCTAAAAGTAATATATATGCATGTGTGTGTGTGTGTGTGTGTGTGTGTGTGTGTGTGTGTGTGTGTGTGTGTGATTTTTCTACCTTGTAACCATTACCTTCAATGTAGTGACAGATGAATGTTTTATTTTTTCAAATATTTCTTACTTTATTGACACTATTTCCAATGTGTTTTATCAATGTAAATAATTTGTATGTTTTAGGTCATCCTTGATATATATATGCTTTACATACCATGTAATCACTATGTTCAATCAATGACATTTGTATGTTGTAGTTTATTAAAAAAATTATTATATGGTTTTGTATTATTTCCATAGTGCTTTATTCATGAAAAGAGTTTTTCGTAAGACATATTTTCTATATCCATGCTTTTCATGTCATATAATCATTATTCTTAATTGAATGACATGATTTTTTCTAGTATTCTAAATAATTATTACATAGTTGGGGGTTATTTCTAATGTATTTTATTGGTGTAGAGACTTTAAGTAAATATCAATTTATATAAGACAACCAAGCTTCTATAACACATAAAATATTAAAAAACAAAGACCAAATATACCAAAAATGATTTTTTTATATGTGCACCTATTCCTTTGTCAAATTAGCTCCTTATGTTTTTTTCCTCTTCTAAAATTTCCTCAAACTCTTTGAATAGATGAATCACTTTGGAAACAAACCCTAATTATAAAATATTCCTCTTTAATATATGTGTGATATTTTTTTCATGCTTATTTTTAAGTAGCTATGTTTAGACACATTTTTAAAAAAAAATTAAGCCTTAATTTCATATATGATCATTATTTCATTACTAAAATATTTGACCAAAATTTGGATAAAATATTGACAAAATATCCTAAAATGTAAATTGTTTGAAAGAACATTGACACATGGAATAAAAAAGAAACTTAGGATAATTAATTATGTTTTGTTAATAAGAAATGATATTAGAATTATGGCATGAAATTTTGAATTTAGTATTATGCCTTGATGTGTTAGTGACTTTAGCATTATAACAAGGATGACACTTTTGTTATAGTTTATAAACTTCTATAAGATCTTAAACCTTGAATGGACACACTTGATAATTTTTTGAGATATATCTCTATTTGATTTTTTAATTTTTTTTAATGGTATATATTGTGTCAATGGAGTGGCATATGAATTTTTTAGTTTGTCAAATAATTCATGTACTTTATCTATACTACCACATTTTGTAACTGAGATTGCATTAGAGGGATTATATCTTAAAAAATAAATCAATAAATGTTTGATATGAAAAAAAAAAATCTTAACAAAGATTTAAAAAACTAATGCATTGATTATAAGACATCCTAATGTAATTATTGCCAAAGATAGATTTAAACATTGAAATAAATGAGAAAATAAATACAAAATAATAACATCAACTTGAAAATTGTTGGGGATCAACCAACAATTTGATTACACTTATGAAAGCAATAAATGCAGAATTAAATTAGAATGATAAGTAACTAGAATGATAAATAGCAAAGAATAAGAGATACAAGAAACCACCCTGAAAACTTGTATTAAACTCTTTACAGAAGGAATACAATTGAAGAAACTTCTTTCTTCCACACCTCTCTCAGATGTATAGATCTCTCTCTAGATCTCTTTCCCTCAAGAGCTCTCTCTCTCAAGTACAATCAACTCCAACAACCTGGAATGATTCATCTATACATTTCTATACTGTTCTTCAACATTCTATTACACTAAGCTAAGAAGATCTAATCCTACATATAGAATTAGGAAACTTGAGCATGCATTTACAACCAATAGTTATGCCTCTTAAACAAGGGCTCTAAAACAGTCTTACTAATAATAGAGACACGGACTTAAGACTATGACTTAATCTCATCATGTAAACACTCAGTTCTATCCACAAAAATAGCTCTCTGGATGCACAGGTAACCGACATCAGTTCCTACCTGCTTTCTTGTGACTAACGTCGGCCGATACCTGCTGACGCCGACGTCTCTTGAACTGCACCTGACCGACGTCGGTTGCTCTTGACCGACACTAGTGACTGTGTAACTGCTACAACCTTGCAAAGCGCTCCTTGGTGAAGCTTTTAGGCTCCACACCTTAACAAAACTATCAAGTCATAATATTTAGACAAAGATTTTAAAGTGGAAAACCAAATGCATCAAAGAAAAACCCACGTGATATTATTAGAAAGCTTGCAACTAAAATCTTCACAAGTACAAGATTCAATCAAGAGCACAAGATAAGAAGAGAGAGAGCTATGGTATTATAATGAGAAAAATAAGAGAGGAAGGGATATTTTATATATTAGAGGAGGAAAATGGGAGTTATATAGGACCTCATTATGACCTTACAAACCCTCAAAGTATGTGCCACTTGTGTCATAATCCCTTACAAATAGAGAGAAGTGTGTGCCATGTGGGGAAGGGAGAGTTACATGCGAGTAACTTTAAAATAAAAAGTGGATTAGAGAGCTAAGTGACACCTCATAAAGGTAGGAATAAAATGCATTTACAAATATAATAAATGTACATATAACTAAGACTTAAGATAAGTCTATAAACTTAGAAAGAACCCAAATTAAGATTAATTCTCTAAAACTTCTCCTTAAACTTAAATTGGGGTTACAAAAGTGGATATAACCTTTATAAATAAATAAGGGAGTTGAAATTACATATTAATCCCCCTTAATATAAATTTCCTTCAACATGAATTATAAAAAATTTAAAGAGAAGAAAGAAAAGAAGGTGCTGCCAAAAGTTGCAAGGAAGAAAGTATGATCACTATGAATCTTCAAAAATCCTTTTTGGAAAAGGTGGTCAATTCGACATGGAACAAAAACCAATCAAAAAGAGTAATGATCCAAAAACTTGAAAGACAAAAATGCTAACACCAATATTTTAAGTTAATTAATTGTTATGCCAAAATACAATCTACATATATAAAGTAATAAAAGTAGATGTACAACTAAGAAAATTTGAGAAAATATAAATTCCATCATAAAGTGCATAAACTTGCATGAAAATAATTTAGTCACTAAAGCTCTAAATAAATCATATATCTTATGCAATAAAAATCAAAGAATGCATAGAAAAAATTGACTTATCAAAACAGAGACAAAGAAGATGTGTCACTTGTAAAAGATATTCTACATGAATCATTAAAAGAATTATCTCAAGAAGACATTTCAAAATATCTAGAAGATTCATTTTATTTATGAATCTCAATAGTTTTACCTTTAAAAGTAGAATATTTAGTCATTTTCTAATAATGCAATGTGTCGTGCATGGATTTAGCATAAGATTTGAAAGGATATAATTTTTAACATTTAGAGATATGATTCCAATTTGTTCCACAATATGTATAAGGTTTAATATTTTTAACCAAAACATGAGCATTAGACATAGTATAATCAAAAGAAGTTACATTATAAGTCCTTCCATGTGGAGGGAAATAAAATATCAAATTTTCATTAGTATCATTTGAAGTATTAAAGCCAAGACCTTTATAGTTTTCATTTGATTTAGGAAAAAGAGGTTCAAAAATACCTATTTCACACTTACCAAGCCCACCACCTACATAATCCATAGAGTGCATGATTTTTAAACTAGGTTTGGTAGTAGTGTGCTCATAAGGTTGAGTTTGTTTAGAAATACAAGGAAATATATCATTATTAGAACTATTATCATTAAAAAAAGATGAAAATTTATCATTTAGAGTGTCAATAGAGTTTTTCATAGACTCCAAATGAGTAGTCATTTTTAAAAAAAAGCAATAATAATGTCATTTTGACATTTGATTACATGTTAAAGAAGAGCTATCTCATCATTCTTTAAGGCAAGAGTTTGCATAGTTTATTTAAAATCTTAAAAAATAGTTAATTTAAATTCCATTGATGCAATGAGAAGCAAAGAGGATAAGTGTTATAAATTTCACTGAAATTATATCAAAGCATTCAAAAATTTGATAAAACACTTATAAAGCATAGTTTTTAACAAATATAATTTAACCAAATTATTAGCATAAATCCAATCATTTAAAAAAAAAAGATATTGGACTTGGACAAATATCTCTATAAATAAAAAGTTTCAAACTTAAATTACATTCCACATGGGAATGGAAAAAAAAAATATATTAATTTTCAAATATTATATAATTATCCTCCACATAAAATAAAACAAGTGAAAAGATTTTTTTTTTATATAATTTTTAAAAAATATAGTGTGCTTTAATAAAAGGGCACATAGATTGTTTATTTTATTAAAAATTTGAAATAGACACTTGTTAAAAGGTTCTTATCTTTTCACTTACCAAACTATGTGAAAGTTATGATTTTCATAAAACCATGTAAAAGTTATGTATTTGATTTAACCAAATATGCTTTCTAACACATATATCAATTTATATAAATTTAAACCTCCTAGAGTCATGTATTAAAAAACAAATTAAATTCTCTTAAAAAATAATTCTTGGAAGAATATTTCAAAAATATATTTAATTAAACAAATATAAATATTTTTTTAAGAGAAAAAACTTTTTGATTCAAAAGATTAAACTGGAATGCATTACTAAAGCATGTGCCACATGTTTCCTTTTTTATTGAAAATAAAGTGATAAATATAAAAAATACAGCTTAATTTATGTGGCACCTCTATCCACTTGTCAAAAAGGATAAAATGTATTCTAAGTTAAGTAGGTAGAATATTCCAATATTTAATATTATGCATAAGTGGCATGATGCAGGGGTACAAAGTTTGAAGGAAAAATAAAAATAGGTATGCAAATAAACTACCCACTCAAATAACAAATGATAAGACAAAAATATAACGTGCCAAAGATAGAATAAGAAATGTGAGTTATAGTTCAAAACTTATGGCTAGGTATAAAGGAAAAAGAGAATGAAATAATAACTATAGGTAAGGAGAATAGAAAAGTCAAGAGGTTAGCATCTTATTACCATCAATTTCTTGTAGTCTTTCTATCCTCGTCACTCTGTATCATGAAAAAAAAGATGAAATAAAACTAAATGCCAATGCTTGGATTCAAGCGCTGTAAGGGTGAACCAAAAAAGTGAAAAGTAGATAGGATGTCACAACAAAATAATATTTTAAAGGTTTAAAAAATGCCCAAAAAAATGCCAAGCATTGAAAAAAAAGAGGTGGTGGCTAAAAAATACAGCTAGGAAAAAAAATAAAAGAAGGCTCAGGGAAGAGTAGTGCTAACCAAGAGGGTAGAAAAGAAAAGATACTAGGAAAAAAATAGAGACAAAAAAATGGAAACCCATAGATTTAAAATTTTTGTTGTTATTGTTTACCAATATTAATAATCATTAAGCTAAAAACAAAGAGCCCACAACAAGAACATAAAAATTAGAATCATATATAAGAAATTATTATCAATTTGAAAAAAAAATATAGAAACCTGAAAAAAAAGAGGTTAGGGGAAAAAATGAAGATTTTTAAAATAAAACTTAAAAAACACTCACAATCAATGTTAAAACTTCATAGCTCTGATACCATAATAGAAATATTGCCAATGATTAATTTAAACAATTATTGCCAATGATTAATTTAAACATTGAAATAAATGAGCAAATAAATATAAAATAATAACATCACCTTGAAAACATCAAGCCACAATGTTTAGACAAAGATTTTAAAGTGGGAAACTGAATGCATCAAAAAAAACCCATGTGATATTATTAGAAGGCTTGCAACCAAAATATCCACAAGTACATGATTGAATCAAGAGCACACGAGAAGAAGAGAGAGAGCTATGATATTCTAGTGAGTAAAAAAGGAGAGGAAGGACTCTTTTATAGAGATAAAAGATGAAATTGGGAGTTATATAGGACCCCATTATGACCTTAAAATCCCTCCAAGTTTATGCCACTTGTGTCATAATGTCTTCCAAAAAGAGGGAAGTGTGTGTCATGTGGAGAAGAGAGAGTTACATACAAGTAACTCTAAATCCAACAAGTAGATTAGAGAGGTGAGTGAAACTTCATAAAGGTAGGAATAAAATGCATTTACAAATATAATAAATGCACACATAACTAAGACCTAGGATAAGCCTATAAACTTAAGAAGGACCCAAATTAAGATTAATTCTCCAACAATAAAAGCTTTCTCTTTGATAAATGTGATATTTTTTTCATGCTTTTTTTATGTAGCTATGTTGAGACACATTTTTTTTAAATTTTTAAGCCTTAATTTCATATATGATCATTATTTCATTACTAAAATATTTGACTAAAATTTGACTAAAATATTGACAAAATATCATAAAATGTAAATTGTTTGAAAGAATGTTGACACATGGAATAAAAAGAGACACTTAGGATATTTAATTACGTTCTGTTAATAAGAAATGATATTAGCATTATGTCATGACATTTTGAATTTAGTATTATGCCTTGATGTTTTAGTGACTTTAGCATTATAACAAGGATGACACTCTTGTTATAGTTTATAAACTTCTATAAGATCTTAAACCTTGAATGTACACACTTGATATTTTTTTGAGATATATATCTGTCTTATTTTTGTTATTTTTTTATGATATATATTGTGTCAATTGAGTGACATATGAATGTTTTAGTTTGTCAAATAATTCATGTCCATTCTATATACTACCACATTTTGCAATTGAGATTGTTTTAGAGGGATTTTATCTTAAAAAATAAACCAATAAATGTTTGATATGCAAAAATTTCCCTAAAAAAGATTTAAAAAACTAATGCATTAATTATAAGACATACTAATTAAGTTATGTCATACCCTAATGCAATATCAATTATATAATTTTTTGACAAACTAATGCAATGATTATAGGCTAATAACCTAATGCACTAAATGGTAAATTTTTTCCTATTCATAAGAAATGTGAAGGCATGATATCAATATTCAATAATTAATTCATTAAAATATTATGCCATAATGCTAAAATCATTATTTATTCACAAAACACAAGTAAATATTGTATTAAAATTAATGTTTTTGTTTATAATGTTTACTTTTAAGTAGATATGTTTAGATGATTAAGTGTTTGTTTTTAAGTTTTGATTTCACATATGGACATTATTATTATTTTTTAGTTTTAAATTATTTTAAAATTTAAATGTTTATAACATTATGCATTATTTTCTAGGTCAAAAATAGAGTGATGCAGATGTAGTAGGCTAACCTCCAAAAATTTATGCTATCATAGTAGTGTTTAGAGGATTATGCCAAACACATTAATAATACAAATATTAAGGATTTTTACATATGATATTTATAATTTGTAGGGATTTTTTGGGCACATTCTCTTTTCTATATTATATGGTATTATAGTTACACGTATTAATCTACGAATGGGGTGGGTATAGACAACCATGACTAAATGTATGGGATTTTTACCCTTTATCTTGGAAAAAGTTTCATGGAGGATTAAGCACATGATTGTATGATTCCCTTAAACTCTTTGAGTGAAATATGGACAACAATAATTATTAGATATGCTTAAAATTATGGATTTGTTTTATTTTTAATTAAAGTTTTATGACATAGTTCATCCTTTATATATCCATGCTTTGTATATCATGTAATCACTATAATCATTATATTGACACATGAAGCCTTTTTTAAAGTCATCCTTGTGTAGACATATAATTTGGGTACATGGGTATTTATTATTCATAAAATTACATTATTCTAGGTGTAATATGTGAAAATTTGTTTTACATCAAAATGCACTAAATTTATCTGTACATGTAACTAGGAAACATAATATTTAAGGAAATAAAAAAATAAATCATACCTAATTGAAATAATGAAATTTTTATAATAATTTATAAGTGCACTAGAGAAGGTTCTAGAAGAATATCTATTTTTTTCATGAATTTAAGATAACTAAGAAAAATAAATAACAAAAATTAGGCCCAAAAGGTGAGATGAAAAAAACTTGAAATTTTGAGACAAATAAAGATAGTTTTTCAAAGTAATATAAGTAGGAGGATAGTTCTGAAAACTTTTAAATTTATAAATTCTTATTGTGCAACCTTTTTACCTACATCAAGGCTTTGAAAAATTTACTCATTTTTCCTAAAATCTACATATACCTTTATAAAATGGATCTATTTATTTTCAACCCTAATAATTCATCATATACCAATAAAAAATGAGAATTAATTAGGGAAATTTGTTATCCATTCATTATTACTATACCCATAGTTTAGAAACAATTTACATAACATCACTTGATGCATTTAAATAAGCAATTTGTGGATCTAAGTCCTCGCCCTATATTTTTTTTGTGTTAGCATGAACAAGTACACAATTCAATAAATAGTTCCATTATAGATTAAAATTATGATATAAATAATAAAATTATACTTGAATATATCTCTTTAATAAATACTCAAATATTTATTTTCACATTCACTTATCAATCTTGAAATTCACATTCATTTCATGTCCTATATGCACTAATGCACTTGTGTATTTTTAGACTTTTTAAATTCAAATTAGGATCAAATTGGTATGTGAGATGACCCACACCAAGTGAAAATGATCAAAAAAATTGGAACATGAGGAAGGGGGAATAAAAAAATATCATAAGGCCCACACCAAAATTATAAATAGTATAATTTTTGGAACCTAAACCAAAACCATGGAATAATAGCTAGGGAGGAAAAATACATAGGAAAGAAAAAGGGGAAGGGGAAAACATGTAAAAACATGGTCTAAACATAGGGAGAAAATCACCAATCAGAGCCTTATATGAGCTGATCATAATAAAACACATAAGTACACTAGAATAATGTAATTCAATAATTAAAATTACCCCTAGACCAAAATTAGATGTCTACATAATGACCCACTTTGATATGTGTAAGTACAAACATATCAAAGTAAAAAAAATAAAATGACTTGTAAGGTTGTATAATATGTCTTGATCATCAAATAATTTAATATTTATCAAAGTAAATATAAGATTAATAATGAAATGAAATTTAAATAGAGAGAGATCACATGATTGTTAGTATGAATGGATATGAATATCTTGGAATAAGCATACACACTCTTATATATTGAAATAAAAATTTACACCTCTCAAATTCTGGTATGGGTGTTCTAGTTTGATTGGAGTATATACAAATTACCCTATAGAAATCAAAGTCTTTGAACTTATGATAAATCCTGCATGTATTATGTATACAAATTTTAGACATAATAAGTATATTCTAATTAAATATGATGTAAATAAGATATATTAGGTTTACAAATTAACCTGGAGGTTCCGATGATGGGAAAATTATTAAATGTTGTGTGCATTGAAAATGTCAATTTGTCACTTTTCTCTCATAGAAGAACAAATAATATGGAAGTATATTGGGATTAGGTGTAGGAAGTAGGAATAGAAAATATTTTCCTCCATTTTGAGACTAGTCAAGCTAGTGAAGCAAATATCTCAAAAAAAAAAGGATTACACTAACAAAGTGGGCCATAATTGAGGATGAAGACTAGATAGGATTGAATTCATGAAGAAAACCCTATGTAGTAGTGAAATTTTTTAAAAAATCAAATGGAAGAAGCTTATATTCATAACCAAAAGTTGAATTAATGAGCATTAAAGCATTATCATTCAATGTAATAAAATTATAGGATGGTTAACTAAATAGATTTATGAAAGGTGCATATATATGAGGAAGATAAATGTGTCCTCACATCCTCATGAATGTGGGATTATCTTCCCCAATGATATTTATTAAACACCTAAGTAAACTGACTAGACCATGTAGGTAAAACTGCATGGTCAGAAAAATTCTACACTAACACCCTCTTAAATGTAGATTAGGTGGTAGAAAAATTGGGTCTAAAAATGAGGCCTGATGAGGTATCCAAGTATATTTAAAATAAAATAAGACTATAAATACCCTAGATGATTCCTGAAACTATCTATCGTAGAGCTCATAAAATAACCAAGGTCAATGATGAGATCCTCTGCCTGAAGATTGAATTAATCATAAGAAATAAAATTAGGATGATAGAATACAAGAGTCTATGAAGAGATAATAATAAGAGGAGTGATAAAAATCTAAGTAAGATCTCTGATTTTTTTTTAAATAGTGCTCCAAATAGTGGAGGGACACTCTGTGTGCTCTACATAATGGTGTAGATTCCATGAAATGTGAATCAATAAGTGACCATAGACATATTCACAATAGTTGTCTAGTAATTGTATTGACAAGGGTTAGTGGAGGAAAAAATATGTCTATATAAAAAATAAATAAGGTCCTGTTCCATGAGAAATCATTCCATATACATATGCCATGAAACATATTTGGTATTTCCAAGAAGAACCACCAGAGTAGAATCAAATATTCTTATTTGATATATTCCAATTAGAAATAGGTGAGTTGACATGACCATGAGTAACCATGCACACTAAATATGATAAATGTTAGACTTAATGAAAAAATTCATCCAAATGAGAAATCTATGTAATATTCACCAAATTCCCCTGAATATGTCATAGATTAGCACTTTATATATGAGTGCATACACAATCATCACATTTAAGTATGTATATAATCAAAATGTATATAAGATAAACACAAGTATGCAAAAGAGAATAAGAAATGAAACCCCCATTAAAATTATAGAGAATCAATTTTATAAGGATGAAGAATAACATAATTGTGTAGAGCTTAGAAAACTTGCACTTTAAAAAAATCACACTTGAGAAGGGTCTATAGAATAAAAATTATGTGTGTTTGAAATTATTCAAAAAAATATTCAACTTAAAAATATGAATATTTTAGTCTTACAAAAGATTTGACTTAACTTTTCATGTAAATTTAAGCCTCCTTAAGTTGGTTGTGACAAAGGGATAAACTCCCATGTGACTAGAAGATAAGAGCTAGGATGAGTGCTACCCATTGATGATGTCATTTAACACTATGATGTGATTAGGAGTATGATGTCACTCTAAAATTATCTCTAATTAGATACTAAATAGTGATATAAGTCACTGACTTGAATATGATATTTTTTGGATGTCATTCAAACATCATTCAAATGAGGTGGGTAAAACCCATTATGTGCATTTGAAGGGGCTAGAGTCTACTGCCAATGCATGTAACAGGGATAGAGTCTACCATAGGTATGTGTAACAAGGTCAAAGTATAATATAGGTTAATTTAGTAGGGTTAGAGTCTACTATGGTGCATGTAATAGGGCCAAAGTCTACCATAGGTGTGTGTAAGTGTGTTGGATCCTGACATCCATGTGGGTAAGAGGGTTAGAGTCCATTGAGTATGAAGATAGGGGGTTCATATCTCATTTTTTGTGTGAAAATGTGTTAGAGTTCATTGAATATGTAAGCACCTGATCCCAAGCTTTGTACAAGTAGGGGTTGTAGAACACATTATGCATGCTTATAAGGGTGGAAGACCCTAAGCTATGTTTGAGCACTGGACAAAACTTAGAATGTGTTTGGGCACTAGGTAAAACTTGATAGGTGCATGAGTAGGGTGCACAACCTGATAGTTGTCCAAGCAAGGTAAAAATTCAACTAAGGTTAAAATGTCCATTGAAGATTGAAATCCCACCAAAGAAGGTTGAAGGTGCTTAAAATGGTGGAAATATCTATCGAAGGGTAGAAACTTGACAAAGTACCTGTAGTAGTAAAAACTCCATTGAATCTTTAAAAACCTCATATTTATAGAATTAATATGGTTTCCATAAAAGATAACAAGGACCTAATTTGTTTTTTGACAAACCCAGAGAAACTCAAAAAAGGTTTTCCCTTAATGTCGTCAAATGTATAGATTTTGTAGAATTAAAAAAAAGCCTTCAAACCCTATAAAATGGTTAAAAACTAATTTTATAAAGGTTTTGATACTTTATAAATTCAATAAAACTATTCATTTTTCTTTTAAAGACTTTAGAGGTACAAATTTACATGAATTTTCTAGAAACCCCACCAAAACCTTAAAAATTGAAATCAATGAAAAAACATTGAACAAGCTAGAATTCTATATCTCACAACAAAGGCTATGGAATTAAACTAGTAGAAAATATTTGATACCATGTCTGAGTGGGCTAAAATCAAGAATCAATAATGGATAGGACCAAATGCATGAACAATACTCTTTGTGTAATAGTGAAATCTAAAAAATAACTCAAATGAAAGAAGCTTTTCTTCACAACTAAAAGTTGAATTAATGAGCATTATAACATTAACATTTAATACATTAAAATTCCACGTCAGTTAGACAAATAGCTTTAAGAAATATAAATATATAGGTGGAATATAGACATGTCCTCACATCTTCATGAATATGGGATTATCTTCCCCAATGACCTTTATTAATCATCTAAGTGACACCTAAGTAAGTTAACTAGACCATGTAGGTAAAACCACGTGGTGAGAAAAATCCTACACTAACATGCACACATCATGTGTAATATAGAAAATAAAAAAATGATATATAACATACTAATACTCTATTATAAAATATTGTATGTCATATATAAATGTCTCCACATGTGCCTGAAGTATACTCTATATAAGAAAAAGTGTAATGAGCCCCAAGTGAACAAGATATAAAAATGTAAGCATGGTAATGGTAAGATTACCCTCATGGGAAAAATATTAAAAAAATAAACATAATATTAATGTCCTTCATGATAAACTTGTAATAAATAAAAAACAAAGTATATAATCAATATAACAATAGATATATAAATGAAATTGCACACATGTTGCCTTGCCCTCATAAATGAATGATAAGAATAATGGAGACATAGGAATGAAAATATGACAGATCTACATGATATGGATCATGAAAAACATAAAATAACTATGCATTATGTAGAATGTATAGATGATGTAACCCATCACATAGTAGTATTAAGAAAACAAAGAAGGTGCACTAAGCATAAAAGTAAATAATCCACACACATTTAAAAAATAAAGTAGAGGACAAAGTGTCACATAAATTAGCATAGAATAAGAAATATTATACACATAGTATTATATAAAATAAACCAATTTGAACATAGAGTAAAAAATCACAAAAATGTGAGACATAATATACAATAGAAACAAGGAAAACACATCAAACATGGAGAAAACAAAGAGAACATGAAAAATAATAAATATATGAAGCAAACATTGATAGAATCCATGTAGGAATATAAATTCATACACATGATCTAGAAATGTAGTTGTAAGTAAAGAATATCACACAGATCAATTTCCACAACATAGGAGTTACCATGGGAAAACCTCAAAGAGGTAAAAAAACCCACCAATGATGATTATTTCATAATTAAAGAAACTTCTTTGTACCCAATACAATCTTCAACTTCTCACTCCTTCTAAGATAAGCTTCAAAAAATCATTAGCATGAATATGAGAAATATTTCATATTCACAAAGTTGATTTAAAAATATGTGTAAAACCCTATTTATATTAAAATAATAAAATGAGGTTACCATTGTAAAAATAATGGGTCCATCCACATAGATAAAACCCAATTAATTAATATTTAGTAAAAATTAAACAACTATAATATGATTATTTATTTACTCAATGTTTATAACTCAATTTAATAAATACTATATTATTTATTATTTAATAATTATGAAGGATATGGGACATATAGGCCCACTTAAGATTAATTGTTCTAACACTCCCCCTTAATGCTAAGTGGGGATAAATGTCATAGTCACCTTTAAAAAAAAGAATTATACTATGAAGCCAAAAGAAAGATTTAAAAATCTTCATCATGTCAAACATCACCTTTTGAAACAAAAGGAATTATAATCCATAAAATACTCAAAAGTAAGTTTAGACTAGCTTGATTATGAGACTACATCTCACAGTTTCTCTAAAATAATCATCTAAGCATATTTGGAGCCTTTTATAACATAAGGACCTCCATTACAAAGTATTTTTTTTTGTATTGGGTACAAAAGTAAAACTTCCACACAAATTTTATAATTACATAACTTCCACATGAAGTTTACAATTATTTATAATTGATAATAATTTTAGAGAATAAGAAGAAACATATGGTCGTTAGGAACTGGCATTATCATGCACACTCCCCCTCAATGACAATTTTGAGAGGCCCAACATTGCATGAAATTGATAAAACTTGGTAGAATCAAGTGGTTTTATGAATATATATTCCACTTGTTCATTTGTAGGATAGAAATTTAGATTAATATCACCATTAAGGACTTTATCTCAGATGAAATGAACATAAATTTCAATGTGTTTAGTTCTTTGGTAATGTACTATATTTTTTTCTAGATCTATGCAACTTTGGTTATCGTAAGAAAGATGATACTCTAAGAAACATCTAAATGAAGTTCTCCCAATAGCCTTTGTAGCCACATGGCTTCTTTAGTAGTTTCTATATCACTTATATACTCTATTTTTTAGAAGAGAGAGATAGTAGGTTACTTCTTGCTACTCTTAGTGATAACACCTATACCAAACTTAAACACATCTAAAAGTAGATTTTCAATCTAAATTATCACCAACGTTGTCAGCATTAAAATAACCATATAAATTAGAATTATCAATGGATAAATAAAATAAACCATAGTTTATAGTTACTTTGACATACTTAAGTATTCTCTTTGCTAATTTCTAATAATCTAAATAAGGATCCTGCATAAATCTAGAAGCAACACTAACAACATATGAAATATATGGCCTAGTAATGGTTAGATAAATCAAACTTATAATAAGATGTTTATATAAATTAGGGTTAGCTTTTTTACATGTAGATTTAGGATCAAGTTTAATACCAACTTCAATAGGATTAGAAGTAGATTTACAATCAAACATGTTAAACTTAACAAGAAGATTATGTGCATACTAAGATTGTGATATAATAATTGAATTTTCATCATGAAATATATTCATTCTTAAAAAATGATATAGAATGCCTAAATCAATTATTTAAAACATTTCACTTAGTTTATCCTTATATTTATGAATTAAACTAGTTAGATCACTAGTAATCAACATATAATACAATTATAATTAAATGACCATTTTAAACTTTAATAAAGAGATCATTATATGAATAGTAGTTAGAAAAACCTAATTCTTTGAAAAAATTTTTTAGAATACCAAGCTCAAGGAGCTTATTTTAAACCATATAAATATTTTTTAAACTTGCAGACATAATATTTTCTATTAGGATTAGTGACATATTTAGGTTCAGTCATGTAGATTTATTATTCTAGATCACCATTTATAAATGTATTCTTGACATCTATTTAGTGGATAGCCCAACCATTTTGGGTTGTAAGAGAAATAAGAAGTCTAATAGTACTCATTTTTGCTACAAGAGCAAATGTTTCAACATAGTCAATCCTAAATTTTTGAGTAAACTCATGAGAAACTAATCTAGATTTAATCTCTTCAATTTTATTAATTTAATTATATTTGATCTTATAAAGGCACATAAAACTAACAATATGCCTTCCAGTCAGATGAGGGACAAGATCCCAAGTCTAATTTTTAATTAATGCATTATATTCAGCTTTCATAATAATATTCCATCTATCATCATGAGTGTATTCCTCAAAGGATTAAAGTTCACATTCATACATATTCATTAAAACATGATATTAATATTTACTTCTGGTTAATTTATTAAGATTATCAATATTAAAATATTGAATTGGAGATTCTACCCATTTAGGTCTTTTAGCTTGAATTTGAAACTTAGGAGTTTCCTCAAACTCTAAGTTATCCATAATTGAATCAAATTCCTCAAGGTAATCTATTTAATTATCTAAAGAAACATGAGGGTCAAGTTCATCAATAAAATAACACTAAAGAGGATCCATAGAGGGCTCATAAAAGTATTTTTCAAGAATAAGAACATTCTTATTCTCAATGATCTGACATTTAGAGGGATCATAACTCTTAAACCTTTTTTATTACCTATATAATCTATAAAAATGTAAGAATAAGAAGTAGGATCAAGATTCTTTCTCTTAACTTTAGGAGAAAAGATAGAAGCAAGACTACCAAAGATCCTAAGAATGAACCACACTCGGTTTTTTTTAGACACATTTATAAAGGGGTAGAAAGATGAAAGGCTTTGGTAGGGACTCTATTCAAAATATGAATAATAATATTCATGGCTTAGGCCCATAATAACATAGAAACATTTACATATTGTAACATTATTCTATCCATTTCTATGATGGTGCAGTTTTTATTTTCAAAAATGCCATTTTATTGAGGGGAATAAGGAGTTGTTAATTCCATTTGAATACCGAAACTAATGCAAAAAAAATCAAATTATTTACTAATATATTCATCACCATTATTAGTTCTTAATATCTTAATATAAAAATTAAATGCATTTTTAACATAAGCTTTAAATTATAAACATAGAAAAAACATTAGATTTATTTTTAATGAAATACGACTAGATCATTTTAATATAATCATCAATAAAGGTAATAATATACAAAAAAATATTAAGAGATACAACTTCAAGAGGTCCTACAACATCACTATTAATTAATTCTAAAGGATGAGAGGAATTAGCATCATGATTTTTGTGAAAGGAGTTAGTATGTTGCTTACCACGTAAACAACCCTCACAAGTTTCATGATGAGAAGGAGTAGAAGGAAGTCTAACAATAAGATTATTCAAAGACATATCATGTAAACCTATAAAATTAATATGTCTTAATCTTTTATACCATAATTTATATTCATTCATATTATATGATGAAAGTAAACATGTAAAAGAAGAAGGAAAAGATATATAAATCATTCTTTTGAACACCTTCAACAATCAAGGAACCAGATTAATTTCTAATGGACCAACTATCTTTAAGCAATGTTACAATGAAATTATCATTTTTAACTTGAGAAAAAGTTAGAAAATAATTTTTAAGCTTAGGTATAAAAAAATATTATTAATAGCAAAATTTAAAAACTTTTATTTTCCATGTTTAGTTGCTTCTAAAAATGAATTATCTCCTAAGTAAATTCTCTTAGAGATATCTCTAGAATCACACAAAATATTAGATAAGCATGTAATATGGTATGATGCATTGTTATCTAAGGTCCAATCATTTTCATTTGAAATAAATAAAGCAACATATAAAGAAATAACATTTGAATCTTAATTGTTATTTTAATTAGGGTTTTGATTCTTCTACTTATTTTGATTGGATTTGTTCCCTTTGTTATTTTTAGAATTTTTATTATTAACTCTATCTGTGTTTCTATAATAGCTTTCTTTTCTATGACCAAAATTACCACATAACTTGCAATTTTCATTAAATTTATATTTTTAATTCTTATTACCATATTTTTAATTCTTATTTGAATCATTGGTAGAATTAGGGTTAGATTTATGGTTATTATTATTATTATCAAAAATATAATTAAGAGTGAGAAGTGCCTAAGTGGAATTCTCATTAGAATCAAAATTTGTCATCACTTGCTCTTATTGAATTAAAAGAGAAGACAAGGTGGTAAGGTCAGGGATATCTTGTCTAGTTCAATACTTAGAATTCAAGATTGAAATGAAATTTCTAAACTTTTCATGAATATTCAATTGAATGATAAAATAAATCAACTGATCTTGAATCAAATTACAATTACATCTAACTAAATTTTAATATTGTTAATTTTGGTAAGAAAATAAATAACCTTTTCATCACCCTTCATAGGTGTAGTCAACAATTCAAGGATTAACTTAATGACATTTGAAAGGTGAGTGCCTTCATGCATGGACTCAAGGAGTTTCCAAGCATTGCTAGGAGACTCATAATTACCAATCTAAAGGAGGAATTTATCCTTAAAACTCCATAATATAATGGACATAGCTTCTTATGATTTATGTTTAAATTAATTTGTAAGCTTAGGGATCACATGTCATCCATAAGGGGATTTTTTAGTCTCAATTATAATATTCCATAATTTTTAGGTCATAAATTCATCTTTAACAGGGATTTTCCATATCTTATAGTTATTTTCATTAAATATTTGGGACTTATCTAAGGAAAAATGAGGTGAAGCCATCACTTACCTTTTAACAAGATAGTAAACAAATGCTTACACAAACTTTTTTTTATGTGAATTTGAAATTTATTTGAAAGTAAAAAAGATTTCAATTCAAAACATATAGTAATTTATCAATTTAATGCTAGACAAAACAAGAAATTTGCACAAGATTGTGACAAAACAAGGTGTCTCAAGTGTCCTAAAAATACACTAATGTAAGAAAAAATGTTAAAAAATAAACCCTTTTAAATGAGTTTTTGACCTATTTTTAAAAATAAAGTGAATCACATATGCAAGTGTACTTAATTACATAATTTAGATGCCAAATAATGTAAAAACTAAATTAAATTTGCACTAATCTAAGTGTTGAAAGAGTTGCACTTAGAACATCACTTAGACACTAATATTAAAAAAGTTGTAAAAATAATAATAAGATGATTTACAATTAAAAATAGGCCACTCCAATGCATCTGAAACATGCTAAAACCTAAATATTGACTTGTCACAGGGTATGCTTACCTAAGTTTTAACTAGATCAAGTGTCAAAACAAGGTCGACATATTTAACTAAGATTTTGAACACGTGAATCTTGACACACAAACAAATAAATAAAATTTAATTAATTAAATGAAATTAATTTGACAAATTCAAAAAATTAAATCAAACAAAAAATTGTTAAAGGGGTTTTGAACACAAGACCACCCCAATTACAAGTTTAAAAAAAATTAGAAATACGAGCTCAGCTATGACCTTGTTCAAAAAATAACATGCACAATATTGTATTTAAATTTTTATTTAATTTTTAATAATGAAAAATATATAAATAAATATTTACTGTGCATGTAAAATGAAGAGTAAACAACTATTACTTGTTTGGGTGAAAACAAAGGTAAAATAAGAGGTGGGACCCCTACTACATTGGAGAAATATTTGATATTTATTTAATAAATTTAATAAAAAGAACATTACTAACCTTTAAATATGCTTGTAACTGGTAATGGTGCTCCTTTAGAAGCAAGGGAGATCACATAAGCTTGCATAGACCACTAGAGGGAATGAAACTTTGTAGTTCTTCCTGAATACTTCCCAAAAACTAGAATATAACTTCAATTTTTGATTTTTGATTTAGAAATTATTGATGTGATTTATAAGCTTTACAAGTGTGATAATAGAGGAGAGAGAAATTTTTGATATGATGAACCATAGCTTCTCAGGTTGTAAAAATTTACACGAGGCCTTATAGTTGTAAAACTAAGCATTTGGAACCTTCAAAGAGAAATTTCATGCCAAAAAACATGATTTTTAATTTTTTCATGTACCCAAGCCATACATTGGCATCCCAACTACTAAGGAAAAATTAGAAATGAATGACACAATATTTAAACAATCTTTATGGAGTTTTTGACTGATAAATATCCACCACTTCAACTCTTAAACACCTAAAACTATTACATAATCTTTTCAAATAATTTTTAATTTTTTTCTTTAGGTAAAGGGCCATATTATGGGTTGTACAAGTGCCCAAGATAATTTTAAAAACTTCAAAAATTGAATACTAGATACTTTGATTGAGATCTAAGATGATCAAATGAGCATTTGGATGATCAAATAGGTAGTAAAATTATTCTATGAGAATTTTAACTTTGCCATACACCACATAGTGTCATACAACATTCTACAGGTCTAAGAAAAAATAAAGAATTATATATTTTATTTTATCAAATTATTTGGATCCTTTACTGAATAATCACCAAGATCTTGCCAATCAACCAACACTTCAATCAAACTTTGCTACCATGATAGAATCCATGTAGAAATTTATATGCATACATAAGATCTATAAATGTAGTTGTAAGCAAATAATATCATATAGATCAATTGACACAACACAAAAGTTACCATGGAAAAAAATCAAAGAGGTAAAAAAGCCACCAATGATGTCTATTTCATAATTAAAGAAACTTCTCTATACCCAATACAATATTCAACTTCTCACTCCTTCTCAGACAAGCTTCACAAAATCCTTAGAATGAATATGAGAAATATTTCATATTCACAAGGCTGATTTTCCAATAGGTGTAAAACCCTATTTATATTAAAAACCCAAGGGAGGTGGCCATTGTAAAAATAACAGGTCCATCCATCCTGATAGAAACCAATTAATTAATATTTGGTAAATATTAAACAACTATAATATGATTATTTATTTATTCTATGCTTATACCTTGAGTTAATAAATAATATATTATTTATTATTTAATAATTACCAAGGCTAAGGGACATATATGACCAATTAGGATTAATTTTTCTAACAAAAACATTATGCATATTGGAACCAAAGACAAATATAAGAAGTGAAAAAATTATATAACCAAGCATAAAGCAATTCTAAAGCCATAATAGGTAAATATCTGAACATGAACATATATGGAAACATTGAGCATGAAAATGTACACACACAATAGGCAAGATTAATAATAAGAGATAAGATCAGATGAAAATTTCACATGATAGTGAAATCATGAGAGATAAAATATAAATCAATTTTAATAGATGCCCCCAAAATTATCTTACAACAATCATGAAAGGTTCCCCTAGCCAATAATGATTCCATAATCATATGTATGTGTAGATTCTACATATATCTTAAAAATACCATCAATAACATGTGTGTATATAAATAGGTAGATAATAATAATATACATAGATATGTACCACCTAAAAATCAAATTTAAAGTCAAATAAAATTTAAAAGACATGAAATAATAAAATAAATCAACCAATCATACAAAACAAAGCACAAGACATAAGTAAAGAAGAGGAAAAATGGGGGGGATCCCTACCAACTTATAATCTTCATATGGAGGTTATAACATGATTTTTTTGATGGGACACAACAAAAAAAAAAAGGGTGGAAAACAACAAGAAGGATGAAATATAAACATGTGATCAAAAAATTATGTACATGAAATAGAGATGGCTTAAATTAAAACATAAGAGATTAGAAAAATTTCTAACCAATAATATTAGGTGAATCATCATCATAATGTATATAATCAATATTCATATCATCAAGAGTAAGATCAAGATGTATACTTATACGAGTCTAAAAAATATAACACATTACTAATATCATTGTGAATTCCATAAATATAATAATTATCATTGTAATCATAATTTTTTTAGTCATCCATGTTATCCATTATACTTCCTATTATAGTAGTGTGATATCTTATTTGAATGTTATCTTGACAAATCAAATTGTTTTTAGGCACTTGTGTTTGTATAAGCATAATAGGTTACAAAAAGTACACACTAGTTTGTGGAAGAGTAGAGACTTAAAATTTAGGCTTGCTTATTAAAGGGATTAGGATTGAGTGTTGTGTTGATAACTCCTTATGTAAAAACTTATTTTTAACTTGTACTAGAGGATCATAAATATTAATTACTTGATCCTTATGATAAATTTTAAGCATTGATATAATGTTGAAATAATTATTGCCATTTGATTAATTTATGGTCTTCAAAAAAAAGATGACATGTCTCATTATTCGATAGTGCAGGAAACCAAACTAAACTAGTCTTAGGATCCAATATGATAGTTAAATTAATGAATCCAATTGGTTTCCTTGTAATTCTACCATATCCCATAATATTATAGTAGTACCCACTAAATCTCATTAATAATATCCAAGACCAATAATAAGTTTTTACGCGTATACATTTATACTTAAAACATTATCAATCATTATTCCATTTTTTCCCAATATTATGCTCCTATGAATGGTGGTCCATAATTATAAATAATTTTTGGATCTAATGAACATAACATATAATTTAAGGAGGCTTCTTTTGAATTTCATTGACAACATAAATAAATCCATAAAATGGATGAGCTTTAGAAGATTGTGGCTATTCTTTATGAGTTACCATATGAACATTACCTTGATATTTTGATTAAGTTTTTAAATATTTTTAAATATTAATTTAGTTGTGCCATGGATTCATTCAAATTACTATAGAGATCTTCTACCTAGATTTGGTTACTATAAATGAGATCTTAAAACTTATGTTTAAAAGTAATGTAGTTTTTTTGAAGAAAGTAATGTGACTTTATGATAATCATAGAATGCACTAGAATCATTGTTATTAGGAAAAAACATAGATGGATACAACTCTCTAATATGAGGTAAATAAATAATCTTACAATCAAGAAATTATTTAATCACATCTTGAAGACTTTCACTTAGCCTTGTAAATTGTTTTCCCTCTCTCTATTGTGATAATACTATCATATTAAGTGGTTGATCCACCACATTAAATACAATATTGGACTCATTATTAGGTTGAAATAATTGTCATTTCCTTTATCCTTGAAGCTTTATTAACATTTAAATTTATCTCCACCAAAGGTATCAGAGTAATTCAACAACATGATTTTATTCATATTCAAGGATGTTATTATACAAATTAAATCTCCTATTCATGAGGAGTCCACACTTATCACTCCAACTAACACACCCTATAAACACTCACTTATTTTTATTAACATTTAACCATACACACTCACACATATAATAATATGACTTAGTTAATAACATAAGCTACTATATGATGTACTAATATAGATTATCTCTAACATTACCCCTAATATGAACATAGGAAAAGGGAGCACTACACACAAACTAGAATAAACATGTATTTTAACATAAAATTATGGATGGGAACACACCAATAATTCAAGTATGAAATAAGGTACACTCTGATTTCATACTCCATGCCTATGTGAACATGCATATTTATTTATAGTAGATACATAATGTATACACAAATAAGGGCACACTTATATATTAGATATGGTCTGATTATAAGCATGCCATCTATGAATGAATAGGGACACACTCAACTATCATGATGGCATAGTTGCACATACATAAACAAGGACACACTCTAAAATTCAAAAAATTAATTTAATTTATAAAATAACATCATTGATAAACCACACACATAAATAAGGACATACTATATTATTTACAAATTTATTTTTAATAGGAACACAACATCACTAGAAAACCATAAATACATAGATAAACATAAAAGATAATGGGACTGGGTCCTCACTCTATATTTAATGGGCTTTGTCCACCTTACTAAAACTCTTACTTTTGGTCATTATATTTGATCATTTCCATTTAATCATGAACAACAAAAACATCCATCACTACCACTAGACATCATTCATAGGTTTTTTTCATTTGGTGCATGTTTTTGAATATTTTATTGATATAGTACATAATTAGTGTCTATGATGACTGATAAAATCTATATCTATATTATCATTTGGTCACAATAAGTTTTTTTAGTATGACAATCAATGAATTCAAAGTTAGTGATGTACTTAAGACTATTTGGTGGCCTCCTTCCTCATTTACTTGAGCCTCCTATAATATTAACTTAAAAAAATAAGTTGATACCATTACATGTCACTTTTAGTGAGAAATATCTAACCCCTCAAAATGGAACATCATAATTGACTGGATGCTAGGTTGCTTGAAAATACATATTTATAATAGAGATTTATTCCATTGAATTTTGATGATGACATGACTACTTTATTTTGACTGATAAGATAACTAATGAATATAGACATACAACACCACTACATTAAAATATCTAATAGGAATAAAAAGTATCATTTATTAAAAGTATTAGACTGGCCAACATCATCTTTTGAGGTGTCATTTCAATAAAGATAATTTCTTTCATGAAGATTATTGATGTTTTCTTCTCACATCGAGTCTTTGAAAACCATTTCAAAATTTGACCAAGAAGAGGACTGAAGCAATGGGAGGTGATAGGGATAGGATTGAACTAATATCCTACACTAAGGTCCAAAGTAATGTAAGGGTGGTATCACTAACTTTATGCTGAGAATTAAGGGGCACAATAAAGTCATCTCTAAAGATTTTGCACTTGGATGGAGCCATAGGAGAGTGAAATTAAGAGGCTTAAGGATTGACATCTTGGAAGAGTGATGAAGCAAGGTCATAGGAATGTCATGTAAAGGTACTAAATCTTACAAAGATAAGAAAAGGAAGTAGGCATTAATGTATAACTTATTTGAAACCAACACCATATTCCAAACCAAGGAAAAAGGGATATCTAAGAGTAATCATACCTAGGTATTGGTTGTAAGTCTACTTGCATGTCATGAAGTATTTAACCCTAGAGGGTAAGTTTACCCACATCTTCTCCCACCACTTTTTTCTCTTAAACCATTTCAAGGTTCATAGAATCAGAATTCCATATTTTATACTTATGTCCCTTGAAAATATGGTCTTGGAATTTCAATCTAAGACCAACATTGATCTCATTCACTAGGGAATCATCTTCTTCCTTGCCAAGATGTGGAAAGCCCAGAGGGGAATTGAGTTCTAAAATACTAAATGTATTATGGAGAAAATCTTAGGGGAAGATTTTTAAAACTTGGTAGAAGAGTATGTGGGTGAACCCATCTCTTTAGTTCCCTCCCACCATTATTTCCCTTGGGCATCCTCATCAAGATTCAAAACAAGCAAAAGATAGAAAAGGAAATAGGAAGGTCCAAACTTCCCCTTCTTAGGGGGAGAAGAGAACTAAACCAAAATTTGAAATCTAATCCATGAGGGTTACTAAAATTAAAAAGAGGGAGGATACTAGTGGATTAGGAGACCCCCACATGGGCCACAAGATGAATTTGCATGAATTTAAAGATAAAATACATAACTTGAGACATTAGATGGTCACTTTTATGAAGGATTGGAACATCATGAAAGTAAAATCTAATAAGCTAAAATAAGTTTGGAGAAAACTAAAAATGGTAGAATTTATCACTCAAATTTTAGGTCTGGATGTCGATCTTATCAGGAAAGTCAAGGAGGCCATGGGGGCCAACCCTATTAAAGTTATTTCCCCCTTAAACATCAAGATAAAGGGAAAAAGTAAAGGTATTGAGAAAACTAAGAGCGTCGAGATGGTCCCCAAGGAAAAAGAGTTAAGTGCATAGAAGGAATAGATATTAGAAGGCTTGAGCATTCACACAAGAGGTAAGACTAGGAATACTGAGTTGAAAGAGAGCAAAAACATGAGTGAACTCACAATGGTGGAGAATTAGGTAGGTTATAAAGAGCCTTTGGGGTAATTTATGTTCTTATCTTTCCTTGCGTCTTGTTTGGTGGTAAGTTGGTTATGGGGTTTTAGCAGAGTTTTGGTAGAAGTCTCTTGTTGTTAGTTGGTTTATGTGGATTGCTTCATTTATATTTCCTTGTTGGTCTCTCTCAGTTACACATTAAACATTGTGGTTTTAGGATCCTTATAAAACTCGAGTTTTACCGAATCAAATAAAATAAATAGTATATTATACTAATGGCATACCACTTTATTTAAAATTTTGATCAAAGATAAAATATATTAAAATGACTATAAAAATGACAAAATTATAAAAAGGCACTATAGACTATAAATGTCAAATAACTAATTAATAAACTTAACCATAATAGTAAGATAATATTAATAATTATAAAATGACAAACACCATACTATAGCCTTTAAAAATGTGAAAGTGACTACTTATTGAATTTTGACAAGCTAAAAAAATAAAATTGGCATACTAATATTACTATTCTAAAAGACTCATCTAAAAATATTATGTTAATATATGTGACACTTTAGATTTAAACATATAGACATAATTTACAATAATTACATGTTTTTTTGGTTAATAAACACTCATTTTTTAAATTTTAAATGAGATACATGAAATTTTTAGAATAAAATACACTAAATTTTAAAATCTCACGAGAGCCCAAAATTAAAAACTAATTACTTGTCATACAATGATAGAATATTTGGTAGGAAAGTGACATGGGTAGAGAGGTGTAGTTGTAGTTATAGATAATACATAATGAAAATTAGCTTGTTGATCAACTTGTACAACTGGAATAGTTAATGATGGTGAATGTGGTTATAGAAAATAATGTTAGATCAGATGCTCATGTGCTAAAATATTGAAATTTACATTGTCTTAGGTACTAGGTGTTCAGAATTAGAATGGATGATACATAATCAAGTTATTCAAAACATGCATGGTAGAGTGATTAAAAGTTGATGATGTACATGTATTTCAATGAAGTATGAAGGCATGAATAATAATAAAGATACGTATTAAGAGTTTTCTAATGAAAACTAAAATATTTCACAAAAAACACTATTATTTTAAACACAATTTACCATATAAAGTTTTCCTTTAACTAGACAATAACACACTGGCTATCCCTTCACGTCAAATACCATATTGAAATGAACCTGATCTAATACCATATTATATTAATTTAATAACATGATTTTATCCATAATAAAAGATGTTTTATATAATTTGAATCTTATATTCATGAGAAGTCAATACTTATCACTCCAACTAACACACTTTACAAACACTCACCTATTCTCATCAATAGCTAACCATACACACTCACAAAATTAATGATATGAGTTAATTAATAAAATCACCTACTATGTGATTTAATAACATAAATTATATCCAACAAGAGCTTGGGGCACTAGTCTCTTATTTAAACATGTTGGCCTCTAAAAACTTGATTGTATTATTATTAACTACAAGACAAAGACCATTGAAAGATGTGTAAGTGTTAAAGTCGAATTTTTATTAAATGGGTAAAATAAAAATTTGAGAAAATATAACTTTCAATTCACTATCAAGTAATTGGTGAGTCATTTTTGTAGCAATTATCCTTAATCAAAGCACATACATTTGAGCAAATGTAACTTTCATGCTAATGTTTATCAAAATATAAGATAATAAAGATTTATATAATGTATTAAAATAATTCACATAACCACATGGTAGAGCATAGAACCAATCAAGAGCATAATCCTTAAGGATTTTAGGATATAATGATGCATTGTCATCAGACTTCATTGTGATATTTTGCGTATAAGATATGCATCTTACGCTACAACAAATAGCTTGGTTAGTCTTTTGCTAATGCATCACATTCATCTATGGTTTAAAGGCCAAATAGATGTTTTGATTTCACTGGCTCATTCTCTTGATGTGTATCAAATAGAATAACAAAGGTGAGTTGATCTACTGTATAAAGAATAAGACCACATCCATAGCAATGACTTCAGTTTTTATCAATAGATGATCATCCCATTTTCCTTCAGGACTATCGCCCCTCACTATAGTTTCATCCTCCACTCGAGACTATCTTGACACTTCTTAGTCTCAGCCATTTTCTCAGCAATACTAATCACCTCAGCTTGCTTCTGCCAATTAAACATTCACATTGAATGCTTCTTCCATGGCCTTAAAATAAAAGAAGACATTCCCCTGCATGGGTCACCATGCCTACTCTAATGGACAATCTACCTCTATTATTCTATGAATAGATAGGCCCTATATATCATCACCCAACTATGATTCAATGGATTTTATCATAGGCATTCGCATGTGGTCAAAATGAGCTTCAACAGTCATATAATTAGTTGATGACCCTTATCGAGACCTCTACATCATTCCATGATGATTTTTTTTTGTTCCATTCCCATCTCAACTCTGTCCACATACCCTGTTTAAGATCCTTTATTGCATATAGAGTTCTTTAGATCTCTCGATCATGTAATACCATTTTCAACTTGTTCTTGGCATACACCTAAAGGTTCCTCATGCGTATCTTACACCATAATGTAATCATTATTATTTAAGCTCTTAAGGGAAATTATATACACACAGGCCTGCTTACAGTTGAAACAGAGTTCTACAGATGACATAAAAATCAACATCATTTTTCTTAATCAAACAAGAGAACTTACAGATAAAGGAATCAATACATCCCTGATCATGGTCAATGGCTTCCAAATCCTTATTTAGACATTTCATTCCCTCTTCTTGTCCTCACATCCAAATATTCTCTTTATCCTTTTCTAATCTCCTAGTTGTCTCTTCCTTTCCTCTCTGAATGAGGTGCTTCCTCTCTCTCTTCTCTACGTCCCCCTGTCTCTTTTTTTTTTGACTGAATTCTCTCTTTTGCTCTTTTGAAGAGCTTCCTCCCTAACCTCTATGCCCAACTTGGGCTCAAGATAAAACAAAAATAGTTTTTAATTTTCAACAATATACCAAGGTTGAAATATTTTCAACCACTCCTTTATTTTCTCAATAGCCCCAACATTTACTTTTTACCTTTACTTTTTACAATTACTCCTCATTAACAACATATTAGAGGGAAAATACAATAATTTGAATTTGAATTCAAACATGACTTGCATCCCAACGTAACCATGTCTTGCCTAAAGATGTATGTAGATGCTCCTGCATCATACTCTCCCTCTAGAAACAGATATCTCCTCAATGTTTTAGTCTTCACTCTATCCCTGGATCCCAAGGTCTTGTTGCCAATACCAATGTTTGTCTTTGATAGTCTTTATCTTTCATCTTCTTGCTTTTATTCCTTTTCTGGTATGTTCTTCTCCTCATCTCCTTTTTAGCTATTATGTCCCATCTCCATGCTTCATTCTCATACATGTCTTCAAGATCTTCCTGGTTCAAAAATTTGTCCATTGAACTATGGACTTCATTCATCTCCACAACTTTAATACCTGCATTGAAAACATCAAAGGCAATGTTAGAAGTAAAAACTTGAGACCATAAAGTCTCTTGGCTGCCTCCACTCTTCTGCTCTTTGGCCAAAACTGTGTTTGCCTCTTTAGTGTGCTCTTTTCTTGCTTGACTCTCACCAATGGTGTTCTCATCATGGTTTGTGCCTGTATGTAGCTCTCTTGAAGAACTAAATAGCTCTTCTAACATTCTCATTTCTTCCTTTAGTGAGCTCTCATCTATCTCACTATCTTCATCAAACTTAGGCTCATCAACTTGAAGGATTACTTGTCCTTTACTTGGCATGTAACTCATTTCATTCTTTCTTGGCTTGTTTTCATACAAATCAAATCCTTCATTAATATACTCTTCAAAAATAATTGGAGCAATATTACCTTGTGTCTCCTTGCTCTTTTCAATCTCTCTTGAAGCCATCTTGTTTGTTCTTGCCTCAATTCATTTTCCATCTGATCAATGGTGCCACCATGTTGATATGTGCCTCTACACAACTCTCTTGGAGGATTCAACAACTCTTCTATCCTCTTCAACTCTTTACTCAACACAAGTTCATCCAAATCTTCATGTCTTATGTCAAAATTAGGACCAAATTGTCTTTCATCCACTCTATGGTTTCTTCATACAAGTCAACTTCTTCATCAACATCAATATACTTATCAAAAATAATAGGAAGACTATTACCTTGTCTCTCCTTGTTCTTTTCAAACATGTGAACTGATTTCACATCTCCACTTTCATCATCCATCCTCTTGGAACTCTCTCCTTGCTGCACATTAGTTTTCATAGACATTTTCCATTCCTCATTTTCCATAAAAATATCATTAAATGATTCAAAAAAATCATTATCCCATTCATTGCAAGCAATTGACTTACCTTTCATCTTTGTATCCTCATGTTCCACCTCATTATTCTTTGAGAAGTTTTCTTTCTCACCTTTATCCATCCATATCTTCTTCATAGCTTTAGGATGACACTTGTTCAATTTACCAACCAATTTTTGCTCTTTGACATCTTCATGTTGTCTTGTTTGATAGCTGGCCTTGCTCACTTTGAATTCTACCTCTTCCTTCATGATTTGTATTTGCTTCTTGCTTGAGTCTTCATTTTGATAGAGCTTTATGTAATTCTTTATATTTGTCTTCTCAAATCATGTAGGCATCCTACATCCATGCTCTTGTACCAACACTTCTTGTTGCTTGGGAGGTTGCTTCTTCCACCATTTAGGCATCACATATCCATGGTTAATTAAAAAATCCACCTCTCTTTGCTTCTCTAACATGCATATCAACAGTTTCAAGCTTATAAGAAAAATCAATTTTTGAATTCACCTTTACCTCCTTAATGGGCTGCTCCATTAGTTCTTTGACTTGCATAGCGTCTTGATTGTTTATACTTTCTTCTTCCTTTATACTTGACTATTCTCTTGCCTCTTCTTGGCATTCAATGGTATCATGGAAGTCATCCTCATCTTCCATCTCTTCTCTTGCTTGTATGGGGTCCTCAACACCTTCTTCATGCATTAAACAATGTACTCCTTCTTCCTTATCAACAACAACAAACTTTTTCTTTTCTCTTACACATTCACTTGTGCATTTGGTGTCTTCTCTTGCACCATTCTCTTCAATATTCAAGGCCTTTCTCTTGACCTTCACAAGGCAGCTCATACCTGCAATTACCCATGCAAAGACAACATTAGATATAAAAATAAGAGACCACAAGGTCCCTATGAGTGTTCTCTTCACCAACACTCTTATCTTTTCAAGTGCTCTTCTTGGCACTTCATCTTTTGTTTCTTCTCTTCTCTTGTTCTCCTCAATGAGAACATTTTTCACAATCTCTTTCTCTTGTTGCTCACTTGGCAACCTACTCATCCTCTTGCCTCTATGGGCTTCTCTCTTCTTGGCGATCTCATTTTGCCTTCTTCTCTTCTTCATTAGGAGATCTATTGGCCACTTCAACCTCTTCCTCATTGGCCATACCCATGCTTGCTTGTCCATCTGCATCTAAGACTCATATCTATCTACAAAATTAGCTAAATCTCTTTTCAAACTATCAATCTCTTTATCAATTCCATTACTAGTCATACCTTTCTTCTTTTAGATGCTTGTTTCTTTCTTGTTAATCTCATGTACCTTACTGCTCTGTAGTGCCTTCAACAATACTTCCATTTCTGAGATCTTCACCCAAGTCTTTTCCACCTTGGTCTCTTGATCCCTTTAGGTCCACTTGTCTCACCCAAGCCTTTCTCCTTGACTGGTCTTTTGACAATCTCCTTGATCTCACCTAGGCCTTTTGCATCCTAGTCTTTTGATCCCCCTTAATGGTTTTATTGAGCTTCACACTGAGTCAATGGTCTACAATATGACACTACTTTAACCAAATATCAATAATTTCACAAATCCAAGCTTACCTTGCTTTGGATCTTTATCTTGAGCATTCACTATGCTCTTCTTCTAGAGCTTCTCTTGGCTCTTCACTAAGCTTTCCTTGGCTTCTTCTCCTCTTAAGCCTCAATGGCTTGACTGCCTTAAACCTACAACTTCTTCACTACAACAACAATTACTCTTTAAAGAGCTTGAAAACAACTTGTCAATAACTTTCTTATTACCTTCTTCACTTGCTTCAATCACTACAATTTTTTTTCTTCTATTTACAACTTCACAGAGTACATTATCTTTGCAAAAATTGATTAGAAGAGTACAAAATTTTCCTTTTTCTAGGAGCTTACTAGCTCTGATATCAAAAATGATGCACTATCATCAGACTTCATTATGATATTCTACATATAAGATATGCATCTTACGCTACAACAAATAGCTTGGTTAGTCTTTTGCTAATGCATCACATTCATCTATGGTTTAAAGGCCAAATAGATGTTTTGATTTCACTGGCTCATTCTCTTGACGTGTATCAAATAGAATAACAAAGGTGAGTCGATCTACTGTATAAAGAATAAGACCACATCCATAGCAATGACTTTAGTTTTTATCAACAGATGATCATCCCATTTTCCTTTAGGACTATCGCCCCTCACTATAGTTTCATCCTCCGCTCGAGACTGTCTTGACACTTCTTAGTCTCAACCATTTTCTCAGCAATACTAATCACCTCAGCTTGGTTCTACCAATTAAACATTCACATTGAATGCTTCTTCCATGGACTTGAAATAAAAGAAGACATTCCCCTGCATGGGTCACCGTGCCTACTCTAATGGACAATCTGCCACTACTATTCTGTGAATAGATAGGCCCTATATATCATCGCCCAGCTGTGATTCAATGGATTTTATCATAGGCATTTGCATCTAGTCAAAATGAGCTTAAACAGTCATCCAATTAGTCTATGACCCTTATTGAGACCTCTACATCATTCCATGATGAATTTTTTCTCTTCCATTCCCATCTCGGCTTTGTCCACATACCCTGTTTAAGATCCTTTATTGCATACAGAGTTCTTTAGATCTCTCGATCATGTAATACCATTTTCAACTTGTTCTTGGCATACACCTAAAGGTTCCTCATGCGTATCTTACACCATAATATAAACATTATTCTTTAAGCTCTTAAGGTAAATTATATACACACATGCCTGCTTATAGTTGAAACAGAGTTCTACAGATGACATTAAAATCAACATCATTTTTCTTAATCAAATAAGAGCACTTACAGATAAAGGAATCAATACATCCTTGATCATGGTCAATGGCTTCCAAAGCCTTATTTAGACATTTCATTCCCTCTTCTTGTCCTCACATCCAAATATTCTCTTTGTCCTTTTCTGATCTCCTGGTTGTCTCTTCCTTTCCTCTCTGAATGAGGTGCTTCCTCTCTCTCTTCTCTACGTCCCCCTGTCTCTTTTTTTTTTGATTGAATTCTCTCTTTTACTCTTTTGAAGAGCTTCCTCCCTAACCTCTACGCCAAACTTGGGCTCAAGATAAAACAAAAATAGTTTTTAATTTGCAACAATATACCAAGGTTGAAATATTTTCAACCACTCCTTTATTTTCTCAATAGCCCCAACATTTACTTTTTACCTTTACTTTTTACAATTACTCCTCATTAACAGCATATTGGAGGGAAAATACAATAATTTAAATTTGAATTCAAACATGACTTGCATTCCAATGTAACCATGTCTTGCCTGAAGATGTATGTAGATGCTCCTGCATCATATAACTTAGTCAATAATATATCATTATGCAAAAAATATAGATAATAAGCATAAAATGATTTAATATGATGAGAAATATCTCTTTTACCATTAAGTATTTAAATTTTTGTAGAGTTAGAAAATGGTAATTAATGATTTCATAAACCAAGATGTTAAGAAAAATATGATGCATAATGATCCTAATAGTTGACTTTTAAGACCCTTGAAAAAGCAATTTCACTTATTGGAAATCACACTAGCTTTGTATCATAATGGTGATTTCAAGAGCTGGAAGAGAAGTGGAGGTGGAATATTTAGGAGTATAAGCCTTTTTAAAATAAGTTAATTAAGAAACATCATGAAAAGGGGATGAAATTTTAGAAGTATATAAACTTAATTGAGGTTTGAGGGTAGTTTTCATTGTCAAATTACATTTTTCTATGGTATTTTTGTGTTTATCTATTACTAGTTCATATCAACATATTATTAGTACATTTTGCCTTGTGTTTTAACATGTTATCCTTGTATTTTAACCTCCACTTTATCTCTCCTCTTTCTCTTTCTTCCATTATTTTTTTACTATTTTAGGCTTGTTGCCTAGAATTGTACATAATACGATTTTGGGTCACTAAGACCATACACTTTACATTTCTAGATAACCAGGACTGTACATTGTATAGTTCTAGTGTGGACCACCTTGAACCTTATTTTTATTCTATTGTAAATCATGTCCCTTGTTTTTCAATATTTCATGCCCATTGTGTGTCAACTTATATGCTTATTTGGTCCTAATTTAAATCCAATAAGTCTATAAATATACAGGTGTATTAGTGCATATAGGACATAAAAAAGATACACACAATACATGAATGATAGGTGAGTTTTGAAATCAAGAGTAAATATTTTATTGAAGAGAATAGTTTGAGCATTCAAGGTAGAATTTAAATCAATAATTAAATTCTTGATTTTAATTATGCCATTTGTTAATATAATACAAAAAATTCATATACGATTAGGGCTTGCATTTTTGAATTACTTGTTAAAGTGCATCGAGTGTTATCTTCCAATTTTTTTCCTACGTAGGGGAAGGATGATAGTAGATGGATAAAATATACCACTCAATCATATTTTTTATTGTTATTTGATGCTTTATTAGGGTTGTAGAGAAGGATATCAATTCTCTAGAGAAATACATAAAATCTAGGAAAAATAAACAAGATTTTTGGATCCTCAAAGGAGGCGAGTAGGGTATTATAATAAGTTTTGAAAAAGGTATAGTTTAAAAAATCCATAAATTCCATGATTATCATAGGCCCAAAAATTTCCAATTATTTTCTTAATCTAAGAAATGTTTTTGTTCATCCTGAGGTTTTTGGGTTTTGTTCATCTTGCCATTTAGGTCTATTTTCTGGTGCCTTTTTCTTCCAACTATCTCCAAATTTATGAAAATTTAGATATTATTATAGATCCCACTCCTTGAAATTATTATTTTTTATATAATAATTTTTAATACATGTAGGTCATATTTACTATGTTATTAGGGTAAATTTGATTAGATCTCATTGTAAAGTAGTGTAGATGAATGTAGTGCATTTTGACTTAAATCCATTTTTCATTTACTATATTTTGGTTGAAACCATATTATATTACACACCTTAGGGTAATTTTTTCATTCCATTATGGTAGATATAATTTTTTAATTTGTTTTAAATTATTATCCTTAGACCTTATGTTTTTTATAAACCCTAGTTTGTTGTGCTTGTATTATGATTCAAATCATAGAGCATCTTACATATTAGATATGTTTCCATCTTATGCAACCTAAAAATATTATATATAATGGCCCTAATATTTAAATTGTTGTATTAAATTACAATCTTGTTGATTTTTAAAAAATTCCTTTGGTTAATACTTGATCATATTTAAAAACAAAAAAAATTCACTTAATGATATTGATGTTCCTCTTATTGTTACATGTTATATTAAAAATATTGTATGCATAAATGTAAATGATAATGTTATGAATGGATATAAAATTAATAATGGTTTTTATAGTGATCACCATGATGTGAATGATAGATTTGAAAGACTTGTTATATTTCAAAAACACATTTAGGTTAATCATAAATAAATTGATGCAATGTTGTATGTGTTGAAAGATTTCCATTGCCAATCCCTAGATAAAAAGCCTCCCATTTAAGATATACCCTATAAAGTGATTTATGTATAATTTAATGTAAAAAATGTAGATAAACCTTATAGAGGGTCCCCTTCCATACATAATTAAGTGGTTATTTCCTAACTTGGTTCTAATACTATTATTTCTATTTCTTCCAACCTTTTCTATGTTCCTTTTCTATATCAAAATATTTGTAATGATTTTATAGTTTTACCCAACCTTAAATTATTTCTTCTCAAATCCATTAATCATCTCAACATGATTCTAAAATTTCATCTCTTCTTCATAGTGTTTCTTAATTGGATTATTTAAATAATACTTCCATTCTTGGTATTGTATGACTACTTTATTAACTCATAAAATTTCCACTCTTATGAAAACCTTGTGAGGTTCAACAAGTTAAATTTATTTCTCAAGAGTCTCAAAAGTCAACTACCATTATCACTTCACATGATATTTTTACTAACCACTTTTGCTTATGAAATTCTTTATTACTCATTCCCTATAGGACTTTGGGCTCCAAAGTTTGAATTATTTGATGGTAATGGAGATCCTTCTCATCATATTAAATCACTCTATGTTTCTTATCTATAAGTTTTTCCCATAAAGATAAATTTTTGACTAAGGATTTATACTCTTGATTTATTTTTTTGCTTTACCATGTGGATCTACATATTTTTTCACTAATTTAGATAATGATTTCCCAAAAAAATTTGATCAACATTAAAATGGAAGTTACATTAAACAAAAAACTCAAGCAAGGACCTGCTAAAAATTCTAGTGAGTATGTGCTTAGATTCAAGATAATGGTTACTACAATGACTCACCAATTATCTGATAGTGAATTAAAAAGTATAGTTTCTCAAAGGTTTATTTTACCCATAAAGACAAAGTGATATTCAACATTTATCCATTTTAAGCTATATTTTTCATGTTATTATAAATTGTGAGATCTATATTTTATAGGGTAACATGCTTAAATATGAGATCAATACCCCTACCTCTAGTGTAGAAAAAATTCAAGGGAGAAAAAATGTTCATGTCTAGGAGAAATGACAATGATTTTTAACCTAAGAATGAGACCAAGAGTGTAGTACATGTGGTGGATCAAACACATAATAAGATAGTATTATCACAATAAAAGAAGAAAATAAAATTAAAAAGATTGAGTGAAATTCATCAAAATGTGCTTAAAATATTACTTGAGTGTAATATGTTTAATTTACCTCTTATTATACAATTGGATCCATTTATGCATTTTACTAAGAGCTATGATTCAAGTGAACTATGTGATTATCATAGAGTCATAGGACATTATTTAAAAATTAATTTACTATGAAACATATGATATAAAACCTAATTCATAAAAAAAATATTAAGGTAAAGGATCTCAATATTACTGTGAATGAATCCATGGCTCATCCAAATCAACATTTATAACTATTTAAAAATATTTTTCCAAATCATGCTACTCAATTTGAAGATAAAGGTCATTATCATACAATAGATCAAAGACAAGCACCGCAAGTTTGTAAACCTCATCCACTTGATGGATTCATAGGTGTGTTTAATGAAATTCATAAGGAGCCTCATCTAATTATATTATATGATCATTAGATTCTAAATATTACTTTAATGATATACTACTTTTCATTCGATATTTCATAGGTGTACATTCAAGGGAAACATATGGAATTATGATTGATAATGGTTCATGTATAAATGTGTGCATGTATAGAATAATTATTATCTCAGACATTATCAAAGGGATTTAGTTTGTATTACCACTATTATTATAGGATACAATGGGAATACAAGCAAACCACTTGGGTGCATTACAATACATGTCACATTGGGTCCTAATACCATTTTTTTGTTTCATATACTACTGGATATTGGGACATATGATGATTTATTTATAAGACCATGAATTAATAAAATGAGATCCAATTTGTGAATGTTACATTAATGCCTAATTTTTTTTCATTATGATCAAGTGATTAATTTTTAAATAAATAATTATGATCCTCTATATAATTTCAATATGAAGTGTTACCTAAGGTTTAACCAATACAAAATTAGTCAGCATATCTCAAATACGTGAGCCTAAAGTTCAAGTGGCTACTCTTTAAACTACCAATATATATCTATCACAACCTTTCTTACCTATATATAGACACCCAAATTTGGCCCAATCCTTATTTTATAGTCTTTTATCCACTTTTATTAAATGAAATTTAACTAAGAATCAATTACTTAGTGGTTCATGTATTTCATGTTTTCCCCCTTTAAATTTGATTTTATATGACTTTATGATCCCCCTTTCCTATCCATTTTACTTAAGTTACATGTAAAAATAGATATCTCCAAACCATTTTGTCATTTTGAGGTTATTTTAATCTTGGGATAGGATGGAAAAGTAATAGTAAATATTGACCCTAAATATTGACTCCTTGAAGATATTGACCCTTGGTATTTTAATTTCATTTTCAATATGTTTCCCATTTTTATCCATTACCTTGGGTCCCATTTTAAATCTTTGGGTATATTTTACGTGCCATTATGTTTTTAAATTAACTTCTAAAATATTCCTATATATACAAAGTTTCTAGGAGACATTTAGAACAAACACTCTCATATTTCAAGAGCTATACTAAGTTATACATTACTTTTAATGAATTAATAGAGCTATATTTGAAGTACTAGTACATTTTAATTATTCTACTAAAGGTAAGTGTTATCCACCAAACTAAAACCTTAGGAGAATATTTTTCAGACCTTTCCAAGTTTGGGTAACATGGGATTAGTCCAAGGCTGTCGGTGACCTGTAGATGGACTAAACCTATAGTTTATGGGACTAGCTCCCCTGGTGAATCAATTATGGATCACTTCCTAAAAATACTAACTTGTTTATAAAAAGGTATAGAAGATAAACATGAAATGAAAACTATGCTACTAGAGGTGATACACTAATATGCTATATCTACTCTATTTTACCATTGAACAACATTAATGAACAAGACAAGGACTAGTAGCTAAACCATCTCTCCAAAGGCTTATGAGAATCAGTGTTTTACATAGATTATATTTTAGATGATCATAACTTGAGGTTTATGAATCTAAGGTCTGATTCAAGACACTTTCTAATCAAATTCCACTCCAAGTCTAACCACTAACACCTTTGCACATTATATGACTTACATAGAATAATGTACTAATATCTAGGTGAGGTAAAGATAAACAAAGGGAGAGAAACCCATCAATTATGAAAATAAAATAATAATTAAACACCCTACACTAGTATAGAGAATATGAAATTCCTTCATTAGTTCAAGAGGTTATAAAGTAAGAATTTGGGTAGAATTTCTTCATACCTAGTAAAGGGGTGCATACAATGGTATTCTAGCCCCAATTTATAGAAAAATGGAGAAGGCGAGAGAAGAGGAACTAGTGTGGAAGTCTGTATAAGATTTCATGATGTCCTTAATTTACTCAACAAATAATTACAACATCCATAATATTCCCATGATATCTCCATGCATTGATTTGGGATTTTTGATGTTCTTCAATGAGTATGGCATAGAAAATGGTTTAGTGGAGGATCCTTTAACTTTGTTTGAATCCATTAATATAATTAACATGACAAATTGGTCAATAAATTCCTCTCTTGGTATTTATAATGGTGGAGTTATGGTCTAATTGGCCTCTATGGATCATTAAGTAGCCTACCTTCCCCTTGCACATGTTGACTAGGCTTAAAACTACATAATCCTCCATAATGGCCATGAAGTGTGCATGATTTATTTAATGTATTAGTTAAAAGGGTGTTTATTTCCTTCCATTTACTCACTCATCAACCTCCCATGCCAAAAAAACATCTTCTTTTGTTGTCAAAATAGGCTTACTAGACAACTAGGCTTAGTCACTTAGTGCTTCATATTTAGATGATCATGATGTTTGTATAAAACTTCAAGGATGGATGAGTGAGTATGTTTCAATATTTAACTAACATATTACATAATGAATTATACCTTTTCAACAATGCATACCTACAACACTTGCTCATTTAAGTGACTAAGTCACCTCTCACTAGCATTTATAAATTAGATCTTTAGCTTAGAATTGTAGAAGAATTTACAAGAGGATTTGAGAATATTTTATGATCTAATAAGTTGTAATACACTTAATAATATCTCCATAAATTATATATATATTTTCACCAAGTTTTGTACCTTGAAATCATTATTAAACCTTGCAAAAGATAGGGTTTTAGTATGTCCACACAACTATTCATACAATCTAATGTTAGGATTAGGACCTTCTTGGAGTGTACAAGGTGTTTAAAATGTATCCCAAGCCAATTCAAGGAATTTGAGTGCATTTATCTCAATTTTTCCTCCATTGGGTTAGTAGGACTGGTTTAGGCATGTTTTAAGTGGCATGATCTCTTAATGATTATTAATAGCCTTGAGGGATTGAACTACAAAACTAATGCCAAGATTTTTAATTATACAACCCGCTTCAACCTTCCATAATATTTGTAACCCATGCATCCATTCCTTGATGTTATAACATGAAGAAAATGCCTCTCGAGCCTAAAACCATGTATTTTAGGTGGTCAATGGAGAGGAAAAGGGTATAGAAGAGAAAAATGTGTTTGGTTTTGACTTCTAACACTTATTAGGGGTCTATGACAACCCAAATGACCAATTACCATGGTATATATTTTACATATCTCCTCTTGGGTCCTCTACAACCCCATTATCTCTTACATAGGGTTCTTGGGTCTCTAGGTTAGTTTGACCCTAGAGGTCTACATATTAAGTTTTATTTTACTAGCCTGAGTCTAAAAACTCATGAAATTATCTAGAATGTTGTCACTCACCCTATTGAATCTTCTAGTCTCCAAAACACTCTTCAACCATGCCATTGTCTCCATTTTCTATGTACAAGATTATAATTGCTTGTTTAGGCCTAGTAGGTCTAAGTAGGTTATTCAAATCTTCTCTTGTCTCAAAAGATCAAACCACTAGATGTAGGCATTGATAGAATTTAGAAAATAATTAAAAGAATCTATTTTCAGTATTTCACTTCACCTCTATTTAGGGTTCAACACTTTCACCTTCCTACCTAAAGGTCCTACTTGTAGGTGGTAAATATGTCTGCCTGAGCTATAGGTGTAGACATCCCCTTTCTTAGTTGGCACATTAAGACCTATATGAGTAATGAAGGCATGATTTATAGGGTCCTATTAACTACCCACACCTTCTAAAATTATTCGAACCATCATCCATCCATTTTTCTTCAATCTTGTAGTCATAACCCTATTTTCTCATAATTGGCATGCACATGCCTAATTGGGTCTACGAGGACAAAATAGTCTACTAGGATCCTTATGCCTTAGAAAAGTAAAGTAATGTAATGAAATACCATGAAATTTTTTAAAAAAATCTTTAGGTATACTCCCACTTCTTTCTCTCATATTCATGCAAAGATCTTTACACTTTTGTTCCTCATAACCTTGCCTATAGGTGATAGTTTTATGTTTTTCAATTGTGTGAGAGGTCCCTTTTCATTTTAGATGCATTTATAACCATTAAATGTGTGTCCTTACCTTTAAAATATACATTTAATATATTAATTACCTTAATTTACTCCTAGGCTTTAATTTCAATGTCATAGTACATACTGTACTTGCATTTTTGGAGATAGAGTTGAAGACTCTTCATTAGACATATAAATCATTATTAGGCCTATGGATGTTTTTTGAGGTATCTTTAGTGATGAAAAAAATTTTATTAGTTTCCCTTTTATTGGGTTGAAATCTTATTATTTACTTGGTGTATATCACACTCAGTCACCTCTATTTTCTCATGATTCCCTACAGGTAATAATTAACATCCTTGACTATGTGTGAAAGGTGAGGTTTATTTCTTCATGAAAAATATATTAATAAATAAATCATATGCCATTTATTATATTAAATTTAAACTCCATTTCACATTACACACTTTCAAGGAACCTTAAAATAGTCTCTTTTACCCAAACTACCAATTTTTATATAATCAGGCTTGTTGATGGTAACCCTGAGTCTCTTGACTGTGAGTGCCCATTTGAGAGGTGAGTTTCCATTTTTTTTAGAATATAAGGATTATTATAATAATTAAAACCATTTTCATGTATTCTCACATCCTCATTGAACTTCATATTCCCTATTTCAATGCAAGGTGCATCCCTTTCCTATTCTTCCAATGCCAGACCTATATAAGCTCAAAAATTTATTTGACATAGTGTTGTCAAAATGAACCCCTTTGTGATTATATTATTGATGAATAAAATAGATATTAAAATTATAAAATTCACTTAAATTTATTTTGGTATCCCATATACATTTATATAATCTCACAATAAGTCTACTTTCTATTTAGACGTACATAGTTCAATTCCATCCACACAATCCCTTAGAATGAAAAGTAGATTACACCTAAGATCCACTAGTACACACTATGGTTGGATGATATTTATGGAATGAGTATTGAAATATATTTATGATTTCAAAATATCATATTATTTATACAACCAACTTTTAGTACTAGTGGTAGCCTAGAAAACTTGCATTCCTATAGGGTAGGTTCACTAGTCTTCTTGTGTTGACGTTGAGAAGAGATACTATGACTAATTTGAGTGTTCATTCATGTCAATATAGATGATAATTATGTGTATGGGTGGTATATGCCTCTAAGGTTATGTCCAATCTATCATTTGGACTCTTGAACCTTCCTAATATAAAACCATGTGTACATTTGTGACTGCCACCTTTTCACTTTTGAACATGCCACCATGAGTTGATTTTAAAAACTATCATAAATATTGGATGAAAGTGTAATAGGATATAAAGGATAGTGGGATTGACAATAATCACAAAAAAAAAATGATTTTAGTGGTATGGACCTCAAATTCATCAAAAAACCTACTACCACCTTCTTGAAGATTGACAAACTAAAGATTTCCTATCTCTTGAAGAATCACACATGTGAAGTGAGTCTTAAGTATGGTTTATAAAAGTTGTGAATACCCTTGATAATTAATCCAAATTTTAATTCCTCTTTCATCATGCTCAAGAAAGGAGAAAATGAAGCCAACCTGAACCTTAGATGAATAAAACACAATGAGTCCCTCACCTTCTTAGTGATCATTTATAAAGGAGGGAGAGGAAATACAAGAAATATTTACACAAAATGGAATCCAACTAAGGTCCCATCCTATATACAAAATCTTAGGTCTTAATTTTATATCTCTTATCTGTATCGTTCATAAACTTGACTAGCTCTTCTAACCTACCAAGGATCTTGATGGAATAAAGGGATTAGTTTTTTTATCTTTTATGACTTTAAACTCACTCTAAAACATGCATCTTAGCCTAGGAGATATTAAAATAGACATGTTTATGTCTAAACATGATCTTGATATGATAAACCTATAAAGACCACTTGAAAACCTCCACTTTCTACCATGAAAAATGTCCATTCTAATTGAAAATTGATGAAGATGATATTTTAGGTGCCTCTAAATCTTGTAAATGACTGTACAAACATGTAGTGATATGCCCATATCTCCCTTCTTTTGTACACTTGTACTTTTCTTTAAAAACCTTCTTTAATGTTATCAAATGGATAATAAAACACCTTGAGAGTGAAATGTAATGTTATAAAGTTAATTTACCACCTTCTTAGGAGTTGTATGGACTATAAGAGGTGTGTTATGACTTGGAAACCACTTGACATGTTTCAAAATGACCCATTTAGACCACTTAACCCCCTTGGACCCACTTTACCATGATATAGATGACTATATAACCATAAGGTCAAGAATAGAATTTACATTTATTTCATCAAAATAATCTTAAATAATACGAACTAAGGCTTGAAAAGACCATTTTAAAGATTTTAAAAGGTGTAGAATGGATAACCTCCAAGGTTAGGTGACATGAAAAGTAAAGTTTTTAACTATAGGGGTTGAAATCTGGATTGGGAGGCTAAATTATCAACATTCTTGGTGACTCATAAGGGTTGACCAACTTGTTGGTCAAGAGAACCAGCTATCTCATACATGATAGACACTAGACTCACACTTGACAACATAAATTAGATGACCACTTTGCTTGGATTGTCAATAAGATTTAACACCTTATAAAACCTTTAAGGCCACAAAAATATCCCACACACACAAAGAAACCAAAAGAAAAAAACACCTAAACACATAAGAAAGTAACAAGATAGGACAATAAAGCAACTAAGGTAACTAGCACATGACACTTGTATTGACAACACTTATTGGAAACTAGACAATCATGAAAACAACTTATTATATACAAATGAAATAAACTTTTATTCTCCCTCTTAGATCACAGGGGAAGTTTATTGGATCCTTCACTCCATGGGATGAATAATGGCATGAGGTAAGTAGCCTCATATAATTTGATCTCATTATCCTCTTCCTTTCCTTGAATGCCATTCCTCTCATCATGCTCTCAAGTGAGATGAAAAATAAAAACCACTCTCCTATGAATATATACTCTTATTATACTCTAATATCCTTCTCATTATACCTATCAACTACAACCTCAATAAATAATACTTCTTCTAGGTATGCTTCTTTGGCCTTCATGGTATATTGAGTGGTCTCATATTTTGTATTATCAGATGCAATCTCATCAAGCTCTTCAAAGAGATTTGCATACACATCCTAGGCTACATCATTGTCCTCAATGGATGTATTTTGACCAAACTCTTCATGCTCATGATATTCAATAGGAATTATGCCTTTTAAAAGGGTTTCAACCTCTTAAAGTAACTCCATATACTATTGCCACTCATCTATGTGCTCTTCCTTCTGGTTAATAAGAGTAGGAGCATCTAGGTAGACATCTTATTCCTCCTCTTTAAGGGCTATAGGGCTATCAAAATTTTCAAAACTTTATTTTCAATCATGATGTGGATGTAAATCATCTTCTTGATCTTGTGATTATAGGTTGATGTTAAACATATTAAGGGGTTCTTATTGGAACATATGCTTCTCTTAATTATGTTGTTCAAACTCAACCTATTCCTCCATAATCTCAACACTATAATTTGTATTATCATGATCCATAAGGTCTGAAACTACATGGAATTATGCAAGTAAACAATGTTGTTTTGAATAATTTTCCCTTTGTTAGTGTTATGTTCATGTGAATGAATTCTTTCATATTGATCATCATCCTTACTAAAGTAAAGGAGTTCACCTAGAGAGATTACTTTGTCTTGGTCACTAGAAAAATATTGAGGACTACCTAATTATATGTTCATTATAGGATATAATTGAATACCTTCACTGTAGACCTCTTGAGGCACATTCGTAGCTACTATTGAATCTTGCTTGACATGGACTATATTTTCATCAAGTTTCTCTTCTCTAAAGATTGGTTTTTCTACTTGAATGGCACAAAGATCAAGTGTTTTGTAACTAGGACACTTGGTGTAAGAAGGATGCCATGTGTCTATGTCTTCATCACCTTTTTTTCCTCCCAAGTCTTTATCTTCATTTATCTACTCCTCATGTAATCTCCAAACCATAGGTCCTCCCTCAAATAGTGAGATGATGGGAGGGCAAGGATGTCCAACTAGTGGAGTTGGAACATAAGGATTTGTAGGCTACTATTGAGTGAGTTTAGAGGATGAGGAGGCATTCTTAAATCTTGATAACTTCCTAGGATTGACACTCATAACTTCCTTATCTCTTTGCATTCCTAAACATTTATGGACAACTTGAGATCAAGGAAGATACAAGGGTTTGAAAGCTTGAGAATCTCCTTTTCATGACATCTATAACCTTCCTCTCTTCTTGGTTTGGGTTTATCATGGGTGTAGAAGTCCAAAGATATTGGCATGGGGTAGTATGAGGAATAATCTCATATGATTGGTTGCATTGAGATTACTACTCCTTCAAGGCTAATATCTCACTAGCAATGATTTGACTCATTATTTTGAACTCCTCTAAATCATTGGAGAAACTAGGTGTAAATTAAAAGGGTGGTTTGGGAGGGAAGGATGAATAGTAATCTTGATAGGAAGACCACCAAGGAGGCTAATAGGAAAGTTGATCATGAAATTGATATGGTTCAAATGGAGGGTAACAAGGTCCAGAAGGCTATTGAAGTGTGTGGTTGGGATACCAAGGGGGATGGTACAAAGTACCAGGGGGATGGTATAAGCCATCATACTATTGATAAGGAAATTTAGGGTTTAAACTCTCTCTATATCTAACCATTTAATGTCATGAATCAAAAAAAAAGAAAAAGAGAACCATAATATTTTTTTCTTACCCTTGGATGAAGACCCTTGGAATGAAATTTTGAGTACTAGTTTGCTTCCTCAATGCTTGAAGCTCCTTGAGATTATTGAGGGTGATAGTGTATGCTTTAAGATCCTTGAATCTTTGTCACACTGGGCATGCCAAAAACTATTATCCACCAAATTTCACCCTTATGAGAAGATTATTTAGACCTTTCCAATTTTGGGGTAACATGGGATTAGTCTAAGGTTTTGGGTGACATATAGATGGACAAAGCTCTAGTTTATGGGGATAGCTCCCCTGGTACTTTAATTATGGCTCACTTCCTAAAACTACAAAATTTATAATGAAAATAGATATAAGGGAAACATGAAATGAAACCTATGCCACTGAAGGTGATGCACCAATATGCTATGTCCACTTTATTTGACCTTTCAACAACACTAATAAACAAGATAAGGACTAGTAAATGAACCACTCTCTACAAAGACTTATAAGCATAAGTGTTTCACATAAAAGCTATGATAGATGATCAAAAATTTAGGGTTATGAATATAATGTTTGATTCAAGATACTTACTAATCAAATTCTACTCTAAGCTTAACCACTAAAACCTTCACACACTATATGACCTTCATAGAATAATGTACTAGTATTTAGGTGAGGCAAGGACTTGAAAAAGGAGAGAAAACCACCAATTATTAAAATCAAATAATAATGAAACATAATACACTAGTATAGATAAGTTGAAATAATCCTTTATTAGTTCAAGAGGTTAAAAAGTACAAATTTGGGAAGAATTTCTTCTTACCCAGTAGAGGGGTGCATACAATGTTATTCAAATTAAATTATGGATAATATTTCATGATGTCCCTCATTCACTCAACAAATAGTTATAACAAACATAATAGTCTTATGATCTCTCCATGCGTTGTTTTGGGCTAGTTGATGTTCTTCAATGACTATGGCATAGAAAATGGTTTAGTGGAGGATCCTTAATATTTGATTGAATCCATGCACAAAATTAACATTCCAAATTGGTTAATCACTTCCTCACTTTGGAATTAAAATGGTGGCATTATGGTCTAGTTGCCTCCATAGATCATTAAATAGTCTACCTTCCCCTTGTACATGTTGACTAGGCCTAAAACCACCTAATATTCCATAATGTCCATGAAGTGTGCCTAATTTATTTAGTATATTAGTTAAAAGGGTGTTTATGGCCCTCAATTTATTCACTCAACAATCTCCCATGCCAAAAAAGCATCTTCTCTTGTTGCCAAAATAGGCCTACTAGATAATTAGGTGCAGTTAGTGCTACCTATTTAGATGATAATAAAGTTTGCGTAAAAAATTCAAATATGGATGAGTGATTATGTTTAATTATTGGAAAATGATATTACACCATGAATTATACCTTTTCAATAGTACACACCTATAAAAATTTCTCATTTAAGTGACTAGGCCACCTCTCACTCACATTTCTAGACTGGCTCTTTAGCTCAAACCTGTAGAAGCATTTATAAGAGGATTTGAGAGTATTTTATGATCTAAAAAGTTTTAATACACTTCATACTATCCCCCTAAATTATATGCATCTATTCACCAAGTTATATACCATGAAATTATCATTAAACCTTGTAAAAGATAAGGTTTTAGTATGTTCATATAACTATCTATATAATACAATGCTAGGAATAATACATTCTTGGAGTTTACAAGGTGTTTCAAATATTTCCCAAGCCAAGTTGGGTAATATGAGTGCATTTGTCTCAATTTTTACTCCACCAGGTCATTAGGACTAGTTTAGGTAGGTTTTTAGTGGCATGATCTCTTAAAGATTATTCATATACCTAAGGAATTGAATTTTAAAACTAATTCCAAGAGTTTTAAGTATACAACCCACTTCAACCTTCCTTAGTAGTTGAGGACCCCATGCATATATTCTCTAATGTTCTAACATGAAGAAAATGCCTCTCAAGCCCAAACCTTGCATTTTAGGAGGTCAATGGAGAGGAAAATGGTGAAAAAGATAAATTGTGTTTGATTTTGACTTCTAACACTTCTTAGTGGTCTATTCCAACCCACCTAACCAATTAATATGCTCTATATTTTCCATCTCTCCTCCTGGGTCCTCTACAACCCCATTAGCTCTTGCCTAGGGTTCTGAGGTCTCTAGGTCAGTTTGACACTAGAGGTTTTCAAATTGAGTTTTATTTTACTATCCTAAGTCCTAAAACTTCATGATCTTATCTATAACATTGCCACTTACCCTCCTAAAGCTTATAGTCTCGAAAACACTCTCCAACTATACCATTGTCTCTAATTTCCATGTACATGCCAATAATTGCTTGTTTAGGCCTAGTAGACCTAATTAAGCTATCCATGCATTATCTTATCTAAAAGGATCAAACCACTAGATTAATTAATTGAGATAATTTATGAAAAAATTTATAGACTCATTTTTTAGTATTGCACTTCACCTCTATTCAGGGTTCAATACTTTCACCTTCCCACCTAAAGGACCTACTTGTAGGTGGCAATTAGGTTTTCTTGAGTTATAGGTGTAGACATCTTCATTCTTGGTTGGCACATTAAGACCTATCTGATTAATGAATTCATGATTTACAGGGTCCTATTACATACCCAAACCTTATAAACTTATTTAAACCATCATCCGTGTTTCTTCAATCTTGCGATCATAACCATGTTTTCTCATAATTGGCATGCATATGCCCAATTGGGTCTACTAGGACCATCTAGTCCACTGGGATCCTTATGCCTTAGAGAACCACATTAATCTAATATAATACCATTAACCTTGGAAAATAATTATTCAAGTCTAATCCCACTTCTTTCTCTCTTATTCATGTAAATCTCTTTACACTTTTAATCCTCGTAACCCTGCCTGTAGGTGATAGTTATATGTTTTATGACTATGTGAGAGGTCCCTTTTAATTTTGGATAAATTTTAAACCCTATAAAATGTGTAATTAATTTAAAAATATACCTTTAATATCTTAATTACCTTAATTTAATCCCTATAGGCTTCAATTTTAATGTCACAGTACATATTATACTTGTGTTTTTTAAGATAGAGTTGAAGACTCTTCATTAGACCTATAGATCCTTATTAGGCCTATGGATGTTTGTTGAGGTATATTTAATGATGTAAAAATATTTATTATGGTTTATTTTTTTTAACCTCTTAGTATTTACCCAATGTATCTCACACTCAGTCACCTTTGTTTTCTCATGATTGCCTATAAGTAACAATTGGCATCATTGACTATGTGTGAAAGGTGAGAGGTGAGGTTTATTTCTTCATGGAAACTATATTAATATTTACAACACATATAATTTATTATATTTATTTTCAACCCATTTTCACCTCATACACTTTCAATTCACCTTAAAATAGACCCTTTAACCCAAACTGCCCATCCTTCTACAGTCAGGCACGTAGATGGCAACCTTGAGTCTCTTGATTGTGAGTGCCCATTTGAGAGGTGAGTTTCAATTTTTATTAACATATTAGAATTATTACCATGATTAAAACAATATCATGGATTCTAACATCCTCCTCCAATTCAAGGTGCATCCCTTTCTTATTTTGCCAATGTTAGGCCTATATGAGCTCAAAGCTTTCTTTGGCTAAGTGTAATAAAAATGAACCCCTTTGTGTTAATATTATTGATTAATCAAATAGATATTAACATTATAAACTTCACTTAACTATATTTTTGTATCCCATGGACATTTATACAATCTAACAACAAGTTTACTTTCTATTTAGACCTACACAATTTAATTCATCCCACACAGTGCTTTAAAGTGCAAAGTAGATAACACCTGAGATCCAAAAGTGCTCATTATGGTTAGATGATATTTATGACATGAATATTTAAATATATTTAGGATTTAAAAATATCATATTGTTTATAAAACTAACTTTTGGTACTAGTGGTGGCCTAGAGAACTTGCAGACCTGTAGGGTAGGTTCACCAGTCTTCTTGCATTGACCTAGAGAAGAGACACTATGACTCCTTTGAGTTATCATTTATTTGAATTGGGATGAGAATGATCTGTATGGGTGGAATATGCCTCTTAGGGTCTAACCAATCTATCATTTAGAATCTTTAACCATCCTATGTATCTGGATAATGTAAAACCATGTGTACATTTGTAACTACCACCTTCTCACTTATGAACATGCCACCATGAGTTGATTTGATAAAATATCCTAAATATTGGATGAAAGTGTAATAGTATATAAAGTATAGTATTATTTACAAGAATCATGACAAAAAAATTATTTCATTAGTCTAGACCTCAAATTTATTAAAAAAACATACTACCACCTTCTTGTAGATTGACCAAAATAAAGATATCCTATCTCCTAATGGCTCAGATGTGTGAATTGATTATTGAGTATGGTTTATAAATTTTTTTAAGACTCATAATAAGTCACCCAAATTTCCATTCCTCTTTCATCAAGATCAAGAAAGGATAAAATGAAGCAAACTTGAACCCTACGTGGATGGAGAAAATACAATGAGTCCCTCAGCTTCTTAGTGATTGTTCATAAAAGAGGGAGAGGAAATATGAGAAATAATGCCAAAAAACTAAATTCAACTAAGGTCCCTTATTCTTCCCAAAATATTATGTCTTTATTTTCTCTCTTCTATTTATATTGTTCACAAACTTGACTAGCTCTTCTAAGCTACCAAAGAGCTTGATAGAATAAAGGGATCAATTTTTATCATTTTTTGAATTTAAAATCCCTCTAAAGCATGGATATGGGCCTAGGAGACATAAAGGAAGGCATGTATATGTATGAACATGATATTTCTCTAACAAACCTGTATGGACCACCTGAAAACCTCCACTTTCTTGCATGGAAACTATCCATTATGCTTAAAAATTGATGGAGATGATATGTCAAGAGCCTCTAAAGCTTGTAAATTCAATGTAAAAATATTTAGTGATATGATCATGTCTCCCTTATACCTTAATCTTATCCTTTTCTTGAAAAACCTTTTTGAACATTACCAAATGGATAATAAAACACGTTGAGAGTGGAATGCAACACTATAAATTTAATTTACCACATTTTTAGGAGTTTTATATACTATAGGAGGTGTGATATGACTTGGAAACCACTTGACATGTTTCAACATGACCCCTTTATAACACTTAACCCCTTGGACCCACTTGACCATGCTAGAAATGACTATATAACCATAAGATCAAGAATAACATTTACCTTAATTTCATCAAAATAAACTTAAAAAATGTTAACCAAATCTTGAAAATATAATTTTGAGGATTTTACAAGGCATATGATGGACAACCTCAAGGGTTAGGTGACATGAAAAGTAAATTTTGAACTACAAGGGTTGAAATTTGGCTTGGGAGGCCAACTTATCAATAGTAAACATAGGAGAAAGAGAATTTAGATATGTATTCACCATTACACACACATAAGTGGGAGAAATAAATTTTAGTTTGATCTATATTCAGAGCATTGGAAATGTAGTGCACTTATTTTTACTTCAATAAGGATTGACCAAGGTTAGTCTAATTAAATCCCTTTCACTTGATTCCCCCTATTTGATATCTCAAGTGTTTGTGCATAAAACTAGTTTTTGATATTTTAGGTACATGTGTGAATGATAAAAAGGATAATAAGGTTGGAAATTAAAACAGTAAATTAGGTATATCATCTAGGCAATAATTAGAATATGAGTTGTCATATGGTCAAGATCAACCTATAGGGGTCAAAACTGACTGTTGGTATTGTCATCTTCTTGCTAGTTTTGTCTCACACCAAAAAAATCTCTAGTTACAAATAATATACCTAAATAGGGCCAAGATTGACCCATAAGGGTAAAAAATTATTTTTGGAACTATCTCTTCTTATTGGTTTTGTCCCAGACTAAAAATAATAATTAGTTTTAAAGAATTTGCCTACATAGGGTCAAGATCGATCCATAGAGGTCAACACTAACTATTTTTACTATATTATTTCTGATGTTAAAATACCATAATATAAATAAAAATAAAATATAAATATGAATTAAATACATTCACATAAGACAACTTCAAGTCAGAAAATAAGTGTGCACAGATTAGGGAAGTGTGACAAATAAGATAAATCTTTCTCTACCCTTTTGTATTTATTTGTTACACTTGTGAAACTTGCATGTTAAATAATTTTTGTCCAATTTGGATTTTTAAATATTCTATTAACTCATATTTATCTTGTATTATATTAATTTATATATAATAAAATGGGTATTGTTTCATTAATCTAATTTTAGATAAAACATATTGGTGAACCTACATAGTTTATTCAAAATTTAATACCTTAAGGTTTGTGTGTGAGGTATTTTTGGAATATTTCTTATTCATTTATTTATTTCCATCTTAGGTCTCATAAGTCCTAAAATTTCTACCTCTAATTGAAACCTTAATAGTGATCATCCTTTGGATTTTATATTTTTTAGTAACTTTGTACCCTATGTTTACTCTAATGAATGGATTAATGATTATCATTGTATGATTATTGATGATAGTTATGTATAAAATGAATGTTATTTTTAAGGTAGTGATTATAATTACAATTATGAAGAACATATAAAGAGGAAGAGGATGACTATACGATTTCTGAAATAAAAGAGCCTAACTCCCCTACTCCTTTAGAAATATATCTTAATCATATATTAGAAAAATAAGAACATTATTATATTTAAAATATCATAATTCCTATAGTGTTTCATGAATTAAAATCTAAATATTACTTATTTGAGAATACAACTCATTTATCTTTATAATTTGATACTACACTTTATTTCATTAAGTCTTATAAACATAGAAACAATGAACACTGCATTGATGCTTCTCATGATGATGAAAATGTTACAAAAGTTGTAATTCATTATTATTTAAATTTTATAGATTATTCAAAGGTTACAAAATTATTATGTGTTTCTCCTTTATTTTATTTAGTTGATAAAAATTATACAAAAGTAGAATGTAATTTTTCTTTAATTTCTCTAGATAACAAATGTTACGAAAGTAGAATGTGATTCTATTTTACTATCTCCAATGACATAAATATATAAAATTATAATGTGATTATTTTTTTCTCTCTATATGATGTAAATATTAAAAAGGTGGCATACTATCCTCATTTTCTTTCTTTTGACAATGAAAATGTTACAAAAGTAGCATATGATTCTCTTTTTATCTCTATAGATAATGTGAATGTTACAAAAGTAGAATGTGATTCTCTTTTTCTCTCTTCAGATAATGAAAATGTTGTAAAATTAAAATTTTATTCTCATTTTATCCCTCTTTAAGCAATTTTTTTTTCCTTCTCTCTAAATAGATGCATATGAGTATAATATCACTTTAACTCCTTCCAAAAATTCATGCAATAGTCAATTTATATATAAAAATATTTGTGACATTTAAAATGATATAATCTCTTATTTACAAAAATCACATGATATGAATGATCTTATATGAAAAAATTATAAATTAATTAATGATGTGGTCTTAGAATGTAATGATAGTAGTGACAATTCCATCATACCTTTGTTTCAAGTAGATGGTAAATAACAACCCATGAGTACACCTTTCCAAGCCTTAAATATTCCTACTGGCCATATTATATCTATGATGAATGTTATATGAGACCTTAAAAATCAAGTTTCAAATCTTAATTTTAAATCATCATCAAGTCATGCTATTATTATTAAGATAATATCATTCAAGATCAACTTATTACATGACATGTATTTGAGTATCCTTATCTAGAAGATTTTTTCATGCCTATGCTTCCTTTATTTGATGGTTTTGAAGACCTTCATTTAACATATTATGTATGTTATTTTGGTCATTGGGCCAAATGTGGATGCATATTATTAAAGGATTTTGATAGGAATCTAGAACAAGATGCTTGTAATTGGTTCTACAATATTCTTGATGGTTCTCTACCTACCTTTAAGAACCTATAAGACATATTATTATTATTATATTATCATAAGCATGAAATGTATAGATTAACATTGGAACATTTACAAATTTTAAATCAAGGTGATGATGAGTCCAATATATATTACACTATACCATTCAATAATTCTTTAAAATCTTTGACATATTGACCTTCAGATGTGGAAATACAATTCATATTCAATAAGGGCCTTATTTTTCCACTTAAATAATTATAATTTCACAATCCTTACATTTATTAAGATATATTATATAGGATGTGTACCAATACACATGTAGTTAGAAATAATGAAAGTAAACAACAAATTACTACCAAAAAGGTGAAATATAATGCATCTTCTCTAAAAAGAACAAGTATTGTCAAAGATGATTACGAAGTAAAATAAATAACAAAATAGGTTCATGATCCATCACATATTCCTAATTATAAACCAATAATTCATAGCAAGGATAAATCAATAAAGGTCTTAAATAAATTAAAAGAATCAACTTAAAAAATAGTTTTATGATAAAGGAATCTACTTCTATGAAGAGACAACCACTTCAGTCTGATCACCTTAGAGATAAACTATAAAAATCATATACACACATTACTAAATAAAAAAATTATTACTCTTCTTCTAAATTATTATCATCCACCTCACATATTTGATAAGATAAAAGGTCAACCATTTTTCACTTACCATGGTATTAATGAGCATTGTGCTAATGATTGTTATTATTTGTGACAAAATATCATACAACCTATTGATACAGGAGTTATTAAATTTGAGAACAAGACAAAAAATTATTATTCTCCCACTTATTCTCATTGCTATTCTAAAAATACTAAGAAATCACAAGACATTCTTAGTAAGGAACTAATAGTATGTCAAGATTTGCAGAAACAAACCACTATAATAAGTCCTTATTCTAGTTCACATTATACCACAACCAACTTATCCCACGATATTCCCACTCAGGAACCATTTTTCATTCAACCTCTCAATAGAGGTGGTACTAAAAAATGTCTAATATTGATGCTCCTAAATTATATGTCACAAGTGCCTCTATATCTTCTTTAAAATAAAAAATTAAGTAAATTATATATAAAACAATTGAAATTAGAAGTTAACAGAGTATCATAAAAATCATAATTAGAACCATTTTAAATTGTTCAAGAGCAAATTCATCAGCTAGATTATAGTGACTTTCTTTTTCCAAACACTCTTAGAGATTGATTTTGAGTAACATTATCATATACATGATACTAAAAAGTATGAAAGCTAATATACAAATAATTTAAAAAAACACATTATAAATATGCATCTCATGATATTTTAAAACAATCAAGAAATGAAATACAAAAATATAAAAACATTTAATACACACATGTAAACAAAATTAACATATGTGAAACAATATCATACATTAATATCAAAAATAAATGATTATAACATAAAAATATCAATAAATTATAGGGGAAACCTCATCATCTATATTATCACTAGTAATATTCCCTATGACCAATGAAATTGAGGCTCCATATCCATCCCCTCCACCCTGTATTGGGGGCTCAACCTTAGGATCATCTAATAAAACTAGAAATAATACAAACCACTATGCATTAGTCCCCCACTACATATAAAATACTTTACATCCCACACCATCACCCTTTACTAATGGTAAAATATCTTGATCCATCACCAAATTAGGATCCAATTTAAAACCTATAGGTCCTGGCCTAGAACATGTTGTAATAACATCTCTATTACTATGTGTCCAAGTATAGGGAAATGAAGGCACATATTGAATAAAACCAAAATTTTGAGTAACTCATTCATACTAAAATATCTCATATACACCCATAAATTGATCCTAAAATCATAAAATAACCCATATATGATGCAACTCTTAGACATCCTTCAAACACCTCCCATATACCATATATTATAGCCATTGAATAATTATAGGTTCCAGTCTATCCAATATCATCCTATACTCCATATTATCTAACCCCATTAGTAGTGGTAGTACCCACCAATATTTTAAGACATTATTATGATCCCAATCCTCATGAGGGATACCAAATGGATGCACTAAAATGATGTGCTCATATGCCCATACATGCAATAATGCCATTGATCCAAGTCCACCTACATGAAACTCCAATGTAAATCTATATAAGTCTTGATATAAATGTGATAGCATGATACATCCCGAGGAATATATCATATTCATCTCCTTAATTAACAAATAAATATAATACATATAATATAAGATAGGTACACCACACCATTTACTGCTACAACTGACACAAATATACAACATATGGATTTCTATAATTGTGAAACATATGATTATATAATTTGCTTCAGTAACACCGTGTCACCTTGATCAACACCATTTGTTCTACTTTCATATATATATGATATTTTTATATATATCATGGACCTTATTCATCTATCACTATGGCCCTCTCTCTAAAAATGTTTAGCTGTAAGACATGTCAAACATTATCCTATGTGATAGTCATCTCACCTATTAGCAATAAAAAATTACACATATTAGGGTTCCACCTCTCTACTAATATAATCATCAAATTCACATTATATGTATCTTATCATAATAAACCAACATGCACTAAATTGGCCTCCAATATCCATCAATCTATATCATCCAAACATAGTTCTATCAAGGTAATCATGTGTCACCCATATCAAAACTCCCATGCATGTAAATCAAGTTGCAAAAACATAACACATAGATTCATATAAGTTTTAAAAATAAATAAATAAAATATACAAGTATAAACTATTAAACAAAAAGAGTTAATAGTAAAAAGATAGAATTGACCCAAATAGGTCAAAAATGTTCGACATAAACATTCCATATAGGATAATGTCATCCCATTTGGGATAATCATGTCATAAGTTGGATGATCCCATCTCAACAAATCAAATTGATCAATTTATGAATTTATAACTCCCAAAAATTCCCAAAAAACAAAAAACTTAAAAATTCATAAATTCATAAAAATGATAACATATCATATAATTTACTTAAAAAATAAAATATTTATGATACATACCAAATTGTTTGTAGTTTATGTCTATAAAATAATTTGCAAGCACTCAAATTGAAGTATAAATGCAACCCATCAGCTAGGCATCTTGGAAACTTAGAGCTCCATTCTCACAATAAAATAATGAAAATGAAATTATAATTTTTTTCATCCTACTATTTATGTAATTTGACTTTATATAAATTTTATTTACTGTGCTTATTGCATGATTAATTTAATCATTAATCAAAACTTCTATACTTGATATCTCGAGTCCTAGTTATTAAAAAAATGTCCTACAAATTTAATTGGGACACACATAATGCCTTATCCTAAATCATAATGCTACTTCTTTAACAAATCCCCATTAAAATGGTAAATTTTAAAATCATAATATAAATGCCATTTCTTTTAGCAATCACACATAGTAATTAAATGTGACTATCCCATATTATATCATTTATACTCTCTTGAAACTATTATGATTTACATAATGATAACTTTAAAATATAATACATGATATTATAGCCATTCCAATTGATCAAAATTATCTGACTCACTATATCTTTCAATTCGATCAATTTTTTAAACTCATCCCTCACCTCAAAATGGGCACAAACATGGGGCAAAAAATCTAACATTACTACAAAACTTCTATAATTTAAATATTCAATTCTTTATTATGCCATTATGAAACATTAGAGGTTCTTATATAAGTACAATATTTGGGAGCATATGACATGCATATTCATCAGATCAGAGATTAAAAATTTCATAAAATACATTATTATAGATTTTAGTTGATTCATAAAGGTTTAAACTTTCAATCATTAACACAAATTATGGGGGAATATGCCATGCATATACACTTACATTACAAGAAAATAGTATGGATCCATGCATTATGGGTGCATGACACATATTCATGCTCAAGTTTCAAACCTAATTTAAAACTACATAAATTTATATAATTTGTATTCATCAATGGGGGCATGATACATATTCATGCCATATTTTCAATACTATTTTCTATCTATGTTCATAGTAGGGGCATGGATGTTATTCATTCTCTTTTTATCATGCATACATGAATGAATAAAAAAGTGAAAATTGAATTTAAAGACATATATAATGACCAATTCATTTAAAGTTCATAGTGCATAACTAGGAGATTATACACCCTCCAACACTATAGCCTATGATCTATTATGGATTATAACCTATTTCACATCTTGGGGTTAAAAATAAAAACATAAATTGAGGGATGTACATCCCATAATAGTTTTTATTTTCTATATATGTACAATTAAAATTGGGTCTTGATCACTCTTAATTATCTTGTTTTTAATAGATGATAAAATTTCTTGAACAATATGGTTACTAAAGTCAACACATTAGGGTTTCTACATCCCTCAATGGTTTTACTCATCATATTGACCACTTGAAATATTATCCATTTTCATGGTCAAGAAATGAATAAAATCTAAAAGTTCCCTCTTATTATCCATGGTGATTAGTTCAAATCTTGACCCTCAACATTCCTATTTTTCCATGCCACACATACCTGTGCAATTATTCCTTGAAAAATGTTTACAAATTTTCATTTGTGGTTATATATTTTTCTTCACATGTAAATTTAATCATGTCTAATTACATGCATATTTTATTTGAAATGACCTAAAAAAATTGAATCTCCCTTCTTTCAAAATTTACAACAGAAGTTGAAATGGTTTATGACCTAGAACTTGGTTTTACATGACCTATCATAACCTTTATGCACATAGGACCCTTAGTCATGGTAATTACCCATAAAATATTTTATGGGAAAGATTAGTTCCCTAGGGAGATCCGTGTGCAATTCAAGGTGTATCAATATGTGTTCATAATGATATATCTAGAATTACATGGTAGAAAACACCTTCCCAATAGGACCACATATGTGTCTTTATCCTACCTAAACATTTGACATCCATGATAACTTGATATAGGCTAGGGTAGTTAAATTTACCTTATTTTATCTTGTTATATCTAAGTTAAATACTTATGTTATCGATGTTATTCGAATGTTAAGGATGAAACAAGAATTTACTTCCAAGTCAAGTTCATAACATTATTATATCTAATTTAACTAATGATACTGATTTAAATATATTTTAGAGTTTGACCTTTGTCTATGCACTTTTAAGATGCAATTGAATTTTTATGCACTTGATGTATGTGAAAGGCCATGATGGTAATATCCCTAATTTTTAGATCATTATATCACGATCTATGGTTACAAGGTTATTGCACTTCATGCCTTCATTTTATAAAATAAATTATTGTTTTAAGTAATTAATTGATTATAATTCTTTCCAAGTCAATATTATTTATGATCAAATATGATACTTTCCATTTATAGTGGCAACATACTCTTATTAGACAATCATGTAAATAATCTTATAGAGATTTATACTTCTCTAGTATTATTTACACGTGTGTCATAACTAAATTACTAACATGAATATATAATTATCTTAATCTTAATCTAATATTCATTAACTACTAAAAAATTTCACTCAAAAAAGGAAACTTCTTTGTCATTATAACTCACCATCCATATTTATACTCAAATATTTATATGCACTAGTTGTGAAAAATAATATGGGCTAGAATTTGGAACAATAGTTACTAATAATCTTACATCTAAATTAATTCTTAACTAAGGAATTTATGAGACCTTCCTACAATCCATAAAATAAAATAGGTACTTTTTATTTAGTTGTTACTTATGGAGAATGACATAATATGGTCATTATGACAAAAGGAAGGGAAATAATGTTTGTAACTATTTTGACCTAGATTCATTAATAACTAAAAGAAATTAAGACAAGAGTTATCTTTCTGAAAATGAAACATAATTAATTAGACTAGATATAATTTCATTGAGTAAATATTCTAAATATCTTGGTAATAAACCCTGATATACTTAGCAATTTATAATGTCTTTATTTATAGTGCTAATAGTTTTAAACATAAGACTGAATTGAATCATAGTCTTGTAAGTAGTCAATTATTTACTCATTTCATTGCTTTATGTAATATAAATGCATTCAAGATCATATCACTGGTTATGAAAATAAAAGATCAATCACCTAATAATAATATGCAAATCAAATTAATATGGAAAAATAAATTATACAAGAAGTAGAATAATTGTTAATAAGGTTGGAACTAAGTACTATAACATCCTATAGAAAAAATCACTTATAGGTAGTCCTTAGAAAACAAAAAGTAGGCTAAATAATTTAATTTGAAACAAATGTATTTTAAAGTCATAAATAGTTACACAATGGTAAGGAGTGTAGTACTAATTAATTCAATGACTATCCATTAATGATAATTTAAGCAAGAATATACATGCTTATTAATCAAGGTGCATAATTTAATTATTTAGCAAATCTTAACTAACTCCCAATTATCTAATTGTAACATATAATAAACATATGAAGGAACATTCATTAAATCACTATAAGTGTCCAAGTTCCCATATAATAGAAGATGGTACAAGATTTAATAAGCATTTATACTCATACTGAGCAATAAGAACATCTAGGTTCAACATCATATGGACACACTCATAGTTGATAGTAACTAAGATTCATAACACAATCCAAGGGATTTAAACATAATAATATAGCTGAAAGTAAATTTCCAATCCAAAGATCTAATAGAGCAAATAAAGTATGAGAGAATATTCACTCAATATAACTAAAATTTAGAATTATAAAAACCAATTTTTTACAACACAATGAAGGGAATAATGAAACATCTATTATATAATAGTATTAAATGATTCCATCTAAAATATTAAACAAGTAAAATTATGCATTATAAAACATGTTCATCAACTACATCAAAAAATGGATTAATATAACAAAGTACTGCAATCAATAATAAATTAGTTGAGTAGTAAGCATGTTGTCTTCCTTATACAAGCCATCTCATCTTGACCTATTTTATGAGACCACCAATTAGTGGCCCTTACCACCCCCAACCATTAGATGAGAGGTGGAGTCTAAATTTTGAGACTTCTAGAATGCAAGAAAGCACAATAAGGGAAAAGATCCTTAACTTGAAACATTTATAACAACAAAAATTTCACACTAAAATTTAAATATAGACACTAGTAAATAATCCTGGGCAACCCTAGTCTTCATCTAAAGGAGATTTTAGAATCTGACTACTTATTTAATTTACCTCACTCTTATTTCATCACATGTTCCAAGTATACTAGGATAAAAAAATAGAGCACTATTCAGATAAGATGTAGACCTAACACAAAAAAATAATGAGAATTAAAATTGTAACAAACTGCCAAGGTTTTAAACATTTCACATATTTATTACTAGTTGACCAAATATGGACATTTAGTCACTTAAAAAAGTGTGATATTGTGATGAAGTTTCTAGATTTAGTTATTATATAAATATTTCAAATTTAATACTAGGAAAATCATAGGATTGTACAAGCCCAATTATTATAATTTTTTTTCTTAACCCCAGGTATACTGATGAATAACTTAAAACATTCCTCCTTATAATGGCATATTGAAGTCTAATAGTATACTCAACCATATGCATGATATTCCAAGTAGAAAAACCCCAAAATACCAACATCAAGTATTCATTAAAAACCCATAAAATTTTACGCACATGTATCACCATATTAGATAACCTTTCAAATTGATTTCCTCTAAAATCAAAGTCAGGGCAGCAAACAAAAACCCACAAAGTGGTGTGAACAAAAGACCAAGAAAATTCCTAATGTTGAACTAGGTTGATTTATTCCAGTAGGGTGATAAAAAAAACTAGACAAATATCATAATAATTATGATGCTATTATTATGACAAAATTTTGACTAAACTAGATAGTTTTAAAACCCCTAAAAAACCTAAAGTAACTAGACTAACTCTTTAATAATCTATTTGAGGTAGTAGTGGATTTTTATCAATTTAAGTCCATATTCAAACCCTTACAGGTTCATCAGGAAGTCCTATGACTTCTTTATGAACCCGTAAGTAATTTTTTAAATATTACTTGCCCTTAGAACTAGTAATGAACACAACATTATTTTAAAGAGATAATAAAATGTAGAACTTATTTATTTTATTACAATTGAATGGAAGAGAAAGAAAATTTTTATTCTTACTTTCCCCTTTTCTAGCCTCAGCCCCAAGTAGGTCGATTCTCTCTCTAGGCATGGTTTTCATGCCCTCAGATATTTTCCTTGCTACTATCATGCCCTTAGATTTTCAATTTCTTCCCTAGATCTCTCTGTGCCTCCCTACCTCTCCTCCTCAACTAACCCCAATGACCAACAAGAAAAAATGGGCATTGGGGGTCATGATAAGTTCCTCCCAAGTCTAAAAAATTAATGGCATGATTAGATTATAGAAAGACCCAAAAATTTGCAATGATGAAATTTTCATTTGGGGTTAAAGGCCCATGAATCCCCTAAGTTATTATGACAAATATAATTTTTCAAAGTAATGTTATTATTAATAATTTGACTTAGGAGACAATTTATTTAGGGTCCCTTACTAAGATATTGAAGGGAAGTGACATGAGAAGGGTTTGAACAATACCAAGGCACACCCAAGCATATCAATATGGTTTAAAAATATATAAATAATAATTCTAAGGTTCAAACCATGACACTCAAAATATTGACACCAATCAAGGCTTATCAAGTAAGGAAGATAACATTTCCAAGGCTCATATAAGAGTGGAACAAGTATACATTGTCAACAAAGATCTAAACAAAATATGAAGTGACCACAAAAATAAAAAGGTAAAGGATAAACCATAAATTACCACATACATGACAAGACAAGTAATCCCACACATTATTAAAACATGCAAAATGAAGATGAAGATGAAGATGGTTGAAAATGAAAATAATAATAATAATATAAAATATTACAAGTGACAAAATGGATAGACTAATAAAAGTGTTTACAACTCAATATAATATCCCTTTTTACCTGTGTTGGTTTCCCTTGTTCCTTATCCCCTAACCATCATAATCCACCACCAACCTAGCTCATTTTACCATTAATTGAACCCACAAATGGCATAAATAGTACTTGTAACATGTAACAATATGAAAATATGACTTGAATAACATAATGTAGAAAATCAAATGTCAAAACCAAATTAACTCATATACAAAATAAACTCTAGCTATAGCATTTTGTGTAGTTTCTGAAAACATATTAAAATAATGACTCCAAGTATAGCTGAATAGTGTAAAAGTATACTAAAAATATGTATAACAATATATAAATGAAATATGAAGGTAGGGTTATAAAAATTTTCTTAGGAACACTCTACATCATTATAACACATGATAAATCTTCACAAAATTCATCTACACAAGTTTTCATTCTCTTTTTACATTTTATCAAGTATTTGTAGTTTCAATAAAATTCAAGATTAAAGTGGTGGAAATGTAGACACACAAATTTGGTATAATCATTGTTTTATAATGTATTTTAGCCACTTTTCATATACGGATCTTAGTTAATAAATAATTACTTAGTGGTGTATCTATTTTATGTTTTCCCATTTTAATTTTAATTTTTATATGATTTTGTGATCCATTTTTTCCATCCACTTTACTTACATCACATTTAAAACTATATATCTCTAAACACTTTTATTATTTCAAGGATATTTTCATCCTAGGATAGGGTAAACTTGTAAGGGTAAATGCCAACCCTAGATTTTAACCTCTTCCCAATGATCTTAACCCTTGGTATTTTATTTTCATTTTTTGACATTTTCCCCCTTCTTAGCCATTGCTTTTGGGTCCCCTTTTATGTCGTTGGGTATATTTTGCACACCAATATGTTTTTAATTTGAATTATGAAATATTCCTATATATACATACTTACTAAGATGCACTTAAAATAAGCACTCTCACATTTCAAGAGTTATACAGAGTTTTATATTGATTTCACTAAATTAATAGAGATATATCTAAAGTAATATTACATTTGCACATTTTTTCCAAAGGTAAACATAGGATAAATAAAATTTATATTTTAATTCACTATTGTGTACATGCGTAAGTGGGAGAACTAAAATTGAGTTTGAACCCTATTCGAAGAATTAGAAATTTAGTGTAACACTTGGTCTATAAACAAGGATGACTAAGGTCAGTCCAAATCAATCCCTTTTGTCTAATTCCACCCTATTTGATATATCAAATGTTTGTGAAGGAAGCTAAAGTTTGATATTGTAGGTACATGCACACATGCTAAAAAATCTAAAAAGTTAGTAAATGATATTAATAAATCATGTGAAGAATCCAAGAAAGAATTAGAATATGAGTTACCATAGGGTCAAGATCAATCCATAATGGTCAAAATCAACTATTGATATTGTCGTCTTAATGTTGGTTTTATCCCCTACCAAAATAATCATCAGTTGTAAAGAATAAACATGCATAGGGTCAATATCGACCCATATGGGTCAAAACTGAATATTGGTACTATCCTATTCATGTTGCTTCTATCTTAGACTATAAATGATCACTAGTTATAAATAAGCTACCTACATAAAGTCAAGATTGACTCATAGAAGTTAAAATTGGCTCTTGTTATTGTATTTTTTATGATGAAGTTGTCATAGATCATAAATAATTACCATATATAAAGACAAACACAATACAATCACTTCACATAACTTTAGGTTAGAAAACTAGTCTATAAAGATTAGGGAAGTGCAATAAATATGCTAAGTCTTTCTATTAACTCTTGCATTTTCTTATTTCACATGTTGAACTTGCATGTTAAATCCTTCTTGTCAAATTGGGTTTTTTGTATATTCTATTAACTTATAGTCAACTTGTATTTTGTTAGTATCTATCTAATTAAAGGGTTATCTTTCATTAATTTAATATTAGATAAAATAATATACAAGAAAAAACATCCAAATAATCTAATTTTTTAGGCTAACATTTAGATAAGAGAGTGTTTTACTTGACAATAAGGGATAACAAATAACATAGATGATTATAATGATGATGATTATATTAATGAATTTAAAATGATGATAACAATGATGATGGTGATCTATTATATTTTTTATACTTGTACGCACATAGACATCTTAATATTATTATTGATGATATGACTACTTATACTTGTATACAATATGATGATGATTCAACTGATGTTATTGGTTAGCATTGATTTTTAAACCCATATGATTTCACATAAAGTTTTTATATTTTCTAGTATATAGTTTCCTTTGGTTTAATTATTTATTTTATTTCTTTCCTCCTCTTTGCTTGCTTGGTTTAGAATTATTTATTCCTTTATTTAACACGTGAATTTTGGAAATATTTGTGTGTTCTTTATCCTTATTCATTATTTTTTTACACACTTATGTCTTCTTTTACTTCCATCTTCTGCTAGTTTTCCCATGCTATTTGTTTATTTTTTTTTAATTCTGAACTTACCTTATTTCATCATTCCTCTAATATTTTATAAGTCCTTTATTTTTTATATCTTCCCTATCTTCTATCATTTATCATGTGCTTTAAGTTTCTTATTTCATTTTTATCATTCTTCTTATTCTTGTAGTTCATTCTTCTTATAAATATGCACAATATTTCTATCCTTTCCCCTTTATTGGTTGTGTTAGTTTGTTTTCTTCACCACCCTTACCTTTGTTTACCGTGTCTCATCCAAAAATATTACGCTAACTTCCACATGATGAAAACACATTCTATCTTGAGGTCACATCCCCACAATATAGATGGGTTTGTATATTAGTACGGATCCCACTTTCTTCATCTTGATTTTGCCTCATGTTTTCCCATGTGTGATTAAGCTACTTTATTAGATTTATCATGTCATTTTTAATTAATTTGCCTTTGTTTTTTAGTTTTATTTGGTATGAAACTTGGCATCTTAGGATTATATTATTATTTAAATATTTTAAATTGATGACACACATACTATGGATTGTATTATTGAGATAGATTGTACACGTACATATGTATGGTTAGAGCTTCACAGTTAGTTAGGGCACATATCATGCTTGTTTTGGGGGAATTATGGAGGCCATCTCAAGGAAATGCTCCAAGTTCTATATTTTATGATTTAACTTATCATATTGATCTTGCATTTAATCTTATGTATTACATTTTATTTTAAATATTACATGTAACTTTGTGTGTTTAGTGTTTTTATGTATTCTCTTGTTCCTATAACACTTGTTATTTATTAAATGTTATTTTTAAATTGATTATTGGATTATTTATGTGTTATAAGTATATTTTATTCCATTGTGCTTGATGTTATTTATTTATATGCTTATTATTCATCATGTTTTTCCTATTTCCCTAGTGATTGATGAGTGTTCCTTACTTCCTTCATATACTATGTGTCACATGCTTATAATTTTTTTGTGTTGTTATTACCTTTTCTCTCTATATATAATATACATATGACTATGTTTATTATATTTACTTTGTATGTGGCATGATTAAAGTGTGTTTTGTATGCCTTTCTTGATTTTTATGTTTACACTATGTTACTATATAATTAGTGCCATGATCTATATGATTCAAAATTATATTTTATTTTACATGAACCATATCATGTAGATGTTCTTATTTTATTTTCTACATTTACACAATTCATATCTTGCATATATTTGGGAAAAGGATCCATATTTGTGATTTCCATTGATACATTTGATATTACACTTCTTATATTGGGCATGGTATTTTAAAGCTTCATCTATTTTATCTTTGCATACAAGTTCATACTATTATTATGCTTAGATTTACTATATGTTATATATGGGGGTCATATTATTGTTACCATGCCTACATTGTTTATATATTATTGTGTTGGGGGAATAATACACTTTTGCTTATATATATGACTTTAATATCATGTGGTGCCATTTATATATGACATACCTTTCATCATGATATCTTACTATGTTATTCATCAATGCTTTTATTTCATATTTTACACATGGTACACAATTATTTATTTTATTATATGTACTTCACAAATTTTCCAACATCTAAAAATAGGGACAAAGTTTATCCATTTCTATCTTCTACACCAAACCTCTAGAATATTTGATACCATTTATTCCTCAATGAGAGGAAAGTTACAAATTGATATTCTAGATGTACATATCATATGATACTTTTTCCCACCATAGGATACCTCCAATATAATTTATATATTTATATTTACTTTATTCTCATTTACATATAGTATAATTTTTATCACAATAATTTATACTTACAATGGATGTAGAAATTATCATAGGTTCTGAGACAGATTTCTATGGGGGAATCTATACATATTCTAACCATACCAAATGTATATTTTCCAATATTTTTATTTTTGGATTTCAATACTCTAGATTTGTAAAAACTTATCCATGTATATGTTTTCATATTATTAATTGTAAGACACTTACACTAGAATGTGAGGAACACATGTTTTTATCATAAGACACATGAGCATGGATGTTTTTTGTAAGATATTTATAACTATTCACGATGGAAATTATGTGACCTCTTTTTCTTCATGATTTTAAGTTCATCATCATTCCTATACTAATTTTTATAAATCTTAAATATTTTAATTATTAAGGCATATTTTATGAACCCTACATGTAAGTTTGTATGTTATACTTTGATATATATGCATGCACACACATCTAAAGAGGCATTGTGTAGATACCTAATTTTGGTCAAGGTAGCCTATTAATTATCAAATTGAATTCTTCTAGGGTAATTGTGTGTTTTTAAATAATTAGTTCATATTAGGATAACATTGAAATGTTTTCCATATTTTTTTACCTATTTTACTTTGTTTATTTCCCTTCATTTCTCTCTCCTATTTCTCTTTCTTTCCTTATTAGTTTTATGTTGGTTTGGGTCTATTACCTAATATAGTACACTATATGGTTATGATGTGGGCACATGTGACCCTTTCTTATGTCTTTCATGCCTTACATTACCTATTCATCCACATTTCTTACTAATTATATGTAATCTTGAAAACTAATTTGGTCTTAATTTGAGCTTGAAAAGTCTTTAAATACACAAGCACATTAGTTAAATAGGATGTTAAAAAATATACATGTAATAATTAAGTGATAAGTGAATTGTGATAGAAAAATTTAAGTTTTATTAAAGAGAAAAATCTGATAAATTAGTGTAGAATTTGATTCAAGAATTGAAGTTTTCATTTGCATTGTGCCACTTGTCATACTAACATGAAAATTCATATATGATTAGGGTTTGCATTCATGAATTTATCATTGAAGTGCATCAAATGTTGTCTTCCAAAATTTATCTAAAATAAAGGCATAATAATAATGTATGGTTGACATAGGCCCCTCATTGACTCACTTATTTTTTTATTGGTCTTTGATGAGTTTTTAGGGTTATAGAGAAGGATATCAAAAGTAAAGATCTATAAAGAATTTAAGAAAAGAGAGAGTTTTTTGGAGCCCCACAATCCACCAAAATTGTCATCAAAACATCAAATCCATGGTCTTAGTAGTCTAAAAAAATGTTATTCATATAGAGGAAGAATAATTTTATATTCATTCCATTCAAACAAAAAGGATTCCAGAGCTTTTATTTATACACAAATATATGCTCTTAATAGTCCCAGTAAATCTAGAAGAGCATTATCAAATTAAACAACCTACCTCCTTTTGGGTAAAATAACATGCCCAGATTAAAAGATAATCAAATTCAATTCTTAAAATATTTTAACTACCTATCTATGGTGAGTAACCATTTACTAATTACTAACTACAAACAACTATAAGTAATAAATTGTTATTTATTTACAATGGTGAATTAATCACCTCAATATCCCCCCCCTTAATTTAGCATTGTCTCAAGTGAATAGGATAAATTTTCTAAATTCCTTAAATTTTTATTGCACAAGTGATTTAGTAAAAAAATCTACACATTATTGATTTATCAAGAAATATTAGAACTAGATGTTGTTATTCTGAACATGTTTGTGGATGAAATGAACTTTCACCTCAATATGTTCAGTGTGTTCATGAAATGCCAGATTGTGAACAATCTTCACTACTCCTTCATCGTATAGATGAATAATTGTTGGTTGATTATTTGGTAATCCAAATCCTTCAAGTATACATCTGAGCTGAATCTCTTCATAGATAGCTCCTCCTACGATGTGATATTTTTATTCTATAGAGGACCTTGAAACACATTTTTTTTCTTACTCCCCCATGATATCGGTCTAGATCTAAAAAATAAAACAAATCTTGAAGTGGATTTCCTATCATCAATGTTTTTGTATGATTCAAGTTTGAGTATCCTATCAAGAATAAGTTATCATTCTTCTTATATTCTAGGCCAAAATCCATAGTTCCTATGATTTACCTAAATACTCACTTTGCTTCTTTCCATTAACTGATCATAGGATATTGCATGAAACTTGAGAGATAACTGATAGCATAGTTGTTGCCTAGCCTAGTGTAGGTCAGGTAAATGAGACTCCCCATCAGTTGTTAGTATAGAGTTGCATTTACCTATGGTGATGGATCTACTTGAGACAATTGAAGTTTTTTCTCCATAGGTGTGGAAATTTCTCAAGCATTACCCTAGCATATTTGATATAAGATATAAAAATGTGATTTTCTCTCTACCAAAATTTTAAGCCAAGATAATAATGCATAAACCTGAGATATAACATGTCAAATGATCAATTTAGATCTTTATTTATTGATTCAATCATATTCACTGAACTACCAGTGATGACTAGATCATTGACATATACAATGACAATTACTATCTCCCCCCTTATTGTTTAAGGTAGATATTGGGATCATAAGGACTCATTTTGAATTCATGTTTTAATAAATGCTCATCAATCTTCATATACCATGCCCTGGGAGCCTATTTTAGACCATATAATGATTTGACAAAACTATAAATTTTATCTTCTTTTATTGATTTACAAACCTTCTGGTTGAGTCATGTAGACTTATTCCTATAAGTCCCCATTAATGAAGGAAATTTTCACATCCCTTTGATGGAATTTATATACAAATTGTGCTCTAGAGGAAAAATCATCCTGATAGTTTTGATCTTTGTTATGGGAGCAAATGTCTCCTCATATTCTATGCCTTCTTTCTGAGCATACTACTTTACAACTAGTCTTACCTTGTGCTTGTCGAGACTACCATCTACTTTATACTTCATCTTGAAGATCCATTTGCATCTAATTAGTTTCTTCCTTGGTGGAAGATATACAAGATTCCATTATTTATTTTTCATTAGTGAATTATATTCTACATCCATAGCATATTTCTAAGGTTTTAATTGTAGGGCATGTTGAACTATAGAGGGCTTGATATATTCAATAACTATACTCATTAATTCTAAATTGACCTTACCTCAATCCATACTATGATTCCTTAGTCCAGTGGTGGATGTGTTTGGAACACCATATAATTTTGCATCTCTAAGAGTATTTATATATTGTTTAGTCATACTTTGAATAGTTTTTTGGGTGGTGGAGCTACACCATTATTACCATCATCATTACTGTATTTATTTGGGAGATCACCATCCTCTATATGTTCTATGGGATTGATTTGTTTATCAGGTGAAATTATATAAGGAGCTTATACATCTTTATTTTCAAAGAACTCAACATCCCTACTGGTGTATATCTTTTTGTTTTTTGGATCCATGAGTCTATAGGAAAGTGCTTCTTCACTATAGCCTAAGAACACATATTTTTTGTCTTTCATATCAGGTTTAGGCCATTCTAATTTGGGAATGTACATACTTGATTGGCATCAAAAAATTCAAAGATGTGTTATAGATGGATTTTTCCTTGACTAGGATTCATGTGGAGTTACTCCATCAATAACTATAGTGGGTACTTTATTGAGTAGATATATGATAGTTTTGACAACTTCTGCCCAAAAGGCCTTTATCAACCCTAAATCATGTATCATACATTACACCATTCCTATAATAGTATGATTCCTCTATTCAATAACTACATTTTGTTGTGGTGTATGTGGAGGTACCATTTGATGATGAATGCCATTTTCTTGTAAAAACTATTTAAACTCATTATCAGTGAATTCCCCCCCTCCATGTTCTAAGTGAAAGGTCTTGATTTTTTGACCAAATTCTATTTCAAAAACCACTTTGAATTGATTTAAAGTTTTAAAGGCTTGAATATTTATTTTCACACAATAGACCCACATTTTTATAGAATAATAATCAACAAAAAGCATGAATTACTTAAATCCAACATGGTTAGGTGTCATTGGTCTACATAGATCAATGTGAACCAAATCAAGTTTACCATTGGATTTATAAGTAATTTAATGAAATGGAAATCTATGTTTCTTACCTCATAATAAATCATGACATTTGTTTATACCCTTTTAATAGTTGGTAAGCCTCTTACCTTGTTGTAGTGGTGGAATGTGTCGAGATATCAAAAACTGATGTGGCCAAATCTTCTATGCCATAATTATGTTGAGTCTGTGTCCTTTGCTATGAGTGCCTAATTATTTTTTTGAATGAAATCAAGGTGAGACATATGATTCACATTGGATTCTTGTGCAATAATTTTGGACTTTCTATATTTGTCTCTAATCAAACATGATTTCTTTCCACCTTTATAGTTAGAGTTAATCTTAAAATTATGGTCTAAGAGTTGACTCACTAATAAAAAGTTTTTGGTTAAACCAAGTACATAAAGAACATCTATGATTTTACATGTCTGTGTGCTTAGGGGTAAGGTGATGCTGCGAATTCCTTGCATATAGTATGAGGTATCATCACCTAAAGAAACATGATTTTTTTTGGGTGTGTCCTTCAAAGTGAAAAAAGAATCTTTTCTACCTATCATATATTGGGTTGCACCTGAGTCAACATACCGTATGTCTTTTGTGATGTGGATTCATTATGGATATCTATAGAGTACATGAAGTTATTTTCATCATCATGTTCTTGTTTAAAAATATTGCCTTGTTGCTTTGATTTCTTATGCCAAGTCCCCTTTTTTATATCCTTGTGGCTTGCTAAATGATCTAGGGGATGATTGTTGGTTATTAGACTTATGACCAATAGAGGATATTTTTTTAAAGGTATTATACCAATAATATTTGAGTTCATGTCCCTGACAACCATAAATGAGATATTGTTTTTGTGATTTTACTCCTTGTGAATTCTACCTTGGATGATGTTTTGATGAATATTTGACTGGTTTCTTACCTTTCTATTGATGACAATCTAGTACATGTTCTTGGTTGTCATGAGTATTGAAAGACTGTTCCTATTATAATATATTTACTAGTTTTTCAAAACTTGGTTTCTATTCTATGATAGTCAAAGTGGTCACAAAAATATTATATGAGGGTGGCAGTGCTCTCAATATAATAGGTACAAAAGAGTCATCTAAATTTATCTCACCCAAGGATTGAAGTGATACCCTTAGCATTACAACACATCTTTAAAAGGCCTCCACTATTTCTCTTGATCTTAATTTGAGAAAGTGGAATTGATTTTATAGATGCAAAATAGTACTCTCATTTTTGGCCTCATATATAGTTTGGAGCTTGTCCCAATATTCCTTAGCTATTTTGGCTTCATGTATGTGTGGTTTTACTTTATCTATTACTATGAACATGATTATCAACTTAGCCTTTTGGTTGGTTTTGTCAAAATTACATTTTTGATCAATGTCTATTGCATATTAGGTATATGAGCCATCTACTACTGACCAAATTTATTAAAACTCCAGTTGAGATCTAAGATTTGTCTTTTGATCAAAATAGTTGTCACATTTGAGGACCTATGAATCCAACAAAAAGAATTTTGAAGACTATGTAACTATTATCAAGATTGTATGTGATGGATTAGTTCCTTATCATTCTAGCTATACAAGTCTCCCTTTATATATACCATTAAAGTGATATATCATTCCCTTCCTTTATGCCTATTAATATAGAGAATAATATTTCCCTTTATATATACCTAGTGGTATGCAAAAAAAGCATAAACATATAAGAAAGAGTCTGATACTTGGTACCTAGATAGTAATGAAAAGGGTTTGTCCAATCACTAGCACCTACTTAGCTAGATTTCCACATTCACATGTGTAACTTTGCTATATACTTGGAAATTCCACATGTTCGGATTTTTTCATTTTATTTTTAATGAATAGGTAAATTAATGGAAGGAAATGAGTGTGTGTGCATTATTTCTCTCTGATGATTTAAAGGGTCAATGCCTAGAAATTGTTATTGTATTTAAGTTTTGTATGTGGTAACTCAAGCATGATGACATTAGCCATAAATATGACTCAAAGGAATATCTTTGATTGAACAATGCGATCAAGTTTAAAAACTCATGATTTTGTGAAACATAATAAAAGTTACAATTTCTTGAAAGATAATCTAAAATTTACAATATGTGCATAAAGAAATTTACACTCCTTTTTCCAAAAAAATGAAATTTTGAGTTTGGGCCTTTTAACCTCTTTTGGTAATTTTTTTTTAATTTTTCCATTTTCCTTTTTTTAATAAAAACTTTTCTTTAACTATTAGTTTTCTCGATAAACTGGTTATCTATAACTAATTTTAGTTAGTTGGCCAAATTTGGCAGTTTTTCTAAAAATAATTCTAGCTAAGTTTTGAACCTGAAACCTATCCTTTTCTAAATTTCCCTCTTTCCAAGTGTGGTATATGATTTTTCATGAATTCAAGGTCAAAACATTTTATTTATTTTCAATTTCTAGATGTTTTAAGACTAAAAAAGGTTATGAGGAAAGAGATTGACCTTATGACCTCTTTGTTTTCAAAGTCTTAATATTTTCTAGCCAACCACTTGGGTGCTACACTCCTTTGACTATATATTTGAAAAATATTATTTTTGACATGCAGTCAAAGCTGAATAAGAAATAAAAATAGAAAACCCTATTTAATATAAGGTTACCTTGTTATGGTAAAGTGTCATTTTTTTGTTTATCAGTTGTGTTAGGAGTTGAATATTGCCAAATACATGTAACCTTAACTTATTTATGATTAATAACTACTCATCCATTCATTCTAGTATGATTTTACAATATTCAGTATGCTAGGATATCTATAGTCATTGCTTCAGGGAGATGTCACTCATCTTCTTTTGGTGATGAGGAGAGTAAGGTAGAAGTAAGGTGCCTTATTTTAAGCTGTGAATCCTAGTGATTTTGGGTTTGATTCCCTCCTAATTAATTCATGAGAATACACATTCTAATAAATATAAGCTTATATTTGAGAAATGCTTTCCTTCTATAATGGTAAGTTGGTCCTTCCACTCCAATATGTTATACAAAGTCACTAAATGCATAGAGGTGTAGATTGATTTTATGTATAGGGAAATGAGATCATATGCTTCTCATTATGTCCTCCCAAGTTTAGATATCATAATGCCCTATTTTATATAATAAGAATAAAAAAATGAAGATAAACAGTGTCACGATGCTCCACCTCTTGATTTTTCTTCTCTTAGAAATTACAATGAGGGCATGGGCTTCTCATTTCCTCATAGGTTCAGAGTTGTAGAACTCTAATACCTGATATAAAGGAAGAATAATTATGTATTCATTCCATCAAACAAAATATGATTACATATATTTTATTTATACAAGAACATACGCTCTTAATAGTCCTGATAAATCTAGGAGATCATTATTAGATTAAACAACCTACCTCCTACATAATAATCTGGGTAAAATAACATGGCTAGATTAAAAGATAATTAGATTTAATTCTTAAAATAATTTAACTACCTATCTACAAGGAGTAACCATTTAATAATTACTAACTAAAAATAACTATAAGTAATAAATTATTACTTATTTATTTAAAATGGTGAATTAATCACCTCAATAATTCATTCATCCTAAGATTTTTTATTTTTTGTTCATTGTGTCATCTAGATCTATGTTTGGCACTTTTTATTTTCAAGTGTCACCATAGTCAAAATCCTTCAAATTTTATTATAAAAAAATATCCATAAACTTATTTTTTATTATATAATATTCATTACTATAATGAGGACTGAGTTTAATTTTTTATTAAATTAAATTTAGTTAGATCTAATTGTAAAGTAGTTTAGGTGAATGTAGTGCATTTTGATGTAAAACCACTTTCCCTATGCTATAAGAAGCATGTTAACAAGGTTAATGAATTTGAGAAGTAACAAATGAATTATTGGGAATAACTTAAGAAGCATTTAAATCATCTTGAGAAGGTAAAGATACATCACCAAGAGTATAAATAATAGAAATAGGAGGAATAGTTTAAAAATAAATTTTGGAAATGACGATATTATTAGGCATAAATAGGGACCATTGAGGAGTTAGATATATTCATTTAAAATATTCATTATTAATTCTATAGCGTATCTTCAATTATAGGTTCTTGACCAAGGGCTTGGAATTGGATATATTTCAACACATATAACATTGCATCTATTTATTTAGGATTAGCTTTGAATGCATTTTCTTAATATAATAATTATTTGAGATCTATGATTTTAATCATAGTGATCAATTTTTAAAAATATTAATTTGAGTTATATTCACAATAGTATCATTAACATGAATTTATATGTCATTTTCAATAGTATAATTAAAATCAAAGAGAACATCCACATCAATGAGAGACACCATTTTATTTTCAAATAAGATATAGTTTTAACCAAAGAAATTTCAACAAAATAAATAGGTCTACAATTTAATCTAAAACTTTTCCTAGTATGGCCTTTATATCTAGTAAATTTATATGGAATACAATGGAAACATATGTAGCAATAAAATACCATAGGGTTTGAATGATATGTAAGTACAAAAAACTAAGGTTTTAGGAGAGCACATAGGAGCTAGGGCTAATGATTACAAATAAATAGAATAAGCTATATAGAAATTAGGTCCATCATAATGAAATAAATATTTAACCCTAAGGGGTGTAAAAGATTAGGGGTTCACCAAAATGTAATATGATATAGTTTTTTACATCAAAAGGAAATGCATTTACCCATGTAATATGCAACTATGTCTAATCAAATTAACTCTAATAAAACAACAAAATCAAACCTAATTGAAATAAATAATATTATATAATATGTAATAAGTGTAAAGAGAGAGTTATAAAAAATATATGATTCATCACATATTGGGGGACAATAAAAAATAAATAATATAAAATAGGTTGAGAATCTGAGACAAACAAAACATGTAAAATTTGAGATGATCTAAAACAATTTTCTAAACTGGTAGAAATTGGAGGATCATTTTTGGAATACCACAACCATCAGAACAATTCTATAAAATTTTGAATTTGTAAAATTATGATTGCATGACATTGTTCTCCTACTTTGGGGCTCCAAAAATATCTTTCCCTTTTGAATTCTATGCAGATCTCTAGGAAACTAATTTGATTCTCCACAACCCTAACAACTCCTTACATACCAATAAAAACTATGGAATCAATAAGGGGTTTGTGTTATCCATCCATTATTACCAGACCCATAGTGTAGACACACTTTTGAGAATAACACTTCATGCACTTTAACATGGATATAATTCCTTATTTTGTATGATTTGTTATGTTAGTGAGAACAAGTGACACAATGCAATACATACTTCAAATATCGATTCAAGTTCTGATCTAAATACTAAAATTATAATCTAATAGATATATTCATAAATCATTGACTATTTATTTTCACATTCCCTTATCACTCTTGGCATTCACATTTATTTCATGTCCTATATGTACTAATGCTCATGTATATTACTAAACTTATCAAATTCAAATTAGGAACTAATTAATGTGTGAATTAAAACATAACAAGCAGTAAAGGCTAAAAAAATGAACACATGTAATATGGGAACCAAAAAAAGTATCATAAGGGAACACATAATAACTATACATAGTACATTTTGAAGCCTCATAACCATGTAGTGTATGATTGTAGACAATAGGCTCAAAACTTCAAAAACCTATGGAGGAAAGAGAATTGGAAGGGGAAAAACAAGGAAGACCAGGGCCAAAACATAGAGGAAAACATGGAAATAAGAACCTAATATGAACCAATAAAATTTGAAAACTTAAATTTACCCTAAACAAAATATAGGTTTATACACTAGGGTACTTATGTGTTTTTTTATCATTGATCTATACTAGGATCTTATTGGAAAATTTTACACATGTTCTAGTTGTCTCCTAATATTTTGCCCTCATTTATTCTCTCTCTTATCCATTTCTTCCCTCCCCTTATGTTTCCATATATTTTTGATATTCCCACCTAAAATGTATAGTGTAGGTTCTAGGACTAGGTAATTTTTACCCTTGGTTTAGATATCTCATTTCATGTGTTCCTAATTTTTCATTATGTTTTAGCTTGCGTTCTGTTGGGGTCTTGATTTCTAATTGAAAATTATATAAATACATAGGTGCCTTGGTGTATTTAGTATATGCTATATATATAATTAATGTGCTAAATGAATCAATTCAAGTATTTAGAGTAGAGATTCAAGAGTCTAATGAATTCTAAATAATTTATTATTACATCAAGCATTCATTATAACATTAAAATTCAAATATAGTAGACAATATATCATCACTAACATCCCTAGCTGACATGAATTATACTTAGCGTGTTTCTTACAGTATTATTATCTATTAAGATGATTGATATGCAATTGGTGATTAAAGTCATGCTAATATTAAACACATCCCCCCAAAAACATTTCCATTATTAATTTACATGTTTAGTTTTCATATTAGGGTTTTTAATAATGAGGTTAGTTTCTTAGAGTGCATACAAAATTTCAAAAATTTAAGTGATGTTTTTGGAACTCTAGACCTGACAAAAAAATATGTCAAATTAGTTTATGCACACATATTGTTTTCCACATCTTACCTCATGGTTTCAAGAATGACATTACTCTTCTAAGATTGTTTGAATGCTTTGGGAGAACTCTTTTTTGTCTTAAATTTTTAGGGTTTTATTTGACTTGTTGGGTTGACCTATCCTACATTTTCTTATCGTGATGAGTGTTTCCATATTTATGTAATATCATATATTATATAAACTATTAATTTATTTATTTCAACTATAAAATTATTATATAATCAAATCCAATTTTACTATTTTTTGTTTGATTAGATTTATTTGTAATGTTTATGATTAGATATTATGAAATTTGACTTAGAACCATTTATTTATCATACATTTTGGTGAAAATTTTCTCTCTAAAGATACCTAATTTTTGTTTGGGGTAGTTTTAGCTATTAGTTTTCAATGATTTAGGGTCATTATTTTTCTTTTGATTATAAATTCAATTATATTATTATTGGCATATATTTTGTGTTTTGTGCCTCATTTTACTCCCTTTTTATTGGTTTCTCTTTCATCTTTATATTCCCTCATTTCCCCTTTATTTTTGTGTGATTCTTAGGTTTGACTAGGATCATAGTACTACACTCTTAGTTAACTAGGAGCATAAAAATATGCTTATAGTCTAACCAAGAGCATACCACTATGCTCCTAGCACCATGTTTTTATGGGATATTTTGACCCTTCCCTCTATTTCTTCAATGTTTGTGCCTTATTTTTTATATTTTCCCACCTTTTGTGTGTCATTTTATGAACCAATACAATATTGGTTTGAATTTGAGAAATATATATATCTATGCAAGTGAATAAATGAATATAAAACTGTAATAATGATAAGAAAAAAAATGATATTATTGTATTTAAAATTTCATATGGTTTAAGATGTATTTGTATTATTAAATTATAAATATGGATAAGCACTCATTAAGTTCACACTTATCCATATATTTTTTTCTAGGTGAAACACTTTTGATTGGGGATATAAACTAGATTTTAGATACAATTAAGGGCCAAGTTATTAGTACAATATAAAAAACCTTAAATCAAACATAATTGACCACAACCTACTTTAAATCCAAAAACATTACCAAAAAACAACATCAAATGCCTCAAGCAATATTTGAAACAAGATGGGAATAGACACAACCAACCCACTTAACCAATCCATCCACATCTCATTTGTCACACTTATACATATGTTATTATTGTAGAATATTATCAATTAATTACTTGGCTTAATTGACACTACTAATAATAAGAAAGAGTTATTTTAATAATACTTGTTGTGAAAGAAACTAAAATCCATAAACCTAATCCTAATCCCCTATATTATCTATATAAGAATATAAAGGGTTAATGTGAAAGGTTGATAAATGGATGAGAGAGTTATTTTTTTTAATATTGCCTTAAATTTCTATAGGTAATAATTTAAATGAGTATACCATTCTACCTAGATAAATCCATATCTCTTTTTCTTATTTATTTTTAGTGATTAAGTTTATGAGTTCATGTGGGTGAAAGTATTGAGGTAGTTTTATAGATCTAGGAATTCATACAAAAGTTTTAAATTTTTTAAGATGAGTAATAAGTGAATGAAAGAAAGAGTTTCAAGAAGATGCTAAGAATGATAAGAAAACATATACAATTTGATTTGATAAGTAAATTTTTTAGTCTTTATATCACATCATTTCTAATTGTTCAATTAGTGAAAATTCATATAATAAATAGGGATTACATTACATGGTTGCTCGTTGAACTACATAAAGTATTGATTTCCAAAATTTCCAAATGCAAGGGTATTATTGATACATGCCTTTGAATTGAGTACACCATTTTTAAAATTATTGTAAGGTTTTGTGAGCCGATTAGGGGTACAAAAAAGGAGAATGAATTTTGATTGATGCACAATGAATTTTGACAAATTGAGTGACATTTTTAGAGCCTAGGAGTAGAGAATCATAGTCATAAATTTTATTTAAAAAAATACATATCGACTAAGAGCATAGTTTAGCCCTAAGATAAACCCATGGTGGTAACTAGGAGTATATCACCCCACTCATGGTTAAATTTATAAAGTTATTAGTTTACTTTGAAATTTATGAGTTTTGTCTTCCTTGGTTCTTGGACTTGACAACATACGATTTTAGCCTCAAAAAGTCTAAGATTTACAATAATTTAATATTATTTTTAGAATCCCATATTTGCACATTTTGATTATCATAGAACATTACTTTATTCTAGTTAGGTATTTTTATTATCATATTATGGTAATATGATTCATTTTTGAATTGTATTTTTTATTATTAGATGCATTATGTTTTTACCTAGATCTATTTATTCTTATTTAAGTTTACTTAACCCACATTTCCTTGCATGCCCCTTCTCTTCTAAGGCTAGATCTGATTATTCTAGGACTTATTATATATTGTTTGAAATTATTATCCCCAACCCCTATGTTTTTTGTTTGAAAACTCTATTTTTTTTTCTTACTTTTTTATTCAAATTATGTGGTATCTTTACATGATATTTATTTTTCCATATTATGCCACATAAGGTGATTAAATATTAGATTCCTATTAGATGAAGTGATAAAATGAGTTGAATTTTTTTTTTGTTAAAATTCCTTTGGTTAATAATCAAGATTATTTGAAATATAAAACGGTATTTTTTAATTATTTTAATGTTATTTCTATTGTAATATGTCATGCTACAAATGTAAATGATAATGTTGTAAATGTAAATGATATAAATGATAATTATAATGTTGTGAATAGATCCAAAACTATTGGTGTAGATAATGATGATAATGATAGAGATGAAAGACTTATTTTGTTTATAAAACACATCTTAGACCATCCTAAATAAATAAATTAAATGTTTTATGTGTTGAAAGATGTCAAAAAAAAACCCATTACTCGAGATTATCACATAAGATGTATACCTTATAGCATATAAGGTATACCTTATGGAATTAAGAATGGAAATTTGAGTGTCATTTATATATATATATATATATATATATATATATATATATATAAAATTTAGGATTATCTTATAATTTAATAATATATATATTTTAAATTTGTTCCTAATGTTGTTCCTTCTCCAATTTATTCTAATTGTATTATTTGCTTCTTTACTTTATCATAATGGTTTTGATGCTTAACTTATTTATTCTCAACTTACTCAACCATATAAATATGTTTCTCAAATTAAATCTCTTATTAATAGTGTTTCTCGAGTACCCAATTCTTCCATTCTTACTTACCACTTCTCTTCCTAACCCTGAAGTTCAATCCTTATAATAAATTGTGCATGATATGCAACAACATATTAAATTTATCTCTTAAGGGCCTCAAAATTCAAGTTATAGAGTCACTTAAATTGATATAATACTCAACCCATTGGGTTATTTTTTAATTACTTACCCTTTAACTATATGTTTTATCACTCTAAGGTTTGATTATTCAATGGGAAAGGAAATTATTCTCATTACATCAAATATTTCTATACTTCGTATCTAAACTTTGCGCATAATGATAAATTGATAACTATTTTTTTTTTAAAATCCTTATAATATTTATTATTTTCATAATTTATCATCTAAATACATACACTATTTCAATGATTTTGTTGATGCTTTACTAGGTCATTTTTTATCAACATTAGCAAAAAGATTAAATTTTCACAAATTTCTCGACTTATACAAGGACCTAATGAAAATGTTTTTAGTGAGTATACGATTAGAATCAAAACTATAATTACCAAGATGACTCACTAACCATGTAATAATAAATTAAAAAGTATATTTACTTGAAGTTTTATTTTTTCCATTAAATAAAAAGTGGGTTTAAACACCTACAAATTTCAACTAACTTTATCATACAATTAGAAACTATGAGATAAATATTTTAGAGGCAAAAATAATTAAATATGGGCCTAGTGCCCCTACCTATAATGGATCCAAATTCTAAGGTAAATCAACATTCATAAATAAAATTAGTGATAATACCTTACAAAATAAAAATGAGACCAATAATGTAGTGAATGTGATATACCAACCATCCAAAAAGATAGTACTATCAAAACAAATAAAATGAAAAAAAAATTGCATGATTAAATGAATGTCCTCAAAATATGCTCAAACATTTTTTTGAATGGAAAATGATTAATTTAGCTCCTAATATATATATTGATCCATTAAATACCTTACCTAAGAAATATGACACTAATTTATAGTGTGATTTTATAGAGTCCTTGTACATTCATCACTTAGATGCATACATTTAAAACATAATATCCAACACCTCATTGAAAGTAATAAAATTTAGGTAGAGGTCAAATTAATAATTTTAATGAATAAATCATACAAATAAACAAAAAAATTATAATATTTAAAAATCCCCTTCCACATCATGAGAATCAACCCAAATACATGGTAATTTTTTATATGATAACTCAAAAAAACATCACAATATTTAAATACTGATATGCTTGATGGACTCATTAATGTGGTCAATAAAATGCTATAAACACTAAAATATGGTATTATACACTTGTAAATTTTAGTCTTGACCTATATTTACCTTACATGACTTGAGTGTACACATATGGTGCTTGTATACTCTTCTTTCCTATCCAATTACATCATATGGTCTTAATGTTCTTAATTTTTTTATCAATCACCTAAAATAATTCCATAGTCTATGCCTAATTTACTTATTATATTAATAAAACTATCTCCTAATCATTGTATCACTATTCATATATTTTTAGATTCCTTTGGTCATACTTAGGTGGATTTAGATTTCCAAAACCATCCACTTGTGTTGGACTTGTCCATGTGCCTAAAATTTTCATTTTCCAAATTCAAACCATCCATCTAAGTTGGACCATATGTTACAAATACTAGTGGTGTGAGAATTTGCCCAAATATTCATCTATTTTTACAAAATTATAAGTTAGTTCCATATCTAGAACTTACCTAACAAGTATCATGGAAACATCTATCTATCACTTGAACATTGAGAAAGACTACCCAAATATCTCAAATTAGAAAAAAATAACAAGGCATAAACCCTAACCAATTATGAATCACCTAAACCAAGTAAAATTTATTATTATTAAGTTTCCAAAAATATATCATAGATTGAATCCATACTAAAAGAACACTATTTCATACATACACCTAAACAGGGAAACTACATGTGATTTGGGCCCTCTTTAGAGTATTAAAAACATTGTAAGTATTAAATAAATTAAAAAGAGGCATTTTATATAAAATAAAAACACATTTTACCCCTTTTATAGGCCAAAATATAATGCTAAAATTAAAACTAGGGTGAAGGAGATAAGTTTTTTGGACTTATGCATACATTGAATATCTTATGTTACACATGAAGTAGCTTACAAATAGGTGCAATGATATTTAAAAAAAAATTGGGGTTAAAAAGAAATTTCCATATAATCTAGGTTCCTACATATGATATAAGTTTCCACATATTTATGAGCTCATCCCAATAGGTATAAATAGATAGTTTCTAAAAGTGAGCAACTCTAGATCCATTTTCAGTTCTCTTTGCCATCTACACAATCTTAGATCATAATAGATAAATTAAAATATAAGTATGTATTATCATGATTTTTTAAATCCCTATGAAAAAATTGAAATTTTGTGAACTATCTTAAAATGCTTATTGTACCATACCAAATCCATCATGCATGGAAGGGGCCAATTTACTTTACATGTGTTTGTGATCATTACTTTTTTAATTGTTTGTCAATTGTCATATTTGATTAAATTATGATGTGATTATTAATGAACATGAAAATATGACCAATTTGATGCTAACAACAAATATTTATATGAAAATTGAAAGGATAAATGTGTAATTTATGTAAAAAATGTGCTTACATTTGAAGTGGATGATGGACTTACATAGTTGTGTCATCATCCATTTGGCATATTATACCAATCTCTTTCAATATTTATAAATGATGAATATGTTATAAGTGATATATATTTCATAAAAAATAAGTAACACAAGTGTCAATTCAATTTTACAATTTATTTTTTTCTTGTAGAAATATTCACTAGTGAGTTTTGATTACAATATGAAGGTTTACATCTCTAGTTTTCATTTGTGAAATAATAAACGTAGTTTTTTTATTACCATTGGTTTTCAAGATTTAGTAGTTTCAAATAAATATAATTCTACTCATTTTCAATGGATGATTTTACAACTCAATGAATTGGCTTTAGTCTTTACATAGTTTGTATTAAGATTACGATTTTGAATCCTAATTTTTTTGATATGCCTTTCCAAACGCTATGGAAATCAAGGCCTCAAAGGCTTAGCATATGTTATAAAGGTTTATCATGTTTAATAATACATAGATATTAGTGAATATTGTTGAATTAAACATAATTTTTTGGATTTTAATGCAAATATTTGTATTAAACATTTAAATAAGGTATACTATCATTCAAATTAATGACATGTACTTGATTTTTTTTGAAAATTTAGTTAAAAATAAGTGTAGAGATAGATAGAAACCTTATAAAATCCTTAGTTTAATATTTGGCAAAGAAAATAGAAGATATATTGAAAAGGATACACAATTTGGTACTCATCACCATTTTACAAGATTCATCGTATGTGGAAGCATTGTCCAAGATCCCATTGTAAAAATTAACACATCTTGGAAATGAGGTATAGAAAGTATTTGTTTCTTAGTAATTCATTAGAATTTTTCTATTTTTAAAGATATAACATTTTTAATTATCAAATATATCATAAAATCCATAGGATTTGATACAAGATTTTTTTAACAAATGACAGAAAGTGTTAAGCAAGGATACATAAAAAATCACCTAAGATCTATTTGAGAGACCAAAACCACTTGAAACAAGGTTATAATGAAAAAATAAACACACTCTATATATTTATCATAGAGATATTACAAGGCTTAAATCTTCAAATTCTCTCTCACATTATGAGACATCATACCCTTGTATTTATAATAGTTGGGGGTAGGTGAGAGGAACACATTTAGAAATTTGAAACTAACTAGTTGCCAAATGAATAGTCCTACCATAGGCACAAATCCACATCAACCTTGTGTACTATTGTCAACATAAAAACCCAACATGTTGATAGATAATTAGACATGTTAAAGGAAATTTAAATCATACATGAGTTTAACTAACCCAGGTTAAGCAACCTTGGTTAATACCTGTTAGGTTGTGGAGCTAAAAGCTTCACCAGGATGCAAATAGGAGGAGTTACGGAAGTTACAAAGGTTGCAGAGAGTTGTAAAATGAGTTGTAGGGTAACCAACATCGGTCTAATCAATCAACGTTGGTCAGATAGCAGTGCAGAAGCAACCGACATCAGTTACAAGTCGGCCAACATTGGTCAGGAGGAGCCAACGTCGACAACCTATGTGTGAACATGTAGTTTGCATGCAGATTTTAGAGAGTCTATTTTTGGACTATCAATTTGCATGTTAAAGGCTAATTATAGTCTTGGAGTTATGTGTCTAATTAGTTTAAGCATGAGATCTATATAATAAACTCATGGGCTGTATTGTAGATGAGTGATAGAGAGTAAGAGAGCAAAATAAGCTCCTTCAAAGAGAAGAGAGCAATGGTGTGTTCCTCCTAGTGCCACAGTACCAAGTGTGGGTGCTGGTTTGGAAAATTATAAGGGTTCTTCGTTTATGTATGATCTTGGTCAGCAGGTGTGCAGGACCACATTTGGAGATCTATAATGCTGAGTAAGGTCTAGTGATTTGCAGGTGGCAGCAAAGAGCAGGGAGATCTAATTGGAGTACAGTTGTGTGCTTGGTGTACTGGCAGCATTGTTACTGACTAGTGGAGGTGAACAACAACTCTATATTGGAGCTGGTTGTTGGGATCATGAGAGAGAGAGAGAGGGAAGAAGTACTTGAGGTGTGGCAAGCCTTTGAGGTGGAAGAAGAAGTGGCATCTTCTTTATTGTATTTTCTTTTGAGTGATTATTAATACAATTGTGTATTGTCTCTCATATCCTATGTTGTTTCATATTTCTAGTTACTTATTCATTCTGGTTAAATTTCATGTTTAGTTGATAATACAAGAGGTAATCATATATACTCTTATTGGTGGAGTAGGATCCTGATAGTTGGTATCAGAGCTTTTGGTTGGATTACTAATAGGTGGTTTCAGATCTGGTTAGTGTTTGTTGATTATAGGTCACTCACAGGGGTTTTAGATTGAGTGGGAGTATAGCAATGGTAGAAGAAAGTAAGCTACGAATGGAGAAATTAAATAGCATGAATGGTCTAATTGAAGGAAAGAAAGAGCAGGGAAAGGATGATTGTTGGTCGATAGAAGATCAGCGTGTAGAAGCAGATGTTGCAGGTGATGTTGCACAGGTTGCTCTGGATAAAGTAGAATCTTGGTTTATAGATTCTTTTGCCTCTTTCCATACAGCCTGAAATAGAGCATCTTTTCATGGGTATGTCTTTGGAGACTTTGGAGAGATTTATTTATGGGTTGGTGAGCCTTTTCAGATTGTTGGCAAAGGGGAAGTAAAGCTGAAATTGTAGATGGGTAACACACAGGTGTTGAACAAGGTCATGCAGGTTCTAGTCTTGGAGATGAGTCTAATTTCTTTAGGAAAGTTGGGTGATGGGAGATGCATAGTAACTCTCACAGCAGATGCACTTGAATTAGATGGTGGTAAGAAATTAGGTATCCTTTATCTATCTACTTATATTACTGATTCACCTTCTATTGCAGAGATATGGCTTTGTAGGCTTGGTCACATATGTAGGAGGGGAATGCATGTTCTTAAGTAGAAGACAGATATCTTTGATAAACTTAAGAACTAGAAAGCCTTGGTGTTCATGGAGGAGATGACGGATAGAGATCAACTGAGGGGACTGAATTATTCTGAGTAGGGCTGTGTTGATTTGAATAGGGTTTTGATCCAAAAAGAGCTCGCAAGTAAAAAGTCATCACTCACAGGGGAACACAGGTACCAAAATCAGTCAGAAGGAATTGACATCAAATAGATAGGCACCGACGTTAGTCATGTGTAGATCAGTAGAGTCAGTGATGTCAGGCAGAAGGAACTGACATCATTCATACAATAATTGACATCGACAGTAAGTACATTGGCATCGATCAGGAAACTGACATCAACAGATAGGGTCAGTCGTAGGGAACTGACGTCGGTTTGGTGCAGATTGGGAGATGATCAAGATCGGTCACTGGAACAGATATTGGGCAGACAACAAGCTGTCAAGGAGTCTCAAACACCCATATGGAGGATTTAAAGGGTAAGTGAACCTCATATTCATTATTTACCTTCTTTATATTGCTTATTGATGGTCAAGAACTAGGAAGATGTGAAGAGGCAATGCATGTAGAATCCAGGGAACAGTGGGAGCTTGGCATGGATGAGGAGTGTGAGTCCTTGGAGAAGAACCAAACAGGTATTTGTTGGTGGAGTTGTCAGCTGGAAGAAAGCAATGGATGAGGGATGGATTCCCAAGTTAGAGAAGAGAGTGGATGGATATGCGAGATAGAAGGCTAGTGTATATGGTCTTAAGGAAGCTGCAGGATAGTGGTATAGGTTTTGATAGGTGGATGACAAAGTAGGGCTTCAGTCAATGTCAGTGTAACCATTGTGTTTGACTTACTAGGTGGATGATGGTCACAACATTATCATGTTACTATATGTGGGTGATATGCTAGCAGGTTCATACATATAGGGATTTGTTGAGCTAAGGGTAAGGTTAGTTCAGAGGTATGTCATGAAGAATTTCGAGCAGCAAAATTCTTTGGCATAAGAGACATGGAGATTTTGTCTCTAGTGGGAGCTAATGTGAAGAAGGTGTTGGCGAGGTTCAAGATGCAGGATGCAGAATCGGTAAGCACACCAAGGGTTGGACAGTTCAAGCAGAGCTTAAAACAGTGTTTGAAATCACATGAGGTCTAGTGTAGACCTAAGTTTTCCCAAGAAGTGGGAGTTGTTCGAGAGTTTGGAGCCAATTCAGGGAAGGTGGATTCTTAGGTATCTGAGAGGGACCAGCAACAAGGATTCATGTTATGCAGGGTCAAGGTCTTCACTACATGGAGTTATAGGTTCAGATGTGGCAGGTTACCTGGATGACAGGTGTATCATCATAGGATGTGTGGTGGTTGGTCTTCAGGATTGAGTTTGAAGAGGGATACAAGCCAAGAAACAAATTAGATGGTGTATATGTATAGGGGGTATTTGTTTATCTCCAAGTGGGAGATTGTTAGGTTGTGGAGCTAAAAGCTTTACTAGGATGTAAATAAGAGGAGTTACGGAGGTTGCAAAGGTTGTGGAGAGTTTCAGAATGAGTTACAAGGCAACTGACATCCATCTAATCAACTGACATCAGTCAAATAGCAGTGCAGAAGCAACCAACATTGGTTACAAGTCGGCCGACATCGGTCAGGAGGAGCCGATGTTGATAACCTGTGTGTGAACATGTAGTTTGCATGCGGATTCTAGAGAGTCTATTTTTGGACTATCAATTTGCATGTTAAAGGCTAATTATAGTCTTGGATTTGTGTGTCTAATTATTGTAAACATGAGATCTATATAATAGACTCGGGTTGTATTGTAAATGAGTGCTAGAGAGTAAGAGAGCAAAATAAGCTCCTTCAGAGAGAAGAGAGCAATGGTGTGTTCCTCCTAGTGCCATAGTACCAAGTGTGGGTGCTGGTTTGGAGAATCAGAAGGGTTCTTCATTTATGTATGATCTTGGTCAGCAGGTGTGCAGGACCACTTTTGGAGATCTGCAATGGTGAGTAAGGTCTAGTGATTTATAGGTGGTAGCAAAGAGCAGGGAGATCTACTTGGAGTACGGTTGTGTGCTTGGTGTACTAGTAGCATTGTTACTGACTGGTGGAGGTGAACAACAACTCTGTATTGGAGCTAGTTGTTGGGACCGTGAGAGAGAGAGGGAAGAAGTCCTTGAGGTGTGGCAAGCCTTTGAGGTGGAAGAAGAAGTGGCATATTCTTTATTGTATTTTCTTTTGAGTGATTATTAATATAATTGTGTATTGTCTCTCATATCTTGTGTTGTTTCATATTTCTAGTTACTTATTCATTCTAGTTAAATTCCATGTTTAGTTGCTAATACAAGAGGTAATCATATATACTCTTATTGGTGGAGTAGGATCCTGACAATACCCAAGTTATATAGATTAATACCAAATTACTCTTAACCCTTATTTTTTACTCTAACACCCTCCCTTAAGATTAACTTGAGAGAGGGAAAATAAAAAAATTTGAAAATGGGTTCTGATTATAAGTTTGATGAGATACCCATGTACAATCATAACATGAAGGAAGATTTCCTCATGAACACCCCCCAAGGATAAATTTTGAAAACCCAAGCATACCATGTAACTCAAAGTAATGAGGTGGAGAAAAAGTCTTTGTAAATATGTTGACAACTTGGCTGAGTTAGAATGTACTACAAGAAAAGAATGCCATCTTAAATGTGCTAAAGAATGAAGTGCATATGTACCTCAATGTTCTTGGTTCATTGGTGCTCAGATGGGTTACAAAATATGTAAATTGCACTCTGGTGGTGACACCAAAGTACAACAAGTGAATCCTATGTGAAGCTAAACTCTATAAATAATTGACAAAGCCAAAGAACCTACTAACTCACTGTAACTCCTACCCTATACTCAGCCTCTATAGATGAAATTTGAATATCTTGGTGCTTTTTTCACAACCAAGAGATAGGTGAAGAACCAAAATAAAATATGTGGCTAGAAGTGGAACACCTATCATCAAGAGAACTTACCCAATCTGAATTATTGTGCCCAACCAAATGAGTAGAAGCCTTAGTGTAGTGTAGTCTAAATTGAGTAGTGCCTTGTAGATATCATAAAATCCTCTTGCCATCTTGATAATTCTTGTCATGAGGTTCATGTGCAAAACTTGATATAATCCCAACTAAAAATGAAATATCAGGGTGAGTATGGGTCAAATATATAAGACTCCTAACCAACTGACTATACAATGTAGGATCACAAAGAGGATTTGTACAAGTGGTCATGAGATTCACTCCAAACTAAAAAGGATAAGGAGTTGGATTGAAATCAACCATACCAAAATGTTAAATAAGATCAAGGGTATACTTATATCAACTAAAATAAATCCCTATATCTAATTTTGAAATCTATAAACCAAGGAAGTACAAAAGACCAAGATCTATCACATCAAATTATGCTGAAACTACCTATTAAATGGCCTAAATCTAAGAAGAAGAACTAAATATGAGAAATAGATGATCAAAATACCATAATAGGATACCAATTTCCTCCCTAATATGTTAAATATATACTGTGGGATCTGATTGGTAGTAAAAAAATCTATTGGAGAGAAGAAAAGAATCCATATTTTAATATTAAGCCTAAAGGGCCTATTTGAGACTATAAAGAGACCGTCAAAGTTGACAAACAAGAGAAAATTTGTGAACAAACCCAATAGGCTGCTCCATATAGATTTATTCATGCAAGTCTCCATGTAAGAAGGAACTCTTAACATCCATATGATACACTAGCCAATCTTATGATGCACTTATAGAAATTATAAGGTGTACTAAATCCATCTTGGAAATGGGTGAAAAAGTCTCAAAGTAGTCAACAAATTTGACTTGAAATAAACCCTTTGATATAATATGGGCCTTATACATGTCAATGGACCCAACAGTTGCATACTTGGTGAGGTAAATCCATTTGCACCTAACCATCTTTCTTCTCTTAGGAAGAGTGACCAAATCTCAAGTATGATTATTCATCAAAGAAGAATACTCATTAGTAATCATATTATCCCACCCCTGTATCCCATGAGCCTATGAAAAATATTTTGGATCCCAAGAGAATGCCTAACACAAAATTCTAGTACCTATAGAATGTGCATGATGATATCAATTAGGTGCAAGATCCTATATGAAAGGTGTTTCTTCAAAAATTGTAGTATGATCCCATTTAGGCATAGTGGTAACATCAATGTGTGGAGGATCCTGAACCCATATAACCTCTTAAATTGGCTCTTCAATGAATGAATCCTCAAGAGGAGGTGATAAATCAACAAAAATAGAAGGAGAAGGCATGGAGGAAGATGAATAACTATAAATTGTGAATCACTCATAAAAATGTACATGTTTTTGAAAATGAACATCATGAGTATCAAGATCTAAAAGTTGATAAGCTCTCATGTCCTCATATTACCCTACACAAATTAAAGGTTTTCTTTTCCTATCCAATGCTTTTATTTTATTCTTTAGTAAAAATTCCCAAGCATGGATCCCAAAGACTCAAAAAATGAGACATCAAGCTTTGTTCCAAACCAATATTCATCCAAAGTTAAATGCTTAAGTTCTCTATGTGGTGTGTAGCTCTAAATGTAGTTCACATAATTAACTTCCTTTGTCTAATAGATAGGATCTAAATCTCATGAATGTATCATGTAGTTAGACATTTCTTTAAAATTTTGGTTCTTCTATTCTACCAATCCATTTTGTTATGGAGTATCAGCCACAGAATACTGGTGAACAATACCATGAGCTACCAAAAAATTAGATAATATTGACTAAAGGATTCCCCCCCATCATTTGTGTGAAGCTTCTTGATCCAACTAGAAGACTATCTCTCAAACAAAGACTTAAAGACTTTGAAATGAGAAAATGCATCACTCATGTACTTGAGAAAGTAAACCCAAGTATGTCTTGATAAATTATCAATAAATATAAGTCCATACTTAGCTTTATTGAAAGGAGTCATAAAAACCATCAAATCACTATGCACAAACTCAAGTGGTGAAAAATATCTCTTGGACATACCCTTAAGAAATGGATCTTGGTTTTGTCTCCCTACTGCACAACCAAGGAAAACTCAATCAATACATGAAACTATAGGAAGACCCTCTACCATACTGTGAGTGCTCAACTCCTTCAAATACCTATAATTGAGATGTCCAAATATCTCATGCCAAAGCCTACTCTTATAATCTATATGAGAAACTAAACACATCCCTAAAGGTGAAGTATCATCAAAACCCTCAAAGTAATAGATTAAGTAATTATGATCAACAACACCCTATGTAATAAGTGTGTGAGGATATAACAAAGCTCAAACTTTAGCACCTTATGGTGTGAAAGTCACTATCTTGCCCTGACCAGAATGACAAATTTGATAAATTGAAAGTAAATTGGTGGTGATGTCTGGAACATATAATTCATCATTAATGTAGACACCATCTAGATATATGTCACCCTATCCCTTAATAGAGGTAAATTAAGCATCTCTAACCTCAATTTTATAAGTAGAACTCAAACCAAGAGCTACAAATGACTCCTTAGAAGAAGTCATATGGTGAGAAGTACTAAAATCTAGAACCCAATTGTTTGAAATAGGTGATTGTGATCTCTTGATAACGTTAAGTGCTTTTTTATGCTCATTAGATTAAGGAGTGGAGATATAAATATTGTGTTTCCTAGCAACATCCTCTAGGGCTTGCATTCTCTTAGACTCTTCATGACCAGTCCCCCCATAATAGGAGTAAGATAGGCTAGATTTATTCTTAGATTTTGAAGATGTTTTAAGTTTAGATGTGTCGGTGTTTAGAGGAGGAGTGCTCTTTTCAATCTTTGAATTTCCCTTGTTCTTAGGGTGTGATGCTACTAATACTTTTTGAGAGGTTGAAAACTCAAGGTGAGACAATTTGGATTCCTCCATAGTAAGTCTCACACAAAACAACTCTAAATTTGAAATTTTGAATGAGGCATCTAAGGCATACATGCTATATAAAAATTTATAAGCAAATATTTGGAATGGACCACACAACTTGATCAAGTATACACATTCCTCATGTTTCTTATCTCATCCATTCCCCTTTAACTATGTCAATAGAATGCTTGAACTTAGTGATGTAGTCTACAATAGAAACAAATTCATCTAGATTGAGTGAAGTAAGTTTCACTTCAAGTTACATGGATCTCATGTGATCTAATTTCCCAAATAACCCCTTTAAATTATCCCACATTTTGAATGGAGTATCACAACCATCCAAATTAAATAACAAACTATCACTCACATAAGTACCTATTAGACCCATACACTCATCAAAATTACATTGGTGTTGAAACTTTTCATACTCTCATGTCAATTGTGGTTGAGTTTTATTCATTAGTGATCATAATCCTTTTCATTTTATGATTCTCTATTTGAGGTCTCCATGTATAGTAATTATGTGTGGTCAAAGGCTCATAATGGCTAATGCTATAAGTCTAATCCATGATATTAAATCACCAAAGACTATAAATAATGCAAAAGGGTACACAAACTAGTACCAAGATAACCCCCCAAAATATTGTATTAAGGCCCCAAATTTTTTTTGGTACTTTATAAAATTAGTGTATTTTTAAAAATTAATGACACCATTGGATAGATAATAAAAAACTATACACTTTTGAGAAAAATGGAACTAAAATTTGAGTTATGCTTCAAAAGTTATAGGCATTATGATTTCCCATAAATGGGCCAAAAACATTAAAAAATATATTGAAAACTAATTTTAGTTCTAAAATTTAATTATAGGTAGGCCTCCATCCACTTGTTGGAACTAGAAATGAACCAGGGATTTAGAAAATCGAAACAAATTTAAAAATAACCTTGTCAATGACCTCAGTGTGCATGCAAGTGAGTTTAACTTCCTCTTTTAAAAAAAAATATAGCTTAATAAAGAGAAATAATTAAATTTTAGTTATGTTTGAGAGGAGAAATAGGTAGATTAATATTGTATGGGAATAACATGTGTCTTATGCTTAGATATGTGTTGGTAAAAGACAAAGTTGATTCTCTAACACACAACTACAAGGAAAATTCATTCACAGCCCTGTAAAATGGCATAATAATCCAAAATGGTGTGCTTGACTTAGTCTAACATATCCAGTCAATATAGAGGTTTAATGGTACCTTATTTCCTCCTTGTTGTAACCTTCTACACTCTAACACCACCAGATAAAGTGCAAATCCAAATGCAGACTTTTAGTCAGACTTGGGGTGCCAAACTTCTTCACAAGGTAAAAAAAACTAGCACTTTAATTCTACATGCCTCTCTCTTTGCCTTCTCTCCCACATAAAAGATCAAAATTTCTTATAATGTAATAAAAAACTCCTTACAATTCAAAAATAAAGACTACTTCCTCTAATGCCCTTGTAGATTTCTATGCAACAAACATACTAGAATGGAAATGCCTCACTATGCAGAAATCCAATGTAGTCAACTCTCCTCTAGTGCTTTTTTTCATTCAATGCCTCAATGATCCTCTCCCTTCTCAATTCTGACCTTCCTCTAACCTATAATGTTCAGTCAAAAAAATCCAACACCCTCCTAAAGAAAGATTGGACAACACTTTACTCTCTTCCTTCCTTCCATAAGGAAAAAAACTTCCAATGCCTATGCACTCAAAGCCAACGCATCAGATGGGAAAAATAACGTAGAAGATAGATTGAGGACAAAGATAAGAGATCAATTGAGGCTTAAAATCTTAGAGGTAACAAAGATATTTTAGCCAAAAAAAGACCCCAACAATTTTTTTGGTCGCTTTTAACAAATCCCAAAATTTTTGATATTTTTAAAAATCCCAATTTTTTTCTAAACCCTAAAAAAAATTGCCTTACAATACATGATATCCACCAAAGAGCAACAAGGATACATGATATCTACCAAAGATAATAGGGATTGATTGGAGAGAATTTAAAGAGAGTATGGGTAGGAAGTTATGGGTAAATGGCTCTAGAAAAACTCCTAATGCTCTGATATCATGAAAGTGTTGATCAAGGATACATAATAGATCACCTAAGATCTATTAGAGAGACCAAAACCACTTAAAACAAGCTTATAATGAAAAAATAAACACACTCTATATATTACTAATAGATATATTACAAGGTTAAAATATTTAGCTTCTCTCTGCTATTATAAGACACCATACCCTTATATTTATAACAGTTGGGGATAAGTGAGAGGAACACATTTGGCAATGTGAAACCAACTAGTTGCCAAATGAATAGTCCTACCATGTACACAAATCCACACCAACCTTGTGCACTATTGTCAACATCCAAACTTAACATGTTGAATAGATAAGTAGACATGTGTTATAGGAAATTTAAACCACACATGAGCTTAAATAACCTAGGTTAAGTAGCCTTCATTAATACCCGAGATACATAGTTTAATCCCAAGGTACTCTTAACTCTTATTATTTACTATAAAAATGACATATGCTCATCAAACCAAGTATGGTATTTTTAATTTTTTAAATTGATGAAGGGACTAGAAGTAAAAATGGTACCTAGGTTTATATGAACATATAAGTTACATGAATGGATATTTTTATTGCAATTTTCACTGTAAACTTATTAAATTTTAAATATATACATTTTCATCCTTTTTGTGTGCTATTTTGAAGTTTTGAAGATTAAAAAATGGGTTTTTATATGCTCTCTTTCATTATTCAACTAGATCTTCATTATTTTTATTTTCAAATTAAGGCATGCAAGTTAGGTATTCTTATACTCAAAAACATTATTATATGAAGGAAGTGGTTTTGAACATATTAATGGTTTATAAATAATGGCAATATTTTTATTTTAGAAATCATGTTAGGGTTTATTTTAGAGGTAAAACCCATTTTGAGGAAAATGATTGAAAAATAAGCAAGCTATTATTAATGAATTTCCTTTACCATTTCATTTCAAGCATAAAAATTTGTTAAATATTTCCCAAGTTCATTTCATTCAAATTATATTTTTTTGTGTGTTTTTATGCATGCATTCTATTTTATTTATTCATTTTCATTTTTAATGGCAAGCTTGAGGATAAGGTTTTAAAATGTGTTTAATATAATATAAAATGGCTCAAATATACATAAAATTAGTAGACAATGGAAATGTTATTGAATGCATGCATTTTTATTTATAAATGAAATCCATTCAATATATATGCATGAATATTTTATCCTAAATTATTCTTTCTACCATCTATTTTGAATACAAAGTTTACTTGATAGATTTCCTTTTCAGTTGCCTTTGTAGAAGATAAATATGACCGTGAATATTTTAAGACATGCAAAATTTATTTCAAGTTAATTTTCTTAGGTTCATTTTTAAAGTGTATGTATGGTTTCCTTGCATGTTCCATTACTTATTTCTTCAATTTTAAAAGGCAAGTATTTGATATCAAGATTTCAAAATGGGAAAGTTATATTTAGCTTTGACCATTATAAAGATATCCTTTAAATGATTTTTTTTGTTTCAATTATTAAATTAATGACTGCATACATATTTTAGGAGTATACATTATTGATAATTTACATGATGACAAGGTCTTGTCAGTTGTGGTTTCATTTAAACTATTTATTAATTACTTTTTTTCTATTTGAATACTAATGGATGAATAAGTAATTTTTAAATATTTGGTTTTGAAAAGTGTTTGATTAACTTCCCAATAACACAGATGATTGAAATTATATAGTGGTATATTGGTAACTTTCATAGTTAATGCAAAAATCTAGCATGAATTAAAAATGAAACACATTTTGTTGTATATTCTTTATTATATCAATTTTGAAGTGATTTTTTTAGATCTTGTTGCTTTCATTAAAAGTGAATAGTTTTAGATTAGTATTTTAAAACTTTATTTAATTTCTTGGATATAATATAGTCATATTTTTAATATGTATGTTTGAGTTTTTATTGTTTCTTAATCATTTCTTAAGTTGATAAGGAAAAGGGGTTTTCGAGTAATGAATATGACTTATAATTTTCATTATTTTGAATAAAGGAAATATGTTAGGATGGAATTAAGGATCATATATATTTGGGAGAATTTATGCTTGGAATGAAAATGATCAATCATGATTGACTGTGTCACCTGTACATGGCACTTACCAAGGTAAACCCTTTAGGGCATTAAGGGGTACTACAACATTAATACATGTTTTCAATAATGACACCTTATTTATTTATATTTTTATGCCAATGACCCCACATTATATAATATTTTAAATATTTTTCCCTATAATATCTTTGTGACTCATGGTATTCATAATTCACGTGTTAATCTAAAAGGTCATTAGAAATTTCATCCTTTTAGATGTGATTTGTATAATGATTCTACCCATAAAATGTAGTTTGTGACAAGTGAATTCACTATACCTATCAATCCACCACCTTTAATTGATGTTGTACTTTATATAGAAGCTCCAAACCTACCATTAAACTAACTAATGTTGTTTCCACAAGATAAATATGTGCTAGTATCCCTTCACACTTGCTTGTGGTGATGAATTTTATGAATAAGATTAATCTTGAAGTAGATGATAAATAAGGTTGTGTAATGAATATTTAGATTCCTTCAACACATTTTGGATACCCATAATATTATATATAATAAGGAGTTAATTTAATTGATACACTATTAGATGACTAAAAATAGTTTGATATCGCTTTTTGTTTCAGTTGTTTATACTTTATGATTATTTCAATTTTATCAGTTTTAAATTTGCATATTTTTTGTTTGGATGAAACTAATTGATAATTGCAATGAATTTTGATAATTGAAATGATTATTTATTTTGTAGTGGATTTGATAATATGCATTAGACTTTGATGATATTTTCCTTACTTTTCTCAATCTAATTATGCTCAGATGCTTCAAATTATGAATTTATTTGTACTTTGTTAGTTGAGATTTAGATTATATTGTGTGAAATGATGATTTTTGTAGTATTTAATCCAGTTTTTCAATTTTGATGTTGTTATATTCAATTATTGTCACTATTTTTATTTATTATATAATAAGAGATGATAATTTTAGTCCTTATGGATGAAATTTGAAGAAAATAGACTTATCTATATAGTGACTTATTAATTATAGTTTAATCATATATGTTGATCAATTTACATGATGAATTGTGTTAATGATTAAGTGTTTAGTAAGTAGGGCCACACCCTTGAGATATATTGTGTTATTGGTTAAACTAAATATTTATCAAGAATTTATTTAAGTTCACTTCATAAAGTAAACCTAAAGTGATTTTATCATCAAATGCCTAAAGTTATAAAGTAACCTATGTGTAATAAATTAAAACTAAATTTATTTTAAATTAACTAAAATTTAGTTATACATAACAACTAAATTTTAAAGTGAAGGCTTTAAAATATTTGATAGAGATCATTTCTAAAGAGGAATTTGCATAGGTACAAGAGCTCTCATAAAAATTTCATATTGCATTTATATTATGTTTGAAAGTCTCTAAGCTTGGAGATCAATTACAGGAGGACCAAATATAACATCCTTTGATGATAAAGTGTCTCACTTGGTATGTTCAAGTATATATAATTTTGATTATTTATTTACAAATGAATTATCTAAAAATACCAATATTTTAATCAATTTTATGGTTGTAGAATGATAAAAACATGCATATTTTTTTGTACTTCACCTAATGCTAAAGTATACTTCATATCTCATGTGATAAATTATTGAAATTTCATATTGCAACAAATTTGTATTTAAACCATTTTGTACTTAGTTACGAAATATATTTTGATTTACAAATAAATCTATATTTTTATAAATGATTGAATTCCACTTTATTTAATTTTTTTTTCATACTTAGCTACTTTTATCTTTGTTATTTTATTTCATAATATTCTCATTTCAAAATAAATAGATCTTAAATTTATGTGCTGTCATTCATTGCTTTCGTCATCTAGATTTCATATGCATGTAAATTATAACTTGTTTCTCTTAAATTATATTTTAATCTTCTTGTTTTGTCTAATTTATTTCCCATTTTATCTATTTAAGTAGTTTGTTGATTTATACTTTTAGGTTAATTTTCATTTAGATAGCTTTCTAGCTTAAATTTCATTCATTTATTAAACATTGTAATGTTTTCCAGTACTTATTTCTTTAATTCATTTTGGTTGTTTAGTTAGGTAATAAATGAATATACATGGATGGATTATTTGATGAAGTAAAGAATTATAGAAACACATTGAAAATAATATAACATTTGATCCTCTAAGAGGCAACCTATCCCATAGGTTTACTTTGTTGGATATGTTTAATTACATTTTCTAAGAAGCTCTAATAAATTATTGCGATGAAATGAAAGAGAAGTATTTTATTAGACAAATGAATACATTTATGATATTTTAATTAAAAAAATGTCTTATGATATCTATTTTACATTAAAGTTCATATCTTGAACCTAAGTTTGATATTTATTAAACATTATTTAACATATGATGTTCTCAAAACCTAAGAAAAAATTCACTTGAAATAATATTTTGATTCAAAGAATTGGTTGAGTCCTTATAATACTCATCACTTTAACACTTGACCATTAAAATAACACTTAGTACACCTTAGAAATAAAATATTTAGTCAAAATTTACATATGATTATATTGTTACAATTCAAATTTAATCTTTGTAATAGGCGAGTAGGTAGATTAGTTGACATAAAAAAATCATTGTAAAAAAATAAGGCAACTCCACTTGGGATGTCATAATTAATTTTATTTGAAAATAATAATTATATTTCAATAAAATTCTATTGTTCTTCTTGACCATCACTAGCCTTGTGCTTATTTTTTAACCTAACCTTATTTTGGCAAAACAACAATCATATCTTACATTAAATTTGGTTTGTTTTAGCTGGTATAACAATATTGAAAATGTCAAACATAGTATAAGGGTCATTAATTTAAATAAATACAATTTTTTTGAGATCAAAAATATTTATTTAATTAGACTTCAAATTAAAAATGATACATTTGAGCATAAATTACATTTGAGACATGAATATAACAAATCCTCGACCAACTATTAAATTTTTCTCTAATAAATCACTAAAAGACTTCTAGTTATATCGTTTTAGATGGAAGATGTAAATAATAGTAGAGATGCCATTCCTTATTTGAAGTATGATATAGAACAAGATGAACTAACTAATAATGAAATAGATTTTGATGTTAAAAATATGCAACAAGCCAATCCTTGGATGTGTGGCAACTTGATTGATTTCAAGAATCACCTTGCCAAAATTCTTCCATTGAAATGAGTTAATGTTCCTAAGTTTTGAGGTGATTTAAGTGGTCATGGGAGGATCATCTTTATTTTTTCAAATTAACTTGTGACATTCTTAGTATTATTAATGAAAATATCTCTCAAGCTATTTTCCCAAACTTTCAAAGGTAAACCCTATAAATCCTTTGTTTCTATACCTACTAAATTCATTAGTGAAAGTAAATATGTTAAAGAATGGCTTGAATTGTGTTTCAAAAACTTAAATAATATTTAGAGTTTATAAATGAAATTACTAATAGTTCTATAGATCCTGGTGAAATGATTTATTATTTCATAAGTACATTTACTAGGATTAGATAAAATATTCTACTTGATGTGAGACCTCCTAAGAAGTTATCAAGGTTGTATTATTTTAGTTTATTATCCTTTAATTACAAATCAATTTAGAATAAAAATATATTATAGAATATGATGCCACTATTACCTTTTATATTGAATTAAAAAAAACTTAAATGAATTAGTTTTAAAGAAAGAGGTTTTAAAATTTTAAGTTATGATGATGATTTTTTTAAAATCCATTCAAAATATTGGTAATGAGTTGGTATCCATCAAATAAAAACTAAATGATCAATTTAACTCATCAGGTAAAATGTTAAATAGATCAAAAGATAAGTCTAAAAGTAAAAATCATTACTATGTTGTTTTCAACTTAATCATGATCCTGATATTTGTATTTCTATTTAGACATTTAAGAAATTAATTAAAGACAAAGATACCATTTCTATCGACCTATTTGATAACATAAACATGTGTAGTTATAATGATCCTTTGAGTGACTGAAAAATACTAATGCTTATGCTATCCAAATTAAGAATAAATAATATAATGTTATTCCTAATGATAACTCTAACATAAAAAAAACCTACAAATAATAACTCTTCTTCTTTAAAACATTTAGTCCAACATAAATACAATTTTACAACCCAAAATGATACTACTATAGATAATCTAGTGGAAAATTCACAACAAATAAATTATTTGTCTAATTGATTAAATACCGCACAATACCAACCAACTTACAGGCACATAACATGTCCTCAAACTTCAATGTTGGAACTTATAACATAATTGTTGACTTAGATAATATAAACATTGGTGTTTTCTTATAGGCTATTGGTATACAAAAATAATATTAATGTGGTTATTAAAAATGTAGACACTAAGAATATTTTTGGTTTGTAATAAGAAATAATATGAATATGTTCTTGCTCAATAAAATGATACACATATTAATTATATTCCACCTCTCTATATATTTTTTAGGATTTAAGATAAAATAATACATAACTACATTCTTCACATAGGAGTTTCAAATAACATAATGCCTAAATATATTGCTAATAAAATAGGCATTCCTTATGAAAAAGATAATAAAATATAGTTTTGATTCTCATCAGACCAAAATTTGTGGTAAGTTTTGAGATATAGTCATAAAAATTGAATATGATGAATTGATTAGATGTATCAATAATGTTCAGGTTCTTGACATTTCTAATAATTATGTTATGTTCTTGGGAAAAGATTAGTCTAAATCCACTAGTGTTTATGTTGAAGAAGATTTAACTTGGGTTCATGTAGTTAATGAAATTACATTTATGCATAGAGAAAATTATTTTAGCACACCTATTGGGCCTATTCAAAAAAAATCCTATGACGATACTAGAATAGGAACCTATGGCATTTATATCGTGGAATATTTATATTAACAACATATAATGATAGTCTTTAAAGAAATTATTTTGTCATTGCATTCTAAAGGGGCATGTTATCAACATGGTAATGGGATTGGAATTATTCTCATTACACCCATTGGAAGAGCTTTTAAATATGATTATTAGTTGTATTTTGAAAACACTAAAAATTTAATTGAATTTGAAACCTTGTGTCATGGTTTTGAAAAATATATTGAATTGAATATCAAACACTTAGAAGTCTCTAGTAATTCTGATTTTATCATTAGATAGGTTAATTTTTTTTAAACAAATGAACCATGTTTACATAAATATAAAAAAAAAAAGTTTAGTCTCTTATGAAAACCTTTAAAGCTATCAATTGTTACCCATATGCTTAGAGTTTTATGCATGTAATGACAAACTTATTTTTTATGCTTCTAACCCAACTTTGAATGAGTTAAAATATACTGTTGACTACATCACTAATATTTTTAGACCACATATAACTAATTTTCAAAATAGTTGCCCTATTTTTTATTTTGAAAAACATATCAATAGTTTTATTCAAGTTAACTATTTTGATCAATATGATTACATATTTATTTGTGGTGATTATTTATATTTATGAGGAAATAGATTTCCCCTCTAGTTTTTAAGTCTTGAATCTATGTGCACTCCTTACGATCAACCTATAATTTATATAATCAAAGGAGCCTCAAGAAGAATCATTTAAGAGACCATTAAAATTAACTTAAGACTATAATAATATCATAAATTTATTTTTTTAGGCATATGATATACAACTAAGGAGAAAATATTGTTCATCAAAATTTTTAAATAATTTGTTGAAAATTTTACTTGGCTTGTAAATATGTTAAATTTTATGATACTATTATTGTTCAACATGATATTCCTATAAATCTTGGTATAAATCTTATTAGGTAGAAACCTCACAGAATCAACCCCTTGATAGAAGACACCATCAACAAGGTGTTATATAAAATGTTTGATCATGGTGTCATCTACCTGGTTAGATATTTTGATTAGGTAGCTAATCTTATCCCTGTATGTAAAAGGAATGAATATATCTGATTATATGTAGACTTTATAGATTTAAATCATGTAATTACTAAAGATAATTTTCTTTTGCCAAGCATAGACCAAATTTTTTAATAGGTCATTGTATCTAAAATGATGTCTTTAATAGACATATTTTTGGTTATAATATAAATTTTTCATAGATCCTAAAGATTGGAATTAGATTAATTTCATAACATGGAGATGTAATTTTGATTTCAATAGGATGCCCTTTGGTTTGATTAACAAGGTGCCACATTTCAAATGGCAACACATGTTACTTTTGATGATTTAATCAAAATTATTATTAAAGTATATCTAGATGATTTAACTTTTCATTAAATAAATCATTAAAAACATTTAGATCACTTGTGTGAAATCTTTATTAGATGTAGAAAATTTGGCATATCTTTTAATCCTAAAAAAATAGTTTTTAGATTAAGTAAATGAAAATTACTTGATGATTTATTTCCAAAGATTAAATCTGAATTGATCTAGAACACATCCAAGTTATCAAATATTTTCCTTTCCTAAAGACCAATCTAGTATAATATCTTAAAATTAACTTCCTAAAAAATTTCATTGCTTATTTTTTAGATCAATATAACCCTTTTCAGATTTTACCTAAGAAAAATTAGAATTATTTATGATATGCAAGATTAGAGATAACATTTCATGAATTCAGAAAATTTATTGAAAGTATGCCTATACTTATAAAACTAGACCATAAAAATATGTTCATCTTGTATATAAGTGTGATCAATAAGGCCACATGTTGTTATTACATAATACGATCAAAATCACAAAGAGAGACCCATCATATTTTAAGTCAAATTCTCAAAAAATATTGAAACCAAGTATCCTTTAATTAAATTTTTATTTATTTATTTAGTATCAACATGGGTAATTTTAAAGACCTTTTAATTAATAATAAAGTGATTGAATGATCCAATGTACCTTTTTTATTATTTATTAAAACAACCTATTATTAATAGTAGATTAACCAAGTGGATTTTTAGAATTAAAAATTTTTATCTTGAATTTGAGACTTGTAGTATAATTAAAGGAAATGAATTAGATAAACATCATGATAAAAATGTAATTTTGGATATTTTTTAATGTAATAGTGTTTATCATTGATGATATTTTTCATGCAAAACCTTGCTTCAAATTATGAAAGCTGCTAAAATTGTTGAAAAATTTAATATCAATTTTAAATTATAGGAATGGGACTTTTTCTCTATCTAGATGATTGGTATCATTACCTTATTCATTATTTTTATAATCAAGCCTATCTTGATTCATTAGATAAATCCCAATATAGAGATATTACACTATAGGCCTTAAAATACATCTTATTGGAAATTTTTAGTTTTATAGAAATAGGGATAGAATCCTGTTAAAACTTAGAAAGTCAATATAAGTTTTCATGAAGGTATATGTGGTGAACATATTACTATTAAAAAATACTAAATAAGGTTTTATGTGCTAGATATTATTGGGTGACCTTGTTTAAATATTTTAAATATGTGTACCTTGTCAATCTCATATAGGAAAGGATATACTACTTGCAATAACTTTAAATACAATAATTCATACAAAACTATTTACTAAATGAGATATATATTTTATACCTAACATACATTAGTTATTTTCTATTGGTAAAAACATTTTAATTACAATTGACTATTTCACTAAGTATCCTAGAGTTGTAAATCTTAGAAGTTCAATTACTTCAGAATTTCTTTCTTTCTTTGAAAATTATATTTTCTCGCACTTTGGAGTTCCTTTTGAAATAATTTTAGATAATGGTTCCCAGTTTGATTCAAATGAATATACAAAATTCTTAGGTCATTATTGCATTATTTCAAGCCATTCATCCAACATTATACTCAAGGAAATGGACAAGCTATGTCAACTAAAAAAAAAACTGATTTTGATTATGAAAAAAATTATATGTGACAATAAATGAAATGAGCATGGTAATTTTTTAAACTTTATAGGTTAGTCATACTATGATTAAGGTCACAACTAATTTTTTACCATATACTTTAACATATGGTTTTGAATCCACTATGCCCATTGAATTCCAAATCACCTTAAAAATGAATGCCATTCAATACACTTCTAAAAATATTGATTCCATACAACAATAATTAAATGACCTCTTATCATTATATGAAGCACAAATCATATCTATACATAAAATTGAAAAATAAAATAAAAATCTTAAGAAATTATTTGATAAAAAGGTTTCTAAGAAGAGATTTAAAATTGGTGATTTAGTTTTATATTGGGATAAGGTGCATGAGCAAGAAAACATCATAAATTTGATTCTTTATAGTTAAATACATACAAAATAGAATTTATACTTGGAGGAAATTTATTTCATTTAAATATTTTGATGGTAATTGAATATATAACATAGTCAATCGTCATCATTTGAAGCTATTTTTTGAGTTTTCTCTCTTTTTGTATTTTAATTTTACTTTTTTCTTTTCATTGTTTCTATTTTCTTATTTGTGTATGACTCTTTTATTCTTGTTTTGGTTTTTTGTCTTTATTTTCCATGTTGGTTATATCTTAATTATATTTTTGATAATGGGTTAATAATATCCATTGCAGATGCAAGTTATTATTTGTGTAGGATGAGTTGGATAATCTCCCATATGGTTGTAAATATTTTCATTTCATCAATATTTTAGATTATTCAAATTGCATTATTAATTGATTGGTAACTTTTTTAATACTCCTCATATTAATTGTTATAGTGTCTTATTTTTTGAATTCATGTTTTAGTTTATTGTAATTGTGCCCATCCAACCCAAACTTCTTTATTAAATAGTTCCAATTATCTATGTCATGCTAGCTGAATGATACATTATAACTTTCTAAAACTAGTTTTGTTGTTCATGCTTAGCACATTAGGAAATAATTCACTTGGTTTGCACTCCTAAGTTTTATCATTTTTTATTGCAACCTAGTTTCATATACAAAACTTACATCAATATTTATATTATTATCATGAATTTTTTACCCTTGTGAAAACATGAACTTTTTAAAACTGTATTAAAATGCTTATTGTACTCTACATAATATATTGTTTTTGATTGGGGATGATACTCTTTATTTTATATTGTTATCATTTCTCTTGTTTTATTATTTTTTTATTGTTGTATTTTATCAAATTATAATGTGATTATCAATGAAAATGGAAATAAAAATAATTTGATGCTAGCAATGCAAGATTTCTATGAAAATTGAAGGATAAATGAGTAGGTTCTCATGAAGGTATTTGAAATTGAAGTGGAATATGGACTTACATAATTTTTTGATCACCCATTTGGCATCCTTTACTAAGATATTTAACACATGATAAATGATGAATAGGTTACAAGTGATACAAATTTATAGAAAAGAAGCAATACAAGTGTCAAATTCAATTTTGTAATTGATTTTCATCTTCTAGGAATCTTTCATTGGTGAGTTGTGATTTACTATGAAGGTTTTCATAGACAATTTTCATTTGAAAAACAATCAACTTTGTTTCGAATTACCATTGGTTTTCAAGTTTAAGGAGTTTTAGTTTGAGATAATTCTACTCATTTCCAATATATATGTTCACAAATCCATGACTTAGATTTATTTCTTGCATACTTTGTATTATGATTAAGATTTTGAATCCTAATAAATTTTAATATTCCTTTCCAAACACTACATACATAAAGGTTTAAAAGGCTTGTATTATGTTATAAAGGTTTACTATGTTTAATATTACATGTATATTGTTGAACATTTTTGAATTCAACATAAGTTTTGGGTATTTTATGCAAATATTTGTATTAAATATTGAGATAAATTATATTGTCATTCAAATTAATGACATGTAGTTGAATCATTTTGAAAATTTAGTTAAAAATAAGCATGAAGATAGATATACACATTATAAAAGAATTAACTAAATATTTGGTGATAAAGATAGAATATATTTTGAAAAGGATACACAATTTAGCACTTAGCACTATTTTATAGAATGCACAATATGTGCAAACATTGAATGAGATCCCACCAAAAAAAGTAATGTATATTGGAAATGATGTATATATGGTCCTTAATTTCTAGTCATTCATGTCCATTTTTCCATTTGCAAAGCTATGTGCATGACAAGGATATGTATTTTATTTATTATTAAAGATAATATAGAAGCCATTAAATTTGATAAAAGAACATTTTCTTAAAAATGACATGTCCTTGTCAGAGTAGGTATGAGATTTTTATTTATTGAAAGTGAATAATGGATTCAAATAAAAAATAGTACTGGATTTTATATGAATATATCATTTTCATAAAATGATATCACTGATTATAAGTTTCAGTGTAGTTTTTTATATAAGACTTCACATCATTTATGTGTGATAGTTTGAAGTTTTGAAGGATTATAAAATGTATTTTTATATGCTCTCTTAGTTTTTATATGTTAGAGTTATCATTAGGAACATGATCATAATATTTCTTCATAGTTTTGACAACATAAGCATTAATAGTCTTGACTTCACCTTAAGGTTCATCATAAGTTTACACATGTTTATGTTATCAACTAGTTTGATAGAAATTCTATCTTTGCCTTTTGTTTCAATGAATTTCTTTCTTATTAAAAAAAGGAGGAAAGAAGAAACTAAGTATGAGTATGGTTGAAAAACCTGATTGATTGTACATGTGATGAAATCAAAAGATTGTGAAGAGCTCCTTGGGAGGATGACCTATAGATAAGAAAACACTAATGCAAACTTGTTTTTTAGACAAATAGTTGGGTGGATTTCCTAGAGATAGCTATATCCTAGAAGTGAGGGATTATTTAGGGGCTCTCAACTCACACATTTTAAATAATTAATCTTATAAACAGAAAATAAAGGTACTTGCATTAATGAATCAAAAGGTACTAAAATTAAATACAAGGGTGTTTAGTACAAAATTTGCTAGAAATGATTAAATTAGTGGTAAACTAATTAATAATAATGCTAGAGGGTTAGGGTATGCTTCAAAAAATCAAAAAGGGGTGTGTGAATAGACATGAACACAAAAAATTAGGTTTGATTGGGTGTAGGTAGGTGAAATTAACTTGCTAATTTTCACTACCATAATGATCATCATTGGTTCAATTGACTGTCAATGGTTAAGGTGACCATTGGTAGTTAAATAGACCGTCGATGGTTAAATCAACCATTGACAGTTACTATGTGAGGATCTAGGTTGGTAAAATGCTGATGACAAGATATAAAAAATGGATTATGAGAAATGTGTAAGGCCTAGGTTGATTGTGAAATGAAAATAAAGTAAATGAATATTGAGAAACAAATACTTATCTTACTAGAAGTCAATTGGGTGGATGGTTGAGGTAGTTGATCTATTGGTGGAATCTATCTTGATTCTAATAGAGTAATGGTCCTTAAAGGCTTGGTGGAGAGGTGGAAATAAATTGACTCTTTGATATGATTGTTGGATTGTTGATGGCAATTGACCTACAAGAAAGAAACTCATAGATACACAAAGATCTTAATAATAATTATAGATTTTATAGATGTTTGCCAATAAATTATGACAAAAGATGTGATAGTCAAGATCATGTAAAGACAAGGTTGCCATGGTTGAAAATAATAAAGGTTGAATATAAGAGATAAGTGACCAGTGTACCACATGACTACATTTAGGCATGGTAATTGGGTACACCTACTAGTCACTTAGATAGGTCAATGTTTTCATGTGTATCTAAGGTAAGAAGTGCTCTCATGGAAAACACAAATAGGTCAAGTGTCATGGGTATCCAATGTAGTAAGTGCTCCCAAAAATACACAATTAGGTTAGGTAAGTGTGAGGTGGTGTAAGGTTAAAATGTGGTCAACATGGAAATGTTTTCACTATGGTCAAAGGACCAGGAAAAACATGTTGAAAAATGCATGCTTGTTGGGCCAAAATGGACCTACAGTGAGAGGATGAGCTAGTTAGGTTAGGCGAAAAAGGGAGTCTTGTAAAAAGGTTTAAGTTTTGGTGTGGGGGAGATTAGGTGATCTCCAAAAATTAGGCACTAGGGTGTATGTGTCCTCAAAAATTGAAAATGACACCCTGATCATTAATGGTCAGGGTCTTCAAGGTTGATCATCAATGGTCACCTTGATCATTGATGGTTAGGTAGGAACCCTAAAACCATGGAATATAAAAAGTGAAAATGAAATTCCATTTTCATTATTAGCCAATTGACTTTTTTTCTTTCATGTAATCTGATAAATTGTTGTTTGGTGTTTTGATAAGAGGGTTAATTGAGTGCTTGGGTGAGGTGTTGATTACATATTGGTTAAGTGGTTATTATGTTGATCTAACTAGGACCAAACATGTAGGGTGGATGAGGATGTGGCTAAGCAATAGGACATGGGGTCTAACCTCGATAATGATCAAGGAATGAGGTAGGGGTTTCTCTGAAATTTGTAGATACTTAAATTTTTTTAGTTGATAGGTTTAATTTGATGGTTTATAGGTAGTTTTAAAATTAGGTTTGGCTGGGTTTTCCCTAGGCTAGGTCTTGGGTGAAATTGGCTTATATAGTAGGAAAATTTTGATTTTGACTAAGGTTTTGAGCTGGGGGTGTGTTGTAAGAGAGGTGCAAGTAGTTTAGGTTATTATTATTATTATTATTATTATTATTAATATTATTATTTTGGTATGATTTGGAGTTAGGTAGGGAGGAGGGTTTCACCATCAATGGTCACACAAAGTGACCATCAATTGTTTGACTTGACTATTGATGAGTGGACACATATGGAGGAGGTTGGCTTAGGATCCATGCAACATTACCAACACTTACAATGATATGTAATGATGATAATGGCCCTCATTGAGAGATGGGATTTGGCCACTAACACTTTCCTACTACCAATAGGAGAGATCACCATCCTCTTAGAGGATGTCCATAGGATTACATGACTAGCAATTTGAGGGGAAATGATTTACCACATCAAGCCAAGGAAGAGAAAGAAGTAGATGGAGCTACTTTATGGTGAGGTTAGGGCCCATGTGAGGTGGCATTCAGGTGGTTTTGGATATGGGTCACTATACTAAAGGGCTCCAGATGAGAGGTGTTTGATGATGATGATGTTCATGTCCTACTTTATGTTATTAGATTTGAGTAGTGAATGATTTCCATATTTACTATTAGGAGTATTGGTTGAGATGTTTTTGGGTAGGATAGTGTTCAGGTGGGTTTATTTATTATTAGTCTAGATTTATAGGGAGATATAGACATTTAGAGCTCATAAATGATATGGGATCAGTGTTGGGTTTATGCTTCATTGCTAGGCATATGAGCACATCAAGGTTTTGAGACTATTAGGGATATCATGGGAGGGATACACCCAAGCACCTTACATAGTGGGATTTGTATGGTGGAGATCAGATTATGCTTTGATAGGTGTAGGTGGAGGGTTGAGGGGTATAGATTGGTTTTGAGATGCACTGGAAGGTTTGGTGGTGGGGGATGTGATTTAGAGACCATATGTGGGTTGGCCTAGGTGGACCCTATTGTCACTTAAAATTGCACCCAATGAGGAGATGGGATAATATTTTCCTCATTCAAGTGAGACAATAGAACCACCTCAAGGCTATAGGCATTCCTATTAGGAGGTGGATCTCTAGATTAGGGGCTAGTTCCCCTTGATGCACCATTAAAGCTCATATCCTACTACTAACACTTGGGGATGAAAATGGATAGGGATAACATGAAAGTAAACCTAGTCTATAGGAGGTTATAAAAAAAAAAAAAAATTCTTTATTCATACCCTTAGCATGCACTTAAAATTAATGACAAGTTTTACATACACTTCATCCAATATCAATTTTCCCTCTCACATCAATGCTTCAGCTAGAAGAAAATAAGAAATATGAATTATAAGACACTATATTGAGTAGCCTACTCACTACACCTATAATATAATTTGACACTTCTTGCTATCCTATAAAAGAGGTTACAAAAACACAAGGTATTAAGGAGAGTAACATGTGAAGGTAGACAAAACCTACACTTACACAAGACTAACATCCATTGTGTACACTTATTGAAATATTTGAATGAGGTAAAACACTTATCTTTATTGATTAAAGGTAAAATTTGGTTAGGATTCACCATACCCAGGTAGAGAGATGTATACAATAGCCAAGAAGGCTCAATTTATAGAATATATGAGAGGAGAGAGAGAGAGAGAGAGAGAGAGAGAGAGAGAGAGAGAGAGAGAGAGAGAGAGAGAGAGAGAGAGAGAGAGAGAGAGAGAGAGAGAGAGAGAGAGAGAGAGAGAGAGAGAGAGAGAGAGAGAAAGGGTGTCTAAGAGTCACTTGGACATGTGTCAATAACATGAAGATTAGCTAAAATTTCATGGGATATAGGGATGTGGTGATCCATGCAACATAAATAGTAACAAATGCCATGTCCAATCATTCAAGACCTACAAGGTGGTCAAAAAACTTCTTTTCTATGCATAAAAAACTACCCCTCATGATTGGCCTTCAAAAACTACCCTATAAATACAAATAATTATTTTTGATGATGTATTTGAGTAATATTAGTTACTAAGAATACCTCACATGTATTTTATTAACCCCTAACCATTTTTATTCCTTTGGTCGTGCACAATCATTCTTGGTAATCTCAAAATGGCTCCTTTCCATGCACCTCTCACACTTGGCACGTAAAAAATATTAAAACCTACAATATGATCCATAAAAAATAGGAATTGCATGTTTCCCAAGTTTTTATGGAATTATTTATAAGAAACAAGCCTTAAAAGGCTTTCCAAATGAAGATTCACCATTTTCTCTAAGTCTTCCCTAGCTGGCACACTAGATTGGCTAAAATGAGAGAGCTAGTAAGGACACTTTTGAGTATTTAAAATATTTTAAAATGGAATTATTAGTTTTTTTTAAGTCCAAATACAACCTCCCAAGTGGTTGTAATCCATTTATCATCTTTAGGACCTGCAAAATACAAGAAAATGTCAAAGAAAACTATTTATTACATGACTTGTATGGATTTTGTATAATAAAATTCCATGGACTTGATCATAATTAAGTTTAAAACAAATTATATTCATAAGTCATGGTAAAATACATCTATTTAGATGCACTTTTGGCTTGATTTCTACCATCAAGTCATGAAATAGGGTTGGCAAGGGTTTTAAAGTGATTAGCCCTCTTAGCCTTTGTTCATAAAGGCTACACATTAGAAATATTTATAAATACCACTGAGGTCTCCTCAAGGACCTTATTAAACTTTTAAAAATTCCTTAATGTCCCATGTATAATCTCATGAAAGTTTTGAGTTTTTCAATTTGACCATTTGAGTCATTCTTGCACAATTAATAGGGTCTAAATGCTTCTTAAGCCAAAAATGGCTCGTTGAAGGCTTTATATGAAAAAAAAGGTTTTAACACATCTTAATATGTCCTAAAACCATTATAAAATCACTATAATATCTTCCTTAAATATATAAATGAAATTGACCCCTACTTTGGAACAATGTATAAACCTTGTCAATTGGTTTACCTACTACTTGAGACTCCATTTGACTCCTAAATTGATTCATCTACCTCCTTATGAATTAAAATTATCTAATATACCCATTAAATCATTAAATAATCAATTTTAAGTCTTTTAAAATGTTTTAAATTCATATGACATTTATCTTGGCTTTTAGGCCTAGGGGTTTCCTTCATGCATGATTGTAACCCTTGTTGTGTAGGGTACCCTATTTTTATTACAAGGATTATATCAAGGTGTTTTATATTTTTTTATGTGTCTTCCAGCTTATCCATATTTAATTTGGTCTTTCCCTACCTTTTGGTCATCAATTTCACTATTTTTTCCAAGATTGGCATCTTCATGCATGGGAAAATTGCCCCTGCTCTGACATAAAATAAAAACATTTTGACTTATTATATCATAAAATATGATTATTTAAGAGTGTTTAATATGTCCTAATTATGTTTTTTACCAATTTATATCTCTTAATTCCAAGTATATACCCTCCAACTCTTCAAATTTACTAGGCAAACTTTAGGGTATGTACACTGTGAGGGTAAACAGGGTATAGGCTAGGTTTATAGGTTTTAGGGATTTATTTGAGATTTATTATGGTATGTATGAATAATCTATTCCTCCTATGATTTATTTAAACCATTTACTATTTTATTGTCTCTTAAACACTCCTTTCATGCTTTTGGAAACCTAAATTAGGTCTATGACTACAAAGGAAAGGAATCCTTATTTTAGGCTTGGCTGTAGGTGATTTTGAGCTTTGTTGATGCATTAGGAACACAAAAAAATTCCATATGATGTTATCAACCTCATAAAATTTGTGATTAATCATTTTTATAAGGTTAAACTCCATTCCTTATACCCATGTACCTTTCATTCCCAAGATTAAGCTCTACTCATTAAGGACTGAGACTTCCTGTATGTCTAGGTCCAAGCTTTGTTTGATGTTTTTAGACCTCCTCTTTGTGTTTATTATGTCATATTACACCTAATATAATTTTATTTAAAATTTTAAGCCTTAAAACTAGCATTACTTCATTATTATGTCCTCGAGGAGGACATCCCCTACCTTGACTGATTTGAGACCATTTATTTTGCCCTTATAGGTGCATTTTGGCAAGAATTAGGCCTTGTGGATGTTGTACTTAGGTTTTTCCTGAGTTCCTTGAGGTAATATTTAATTAATGTCACCTACACCCATTTTTAAATCCCCAAATTGGGTCCAAGCTTCAAACTTCCACCTCACTACTAATATGCCTTAACTAACTATGTTTTATGAGTTTTAGGTTTCTTGTAAGTATATTAGAGTTCTCTTAGGTCATGTGTTTGACAAGAATCAACTCCAATTTAGGTATAGTACCCTAAAATCATCCACTACACCTTAATACTTAAATTTTACCATTATTATCCTAATTGAGACAAAATCTTGCTAAGGACTATTGTAGGTTAGTATTCTTAGACATGTGTACAGACATGGGGTTTGCATTAGTGGTCAAAACATCAAAATCTACCTTATCTGTATCATCTTCGCTCATGAGAGTCCTTTTGGACCATTTTTTATGGTTTTAACTTGATGGCATTATCTAGGACCATTAAATTGAAGTGCAAATTCAATCTACCATTAATACCCTATAGATATCATTGTTACAATTCAGTGGTTTTTTGGCCATCTCAAGGTGTTTCAAACTCCATCTTCTACTTACCTTTTGGCCCTCAAAATTGGTATATTATTTTTATGTGGATATGGATACAATGTAAAACAATCAAGGACATTGTAAACACCTATTTTCATGGCATATAATATCCCAAAAAAGCTCTAGGATCTTTTTTTGGTCCATTTGGGGACTAAGAGCCCAAAATGGTCTGATCATCTTTTGAAGTGAAATATTTAACCTGAATGGCATCTTAGCCCTCATGACATGAAATATATGAACATTTGGGTATTATAGGACATCAAACATGGATTCCACCATGTTTTTCACTCTTTACACCTCTGTACATACCTCTTAAACTCAAGCATAAGTTGATTATGAGCACACTCTCCAAACAAGGCAGTGAATAAAGAAATTGAACTATTTGCCTTGAAGAGTATGTTGATTTTATATTTCACAAGGTAATTCAATGAAATAAATTTTAAAACATGAGTCTAAGCACATTAAAACACTTCATGGAGCCTCTTTTAGGTTGTAAAACTTAGGTTACCCATCCATAACTAAAATATTGAAAAATAACACAATTTGGATTTCTCTTTCAAGGGCATTGAGAGAGAAAGTGTTGGGTGTTGGAAACATCATGGAGAGATAATATTAAAACCCTAAAACACTTCATAAAACTCACATAGCTCCATTGATTTATAAAAATAAGAAATAAATGCACAACCATACCCCTCTTGAATGCAATTTCATAAAAAGCTACCTAGAGTGTAATTGATTGTTCATGAAGGAGACACCAATATAAGACTTATTATTATAGATGTGAAGTGCACTTAGATTAATATCCACTTGTATAGTCCATAACAAGTGTTTTATATTGCTCCTCTTAAGCTTGCCAAGTGAAAATGAAGGAAAAAAAGATAGAAATGAAATTTTTTATGGAATTTATAAAATCCAAATGTGGGAATTACCTGTGGGGAGGTGAAGAATCACACCTCCATTTTTTTAGTTATAAGGGAACTTGAGAAGTCTGTATAACTGTTAAAAGTGGCTTGTCTTTTAGGAAAAACTACCATTTGATTGATGAAACTAAATTATAACTACCACTTGACTAAGTCCTAACATTATTTGACCTTCTCCACATTCTCATCCACCTTGGTGACAAATAATCCCTCTTAAAAGTTTGTACAGGTCAATTAATGGGACAAAATGTGACCAAAAGGCCCCCTTTTGCACATGAGACATAACAAATGACTAGTTTATGACTTGTAAACACATTGAAACATGATAAATACCATAATATAAAAATTTGACATAAAATGATCCTTTTACCAAGTTTTATCAAGGCTTGATCATGTTTGACTTTGGTTTACTAGGTCATTTCAAGGAAGATGAGCTTCAAAAAAGACTAGGGGAAGGATAAGTGAGATAATAGACCAACATGACACCCTATAAGACACATAAAAAGCTTCTTAATTTTTTTAAAATAGTATGGGTTGACCTAATTTGACTATAAAGTCAAATTTTGTCAACAATTTGGCAACTCCTAGGGGTAACATGCTTGCCTATGTTAAGGACTAGTAGCCTTATCCTATCCATTGGGTAAGGGAGTCATAATACACTTGGAAATTGCAAGACCAAACCCTGAATTGACCAAAAAGATAGTAATCCTACCTTAAAAAATATAAAAGGAAAGAAAAAACACACAAAAGAAAAGAACAAACACACAAAAGACCCAATAAAACACAAAATAATGACACACCTATGCTACTAAGCGCTTAGGGAAAACAAGACACAACTGAAAGAAAAATAATATGTCCATCTAAACTAATATGTTTTTCCTCTCATAGATCAAAGGGGAAGCTTCTTATATCTCCTTCATGATTAGAAACCTCATGGTGGTAACCAAGTAATTTGTTGGAGAGGTAACTTGGTGACTCACCCTTCTTGTTTGCCACCTTGATTGGTATGTATTCTAATGTATTAGATTTAAACATGTATTCAACATTCATGTATCCATATTGATATTTGAGACATGTTTCATGTTGTTTCTTCATGCTAGATTAGTCCATCAATGCATCAATAGTTGTAATTTTATCATCATAGGGTTCATTTGGCCCATGGATCTCTTGGTATATATCATGGACCAACTCATCCTTTTCTATCACTTTGAGGAGTTTTTCAAATTGGTCTCTAGCTTCATCATGAATCTCTTGAGGAAGAGTGGATGGTATGATGTTTGAATTGAGACAAAATTCCTCTAATTCATCCCAAAAATCATCACTTTCTTGTTCAAAATCTCCCTCTTCAATGCCTCTATCACACCAACCTAATTTCTCTCCTTCTTGCTAAAAAACAAGGGTTTATATCTACTAAAAAACATGCTCTTTATCCTCATCCAACTCATGTCCCATGGCTTCATCACTATCTTCATCAAAATAAGAGGAAAATTCATCAAACAAAGGGGAAGAGAGCTCACCATGCTTGCATTCTCCATCATCCAATGTTGACATGTTAAGTTTGTCATTATCATATTAATATTCTTGGAACATTTTCATGTAAGTGTGACCTATGTCTTCTCCTTAAACCAAACCACATTTAAGAGCCACTTATTCAACCTTAGTCTCATGAAACCCTCCTAGAATATCCACTTCTTGAGGTATGATTTGACTATCTTCTCCATATTTGATGATGCCTTCAAAGGGAGTGTCTATGATGATATCATCATCATCATTATCACTCATGAGAGCCTCTTGATCAACCATAAATTTTATTCTCTCTTCTTCACTTTCCTCTCTCAAAATAGGTTCCTCCTTGAGAAAGAATGAAGTGGAGGGTTCATGGATAGGTTCATGGATTTGAAATAAAGGATATGGGATATGAAAGGTAGTGAAAAGTTAAGGAAATTAAGATGGAGTGTGGGATGAAGGAGATGACTTATGAATGGGATTTGAAAAGAGAAAATCACTAATGAGCTCATATGGAAGTCCACTCTTGGGTTGGTTGGAAGGCATATCATTTACATGAGTAGGAATCTCACTTTGTCAATGATGTCCTTGTGTATAGTTCATGGGAACTTCCTCTTTCAAATGAAAAGACTAATAGGAATATGCTTGAGGATGATAGGCATCAACATATGAAGGGTACAGCTCAAATTGGGGCTGTAAAAAGGCATTCATTGGTAACCATTCTCACAGGACTATCCAACATCTTGATGATGACTATGAAGGGAAGAAAAGGAAGGATTATAGTATTGATAAAGGAAATATTGGAGCTGATGAAGGTCATATTGGGCATGATAAGGATAAAAATAAGGTTGATAAGTATCATGACCAAGTTGACTAAGTACATGTTCATATTAAAGAGGAAGAGGCAAAGCTTGCAATATTTCACCAACTTGTAGAGGGCAAAACTCAACATCAAGATCAACCATCAAAGCTTCATTTTGAAACCAATACATAGAAAAATCTATTAAAGACCTTCAAATAAAATATTTGGCTGCTAAACCATTTGATTTAACTTTAGAGTCACCATTGGTGCTTGGAAAAGTGCCTCCCAAGGCTGATGTATTGAAGGACAAAACCAAAAATCCTTCAAATCTTAGAACAAGAGTCCTATTAGGCATGCCAAAAACTATTGTAAATTTAAATTTCACCCAATGAGGAGATGGGAAAATATTATCCTCATTAAATTGAGATAATAGAACCACCTCAGGGCTATGGGTATTCCTATTAGGAGGTGGATCTCTAGATTAGGGGCTAGCTCCCCTTGATGCATCACTAAAGGTCATATCCTACTAATAACACTTAGGGATGAAAATTTATAGGGATAACATGAAATTAAACCTATTATATATGAGGTGATACACCAAAGTATTTTCTCTACTCATACCCTTATCATGCACTTGAAATTAAGGACAAGTTACAAATACACTTCATCTAATGTCAATTTTCCCTCTCACATCAATGCTTCAACATGGGGTCTTAGAGATAGCATAGGCTAGGAGGAAATAATCAATAGGAATTATAAGATACTCTATTGAGTGGCCTACTCACTACACCTATAATCTACTTTGACACTTCTTGCTAACCTACAAAAGAGATTACAAACACACAAGGTACTAAGGAAAGTAACATGTGAAGGTAGACAAAACCTAAACTTGCACAAGAATAACATCCATTACGTACACTTAGTGAAATATTTGAATGAGTTAAAACACTTGTATTTATTTATTCAAGGCCAATTTTTTTAGGGATTTCCCATACCAAGGCAAAGAGATGCATATAATATCCAAGAAGGCTTAATCTATAGAATATATGAGAGGAGAGAGAGAAGGTGAGTCCAAGAGTCCCTTAGACATGTGTCAATTATGTGAAGATAAATTAAAATTTCATGGGAGAGAGGTATTGGGTGACCCATGACATGTTAGGAGTTACAAATGTCATATCCAATCATTCAAGACCTGTAAGGTGGTCAAGAAACTCATTTTTGATGCATAGAAAACTACACCTCATGATTGGCCTTCTAAAACTACCCTATAAGTAAAATTGAATAGGTTTTATGATGGATTTGATTAATAGGGGTTACTAATAATCCCTCACATGTATTGGATTATCCCCTAACAATTATTATTCCTTTGGCTATGCATAATCATTCTTGACAGTCTCAAAATGGTTCCTTTTCATACACCTCTCACTCTTGGCACCTAAAAACTCTTCAAACCTATAATATGATCCATAAAATAAGAGTAATGACATGTTTTACAATTTTATATGGCATAAGTTACAATAAAAAAGCCTTAAAAGGCTTTCCAAATAAAGATTCACCATTTTCTCTACGTCTTCCCTAATTAGCTCACTGGATTGGCTAAAATGAGAGAGATGGTAGGGAAACTTGTGATTATTTACAATATCTTAAAATGGAATGAGGAGTTTATTTAAGTCCCAATATAACCTCTTAAGTGGTTGGCATCCATTGATGATCTTTAGGACTTGTAAAATATAAGAAAATGTCAAATAAATCTATTTCTTGCATGACCTATATGGATTATGTACAATCCAATTCCATGGATTTGATCCTCATGAAGTTTAAAAAAACTTCTCTTCAAAACTCATGTTAAAATTCATCCATTTAGATGCACTTTTGGCTTGATTCCTACCATCAGGTCACAAAATAGGGTTGGCAAGAGTTTCAAAGTGATTATCCCTCTTAGCCTTTGTTCATAAAGGATACATATTATAAATATTTCCAAATTCCATTGAGGGATCCTAAAGGCCTTATCCAACTTCTCCAAATTTCTCAAGGTCCCATGCATAAGCTCATGAAAGTTTTGAGCTTTTCAACTTGACTATTCAAGTCTTTCTTGCATAATTAGTAGGGTTTGAATGCTTTCTAAGCCAAAAATGTCTCCTTGGAAACTTTATATGCAATTTTTTTTCAATAAAAACATTCTCCAATCACTATAATAGTTCCCTTATATATAAATTAAATTGACCCCTACTTTGGAACCATGTCTAGACCTTACCAATAGGTCTGCCTGCTACTTGAGACTCAATTTGACTACTAAATGGATTCCTCTACCTATTTATGGCTAAAAAATATATAATATACCCTTTTAATAGTTAACTAACTAATTTTAAATCTTGGAAAAGGTTGTAAATTCATATGACCTTCATCTTGGCTTTTAGGCCTAAGGGTTTCCTTCATGCATGACTGTAACCCTTGTTGTGTAAGGTGCCTTATTTTATTCCAAGGATTATATAAAGGTGTTTAATATTTTTTTAGGTATACTTTAGATTATCAATTTTTCATTTGGTCTTTCCCTACCTTCTGGTCATCAATTTCACCATTTTTCCTAAAATTGCCATCTTCATGCATGAGAAATTTGCCCCTATTCTAAAATAAAATAGATAAGACTTTCCATATTATCTCATAAAATATTATTATTATAGAGTGTTTAATATTTCCTAATTATGGTTTTTACCAATTTTTATCTCGTAATTACAATGATAGACCCTCTAACTCTTCAAATTTGCTAGGCAAACTTTAGGGTATGAAGAGATCATGAGGGAAGGCAGGGTATAGGCTAGGTTTGGAGGTTTTAGGGATTGATTTGAGATTTATTTTTATATTTATGGATCCTTCATTCCTATTATGATGTATTAAAACCATTTCATATCTTATTGTATCCTAAACACTCCTTCCATGCTTTTGGAAACCTAAACTAGGTCTATGACTGCAAAGGAAAAGAAACCCTATTTTACGCCTAGCTGTAGGTGATTTTAAGCTTGGTTGATGATTTAAGAACACAAAAAAATTAAATATTATGTTATGAATCTCATAACATTTGTGATTCATCATTTTTATAAGGCTAAAATCCATTCCTTACACCCATGTATCTTTCATTCCCAAGATTAGGCTCTACTCATTAAGGAATGAGACTTCCTGTAGGTCTAGGTCCAAGATTTGTTTGATGCTTATGGACATCCTCTTAATTTTTTTTAGGTGATAAGACCCCTAATTTTATTTTATTTCACTATTTAATCCTTAAAACTATCATTACTTCATGCTTAAGATCTTGAGGAGGACATCCCCTACCTTGATTGAATTGAGACCATTTATTTTGTCCATGTAGGTGTATTTTGGCAAGAATTAGGCCTTGTGGATGTTACACTTAGGTTTGTCCTGAGTTAATTGAGGTAATATTTCATGAATTTCACCTATACCCATTTTTAAATCCCCAAATGAGGTCCAATCTTCAAACTTCCACCTCACTACCAATATGCCTTAATTGACTATGTTTTATGAGTTTTAGGTTGCCTATAGGTGTATTGAAGTTCTCTTAGGTCATGTGTTTGACAATAATAAACTCCAATTTAGGTCTAGTACCATAAAAACATTGAATTTACTTTAATCCTTCAATTTTATCACTATTATCCCAATTGAGACAAAATCTTGCTAAGGCTTGTTGTAGGTTAGTATTCCCAGACTTGTGTACAAACAGGGGGTTTGTATTAGTGGTCAAAATATAAAAATATACCTTATATCTATCATATTGGCTCATGAGAGTCCTTTTGGACCATTTTGGATGGTTTAAAATTTATTACATGATCTATGACCATCAAATTGAAGTTCAAAGTCAATTTTTCATTAATACCATGTAGATATCACTGTTACAATTTAGTGGTTTTTTGGCTGTCTCAAGGTGTTTCAAACTCCATCTTCCACTTATCTTTTGGCCTTGAAAATTGGCATAGTATTTATATGTTGATATGGATACAAGGTAAAACAATAAAGGACATTGGAAACACCTATTTTCATGGCATATGCTATCCCAAAAAATCTCTAGGATCTTTGTTTGGTCTATTTGGGGACTGAGAGCCCAAAATGGTCTAATCATCTTTTGAAGTGAAAGCTTTAACTTGCATGGAATCTTATCCCTCATGACATGAAATATATGAACCTTTAGGTATTATATGGCCTTAAACATGGATTACACCATGTTTTTCACTCTTTGCACCTTTGTACAAACCTCTTAAACTCAAGCATAAGCTGACTATGAGCACACTCTACAAACAAGGTAGTGAACAAAGAAATCAAACCATTTGACTTGAAGAGTATATTGATTTGATCTTTAAAAAGGTAATTCAACAAAATTAATTTGAAAACATGAGTTAAATAAAATTAAAACACTTCATGGAGCCTCTCCCATATTAGAAAACTTAGGTTACCCATCCATGACTACAATCTTGAAAAATAACACAATTTGGAATTCTCATTCAAGGGCATTGAGAGAGGAAGTGTTGGGTGTCAGAAACATCATGGAGAGGGCCTATTATAACCTAAAAAAACTTCATCAAACTCACACAACTCCATTTATTTTTGGAAACAAGAAATAGATGCACAACCATACCCCTCTTGAATGCAATTTCATAAAAAGCTACTCAGAGTGCAATTAATTGTTCATGAAGGAGGAGGCACCAATATAAGAGTTATTATTATGGATTTGAAGTAAAATTTGATTAAAATACACTTGTATAATCATTCTTCTTGACTCCACTTGTATGGTCTATAACAAGTGTTTGAAAATGCTCCTCTTAAGCTATCCAAGTAAAAATGAAGGAAAAGAAGATAGAAATGAATTTTTTAATGATATGTATAAAATCCAAATGTGGGAATGACTATGGGGAGGTGAAGATTCACACCACCATGTTTTTAGCTATAAGGGAACCTGAGAAGTCCATACAAGTGTTAGAAATGGATTATGTTTTAGGAAAAACTACCATTTAACTGATGAAACTAACTTATAACTACCACCTGACTGAATCCTAACATTATTTGAACTTCTCCACATTCTCATCCACCTTGGTGAAAAATATTCCCTCTTGGAAGTTTGTACAAGTCAATTAATGGGCCAAAATGTGACCAAAAGGCCCCCCTTTTGCACATCAGACATAAAAAATGACCAATTTATGACTTGTAAACACATTGAAACATGATAAATACCATATTAGGACAATTTGACACAAAATTATCCTTTTACCTAGTTTGACCAAGGCTTGACCATATTTAACTTTGGTTGACTAGGCTATTTCAAGGAAGATGAGCTTCAAAAAAGACTATGAGAAGGATAAGTGAGATAATAGGCTAACATGACACCCTATAAGACACATGGAAACCTTATTAAATTTTTTAAAATAGTATGGGTGGACCTAATTTGACTAGAAGTCAAATTTAGTCAAAAATCCCATTACACACAATACATACTATCATTGTAAAGCTGACACTAGATCTATAGGAAGTAAGATGGGGAGACTAAGATGATCCCATTTGATAGAGTTTAGAGGCAATTTGGCTTCATGCAGGGGATTTTGGTTGATTTATTGTGGTATAGGAGGGAGGATGTGGAGTTTTTTTACCTAAGCCTCAACCATAAGATGTAGTGTTAGATTATGAGGAGCTACCTATCATAACAAGGATAGATGATGCTGGCATTGTTGATGTATATGTGGCTTAGTACTAAGCCTTATATGTAGTAGCTAATTTTGGATGAGATGATGGGGGATGATAGGCCATGGATGTGGATCTAGCAGGGGCACAAGTGTAGGGTGGTGGTCAGGATGGATAGGTAATGGAAACATTGGTAGCTGCACAGGCTCAAATCATAGGCTTACAAGGATAGGTGGCCACTCTTTAGGGCTAGACTATCTTTTTATAAGGTTAGGTTGCCACCTTTATATGAGAATAAGATCAAGCTAAAACCTTCGTTAGTTTAGTGACTTAGGAGAGGGATACCCTAAAATAGAGGGTAGGTTAGTGGTAGGATAGGTAGTGCCATCAAGTTTCACTCCTATAGCTTGATACCTAGCTACAATAGTGGATCTATGGTATTATGAGGCTATTGTTTTGTCACAGTGTCCAAATGAGCTTAGATAGGGGGAGTAAAAAGCTATAAACATGTGATCCATCCATGGCTACTCTAAGATAGTGGGCTTTTATAGTGATCTGACATATAAGCATCTAAAGAAGACTGACACTAGATGGTAGTGCAGATGGAGGAGTATGAGGGGCCAGTGGTAGCAGTGCCCTAAGGGCATGATATATGACATGATATATGTACATGTTTTGATTTTTGATATCAGCCTACATGTTGATGATGTAAGATGTATATGAGGGAGAGCGTATATACATTTGTTACATGTATTATTCACTTTGATAGACATGATGTATATGATGATGTGGATGATTAGACCAATGTGGTTTATGTTTCATGATGTGGTTTATGATTATGGTTATTTATGTTCATGCTATGATGTTTATTTGATTTATGAGATATACATGTGTGATCTTGTTTATTGCCCATGCTCATGGTTCTATCACTTGATGTCAATGTTTTAATACTTATGATATGGTTGTGTTGACATTGACATATGCTTAGTTAGGCATGAGCTGGTTTTGGTTTATGGTGATGCTTCTTAATTTCTTACAAAATGCTAATTTGTAATGAGTATTTTAGATTTTATTACATTTATACATGTGGTGTAAAATGGTTAAATTGTTTAAATGCTTATAGATGTGATTATCAAGCATGGTATGATTAAGCTTATGGTTATGGTTATGATAAAACACATGAGGTAGTTCAATTAACAACACTAGATGGGAGAATAAAGAATATAATCAAGAGACAAATGCCACAATGGAAATATCAACTAGTCATGATAGGATAAATAGAGAGCATGATGCTTCTTTGTTTGATAAGGACTAAAATAAAACTAAATTTAGATTGGTTTAACAAACATAAGCCCTTTAAATGATTCATATGAGTGTGCATTAGTTGGTGAAAATGTGTCTTATCCACATGATGTTAAGTAAGCTCAAAATCCCTTATATACAGGGGAAATGGGTGAAAATGGAACTTTATTGTGAGACTAGCATGCTTGTTTTATAGGTGTCTAAAGAGTTAGTATAAACAAGTCTATGTCATGTAAAGTGTAGATTGATCAATTTGGGAAGTATACTTGTGAAATTTGACTATGGTTTCCACCTTATTATGTTGTTGGAGAGCTGATTATGGATTTCAAGATTAGTTTGATTTTGTTTTGATTTTGATAATAGGTATTTTGCTTTATTACTACATATAGGAAGCTGATCAATGAGGGAAGCTTCTAAGAAATCAATATGCTTTTGATAAATTCTTTACTCAACCATCCTTCAAGGGAGTGGTCTAAGTTTATTTTCTTGGTTTGATGCTCTTGCCAACTATCCTTTGAGGGAGTAGTCTATCTTATTTTGGAAATTTAAAATAAAATTTCAACAACTATCCTTCAAGGGAATAGTTAGTGAATGCTAAGAGTGACCCATGATTTTGAATGATTACGATGGTCTAATTTTTATTTCTTTTATTTTTCTGGATACAAACTTGCTTAGGTTGGATCAGTGATTCATGTTTATGGAGACAAAACCAAAAGAACAAGAAGGTTGGTTAGATGTAAAAAGGTTTAGGTGACAATGATCATAGGGATCCATCCTAAAAAGGTATGAAAAGTACCATGAGAACCATGTAGTGGGTAAAGTCATGATAACCCATTGTTTAAGATAAGGACATGCTAATGATAACTAATCACATGATTCATTTTTAATTTGTTGCCCCAAAAATAAGGAGATGGAATGTGGGTGGATAACAAGGGATGAGCTTAAGTTAGACAAAAATTGAACATGATCCTTCTTAATAAAATAATGGATGCATATGTGAAGCATTAAGGGGCTCTAGTTCTGGGTGCCCTTTGAAAGAAGACAACCGATAAGCTCTTGATCCATACTTATGGGTTATGATATAAGGTCCAAGCTAATTAAAAGCAAACTTTCCTTGCTTTCTTATCTCCATATTAGTGACATGTTGATTTTCCTTTAGGATGAGATCTTTGATGTTGAATTCTTGTACTTTAAAGTATTTTTTATAGGCACATGTGATATGCTCTTAGTAGACATGGAGGTCTGTAAAGGCTATTAAATGATGTTCATCAAGTAGCTCTGACTAGGATAAATGATGCTGATGGTACTCACTCTTAGAAACAAGATCTTACAAATATATGCAAAGAGAGGGGATTTGGACTTTGAGAGGAAAGATATATTCAACTCCAAATATAATATAATATGAGGTAGCACCCATATGAGTTCTAATGTTAGAATGATATGCACACAAGGAAAAGGCGATGTGTAGATGCCAATCTTGACCTCATTCAATGACCATTTTAGTTAGCATGTTATTAAAATTTTTGTTATAGACTTATATCTATCCATTAAATTGAGGGTGATAGGGTGAGGATAATCTTAACTTAATTCTAAATGCTTCACATAGACCCTGGACTTACTTGCTCTTAAAGGATTTACCATTATCAGTGATAATCTTATGAGGAACACCGAAGTGGTAAATGATATGATAGTTGATAAAGTTAACAATATTCTCTACTTTAGTTAAGACTAGAGGAATAACCTCTACCCACTTGGTAAACTAATCATTCATGGTAATGATCAAATGGTGTCACTATGAGGAGTGAGGGTTGATTTCACCAATAAGGTCTATACCTCATTGTGAAAAGGGCCAAAAATTGGTAGAGTTGCAAAGGCTATGGATTGACACATGATGTAAATTGGCATGTTTTTGACACTTAACACACTTTTTTACATAATCATAATAGTCTTGATTAAGGTTAGGCTAGTAATAACCAAGATGGAGGAGAGTAATAGCCACAACAAGGTGACTAAAGTGATCCCCGTAGATACCATCATGTGTTTCCTTGATAGTGTGAGATGATTCATGACTATGTAGAAAATGGAAGAGGAGGTCATCAAAGTTGTGCTTGTAAATAATTCCTCCCATAATGGTATAATGAGAGGTGCTATAGATAGATTCTCGTTGAGCATTCTTAGAGAGGCTAGAGGGAACTATGCCAAGGTTAAGATAGTCAAACGTTTGTTGATACCAAAGGTCAAGTTGGGTCTCCTCCACACTAAAAATGTTGGGAGAATATGGTTTAACATAGGATGGTTGGGTAAGTCTATGGATAATGATAGACAACTTAGAGTCTGAGGGTGTGGATGGTATCTGAGAGACAAGGGAAGCCATGGTGTTGGAAAACTTGTTGGTAGATCATGAGTTTGATTGGATGTGGTAATGCTTGAATGATGATAAGAGTTTGTAAAATAGATTATTGTACTATTGTAAAAAATCATTCTTACACTGGTAAGAGCCATTTATTTGATTAACCATAATTTGGGAGTCACCAAAGATATTGATTATTTGACTCATAGGGCTAAGGTAGTTTGAAAGCCTATTACTAGCGCTTCATACTTAGTCATATTATTGGTACATTTGAAATCAAGCTTGAAGGATAAATGGAGAGGTTAAACATCAAATGGGATAAGGATGATACCTACTCCCCCACCATGTTGACACTTTGATCCATCTAAGAACATGGTGACTTGATAGGTAAAATCCATGCAGTAAAGGGCCATGATAGATTCATCATGGAACTCAAGAGGAGGGAGGTGGTTGTCTAATAATGGTGCCTTAACCAATTGGTCAACAATGACTTGTCCCTTAATTTAACTTTGTTGAAGGAACTCAAGATCAAACTTTTCTAAGATCATGAGCCACTTGGCCATATGCTAGTTTTGGTATGGCTTGGAGTGTATGTACTTGAGTAGGTCAATTTTGGTAATGACATAGGTTTTATGGTTAAGAAGGAAGTGTCAAAGCTTGGTGGAAATGAAGACTAAAGCTAAGTAGAGTTTCTCAATGTGAGTGTACTGAGTCTCATATTCTATCAACATGTGACTAATGTAGTATATGACTCACTCTCTATGTTATTCATCTCGGTGAGCCAAAATTGCCCCTAAGAAATGGTTAGTAGTAGAGCTATAAAGTTAAAAGGGTTGGTTGTCCTTGGTAAGGGTAAGGATAGGTGGTGACAAAAGGTACTTTTTGAGTGAATCAAAGGGCTTTTGATAGTCACTATTCCACTTAAAAGACACATCCGTTTTCAGAAGTGGTGGAATGGTTGGTAGCAATCTGAAGATAGGAAATGAAGTAATGAATGGATTGAATCTTCCCTTGAAAGATTCAAAATTGATTAAGGTTGGTAGGAGGGAGCATGTCTAGGATTGCTTTGATCTTGGTAAGATTGAATTTGATTCTATGAATGGAAATAATGAAACCTAGAATCTTTCTTCACAAGACCCCAAAAATGTACTTCTTGGGGTTGAGATGGACATGATAATGGATGAGGAATTTGAAGATGATATTGAGAACAAACAAGTGATCTTTTTTAGAGTTTGGATTTCTCAAGAAGGCCATCAACATAGTCCTCTATAATCTTATGGATAAGGTCATGAAAAATTTAGGTCATGGCACATTGGTAGGTTGCACCAGCATTATTTAACTTAAAAGGCATGAATACATAGTATAAGGTCCCCCATGGGGTGGTAAAAACAGTTTTATGTTACTTTTTAGGGACAATTAAGATCTAATTATAGCTCAAGAATCCAACCATGAGAGATAGCATCTTATGTCTGGCTATAAAATCAACAGACTGGTTAATGCTTAGTAGAGGAAAGTCATATTTAGGGTAGGTGAGGTTTAGGTAATGAAATTCCACACAAATGCATAGTACCCCTATGGCTTTGGTGATAAGTAAAACATTTGAGAACCATTGGGGGTAGTCAATAGGTTGGATGAAGTTGACAGACAAAAGATACTAAAGTTTTTCCTTAATGAGAAGGGTTACACAAGGATGCATGCATCAAAGCTTCTACTTGATAGGTTTGGCATCATGATGAGTGACTATATTATGGCTAGCAATGGTGGGGTCAATCCTAGACATATCACTATAAGACTAATTAAATATTATGTTGTGGTCTTAGAGGAAAGAGGGGAAGTCTTGAAGTTTCTCAATATTTAATGATTGGTTGATTTTGACTATGTGGGGGTTATCTAGAGTACCCAAGTTGATATATATGGTGGATTTATTCAACATAGCTGAAGACTCAGGAGGAAGGGATTTTTGGATCAAAAAATATGGGGCACCAAGGTAGGTGAGAATAGAATCATCATCCTGGCACTAAATAATATTAATGGTAGGAGAGTCTTCTCATATCATCTTAGGATGGGTCAAATGGATGGTTATGATTTCCCCCTCCTTTTTATAAGTTAGGGATCTAAGGTTGATCATGTTGATGAAAAAAATTTAGATGGGATTATGTCATCATCCTCACATGTAGGTAAGAGAGAGGTCAATGAGGAGGGGGTATCTTCCTCAAAAATGGTGGTGGTAGGTGTTTTGGGTTGCTTTTTGTTGGGTAAGATGAAACCAAGTCCATGATTCTCATGAGGCTTCTTAGTTTTGATGATGACCAATTCATGTGGGCCATGTTCATATCACCCAAGACTGAAGCCTTTCCAAGCACACCGTTGAATGTCTGTCTCGATAAAGTTTGGTTTATCTAGGTAAGATAAATTAGTGGTGAATGGTTGAAGTGGTAGAGAGGTGGTAGGATTACCCAAGGATTTGTTGAGTCCCCCATAGATAAAATGGGTCTGATGGTTAGGAGGTCCATAGGAAATGGTAGTTTTAACATAGTGGTCATATTATAATTGGTTGGTAAGTTACCCATACTCATGAGGAGTAGGGAAAGCATCCAGTGCTAAAAGGTGGTACTCCCCCCAAAAAAGATGATGGAACATGTATTCTAAAGGGTTTATGGTATAAATTTGGTATGAAGATATAGAGGAACTAGTTTATGCCTCATCAGTAGAAGGGGATATGATATCCACTTTGGTGTTTGAAGGTTGGGTTTTAGCTATTGAGGGTGTGTTAGAGGGGGGTATAAGGACATCATTAGGGTGATAGGTCATGTTACATGTTGAGAAATGACTTGGGTCAACTTAGATGGTGATGACCTAGCCTTCATACTCAAACTTAATGCAATAGTGGAGGGTAGAGGGAACACAACCCATGAAGCAAATCCAAGGTCATCCCAACAAGATGTTATATTAGAATTCACCTTATATAACATAGAATAGTTTGGGGATTGTGAGGGGTCCTACACATATATGAAGGATGATATTTCCCAAGGTATTAGCCATGGTATCATTAAAGGAATGAATGATGGTCAAGGATTTAGATATAACATTGTCCAGTAGGTTGAGTTGGTTATAGGCCTAAGAGGAGATGATGTTTATGATATCCCCCCCATCAATCATGACCCATTTGATGTGGGTTTGGTTGATGTAAGTAGTAATAAAGAGAGGAGGATCTAGGTCCTGTAGGTGGATGGAATGCATTTCTAAATCCTTGAAAGTAATAAGGTTTCAAATTTGAAGGGCACCAATAAAGGTGGCTAGAGGTTAGGGGTTCTCAAGTTAGACCTTAATAGATTGAAAAACCTCTATTAGTGCTTGGAAGTGATGGAGAGAGGTAGAGATTAACTCATACAATCTCATCTTCATTGGGGTCTAGTGAAGTTGCTTAAGTATAACTCTCTTGATGGATTCTGAGGGGTTAGATTGGGAGGCACCTAAGATAGACACCTTGGGTTTGGTCAAAGATGGAGAAGATTGGGTAAAGGTTGGTTGGGATTTTAAAGAAGGGTATGTCCAAGGAATGGACACCTTAGCCTTCCCCTTATCTTTTTGATGTGATCTAGTGACCACATTGATGGTTTGGATAGAAGGAGAGGTTGAGATGGAGGATTGATTAGATTCATCTTCACTTTGAGGTGAGCGTGGAGGAGTGGGTGAGTGTTTGGTAGGTATGATGGGTGGTTGGATTGGTATGGATCTCATAGGAGGTTCATCTATTAATAGATCATCCTCATCATAAAGTTAGTGGATGGTGTCCTATGATAAAAACACACATGGTAGTCATTATTCTAGGTGGGTTTTGAAGCTAAAGGGTCAAAGGGCCTAATGAGAGGTAAGGCTAAATAAGAAGTCTATAATAACCTATGGAGGATGGTAAAATAAGATTCAACTAGAGATGGTAAAGGCTTAGCAATTTTTTCTTTGGTGGTTGAGGTAAGAGGCTACTTAAAAATAGGTTTGGTGGTATTTGTTTTGGGTAGGGTTGTACTCTTGGTTGATTGTTTTGATTTAGGTATGGAGGTTAATGAGATAGAGGTGGAAGGTCATAAGATATGTAGCTTAGGTATTTTTGGTATAGTGAAAAGAGGTGCATTAGAGAGAAAATATGAAGGTGTTACCAAAAGAGGTGGCGAGGTTTTAGTAGAGGTAACTAGATTCCTACTCAAAGTAGAGGGATGAGATCCCAAAATGGAGGGAAAATTTGAGGGAGGAAAAATTTGGGCCTTATAGCCTTGGTGTGGTTTCACCTCTTTAGTTTCTTGGGTTTGGAATTTGGTTGGTGGGCTTGAGGGGGTTAGTTCCACTTTCACAGATGGGTGAATAAGGCTCAAAGTAGGGAATTTACCAAGATTCTTGGTAAACCTAGTTGGGATGGTAGGAGAGGGCTTGGCTACTTGGGTTTGGGTTGGCTTAAGTGGTTAAAGGTTGGTTGATTTGGTATAGGTTTTAGGTGGTTGGTTAGAGGGTTTGGTTTTTTGAGTAGATATGGTAAGAGGTTGGTCAATAGAAGTGGTGATTTGGTCTGACTGAGAAAAAGTTAGAGGTTATAATTAGGTAATATAAAAGAGGCCTAATTACTACCAGAAGGTGGCTTGATCCATGTCAAGATCAAAGATAAATTATAATTTTTTCAATAGCTTAGAGAATGGTTTGTAGGTTGGCCTAATTTCCTAAATGGTAGACATAAAAGATAGGCCCTTAAGTAGAGACATAGGGATGGTAACCTCATCCTCTTCCTTAATCAAAGGATGAAGGGTTGAGATAGGTGGTTCCTCTATGGGAGGAGTAGATATAGGGGTTTCTTATTTAGGAATGATCTTTAAAGGGGGAGTGGTTCACTCAGTAGCTAACAATGAGGGTGAGGTAGCGATGGTTAGTTGTTTTGGTATATCAATTAAAAGGGTGACTAATGGCTTCACCACCTCAATAAGTGGAGGGGGAAAAGATGGTGTTTCCTTGGCTTGGGTATCCAAAGGAAGGGAAGGTAATTATACTACCTCAATAAGCAGAGAGGGTGAGAGATAAATGGGTTAGTCAATAGGCTCTTTAGTATTGAGTGTGTCAAGGACCACATTAACTATATGGGTATCATGAGATCACTCAACATTATTTCTCTCATTCTTGGTAGGAGCATGGTATGGGAATGGTTGCTTGAATATATAAAGGGCTTGGTTTGATAGTGTGTTAGGGTTGTCCAATGTAATCTCCCCCTTGTCAATTAGGGATTCGACAAGACTCTTAAAGGTGTTTCACCTACTGACATCATGTCTTATCACTCGATGAAAGGCACATAGATCATTATTGTTGAACCAACTAGGTGCAAGATGAGAGGAATCAAACTACTAAGGAGGTATGATATGAGGAAGTTCAATGATTTTGGATTTTAATAACTTCTCCAAGATGGAAGCATATGATTCTCTAAGTAGAGTAAATTGATTTTGGTTATTCCAGGCTTGGTTCCTTGGGTTTTGCTTTGAATAACTAGAGGAATTAGATTGGTTGACAAAAGGTGGAGGGGTAGTTTTTAGGACAACTGCATTCATGGTTCCCTTGTTCTTACTATTACTATTGGGTTGGTTGCTTGACTTGGAGGAAGAAGGCTCATTGGTTTTATAGGTTGAGTTCTTGTTATTGATATTAAGCTTTCCTTCATCAATGGATTGGTTCTCCAACTTATGTGACAAGGTAAAATATTCATCAAAGGTTAAAAATATTTAGACACATAGTGTAGAGGAGATATGTTTAGCACACACCCAAGAAAAGAGATCTATGAGTTTGGGTTGAGGCAAGGACAAGGAAAGTTGGCTAATAAGGCTCCTCCAATGAGCCACAAAATATATAATAGATTCATCCTCAAAATATTAATAGAATAAAGGTCATTGATAGACCTTTTCTTAGAGATATTGATTGAAAATTAGTCCAAGAAGGTTTGAAATAGTTGGGTGAAGGAGAAGATGGAAGGTTTGGCTAGGGCACTATACCAATGTAAGGTTGGACCAGCTAGAGACATGGGGAAGGTGTAGAGAAGAAGGGAATCATCATAAGTGATGAGATAAAAATCATGCCTAAATCCCCTAAGGTGTTGTTGGGGATCCTCTCTACTTTGAAATTTAGAGAACTTGGGAAGTTCCCATTGGGGAGGATATGATTTGGTAGGTGCAGATGGATGGATGGGCTCATTAAAAATTTGTTCATATGACAAGATGTTTTGAGAAACCAAAATGGATGAATCTAAGGTGGTCATCTTTCCCATAAAAATCTTCATTAAGTTAGCTTGGGGTTGTTTAGTCAAAGGGTTATAAGATGCATATTACTATGGTGGTTGAGAGACATACAGATAGTGGGTAGAAGGTTAGGAGGCTATCCCATATAAGTCAGTGGATGTCAATGGTTGGGTGGAAGACACATAAGGGTAGGTAGAGGTAGGTGGTTGGGTAGTGGGTACATGCCTTTATATATTAGGGATGTAGCCAAATGTTGGTCTAAAGGGTGCTTGTCAGATAAGAGCAATAGTTAGCTTGGTGATCGATGAAATGGTGGTGACCCTTATACTAATCAGTGTCAAGGTAGAGGTTATGAACACAATAAGTATTTGAATTAGAGTGGTGGTTGATGGGTTGAAGATAGATAAATAAAGTTTGTAGTGATAGAGGTAAGCACTCCTATAGTGGATGAGTGGTTATTAGGAGTAGAAGATATAAGGGTGGTGGTAGTTTGGGTTAGTTTGTTTTGAATGGTCATTTCAAAGTTGTTGTTGGTTGATAAAGAAGATTGGGTAGTCAATGGTTATGTATTAACCATGGAAATGGAGGTACTCCCCATGAGATGGGAAGGCATGATATAAGGTATATCTATGGATGGGGATGGATCCAAAATATGGTAAAAAATGGTCAAAAGATAATGTTGCAAGGATACATGATTATTATCTAATAATGTGTCAAAATCTAGATCTCCTTAAGGAACTACACAAAGGAAGGTAGGACTTCCTAAAGGGTAAGGAGAGTCTACTGGTTCAGAGGTATATTCTATGGATGAAGAGGTGGAAGAGGTAGGTTGGCTTGGTGATAGGTTTTGCTCTACAAGGTCTCTTCATTGTTGGTAAGTGAGAACCATGCGAGATAGGGGAAATAGAAAGAATAAAAAACCTCACTACTTAAACAAAGAGAAGACAAGAAAAGATCAAAGAAATAAAATCACACTCTATGAGATATGTTAAGCCCTAGAGTTTTAATTAATCTCACTTTCGGCTTATGCCTTAAGAAGTTATGTGACTGAAGTTGGCTTGTAGAGTGGGTACTAGAGAGGAAATCTAAGGTTGGTTTTAGGTTATGTTTAAGTGCTCAAAAGAATGTATATTGGAATCAATACATGGATTGGTATTAGGGCCTAGCCCCTTAATTCACACACCACAAAAATAAGGGTGTTGGGTTCTTATCCAATATATATATATATATATATATATATATATATATATATATATATATATATATATATATATATATATATATATATATATATATCTAGAGATTATACTTAACTAGAGAGCTAAGTTGGTCCTCCCCTTGGTAATGACCTCCAAGTAGGATCATAGGGAAAGGGTAAGGTTATCTCTAGGTGATGAAATCCTATTTGGGCCTTGTCTCAAGTTTGTTTGATATTTAATTGGTGAAATTGGTTTGGTTTAGTTGCATACAACAAAGAGTGAAGCTATGATAGATTACTTTGCCTTTAAGTTAAGCTATGTGAACTAAAATTTCAAGAAATCGATATATGCACTTGATTTTAAGCCTAAAAGAAATTATCAATTTTGTTAATGAGCATATAATAGAGAGAGAATGCAATCAAATAAGAACTTAAGTAAGGACACAAGGATCCCATCAAGCGAGCTTAATGTTTCAATGAATATCTTGCTTATTACAAAAAAGAGGAAAGAAGAAAATAAGTATAGGTATGGTTGGAAAAATTGATTAATTGTGTACACGTTGAAATAAAAATATTGTGAAGAGCTCCTCTTTGGATTGGGAGGATGTCCTGTAGATAAGAAATCACTAAATCAAACTTGTTTGTTAGATAAATAGCTAGGTGGATTTCTTAGTGATAACTAGATCCTAAAAGTGAGGGCTTCCTTAGGGGATATCAATCCACACATTTTAAATAATTAATATTTTTTTTTTAAAAAGAAAGGTAATTGCATCAATGAATCAAAAGATATTGAAATTGATTACAAGGGTGCTTGCTATGAAATATGCTAGAAATGATTAAATTAGTGGAAAATTAATTAATACTAGTGTTAGAGGGTTGGGGTATGCTTCAAAAAATTAGAAAGGGGTCTGTGAACATATATGAACATAGAAAATTAGGTTTTATTAGGTGTAGGTAGGTGAAATTAAGTTATTAGTTTTCACTACCACAATGACTGTTAGTAGTTGGGTTGACCATTAGTGGTTGGATAGACTATCAGTGATTGAGTCAACCATTGACAGTTATTATGTGAGGATTTGGGTTGATAAAAGGCTAATGACAAGATCTAAAAGATGGATTTTGAGAGATGGGTAAGGCCTGGGTTGATTATGAAATGGAAATAAAGCAAATGAATATTAAGAAACAAATACTTATCTTACCATAAGTTGATTAGGTGGATGGTTGAGGTAGTTGTTCTATTGGTGGAATCTAGCTCAATTTAGGTAGAGTAATGGCACTGGAAGGATTTGTGGAGAGGCAATGACAAATTGAATCTTTGATATGATTATTAGATTATTGATGGTAGTTGACTTGCAAGAAAGAAACTCCTAGATGTATAAAGCTCTTGATAAAAATTTTATAGTTTATAGATGTTTGCCAATCTATTTTCATCTCTTTATTCCTCTCTCTTATATTCAAGGTGAGAGAGTTACAATATCATGTAAACTAGGCTTTTCAAAATTAACTCATTCATGCAATGGATCATAACTAGAATTAGATGGGCTATTTCTAGAAAATCAAGGTGGGTAGTGTACATAATTTTAGTTAAAGAGGTGGACCCTGACCATCGACAATCAAGGTGACCGTCGATAATCGAGTACCAAAGGGTAAAAAGGGATAAAACACTAGGTTGATCTAGTTGAGTTAAACTAACTGTGGGTTAGGTTAGTCAGGGGTTTAGAGGGTTGAATTGTCCCAAGGGGGTCTTAAGGTGGTCTAGGGGGTATTTTGACATTTAGAATCATAGTGTGTAGATTTTTGGTGTCTACACCTTTGATTAATTTCTTAATCTTCTAAACAAAAATGCAAGTAATAAGATCATGATCAAGTCTAAAAATAATAATTTTTAATTTTTTTTTATGTTTTTAGCATTTTACCTAATGAGGAAGGTTGATCATTTAGTTTCCATTTGATGGAAATCAACTCATTACCAAGATTGTGAGTGGATTTTATTTTTTTTGTATTGTCAAAACTTAAATTTGTAGAAGCTCTATCTTTAAAATTGATTCATTTAATCTTATTTTTATATTTAATAAAAAATTTAATGGTGAAATCATATTATGAAATATATTTGTCTTTTAAGACCATTTTTTATTTAGTGGGTAATGCACTACAATAATAAAACCTTGCAAAATTATTAGGGGTTTTTACATTAAGTGTAATATTTTATCTAAGATTGGTAAATTTGGTTATGAAATGATAAATCATTAAATTATGATCTATATAAATTTCATCAAGTTCATTAACTAACTCTATATATTATTTAGGTTTTTTAAAACACAATTCAAGCTAATATTAAACATATTCACATTCACTAATTACTTTAATAGGTAGATTAACAAAGGATTCATAGGCTTTACCTTTTACATTTAGAGAAAACAACCTGAGAGAAATATTTTCAATGGTAATACAAATAGCGGCACAAATTAATTTTAAAGAATCAAGATGATCCTCCCATGACTCAATTGAATCACCTAAAAACTTAAGAATGTTAACTCTTTTTAAAGAAAGAAGTTTGGTAGGATGATTCCAAATATTAATCAAGTTTCCATGCATCTAAGAATTACCTTGTTGCATATTTTCAACACTAGAATCTACTTCATTATCAATTAATTTGTCTTTTTATCTATATTATTACTAACAAGGAATGACATATGTAATATAATTTCTTTCCATTTAAAATTATTTAACTAAGTCTTTTGATGATTTATCAAAGAGAAATCTAATAGTTGGTTGAGGATTTTTCTATTTCATGTCTTAGACATTAGTTACAATGGGCCCTCTATTAGTTTGTGTTTGAAATATTATTAAAGAAAGGATTTCTATTTCAAATGATTTTTCTTCTTCAAAATTAATGACCCTAATAATGTGTTGGAGATTTTTATGATGGTTGTACCAATTGAAACAATACAAATCCGATGTAAGATTAACTTTTTATTTTCTAAAATTAGGGTTGGGTTGAAAAATAGGTGCAAAGGTCAGTGATGGTCATATAAAAAATAAAATTTTATTTAAATATAATGATTAATTTGAATTAAAATTGATTAATACATCCCAATAGAGTCACCAAATTTTTTGATGGTAAAATTCTCTATTTTAACTAATTTACCCATTCACCTATCATGAATTTCAAATCAGAATCATACTAGTCTAATCATGTGGAAATTTTAAATAATGACTTAGTTTTAAGGTGTGAAAAATGTAATTTTAATGGTCAATTTATAAATAAATGATTATGTTAAAAACTCACCTAATTCTAAGAATCAAAATATTCTTTCAAGTTAAACTGATTTTAGGTTTTGAGAAAATCATATGTCAAATAATGTTTAATTGCTATCAAACTTAGGTTCAAGATATAAAATTTAATGTAGAATACATATCAAAAACACATTATTTAATCACAATATCATCAATCTAATCAATTATCTAATTAAATACTTCTATTTCACTTCATTATAATAATGATATATTATAGCTTTTTTGAAAATATAACCAATTCTATCTAATATAATGAAACCTAAGGGAGAGGTTACCTCTTCGAAGATCACACATTTTTTTTTATTTTTAATATATCTCTATAACTCTTTAATTAATTAAGTAATTCATCCTTATATCTCCATTTGTAACCTAATTAAACAACCAAAAAACAAAATAAATAAGTTTTGTAATAAAGTATATCACACAAAGAATGAAATAAAGCTAAACTAGAAAGCTATCTAACTCTTTAATTTTTTAAGTAATTCATCCTTATATCTCCATTTGTTACCTAACTAAACAACCAAAAAAAATAAAATAAATAATTATTGTAATATAGTACAACATACAAAGAATGAAATAAAGTTAAGCTAGAAAGCTATCTAAAACAAAAATCAACCTACAAATATAAAATTAACAAGTTACTTAAAATAATGAAAAGGGGGAAACCATGCAGACAAAAAAAGATTAATAAAATATAAGTTAAGAGAAACAAATTTATAAGATACATGCATATGAAAACTAGATGATGAAAGAAATGAACTACAACACATCCAACTAAGATTGAATAAGTTAATATAATCTATAAAATAAAGTAGAGAATATTGAACAAACATAACATTCACTAAGTATGAAATATAAAATTAAAAAAAGTGGACTCTAGTGATTCATAAAAAGATGGATTTATTTGGAAATCAGAATATATTTCATGATTGAATATAAATGGTATAGAGACAAAGTTGTTGCAATATGAAAAGCCAATAATATGGCACATGAAACATGAATTATTCTTTAGTATCAAGTAGATTATAGAAAAATACATGAACATGGATGTATATTTATACAATTGTCAAAATAATTAAAATAATTTCCATTTTAGATAATTAATTGATAAATTAATAATCAAAATTGGATATACTTGATTGTACCAAGTGAAACATTTTATCATTAGATAGTGCATTATTTGATCCTCTTTCAATCAATACCTAATATCAAAGACTTTGAAATAAAATAAAAACATAGTATGAAATATTTATGAGAGCTCTTGTACCTTAATGATTTCATCCTTAAAAATTATCTCTAGCAAGTCTTTAAAGCCTTCACTTTGAAATTTATTTTTAATTTTAAGTTTTAACTAAATTTTAGTTAACTTAAAATAAATTTAATTATACTTTATTAAAATTTAATTACTTTATAACTTTAATATTATAATAATAAGTAAAATTTAGGTTTGTTTTCTGAAGTGAACTTAAATAAATACTCAATAAACATTTAGTTTGAGAATTAATAGAATATATCTCAAGGGTGGGGGCCACATAATTTTTTTGACTAGTCATCACTTTTGATCAAAGCTACAAACTAGTCTAGGACACATTTAGGGGCCTAGATCCATATAGGATTATCATATCAATAGGAAAAATACCTCGATTGCACCACATATGACCATAACTAGCCTCGTGATACCATGTCTACAACTAACGGGTATCAAATACATCATATATGGATATAATAGCCTTAGATGCCCAATGAGATTTAAACTTGGGTGAGGCTAGAAATAACTAAACCACTTTACCAACTCATCCAAATCTCATCAACACATACTTACTAAACACTTAATTCATAATAAAAATAGATCATCATGTAAAATAATGAACATATATAATTAAAATATAAGTAATAATTCACTATATATATAACTCTATTTTATTTAAATTTCCATAAGGTCATAAATTATCATCTCTTATTCTACAAAAATGATAAAAATTGTGAAAATTTAAATATAACAACATTCCAACTAACATATTAAATTAAATACCAAAATAATAATCATTTCACACAATTTGATATAAATCTAAAATAATAAATAAAAAATGAAAGCATAATTTGAAGCATCTAAGTATAATGAAACTAAGAAAATTAATGTAAATGTCTTCAAAGTCTATTGTATGTTATAAAATCCACTACAAAATAAATAATCACTGCAAATGTAAAAAAATAAATGAAATTATAAATTAGTCTCCTCCAAAATAAAAAATTCAAAGTCAAATATGACAAAACTAAAAGTATCATAAAGTATAAACAACTAAAATAGAAAACTATATTAGTCTATTTTTATTCATCTAATACTAGATCAATTAAATGAATTCCTTGTTCAACATAGTATTTTTATATCTAAAAGTATTGAAGGCATATAAATATACATCATAAAAATTTATTAATCATCTAATTGAAGTTTAATATTCTTCATGAAATGTGTTACCATAGGCAAGGGTGAAGGGATACTAGTGCATGTATGGCTTGTGGAGACAACAATAATTAGTTTAATGTAAATTTTAGGAGATTTTGAATGAAGTATAAAATTTTAGAAGAAAAATGATTGAGATGGAGGTTTATTCACTCTTCAAAAAATTTCTTATCAATTTCACTTAAGTAATCATGAACCATTCAAGCAAACATATAGATCTACAAGCATAAGTACATATCCACATAAGTATGAAACACACGAACAAATCACATATGTGGGAAACCCTCAAGGGAAATAAAACCCACTAATTTATGAAAATTTATTATATTAATATAAGACAAACACCAAATTTATTTAATTACCAACTTCACATAGAGCACCAACCTAACTCGGCTTTAACAAGCACCAACTTGCAAGGAGGCACCAACCCCCTAGATGAATTAGCACAAACTCAAAAACCTTATTTATTTTATAAACATAAGAATTAATTATATCTAAACTAACTGGTGATGACCACCTCTTCATCTCTTCACCCTCTTATTTCTCTCAAACTGCCTTCTAGGCTTCTTCGCTCAACTAACCCTCTTCTTGACTTGATTAGGTCATATGACCTTGATTTTCATACATAGAACCTGTTTAAAATATTCATAATATTTATATATTTTATTTATATGGTATTTAATACCTCCTTCTACTTACCAATACATTATTTCATTTGCTTACACTCTGCTCTCTCTTACACACTCATTAGGCCTAAAACTACCTTATATTTATACAAGCCTTTTGATCATATCACTCTTGGTAATCCATACATAATTTCAAACTTGGATTATATTTTAAATATGTATTATAACATGTTTAATACATGTAAAAATCATTACAATAGGTCATCCATAACTCAAAATACCAAAACCTCTTTTAGGCCTTAAGGAGACTTAATTCTATTAGGCCTTCATTAGCATACATTATCCTTTGATCTTCTTGGAACACTTTAAAACACCACACACGGTATGAAAGATTCATATGAAAATAAAATATACCAATAATAATCTCATCTTGGGTCCATGACATATTTTTAGCTTCAAACACGACTTAAAGCATGACATTAGCACTGTTCACAATTAGGCCTATAAACTTACAAAAAGTATATCTTAAACTATAGGAGATTAAACATAAATTAGTTAAAAAAACATGGAAATAAACCATATATGTATAAACTAAATGACCTCATGGTCATCAAAATATGATTTAGAATTCACTACTCAGAGCAAAAATACTCAAACACTTCTCTACAAATAGCCCACTCAAAACTGCCAGAACACAATCATAAACAACTTAATCTTAAAAATATAAAAGAATAATTTCCATGATATATGATAATTTAAAAATATTATTTGACATCTATATACCACTCTTAGATAGAAAAATAATGTCTAATGTCAAATATTGGTCTTGCAGACTAATCTTTTGACCTCACTATACACAGTCAGACTAGTACCAGATAAGTCAACTTGTGAGTGACTTTTTCACTATAACCAATGACCTCCAAAAATTATATAAAACATGATAATGTATTAAAATTATTGAAAAAAAATATATATTCACTTGGTTTCATCCCTATTTCATGATAACACATCCCTAATAACCTTATCACTACTGCCTTGATTTCTCACTATTTCCACCATTAGGCCTATTAGTGATTGGCTAACTTGGATGACTAGTTTATAACTCTTGAGGGCTTTAAATTGAATAAAAAATTTAATTAACATGAAACATGTGTCTCAATATTCATCCTCCTTTAATTTTCAAACTTTGACTTGGTCAATTTTGAATGTTACAATAACTCTCAAAGAAACTAGCACTTTCCTGTAGGGTTTACACACACACTTAACAACTTAATCACACCTAGAGGTTCCTGGTAGAGTTGAATACAAGATACAATAATTTTCCTAGTCATTTGAGACCATTCTAGGCTGTTTTAAATAAGATATTTCACATCAAGTCATTAATAGGGTTTTGGAGAGGGTTAACACTATTTTTAGTGTTAACAATTGTTCATAAAGGAATACCTCTTATTTTCAAAACCAATGCCTAGAGATATTATATCATACCCTTACCCATCTATAATTAAAATCTATGTTCCCATGTGGAGGTTACATGTGCTAATGAACACCTGAAAGTCCTTTTTGGGTTTGTATGCCCTCATTTTGTGTACTTGAGAGACCTAAAAACTAATTTTCATGCCTTTTATTACAAAAAAATGACTTAAAATTTTGTAAAAATGATTGAAACAACATATAATACCTATAAAAACACTCACATATCCATAATTTTCTTGTAAATTTAACCTCATACCCCATTAGGCCATACTCTCTCTCTTTGCTCTCTAGGTCTTGACCTACAGGTCACATTAGGCCTTGAAACTAACCTTCATGCATCTTTCCATTTACTCTATACCTCACTAACATAATAAAGTAACCTCTATAATTATTAAACACTAATATACATCCTTTATATGCCTTGAAAATAGATCATCATGCCTCATTAGGCCAGACAAGGTCTAAGAGTTGTCTAGGTGCAAACTTGGTATGAAGGTCCTACCCTTGTAGGATCACCTTGAGACTCTCATGAGTGATCCAATAAATCAAATTCATTATCAATAAACCTTATACATCTATTCATGCCTTTGTGCACTCATCTCACCAATCCATCATACTCATACCTTCTCACAAGGTCTCTTCATGCTATGACTAGTGCCATGACTTAGCTTTTCAAGCACTTGAAACTTGAAAACTGACCTTGAAAAACTCCTTGATGATTCTACACATTTATCACATGCCTTAAATGTCCCTCAAATTATTCCATACCTCTATAGATACCTCTTCATGCTCACCATACATATGCTCATGATATGACTATGCTTGTTATGACTAGGCTTCTTAAGACACCTTGTACTCAAGGATTAGTACTCAATCATGCTTACCTCAATGCAATAAAAAAAGAGAAATCAATAGACATCACTATCACACCAATTAAAAAATATTTACAATAACCAATACAATAATCATTAGGTTGCCTTGAAATTCTCTCTTGTCACATGTTTCCTTATCACATCAAGCACACAAGGTCATTCTTCAAAGACCACTCACCATGCATCTTCACTAGATGCACCTTGAAATAAAAAACATCAACCTTGAAATAAATGACATCAACCTTGAAATAAATGACAAAAATTCTCAACAAACTCCCCATTTATCATTGATGGAAAAATATTCTTTAATCTGATCACTCTCATCTCTCCCAATTTAGTCAATCTTCCTTCTTGAACTTTCTCTCCCTTTGACATTAATGACAAAGGGTAATACATATTTAAAATTATGGAACTACTTATTCATCCTCTTTGAAAACTATTCTCATAAACTTGATAAAATAACTTAGAGCTACTAAGCTTCCCCTTTGTCTTCACAACTTGGGCTTACAAAAAAACAACAAAAATCTTAAACCATCTACAACACAAGTCATGCTCAACTACCAATTACTAGAAACATATAACTTGATTTTATTACCTCTTCTATCCTTGTCAACAACTACATTTGTATCTTATGAACTTCTTGAATATAAACCCTCAAACCAAGCATCCACCATGCTTCTACTAACTTAAAGTGTCTCCACGAAGCCTAATGGAGTCACCCCTTTTATATGGAACTAGAACAACCCAAACTCAGTGGATTCCCAGATCTCCATGATCTCACAAGACTGAATATCTTTTAGGATTGTATTAGGCATGATTTACACCTTAGGTTTGACATTTTTATCATATGTGTGATCAATAATATGAGTTGATAATGAATATTTTTGAATTGATTTCTCATCTGAAGTATGTTATACCACAAAAAACAATCTAGTTGATCTTGTAGATTGATCATGACTCACCTTTAATATCTTTGTTTTTGATACATTAATTTTTCTTCTCTCTTTCACTCTAAGAGCTTCAAACCTCTTGTTTTGACTTGATGGCCTTATACCTCTATTAAGATAGAATATTTCAATGTGTCTAATATTATGATATTTGTATCAAACAACCTTATACATAATTCTTGACTTATTATTCCTTTCATAACCCCATACATATTCATTTTTAGAGAGTCTTATACACTGTCTTACTCTATGAATAAATTGATTGCATGTATAACCATGATCATTGAATGAATTAACATAGCTCATAGAATTAGGTTATCTAATTGGTTTTCTCATGTTGACCTTTTTGTCTTTTTTATCTTTCTCCTTGATTTTAGATACCTCCTTTTAGTATTATTTGAAACCAAGAATTGACTTATCACTTGCATACTTCTAACTACTCAAGATGTCATCTAGAGCTTCAATTTTTTTCTCAAATTTCATAAAGGTCTTTAAATTTCTAGATGCTTGATCCAACTTAGCTTTCAAGGATTCCATCTTAGTTCCATACCTAGTGCATTCTTCCTCTTTATATTTTAAGCTAGCAGTAATTATTTCCATTTATGATTCAATATGATTGATGATCTCATCATACTCCTTAGATGTGTTACTCAGTCTCTCCTCAAAAAAACCAATCTAATCTTCATAATCCTTAATTAATGATCTTAGATTGTGATTATTACTTCTTTGTAACTTTAATTCCTCTAAAACACTCACCAATTCTACCTCAAGGTTTAATTTAGCCTCTTCTTCATCTAATTATTGATCAACCATAAGGCCTTTCCCATTTGAGCAACCCTCATTGTCTATCTATATATCCATGAATAAGGTTTCATTATTTTCATGTTTATTTTAATTATTTTCATCATCACCCTTAGATGTGTTTATGTCACTTACATCAGATGAGATATTATCCTCTTTGGTATAGAAAATTCTCTTGTTCTTGAATGGTATTTTCCTACCTTCATACTTCCTAAAATCTTTCTTATTTTTGTCAAGATTATAGACCTTATTATCATCTCTATGATATTCATCATGCTCAGTATTATCCTTGTTAGGACACTTGGATGCAAAGTGATAAATATTAATGTAATTGAAACATTTGAAGGGCAACTTACCTTTGTACTTATAAGAGCCAAATCTTAATTTCCTTAAAAACATGGCTATTAGTTGATCATCATAAATATATAAGCATTATTCATCCTTGAACTTCTTGGATTTTGACTTCTTCTCAGATTTGAATGTTGTTTCCTTCTTAGGAGGTCTTATTTCATTTTTTCTCATCTCATAGGCAGCCAATATGCCATAGAGCCCATCCATTTCTAGTTTGTCCAAATCTTGCATCTATTCTACTATAGACACCTTAGAATCAAACTTAGGATTTAGTGATCTCAATACCTTTTGAATAAATATAGACTCTTCCACTTATCCTAATCCTCTAATGACATTGAAAAATTCATTAACCTTCAACAGGTAAGATGCAATGGTTTCATCTTCATTCATCTTTAGACTTTCAAACTATCCCCTGTGGGTCTAAAACTTGGCCATCTTCACCTTGGTGTCTCCTTCATATATAGTCTTAAATATGTCCCATATCACCTTAGATGACTCATAGTGCATAACCTTCATAAAATCTACCTTCGATAGACCACATAGAATGGCATTCATTGCCTTCAAATTACTCTCACTTTCCTTCTTACATGTTGCATTAGTTGGTGGTGTAGGAGGTGGAGTGTATCCATTGACAACTAAATTTTATATGTCATGGCCCATTGACATGAGATATGTCCTCATTATGATTCTCCAAAAATCATAATTAGTCCTATTTAAAAATGGATCCTTACTAATAGATAAACCACAATGAGCTTGTTGACTAACTGTCCTCCCTTCTAGGATCTTCTTTAGGCTATTAGGTCTGCTTAAAAGGAGATTCTCTGATAAAAAATTTTGGAATCAAAATGACTAAGAGGGGGGAGGGTAAATTATTATTTAAAAAATTTCTTATCAAATTTACTTAAGAAATCATGAACCATTCAAATAAACATATAGATCTAACAAGCATAAGTATCTATCCACATAAGTGTGAAACACATGAACACATCACATATGTGAGAAAACCTCAAGGGAAAAAAAAACCATTGATATATGTAAATTTAATAAATTAATATTATAAAAAAACCAATTTTAATGAAGCTCCAACTTCACATGGAGCACCAAACCCAACTAGTTAAGCACCAACCCACCTAAGCTTTATCAAGCATTAAATTTCAAGGAGGCACCAACCCCCTCGATGAATTCACTCCAACTCAACTAATTGACTAATTTTATCACCTTAAAAAAAAAATTGGTCAACCAACTGATGATGACTACCTATTCATCTCTTCACCCTCTTAGTTCTCTCAAACTCTCTTCTAGGCTTCTTTGCTTAACTAACCCTCTTTTTGACTTGATTAGGTCATATGACCTTGATTTTCATACAAAAAATATTTGTCAAATATTTATCAAAATTTATATATTATATTTATATGGTATAAAATACCTCCTTATACTTACCAATACTTTATTTCTTTCGCTTACACTCTGCCCTCTCTTACACACTTATTAGGCCTAAAATTGCCTTATATTTATGCAAGCCTTTTGATCATATCCCTCTTGGTAGGACATACATACTTGAAAAGTTGAAATATCATTTAAATATTTATTATAACACATTTACTACATGTATCAATCATTACAATAGGTCATCCAAAACTCAAAATACCAAAACCTCTTTTAGGGCTTAAGGAGACCTAATTCATTTAGGCCTTCATTAGCATAAGTTACCCTTTGATCTCCTTGGAAAAATTTAAAACACAAAACATAGAAATAAAATTTCATATTCCAATAAAAAATACACCTAATAATATAATCTTAGGTCCATGACACATTTTAACTTCAACCACCACTTGAAGCATGCCATTAGCACTGTTCACAATTAGACATGTGAACCTATAGAAAGTCTATCTTGAACTATAGGAAATTAAACATTTATTAGTTAAAAAAGCATGTAAATAAATAATATATGAAAAAAATAAATGAATACATGGTAATCACCATATTATTTATACTTCACTACTTAAATCAAAAGGACAAATACTTCTCTATAAATAACCCACTCAGAACTACCAGAGCACTCCAAAACCTAGTCATGAACAACTTGATATTAAAAATATGAAAGAATAATTTAAATGATAAATAATAATTTAAAAATATTATTTTAAATATCTATACAACTCTAAAATACAAAAATAATAAGGTCTAATGTCAAATATTAGTCTTGCAGACCAATATTTTAACCTCTCTATACATAGTCAGACTAAAACCATACAAGTCAACTTGTGAGCAACTTTTTCACTATAACCACTAACCTCAAAAAATTATATAAAATATTATAATGTATTAAAATTAATGAAAAACATATATATATACTTTTTTATATACCTATTTCATGATAACATATCCTTAATCACCTTCTCACTGCTACTTGGAATTCTCACTATTTCCACCATTAGGCTTGTTAGTGACTGGATAACTTGGATGATCAGTTTATAAATATTTATGGATTTAAATTAAACATAAAACTTAATTTAAATTAAACATGATTTTAAATATTCATATTCCATTCATTTTCAAACTTTGACTTGGTTAACTCTGACTGCTACAACAAATCGTTGATAAACTAACACTTTTTTGTAAGGTTTACTCACACACCTGGAGATTCTTGGGAGAGTTTAATACATAATATAATAATTTTTATAGTAATTTGAGACAATTATAGGATTTTTTTAATAATATATTTCACATTAGGTCATTGATAGGGTTTTAGAGAGGGTTAACACTATTTATGGTGTTAATAATTGTTCACAAAGCACTGTCCCTCATTTCCAAAAATAATGCCTTTAGATAATATATATTACCCTTACCCATACCTCCTTAACATATTATGTTTACATTTAGAGTTTACACATGCAAATAAACACTTGAAAGTCCTTCTCAGGTTTGCATGCCCTCATTTTGTGTACTTGAGAGACCTCAAAACTAGTTTTCATGCCTTTTATTGAAAAACATGACTTAAAAATTTATGAAAATACTTGAAATAACATATAATACCTATAAAAACACTCACATATCCATAATTATCTTTTAATCATAACCTCATACCCCATTAGGCCATACTCTCTCTCTCTTTGCTCTCTAGGTCTTGACCTGCAAGTCACATTAAGCTTAAAAATGACCTTCATGCATCTTTAAATTTGATATAAACCTCAATCACATACTCAAAAAACATATTTCATGCTTAAACACTAATATAAATCCTTCACATGCCTTGACAATAGATCATGATGCCTCATTAGGCCAGGCAGGGTATAGGAGTGGTTTAGGTGCAGATTTGGTCTGACAGTCCTACCCCTATAGGATCACCCTAATATTATAATGAGTGATATAATTCCTAAAATTAATTATAAATAAACCTTATACATCCATTAGTTCCTATTTTCACTCATCTCACCAAGCCATCATACCCATACCTTCTCACAAGGTCTTTTCATGTTATGACTAGTGTTATGACTAGGCTTTTCAAGTGCTTGAAACTTGAAAAATGACCTTGAAACACTAATTGATGATTATAAACATTGATATCATGTGTTACATGCTCCTAAAATTATTCCATACTTTTGCACATACCTATTCATGCTCATCATGCACATGCTCATGATATGACTATGTTTGTTATGACTAGGCTTCTTAAGACACCTTGTACTCAAGGATTAATACTCAACAATGGTTTCCTCAATGCAATAAAATAAGATAACTCACTATATATCAATCTCACACCAATGCAACAATATTGACAATAATTGATCGAAGAATCATTAGGTTACCTTCAAATTTTCTCCTATCATATGGCTTCATTATCACATCAAGCACACAAGCTCATACCTATAAGATCACTCACCATGTATCTTCAATAGATGCACCTTGATATCAATGAAATCAACCTTGACATTAATGACATCAACATTGACATCAATAATGATACTTCTCAAAACAACATTATTTAAAGGTGGTGGATTAATAGGTGTAGTGATTTAATTTTTCACATGATGCATTTGATGTGTAGCATAAATTGGTGAAGCATGTATGAAAGGATGAGGTTGTCAATTACCTCTTTGATTAACATGGGAACATTGAATACCAAAAGGTACAAAGGTATTTCAGAGCACAATATTATAAAATACAAGGTCATTGGCATCAAAATTAAAATAAACTCAAATGTTATGACCAAAACCATGAGTAAACACATTGGTGCCCCATCAAGACCTAAAGGGTCTACCTTGATAAATGCCATGTGAAGGTGGCACAAGCCTTTCTGATTGATCATTTCATGATCCTTGATTTCATCCTAATATGTTACCTTTATTTAAAATAATGAAACGTATAAGGCATAAGAATTACTTGAAAACCCTTTTTCCTTATCATCTTAAGTAATGATTAAATAACTATAAAAACTTAGGCATGCATATTACAAATATGACTACATTCTATTCAAGAAATTTGATTAAGTTTGAAACTACCAACATAAAAATGTTTTATTTGGAAAAAGCATCAAAACCTACAAAATCGCTTCAAATTTGAGAAAAGGACTCTACAATAAAATACGCAAGTTACCAATATACCACTATATCATTTCAATCATCTATGTAACTTTGAGATGAATCAAACACTTTTCAAAACCAAATCTCAAAACATTACTTGTTAAACCATTAGTCTTCAATCAACTAAACAAAAATGAATAAATATTTTAAATGAAACCACAACTGATAGGTCCTTATTAGCATGCAAACCATAGATATTTTCTAATCCTTAATTATGTATGCAGTCATTATTTTACTAACTAAAAAAACAAAAATGCCTTTGAAGGATATATTTGTAATAGTTTAAGCCAAATAGTTTTTTTTTTTAATTTTAAAGCTTGATATCAAAATATTGACTTTAAAATTCAAATAAAAAATAATGGAACATGCAAAAAAAACACTATATATACTTGCAAAATGAACCCAAAAACAAACTTGAAATAAATTTTTAATATGGCTTAAAATCTTTGTGGTCATCTTTATCGTATACAAAGGCAACTTGAAAGTAAATCTATTAATTGAACTTTGTATTTGGAATAGATGGATAAAATATTCATGCATATATATCAAATGGATTTAAATTTGAAATAAAAATACATGCATTCAAATACATTGTCATTATATATCAAATATTTTTATATTTGAACCATTTTATTTTATACTGAACACCTTTTAAAACCTTACCTTCTAGATTTCAATTCAAAATGAGAATGCATAAATAAAATAGAATGTGTGCTTTAAAAACACACAATTAAATGGTATTTGGATTAAATGAACTTGAGAAATCTTTAAAAACTTATATGCTTAAAATGAAATGATAAAGGAAATGTATTAATAATAACTTATTATTTAAAAATTTTCCTTAAACTTGGTTTTACCTTTGAAATAAATCCTAACATGCATTATAAAATAATAATATTTTGATTAATTATCAACCATTTATATGTTCATAACCAATTCCTTCATACAATAATTCATCTTTTAGTACAAGTATACCTAACTCATAGCCTTCATTTTGAAAATTTTTAAATGAAAATCTAGTTGAATATTAAATGAGAGCATACAAATACTAGTTTCATAATCCTTCAAAACTTCAAAATAGCAAACAGAAAGGATGCAAATATATGTATTTAAAACTTAATAATTTTAAACAAAAATTTAAAATCAATAATATCCATTCATGTAACTTATATATTCATATAAAATAGAATACCATTGACTATGTGAATCACATATTTATTTTAAGAAATAAAAATATCATACTTGGTCTGAAAAGGATATGTTGTTTGTAATAAAATGCTCTTGTATCAAATCCAATAACTTCTCTAATATCTTTGAGAAGGAAAAATGGCAGTGCTTTGTCACATACAAATTTTAAAATGGAAAAATATAAATGAATAATTAAAAAATAAAGATAATGTATAACCCATTCCCATTTCCAAGATGTGTTAATTGTGTAGTGGGATCTAATTTAATTCTTTCATGTATCATGCATGCTAAAAAATGGTATTGAACACCAAATTATGTAGCCTTTTCAAAATATATTCTATTTTCTTTGCCAAATATTTAGATAAATATTTTAGAAGGTTTCTATCTATCTTATCACTTAGTTGCAACTAAAGTTTCAACAAACTCGATTACATATTATTAATTTTAATGACAATATATATTATCTCAATGTTATAGATAGATATTTGCATTAAACTCCCAAAATTAATGTTAAACCAAATAATATTCATCAATAACTATGTAATATTAAACATAGTAAAGCTTAATAACATAATCCAAGCCTTTAAGACGATGTCTATGGTGTTTGGAAAGGGATATTAAAATTTATTAGGATTCAAAATCTTAATCATAATATAAACTATGTAAAGACTAAATATAAGTCATGAAATTGTAAACTTATGCATTGAAAATGAGTAAAAATATGTTAAACTAAAACTACTCAAACTTACAAACCAATGGTAATACCAAAAAAAGTCAATTATTTTGTGTTTGGAAAGGGATATTAAAATTTATTATGATTCAAAATCATAATCATAATATAAAATATGTAAATACTAAATCTAAGTCATGAAGTTGTAAACTTATGCATTGAAAATGAATAAAAGTATGTTAAACCAGAACTACTCAAACTTACAAACCAATGGTAATAAAAAAAAAGTCAATTATTTTTCAAATGAAAATTGTAGATGTAAACATTCATATTGAAATCAAAAATCACTTGTGTAATATTTATACAAGATGACAATAAATTATAAAACTGAATTTGACACTTGTATTTCTTCTTTTTTTCTTAAAATTATATCACTTACAACATGTTCATCATATATCAATGTTGAAAGAGATTGATACAATATTCCAAATGTATGATTAAATAACTATACAATCTAACTTACACTTCAAATGTAAGAACATTCATGACATAATTCACTTAAATATTTTTTATTAACATAAAAAATTTCATATTGTTACATTCACTGATAATCACATTAGAATTTGATTAAATATAAAATTATACAAACAATCAAACAAGTGAAATGCTAAAAAATGCAATACATTAAAATTAACCTTGCCAAATATGGTGAATTTTTTATGGTCTAATAAACATTTTAAGATATTTCAAAAGATTGTATTTCATAGGTGTGCAAAAATTCATGATAACATTGACAACCTTATGGGTTGGATATGAAACTAGGCTACAATAAACATTGAGAAATTTTTGAAACTTAGGAGTACAATCTAGGTGAATTTTTCCCAAGTCTTAGAGTGAGAACCCATTAAAATATTTTAGCAATCAAGGATGTATTGTTTATCTACCATGGAATGAATAATTTGAAACATTTAATGAGTAATTTTAAGTTATATAAGCACAATTAAAATAACCTAAAACATGAATTCTGAAAAACAAGTGGCACTATAATATGCAATACCCTGAGCATTAAACATTTACCAATCAATTAATGGATTAATTCAAATAATCTATAATATTGATAGATAATAATACTTACAATTGTATGGGAGATTTTCCAACTCAACCTACACAATGAAAAAAAAACTAAGATATAATCGATAGGGAAAACTAATACAAAATCAAAACAAGAAGAAAAGAGGCAAAAATAAAGCAAGAAAATAGAAACAACAAAAGGAAAAGAGAAAAAATAAAAAATAAAAAATGGAAGACTACTCAAAAAATAGTTTAAAATGATGACCATTAACTATGTTACATAAGCAATTAACATATAAATCTTATAAATGAAATGTATTTATTCCAAGTACAACTATTTTTTATGGACCTAACCATAAAGAATCAAACTTGTGATTTTTTCTTGGATCTTCATGTGCCTTCTCCTGATATAAAACTAAACCACCAATTTAAAATGTCTTCTTAGAGACTTTTTATCAAATAATTTCTTAAGTTTGTCTTTCTATTTTTCAATTTTATATAGGCTTTTGATTCATCTAGTGATAAGAGTCCATTTAATTATTTTTGTATGGCATTAATATTTTCAAATGTATATTACAAAGTAGTTCTTTCTGAGGTGATTTGTAATTAAAATGGAATAGTGGATTCAAAACCATAGGTTAACATAAAAAGTGAAAAATAAATTACAACTTAACCATAATATAGTCTTTCTATAATGCTTTAAAAAAAATTAACATGTCAATTTCATTTATTATCACACATAATTTATCATTTTATACCCATATTTTCCATACTTAGACAAAAGATTTCACTTGATGTAAGACCTTGTAATAATTTATCAAAGTAATATTATTGCAATGCATTACCAATTAAATGTAAAATGGCCTTAGAAGATAAAGATATTAAATAACATCATTCCACTATTACCTTTTGCAATAGTGGATATGAAAAGAGCCTTAAATAAATTAGTTTTATATATAGAGCTTCTATAGGTTTAAGTTTTAATAATTCAAAAAAAAAAATAAAATCCATTCATAATCTTGGTAATGAGCTAGTTGTCATCAAATGAGACCTAAATTATCAACCTTCTCATCCGGTAAAATGCTGAATACATCAAAAGGTAAGTCTGAATGTAATTTTTTTTGTGAATTTGATCATGATTCTAATACTTTCATTATTATTTATAATTTTAATAAATTAATCATAGGAAAAGATATCATTTCTATCAACTTAGCTAATAACATAAAAATGTGAAATTTTGATGAACATTTGAGTGAAATCAATAATATTACTACTTATGTAGTTCAAACTAGGAATGAATATTATAATGATATTCCTAATGATAACTCTAACACACAAAAAAACGTACCAATAATCACTCTTATTATTTAAAACCTTCAATCCAAGATAAAGGTAAGTTTGTAGCCTAAAATGATACTACTATAGATAATCCAATGTAAAGTGCACAGTGAATAAATTACTTACTAGATTAAACATCTTGGAGCACTAGTTAGCTTATATACCCAAAACATATCCTCAAACTAATACCAATGTTGGACATTATAACATAGTTGACTACTTAGCCAATATAAAGGTTAGTGTTTCTTTATTATAAGTTGTTGGTCTACCTGGTTAATTGGGTAATATTAATGCAGTTTTTCAAAATGCAGATCCTATGAATATTTTTGGTTTACAAGAATAAATAATCTAAATATATTCTTATTTAATACAATGATCTACCTATTGATTCCACACACACACACACACACACATTAATATTGTTGTTAAAATAATACATTATTTTATTCCTTACATAGGAGCTTAAAATAACATAATGATTAAATATATTATAGTCAAATAGGCACTCATAAAAAATATAATAAAAAACACTATGGTTTTGATTATCATCAAACCAAAATTTGTGGTAATATTTGGGATATAGTCATAAACATTGCACATGATGAAAAGATTAGATGTATCAGTAATGGTCAGGTTCTTGACATTACTACTAATTATGTTAAGCTATTGGGAAGGGATTGGTGTAAATCCATTGGTGCTTATGTTAAAAATTATTTAACTTTGGTTTATTAAACAAATGAAATTTTATTTACATACAAATAATATTTAGATGGAACACATATTGATCCTATTCAAATGAATGTTGCCTTATCTGAAAATAGAATTGAAACTTATAGTATTCTTATGGTGGATGAATTAGATCAACAACGCAAAAATATTCCATAAATAAACTATTTGGTCATTGTAATTTGATAGGGCATGTTCTCAACATGGTAGTGGGACTATAATTTCTCTTGTTTCACCTATTTACAAAGTTGATTAGATATGCTTATCAGTCATTTTGTGAAAACACCAATAATACAACTAAATTTTAAGCCTTGTGTACTAGTTTAGAAAAAGTTATTAATTGAATATCAAACTATTATAAGTATTTGGTGTTTATAAACTTATCATTAATTTATAAAACAAATCAAATACGTCTACATAAATATACACATAATTTTTGGTCTCTCATGGAAAATTTTGAAGCTTTCAAATTGAATCGTATACTTAGATAATTTAATGCATGTGTTGATAAACTTTCTACATTATTATAGCCCAAATTTGAGTGATGCAAAACTTGATATTGATTGTAATTTCACTTAAATTTTCAAACCACATATACCTAATTTTGAAAACAACTGGGCTATTTTTATTTTGACAAACATATTGATAGTTTTATTCAAGTTAACTTTTTTGATCAAGATAATTACATACTTGATTGTAGTGATTATTTATAATAAAGTGGAAATAAATTTCTCCATGGTCTTGTTATTCTTGAATCTATGTTAACTCCTCATGATCAACCTAAAATTTATAAAACCATAAAACCTTGAAGAATAATTATTTGAGAGATCATTTCAATTAACTAAGGAATAAAATAAAATCCTAAATTTGTTTATTTAGGTATACAATGTAAATCTAAGGAGAAATTCTTATTCATCATTTTTTCTAAAAATAATTTATTAACATTTTTTATTGGTTCCACAATGATATTAAATGTTATGATACTAATATTATTTAACATGATATTTATATAAATCTTGGTATAAATATTGTTAGGTAAAAATCTCTCAGAATCAACTCCTTATTGTAAGACACCATTAACAAGGAGTTGGATCAAATGTTAGATGGTGGTGTCATCTACCTATCTAGATAATATGATTGGGTAGCTAATCTTGTCCATATACATTAAAAAAATGGATATATTTGCTTAGGTGTAGATTTTAGAGATTTAAATCATGCAAGTTAGAAATATAATTACTTTTGCTAAGCATAGATTATATTTTGCAGCAATTCACCACCTTTGAAATGATGCCTTTACTAAACAAATTTTATTGTTATAATCATATTTTTTAAAAATCCTAAATATTGACATAAGACTACTTTCAAAACATAGAGAGGCACTTTTGATTTGAACAGAGCCCTTCAATTTGATTAAAATAGGTGCCACATTTCAAATAACAATGCATATTGTATTTGATGATTTAATTGGAATTATTATTCATATATATATATATATATATATATATATATATATATATATATATATATATAAGATTTAAATATTCATTATAGAAAGTGTAAAAAGCATTTAGATCATTTGTGTGAAATCTTTTTCATATGGAAATAAATTGGCATATATTTGAATCTTAAAAAAATAGTTTTTGGTGTAATCTTGTTAATTACAAAGATGGAATCTACATTGATCTAGGTCATATCAATGATATCAAAGAACTAAATTATAATAAATAAAAATATGGTCTATGATATTTCTTTAGTAAAATCAGCCTCGTACCCAAATCCATTTCTTACTTTGCAGATAATTATAACCCTTTACAAATTTTAGTTTTACTTAAGAAAAATTAAAATTATCTATGAGATGCAGGATTAGAGATAACATTTGATGAAAAAAAAAGTGTGATTATACTCATATATCCATACATGAAAAATATTCATCTTATATATAAATATAACCTATAAACCCACACGTGTTGTTATTACATAGTACAATCAAAATCATGAAGATAGACCCATCAGAAATATGAATCAAGTACTTAAAAATGATGAAACTAGGTATCCTTTAATTAATTTTTTTGTTTTTATTTAATATCAAAATTGGGTAATATTAAATACCTTTTAATGGGTAATAAATTAATTGTATGATCAAACATACTTTTTTTATCTTATTTATTAAAATAACCCATGATTGATGATAGATTAACTAAGTGGATTTTAAAAATTCAAGAATTTGATCTTAAATTTGAGAATTGTAGAATGAATAAAGTAAATTTATTTTCTAAACACCTCAATAAAAATATAATTTATGATATTAATATAATATTTCTTACCATTGATGATAAGTTATATGCAAAACCTTGTTTTCTAACTATCAAAATTGCTGAAATTATTGATAAATTCAAAATCAATTTCTAAATGTAGGAATGGGGTTGTTTACTCTCTTGAGATGAATTATATAATGACATTATTAATTATGTTTAGAATAAATCATGCCCTTATTAATTATATAAACACCAACATAGAGATTTTAGACTACAATTTTAAAATATGTCTTAATAGATTTTTTTTTGTTTTATAGAAATAAGAAAGGAGTCTTGTTAAGATGCCTAATGCACGATAAAACTAAGAAAGTTATTATAAGTTTCCATGAAGGTAGACATATTATAAATTTTATTATGGCCATACTATAAATTTCACTAAAAAAATAATAGCACATAATATTTTACATATTGGATATTATCAGCCAACCTTGTTTAAATATGATTTTCATTTAGTATAATCATGTGTGGCTTGTTAATTGTTTGAAGGAAGGCATAGAATACTTGAAAATATATTTAAATATAATAATAATTAGAAAATAATTTACTAAATGGGATATATATTTCATATCTGACATCTATCCTTTATCTTTTGTATGTCATAAATACATTTTAATTGCAATCAACCATTTCATTCAATGTCCTGAAGTTATAGCTCTTAAAAGTTTGGATATTTTAGAAGTTATTTATTTCTTTGAAAATAATACTTTATAAATCTTTGAAATTCATTTAGAAATAATTTTGGATAACAGTCCTTAATCTAATTCAAATGATTATAACGAATTCTTAGGTCTTTATTCCATTTTTTCAATTAATTCATCCAAATATTATCTTGAAGGAAATGGACAAACTAAGTCAACTAAAAAAAATATGATTTATCTTATTAAAAAATTATGTGACAATCAATAAAATTGGCATGCTAATATTTTCTAAACTTTATGAATTCATCTTATTATGATTAGGATCCTAACTGATTTTTCATTATTCATGTTAGCATATGGTTTTGAATCCACTACACCCATTGAATTATAAATCACCTAAGTAAGGATTTACTTACAATATAATTTTGAAAATACTTATGCCATAAAATAATTATTTAATGACTTATTATCTTAAAAGGAAGTAAAATCCATAACCTTATAGAAACTTGAAAAATAACAAGACAAACATTTTGAAAATATTTGATAAAAAGGTTTATAAGAAGACATTTAAAACTGGTGATTTAGTTTTATATTGGGTTAAGACACATGAAGAGTCAGAAAAAACATCACAAGTTTGATTCTTTATGGTTAGGTACATAAAAAATATAACTTTTAATTGAAATAAATGCATTTAATTTACAATATTTGGATGGTAATTAGTTATGTAATAGAGTCAATATTAATCATTTGAAACTATTTTTTGAGTAGTCTCTCTTTTTTATTTTCTAATTTTTCTCTTTTCCTTTTGTTGTTTCTATTTTCTTGCTTTGTTTCTCCCTTTTTTATTATTTTTTCATTTTTTGTCTTTGTTTTCCTTGTTGGTTCTATTTTAGTTAGTTGTTCAAAATTTACATAATGATATTCATTCTATATGAAAAGTATTCTTTGTGAAGGATGATTTTGATGATCTCTCATATGGTTATAAGTATTCTCATTCTACCAATATATTAAATTATTTGACTTGATTTGTTATCTTATTGGTAAATTTTTAATACTAAGGGTATTGGTTGTTACAGTGGTACTTTTTTCAAAATTCATGTTTTAGGGTTTATAATTGTGCCTATCTATCCTGAACTTCTATATTAAATGTTTCCCATTCTTCATGCCAGGCTATCCAAACAATACATCCTTGATTTATAAAATCATTTGAGGGTTTCACACTTAGATAATTATGAAACAATTCATTTAAATTTCACTCCTGAAGTTTAAAACTTTCTCAATTTTTTTGTACCATAGTTTCATATGCAAAAATAGCCCACAAAGTTGCCATTATATTCATGAATTTTTATATCCAAATGAAAAACTTGAAATTTTAATGACTATTTTAAAACTCTTATTATACAATTAAAAAATAACCATATATAACAGATGCCAATTTTATTGCTCACACTTGTTATTATTTCACTTATTTGATTATTTTTTATTTCCATATTTTATAAAATTATACTATGATTATCAATGAACATGAATAACTTGATGCTAACAACATAAGCTTTATATGAAATTTGAAAGGATATATGAGTATTTTATATAAGAATGTGTTTGCATTTTAAGTGGAATATGGACTCACATAGTTGTTTTTATCATTTATTTAGCATTTTATACCAAGGTCTTCCAATATTGATAGATGATGAATATCTTGAAAGTGATGCATATTTTAGAGATAAAAAGCAATACAAATGTCAAAGTCAGTTTTGAAATTAAATTTTATAATGTATAAATATTGAAATGGAAAGTTTTTATTTTAATATGAAGGTTTGCATATCCAAAAATTTAAAAAATCAACTTTGTTTCATATTACCATTGGTTTGCAATTTTGAGTAGTTTCGGTTTGATATGGTTTTTATCATTTTCATTGCATAAGTTTACAAATCCATGACTTGGATTTAGTAATTTCATATTTTTTATTAGAATTAATATTTTGAATCTTAATAAAGTTTTATATCCTTTTACAAACACCATGGACATCAAGGTATCAAATGCTTGTCTTATGTTATAAAGGTTTATTATGTTAAATATTACTTGGTTCTTGGTGAATATTGTTGAATTTAACATATTATTTGGGAGTTTAATATAAATATTTATTTTGAATGTTGAGATAATGTATAATTTCATTCAAATTAATGACACATACTTGAGATTTGTTGAAACTTTATATATATATATATATATATATATATATATATATATATATATAATCCTTAATTGAAGATTTGGTGAATAAACTAAAAGATATATTGAAAAAGGCTACACAATTTGGTGTCTACCATAATTTTATAGAAATAATGGCACATTAAAGCATTGAATGAGATTCAAATATACAATTAATTTATCTTAGAAATGGGGTATATAAGGTATTTTGTGTTTAGTTATTCAATTGCATTTTGACATTTTCAAATCTCTATGTGTGACGAAGCTATACCACCTATTATTCTCAGAGATATCACAAAATCTACTGGATTTGATACAAGATCATTTTATTACAAGTGACAAAATCCTTCTTAGACTAGATATGAGATTTTTATTTATTGTAAGTGAAGAATGGATTTCAAAAAGTAACAATACCCAATTTTATATGAATATATCAGTTACATGAATGTATATTATTGATTGTAAGTTTATGTGTAAAATTATTAAGTTTTAAATACATATTTTCACATCATTTTTGTGTGCTATTTTGAATTTTTGAGAGATTAAGAAATGGGGTTTTGTATGCTTTATTTTGTATTTGATTATATTTTCATAACTTTTCTTTTTAAAAACACGGCATGCAAGTTAAGTATACTTGTACTAAAAGACACATTATGTCATGAAATAAGTGGTTTTTAACATCTAAATGGTTGATAAATAAGACAAATATTATTATTTAATAATGCATGTTAGGGTTCATTTCAAAGGTAAAACCAATTTTCTAAAAAATGCTTGAATAATAAATTATTATAAATGTGTTTCTTTTATCATTTCATTTCGAGCACAAAATTTTTTCTTTCTCAATTTAATTGCATCTAAATACCATCTCATGGTGTTATTTTTAATACCAAATTATATTTTATTTATTTATTCTCATTTTGAATGGAAAGCTTGAAGGAAAGATTTAAAGATAATCTGGTTCAAATATACAAATAGCTGATAAATAATGGTAATGTATTAGAAGCATGATTTTTATTTCAAAATTACCATTCAAGATATATGCATGAATATTTTCTCATAAATCATTTTTTATACCATATATTTTGAATATAAAGTTTAATTGACAAATTTCCTTTTCAGTTTCCTTTGTAAAAGGTAAATATGGCCATGAAGCTTTTGAGCCATATGAAGAAGTCATTTCAAGATTTTTTTCATTAGTTCATTATGAAAGTGCATGTAGGGTTTTGTTTCATGTTCCATAACATTTTTATTTAAGTTTTAAAGGCAATCCTTTGATATCAAGATTTCAAAATGGAAAAGTTCTATTTGGCTTCGATGATTACAAAGATATTCTTTAAAGGTAGATTTTTTTTTTCTAGTTCTTACAGTAATAAATGCATACATATTTGAGGACTAGAAATTATCGAAAATTATTAAAATAATGAGTACATACATATTTTATTAAATTAATGTCCTATCGGTTATGGTTATTTTAAAATTATTTTTTGATTATTTTTTGGTTGTTTAAATGTTAATGGTTAAACAAGTAATCTTTCAATATTTGGTTTTGAAAAGTGTTTGATTCACTTACCAATTGCGCATATGATTAAAATGATACAATGGTATATTGGTAACTTACATAGTTCATGCAAAAATTTACATGGGTCAAATATGAAGTACATGTTGTTGTATAGTCTTTATTTTCTGAAATTTTAAGTGATTTTTAGGTTCTTTTTACTTTCATTTGGAGAAAATAGTTTCAAAATATTTTTTAAAATTTAATTAAATTTATTGGATATAACATATCAATATTTTCAATATGTATACTTAGTTTTTATAATTTTTTTATCATTTCTTAAGCTGATAATGAAAATAGGTTTTCAAGTAATGATTATGCCTTACATTATTTTAAATAAAGGCAACATGTTAGGATGTAATAAGGCTCATAGAAATTTGGGATAAATTATGTTTTAAATGAAAATGGTCAATAAGAAAGGAATTTTCCACTTTCACATGGCACTTACTAAGGTATACCCTTTAGGGCCCGAAGGGGCACTAGTAGGTTCACACATGGTTTTAGCTATGACACCTAAATTTCTATGCACTTTGATGCTAATGACCATGTATTATAGAATATTTTGAATAATTTTCCCCATAATATATTTGTGCCTCTTGTTATTCACACTTCACATGTTCATTGAAGAGGTGACTATAAAAATCATCCTTTTATAAATGATTCATTAATTGTTTATACCCATCAAATGTAGCCTGTGAAAAATGAAACAACTACACCCACAACCTTGAAATGATGCTATAATTCATTTATCAACTCTAAAATATACCATTGGACTAGAAAATGTTTCATCCATAAGTTACAAACATGCTAGTATCCCTTCACCCTATTGATGGTAACACATTTTATGAATAAGGTTAAACTTGAAGTAGATGATGAATCAAGTGGTTTGATGCAGATTGAGATGCCTTCAATACCTCTTGGATACACAAAATACTATACTAAATAAAGAGTTATTTTAATTGATCTAGTATCAAATGAATATAAATAAACTAATATTGATCTTTTTAGTTGTTCATACTTTATGATACTTTTAGTTTTGTCATCTTTGATTTTTCTTATTATTTAGTTTGGAGGAGACTACTTGATAATTATAGTGATTTTTTATATTTGTAGTGATTATTTCTTTTTGTAGTGGATTTGAGAATATTTAGTAGAGTTTGATGATATTTACATTAGTTTTCTCAGTTTGATTATTTTTATATGTTTCAGATTATGCTTTCATTTATATTTTTTTGTTTGATATTTAGATCAAATTATGTGAAATGATGATTCTTTAGTATTTATTCCAATCTGTCAATTGAAATTTTGTTATATTCACTTATTTTCATTATTTTTATCATTATTGTAAAATAAGAGATGATAATTTATGTCCTTTTAGATGAAATTTGAAGAAAATAAAGTTATCTATATAGTGACTTAATACTTATATTTTAATCATATACATTGATTAGTTTGCATGATGACTTGCGCTAATATTTAATTAAGTGTTTAGTAAGTAAGCCCCACCTTTGAAATATATATTTTTTATTGGTCAAACTAAATGTTTATCAAATATTTATTTAAGTTCACTTCATAAATTAAACCTATTGTGAAATTATCGTTAAAATCTTAAAGTTATAAAGTAATTATATTTTAATAAAATACAACTATTTTTTAAAAACTAACTAAAAGCTAGTTGTAACTTAATATGACAACTGAAATTTAAAGTGAAGACTTTAAAATACTTGATGGAGATCATTCTTAAAGAGGAATTCATAGAGTTACAATAGCTCTCATAAATATTTCTACTTTGTTTCTATTTTACCTAAATATTTTTGAGTTTGAGTATTGATTTTAGGAGGAAATTCCTCACATTCTCTAATAGTAAAGTATCTCACTTGGTACAATAAGGTATATCTAGTTTTGAATATTTATTCATGAATTGATTGTCTTAAAATGGCCAAGATTTTAATTGATTTGATGATTATATAATGATACAAAAATATGTGGGATTTTTTATACTTCACTTAATATTAAAAATATTTCATATTTCATGTGATAGATTATTGGGTTTTTATATTGCAACAACTTTATCTCAAAACCATTTTATACTCAGTTATGAAATATATTTTGTTTCTAAATAAATCTATCTTTTTTTTTATGGCTTGAGTCCACTTTATTTTATTTTCTATTTCATACTTAATTTTATTTTTGTTCATTATTCTATACTTTATTTTTTAGATTATATTAATTTATTCAATCCTATATTTAGGTGTTATAGTTCATTTCTTTCATCGTCTAGTTTTCATATACAGGCATATTATAAATTTGTTTCTCTTAACTTATTTTTTACACTTCTTGTTTTGACTAGATAGTTTTTCCATTTTCATTTATTTAAGTTTTTTTTTAAATTTTTTTAGCTTGTAGGTTACTTTTAATTTTAGATAGATCTCTAACTTAACTTTGTTTCATTATTTTCTCATTGTAGTTTATTCAAGTACTTCTTTCTTCCATTTTATTTATTTCATTCATTTTGGTTTTTTAGTTGGGTAATAAATGAAGATTTAAGGGTGAATTACTTAATGAAGTAAAGAGTTATATAAATATATTGAAAATAATAAATCAGTTGATCTTATACAAATTAAACTCTCCCATAGGTTTCACTCTATCAGTCGAATTGATTACATTTTATAAAAAGCTCCTATATATTATTACGATGAAGTGAAAGAGAAGTTTTTATTCATACAAGTGAATAAATTAATGAAATTTTAATTTAAAAAAATGATTTTGATATCTTTTTTACACTAAAGTTTATCCCTTTATCCTAAGTTTGATTTTTATTGAAAATTCTTTGACATATGAAAATTTCAAAACCTTAAATCAATTTTAGTTGGAATGATATTCCACTTACTAAAACTATTTAATTCCTTAACATACTCAATTCTTAGTTACCTATCCATTAAAATACCCCTTCTTACACTTTAGAACTAAAGGGTCCACATGATTAAATTTGTATGATTCCGATATGAGCTTCATGATAGGTGAAGAGTAGATTAGTTGATGTAACATATAATTTTATCATTTATATATTTTTTAATTTATGCATATATTATAAAATATGAATAGTCATAGGTTTTATCTTGTTTAGATAATTAATCCAAAAAAGGTAAAATAAATGCATAAAGAGCCTCCTCTAATTAAATTATATGATCATGAAATTCTAAAAAATAATTATAATCATGGACAAAATTTAATTCAATATTTAATTGATACATATTCAAGATTAACAAATTAAATTATGATTGATAATGGTTTAAGTATAAATGTATGTATAATGAAGTTTGTTACTAGGCTTAGATATACTTAGAGATGTATCCAATATATCAATAATTATTAAAGCATATGATGGGATTAGTTTGAAACCATTTGGAGGAATTACCTTACCAATAAAAGAAGGTCCTAATACCATATTATATTAGTTTCATATATTACTATACAATGGCACATAAAATGTGTTTCTTGGACAATGATGACTTAATCGAATGAAAGCAATTCCATCAACTCTACACCAATTTCTTAAATATATTCATTAAAATAAATTGATTCATATCTAATGAAATACCTATGATCATCCACTACAAGTTCAAAACAAATTCTTACACAAATAACTACAAAATAAGACATTATTTTTAAAACCTCACATCTAAATAAAAAAATCAAGTACTTATTCATCCAGGTAAAAAATAATATTATTAAACTTATCACACCTATTCAAGATAAAACATATATAAAGGATCAAATTTTTAAGATAAAATTTAGATAAAGGAATTTTATATTTCATAAGAGGGTACAAATGTTAACACAACTGCTTTCACTAATAATAATTACAATAATGATGATTAAATTGATTATTCATATAATGATGGTGATTATGTTGGTGATGATAAAAAGTTGTATTTATTAGACTCGTTAGTACAAAAAATAAAATTATTTCTCATGAAGATGGGATTATTTCAACTTATATAAAATATAACTTATTCACCTAATATTATTGGTTATCCTTTCTTGCTAACCCCATATGCTTGCACCTAGACAACTTACTGTATTGTACATAGTTTTATTTTATTTTTATTTGTTGTTCATTTACTTATGTGGATTTGGTTTTATTTATTCCTTATTTTTTTCATATGGCTTGTTGGAATTATTTTTTCTTATTTATCATGATTTTGTGTTCCTTGCCCCTAGTCCTTCCTTCTTTTTTTTGCTTATTCTAGTTGCCTAGGTTCCTTATTTATGTTTATTTGTATTTTTTAATTACATTCTTCCTATTTTGCATTCATATTTCTATTGTCATTTATTTTTTATTCATATTTTAGTTCTTCTCATGGTTAAGTTGATTTGAGCTTCCTCTTTCCTCTTTAGATATTGATGGTTGCTTATTCTTGTATATACATGTCATTCTTATTGTCAGGAATCTAGAACAACAAACATGCTCTGACTCCACTGTTAAGATCTAAGAATCACAATTGATTACCATGTACAAGCAACTTAACATGCAAAATTAAACCAGAAGTAACAAGTAACTAGAATTCTGAAATAACACAGAATATGAGAGACAATACCCAATTGTATTAATACTCTTCCAGAAGGAAATACAACAAAGAAGATTTCCATAGACTTCTTCCTTACATACCTCTAGGGCTCCCACACCTCTAGGGCATAAATAGTAAATCTCTTCAAGAGCTCACTCTCTCTCTTACAGTCCCAACAAGCAACTCACACATAGAGTTGTTGTTCACCTCCAACTAGTCAGTATCACTACTACTAGTACACAAGTGCTCCATGCACTCCAAATCTGAGTACACACCATAATCCAAGTACACAATCATACTTCAAGTAGATCTCCCTGATCTTACACCTTGATATGTTGCTATCACCTTTGATCTTTCTACCCCGTAGACCTCCTTTGACCTCGCACACACACACACCTGCAAATCAATGATCTTACTTACACATGTAGATCTCTCTATACCTTGAAGAACCCTTGTCCTTACCTCACCAAGTCCTTATGATCCCCCAAACTAGTACCCCAGTGGATCTTCTACCTAATCTTGCAACAACCTACAGATCTCCCTGATCATACACACTTGATACCCTTATGGAACTAGGAGGAGCTACCCTTGCTCTCTTCACTCTCAAAAGGAGCTAACCAAGCTCAATTCTAACTAGCACAAATTACAATACAGCCCATGAGTCTATTATATAGATCCCATGCAAACAATAATTAGACATCTAATTAAAATAATTAGATCCGTAGCTCCAAGGCTAAAATTAGCCTTTAACATGCAAACAACTGGTTCATTAACAAACTGTCCGTAACACTCACAGTTCTGAACCGCACAGGTGACTGACATCGGTCCCTGTCTGGCTAGAGATGACTAATGTCGGCCAATCCTAACTGATGTCAGCTTCCTTGTTGTCTTCCCCTGATCGGCATCGATTGGCCTGACCGATGTTGGTAGCTATGAAACTCAGACCTCCTCCATGTTTGCATCCGGGTGAAGCTTTTAGCTCCACACCCTAACACTTATAACCTCTACCTTTGTTTAATGTGTTAGTTTATTTGATTGTGCCCCTTTGATTATTATTTCCCATCAAAAAATCTTATGAAAATTCACCCATGACAAAAATAAATTATATGTTGAGATTGCATGCCCCATTACGCATACAGTCCCAAGGGAATTTGTAGGTTAGTATGGATCCCTTTCATTTTTATTTTTCTCATGTTTTTCATTAATTAGATTTACTATTATTTGGTTTATTTCTTTGATTGTTTATGTTTTCTAATATTTATTTGAATTTATCATTGAGTGCTACATTAATACATAGCTTGATACATTCAAATTTTTACCCATCAATATAGGTTATACATTATTTACACATGTGTTACTGATGGTATTATTGATTTAGATGAAGGACCTACATGTTTATTCATATGGTTCTGATTAAAAATTGAATAGGGGCATCATTCATGATTTATTTAGATGCATCCTAGAGGATATATCCCAATAGTGTTTTAGGCTATATATTTCCCAATTTATTTTGTCATATTGATTTTTAATATAATCATATATAGTGTCTAGTGTACACCTATGCCTATTATTTTAATAAATAGTGACACTAAGATAAATACCACTATAAAATGGTAATCCAATACACACACAAGGGAATCTAAGATTATACAATAAACTACACTAATTATAACCCTTAATGTGCTGAAATTGAGAATTAAATATTTAATTATTGATAACTAAAAGAAAAAGTAGAAATAATAGGGAAAGAGATATGAAAAGGATTGTAATGGACACATCTAAAACAACCTCAATTTTTTTTAAGTTGAATATCATAGTATGCATTTGGATGTGTAATGAACCCAAACCTTTCTTGATGAAGCAAGTGATATTCGCTTCACATACTCACATACACGTAACCAAAAAGGTTAAACTTAACATTTAATACCATAATTGGGTCAAACAAGCCCATGACATGGAAAAAAAAAAAACATTGTCCAAATTGATAATTAGGAATAATATCCATCATGCTAAACTCATATATCAACTATCTATCATTTTGAGTACATACAAATTCTACTAGGACTCATAAGCATCCAACAAAATATCACTGGCATGAAGATATTTCCAATTAATTTAATAGCATACTATTGTGACCAAGGATAATTGGTCAAATGAACAAATGGGGTTAATTCATCATCTAAAAAATAATGATATAATAGTATTAATTCATTTAATCAATATAAATGATTCCATATTGGTGAACAACCAAAATTATACAATAGGAAAAGGGGAATCAAACACCCCAAAGTATATGGTGGATAAACACATATATTCCACAATATTTATTGTCTTAAATCAACCCTTAGTTCCATGAAGGGAGGTATGTTAATCAATTAAACTTTCTTTATTACATTAGTATGTTTTCATCCATACCTATAATCAGAGTTTATTATGAACTTGCAATAGATGAGGCATGATCTTATCATCAATCAAGGAGTTTGGCAAAGAATTAGTCCTAACTCTATTCAACATCATACTAGGTAAATTCAACATGAAGGGGGTAACACACTTCACCTATGTACAATTATATTTTATTTGAGCATACAACATTCCAAAAGAACTAACTAGTAGAAGCATACAAGGGTCAAAGTTTCCACATGAGTCAGATGCCCATACCCAACTTGCCATCAATAAAGTCATACATAACAAGAAAAATATAGACAAAAGGGAATAAAAATACACATGCATCACTCAATAGAGTGATGTTCAAATTATACATTTTCATCCATATCATTTATATGATCATAGAAGCAAGGGAAGGTACCATATATTATTGCCATTTACTTCACATTGTAGATGGTTTTAGGTTTACTTTCTTCATCCATGCACTGGTAATTTATTCCCATTTAAAATGTACATACTCACATAATACCACATACAAGATAAAATACCCAAGGTGTCTCTAAAATCCATACTCCAATTGAAAACCAAATACAAGTAGTTCTATATTCTCATGTTCTATCAAGAATAATTCCAACATATATAAAAAGGAAATGAGCATATGCATATGTATCCAAATAAATAATTAGATAACTCCTAAAATTTTTCATTCAATTTAAGATTCCAACTTACTAATAATCCTAGCCAACATACTCAAGCATGTCTAACACCAAATTAAGCAATCTCATTTACATACACAATCTCTACACCAATAATTACTAGTATGATTCAAATAAAGATAATATATTTTAGTTATATAAGATTACATAAATAATAAATTCCACTCTAAAAGGAGTTAAAACATTGATCCCATATGATCTATGATGAAGATGTAAGGCAATACACTAGCATGGCATTAATAATGGATAAATAACTATCAAACCAATATAAAACTCAAGTATGACTAAACACCATAATAAGTAATATATTTTTCCTATAAAATTCTTGACTCAAAGTACCATGATTATAAATTTCAAGAGAATACATATGAAAACTCCATAAGGATGCATAAGTAAGAAATGCCACATTAAAGCATGCATACGCCATTGGCATACATGTTTTATAATGAAGATAACAAGGAAATTTACCAATGTAACAATAGTATTGAAAATCAACTATATTTTCAAGGATAACTAATGTATAAATCTCAAGTATGACTAATCACAAGATAAGTAAAATCTTTGCCCAAGAAAATCACTACACAAGTTACCATGATAGTTTATATCAATTGAACATAATGAAGTTCTATAAGATGGCACAATGTAATATTACTACACTAAGTGTGTTAAAACCAATTATAGGTTATTACCACAAGAATGATTAACAATGTATTATAATAATAACAAAATAAATCATGATAACAATATGGTATAACACTATGGCATTGGCAAGGAATAACTGATTAATAGTCTAAGATAAAACCTAAGTGTATCAAAAGGATTGAATTCAGAACTGGAAGTAACATCCACATAATATCACACATTCAACGTTATAAACTTGTACTTCTCATCTTCAAAGGATCCCTATCAACATAAAATGTGATCATACCACAAAGCCAAAGGTAACTAATCTCAAAACCAAAGAAAGTAATTACAACTACATCTACTAATCATGCTACATAAAAGCATTATAACATCTTATGCTAAGAAGGAAATAAACAACACATAATAGAACATTACTATTCACATCATACCTATCCACAAGGTCATCCAAGAATGGAGCAAAAAAACAAAATAGACAAACCCTCCGAACCAACCCGATGAGCCTAACCATCAGTGGCCCTTACCACCCCAACCATCAACTAGATGGTGGTTTCAGCAAACAAGGTTAAGGAGCAAGTTATGAGCAAGTTGGATTCCAAACTAAAGGACATCATAAAAAATGAAATACACCCATAAAAGGCATGAACATTATCAAGGGCACACTCATACAATCAAAGGCAAAAAACATAATGTATAACTCAATTGTTATATGCCACCTAGTCAAGATCCCATAACAAATCAACCAAACATGATAGACAGGAAACTCAGCCATACAACAATCCCAAGGCCATAATAAATAACTCAAAAAATCAATCAAGACTGTAATTGATTATAAATCATAATCAGTTCAAACCAAAATAGATAACTATATAACACTTGGTTCATGCATTCATCTTAAATTCCAATAATGCCAATAAGTTACAAATGGCAACAAATTAACACAAGAGGCATTCAAATAATAAACCAATTTTAATAAATAATAGATATAGGGAATTCTAGGGATCATGATGTGGTCTCACAACCTCATATTATCTTCAAATACTAAAGATCAAGTTACATGGGTTATGGAGTAGCAAATCATTTAATTGTTTTAATTAGAATCAAAACCCCTCATTATAAGATAATTATACTAGCATGGCTTCACCCTTTTCCTATAATACATCAATACACCAATCATACAAAATTCCAAAATAATCCTAAGACTAAAACATGCCAATAGAATACACATGGGGAAATTTCACCTAAAGTCATAACCATATAAATTAGCCATTCAAGCTTATTCATGAGGATGTGAATGATTAGTTATACAAAGTAAGGTCTAGAAAATCTCTCTCTCTCTCTCTCTCTCTCTCTCTCTCTCTCTCTCTCTCTCTCTCTCTCTCTCTCTCTCTCTCTCTCTCTCTCTCACACACACACACACACACACACACACACACACACACACATGGTTCCAACATTTATTAACAATAAAATTCATATGAATTTCTCTCAATTATGAGACACTAAAACATATTTAAATAACTAGAAGTGTCATTAAATATACAACACAGCCATTCAAGGGAGGAATTCCCAGCCATAGGTTGGCTCAAAACATAATATAAAACAACATATAAATGTAGTAATAAAGTTGGAGGGTTCCAATCAGTGTTTAATCCAAAGAATCTATAATACAAACATTCATCTACAACTTCAATATGAGCCAAAATGGTATTCCATGTGGGAAGGATAATTAAATATGTAATCAACATTATTCTACCCATGACATTGAATAATAACCCTAATCAAAGATTTTAAAATGGGAATAAATATATAACAACCTTAATTTAAGTCTGCCTTACTAATGATTATTTCAGTATGTCAATTTAGTTTACGTAGGAACTATAATGTCAATGGTTAATCAAACAAAAAGTTTTAGTAAAATCCAAGCTGCTTTTTCCAAACTTTATACTTGAATTGACTTTACCAGATAGATAGCCACTCAAAATAGAGTATGTAATCCCAATAAAAATGCATGCATGCTAGGAAGATAGAGAGGAATACCAAAAATAATAATAACTATAAATAGGGTTGATATAAGAGTCAGGACACATGTTGCATATGCAAGAATTAATAAAAACATCTAGGTCAATTTATTATAGCCACAACATGAAACTTCTAGATTGAACAAAAACTAGTTCACATAAATAGTAGTATGAATACACTCAATACTACCAGTCTATAATACATGGCATCTCTTAAAATAGGGGGGTTTCCACAAACACAAAAATAATCACTATCTAATGGAAGTGTAGGTTGGAAATCACCAGGTCTTTACATATATGTATAATAAATTGAAAAACATAGACATTATTTAATAATGCATTCCCAGGTCAAAGTAGAACCAATTCAATGTGAGTGAAAAACCAACAGTTCAATCAATTTTTATTAGACTTATATTAATTTCAACAACTTCATTATTCATTCCAAGGTTAATACCTAGTTTATAGCTATAAAGGCTTACCTGAAAGAAACACCCAAGTCAAAAAACTAAACCCCCCTTTCTCTTTGCATCCTTTATTTACCCCTACATATTCTCTTTTCATCTTTCCTTATGTTTTTCCTTCTCCTTCCCTTGCATTACTCCTCTTCATTTTCCTACATGTTCCTTCTCCACCCCCTTCTCCTTATCTCCTTCCTATGTATTATTTTTACTTTATGCCTTTGTTTTCTTCCTCCATCCCTACATATGTCTTCCCTTCCTTTCTCTTTATGCCTACCCCTTATCCCCTCACACCTTCCTCTTTCCCACACATCTTCTACCTACTTCCCTTACACACCTCTCTCTCTCCCCCCTTCTTCCATATGCCTCCCTTGATTTTTATTCACTCCACACTCAACATGGAGAGAGAAAGTCTCCTCCCCCTAAAACACTGACCTCTCATCCCCATGTGACCCCCATGCTAAAACCCTGAATGGGTCATGATCATCAATGGCATTTCAAATTTGAGCCAAAGAACAATAAAATATTAAACGTGATTAATAACAATTGAAATAATAAAATAGACATTATTTAAAATGCTACTCAACAATAACCCATAAAATAATAATAACCATTAAAATAATAAAATAGATATTATTTTTAAAGGTTATTAAACTATTACATGCCCCATGACCAATTAACCCGACCATTAGTAGTTATAAGGTCACTTGGGAAATAAATCACAAGGAAGGGTGTCATGGGGAGGTAGGTCTAGGTAGGTCTTTTAGGGAGTTCAAAATAGGTGAGGGTGAGTCAAGAGGAGTTAGGATGATGAAAATTACATAGAGGAGAGAGAAAATGGGGAAAGTTTGATTAGATAGGTACAATGCCCAACAATTCATGTAGGGAACAATAACTACAGTATGACTAAATGCAGAAAGTGATGAATAGTAAGGTAAGAATTACCATATGATGTCATAATAAAATAAACAACTGGCCATGTAAAGACACTAATTAAGAATACTAGGTTACCTATCTAAACTCATCTAACTACTCAGAACCACTCTACTACCCCAAAAGCTGATGTTAGCATCCATCCTAGCTCATACATTGTACATGTAACCACTGAGTGAATCTATCTGGATTATCTGATCGAAAAATTTATAAAATGATAAAACAAAAATGAACTATAATCAAGTATCAAATACATCAAATAGCCTATATATCACCAATGCATTATTATAACATGATAAATACATCATCATGTGTGGAATCATAAACATGATAATTACATCACAGCAATCAAGTATCACAACATCAAACTGAATATATAGTCTAGATAAGTAAGTGAATGTAACAACCAACTATACAAAAGATATATTGACACTTAAATAATCACATCAAGGTACATAAGGGAAAGATTATAACATCCTCCCCCTCTTAAAGAGGATATGTCCATACGACTATATCAACAATCGAGGACTTGGTTGTTCATAGGGACCTTATCATTCTCTTTAAAAAGGTCCCACTACTCAATCATAATATTAATTTTAAAAATAATTAGTTTAAATAATAGTACAACAAAGATAATGTACTACACCATCTAGGTAAGATACAATAATCAAGTATCAAATACATCAAATAACCCATATATCACCAACGTAGGATTATAACATGATAAATACATCATCAAGTGTGGAATCATAAACATGATAATTACATCACTATGATCAAGTATCATAGCATCAAACTCAATACACAGTCTAGATAAGTAAGGGAGTGTAACAATCAGCTATACACAAGATATATTGACATTTAAATAGTCACATCAAGGTGCACAAGGGTGGGATCATAACATCCTCCCCCTCTTAGAGAGGAGATCCCGATGACTATATTAACAATAGAGGACCTAGTTGTTCATAGGGACCTTGTCACTCTTTTTAAAAAGGTCCCACTACTCAATCATAATATTAATTATAAAAATAATTAGTTTACATAATAGTAAATCAAGAGAATGTACTACACCATCTAGGTAAGATATAATTTATATTCCAAACTTAAACCATAACTACAACCATAAGAAAGGTCTTATCAACTCACGTGTCATCTTATGACACTAGACTAAAAATAAGGAGCTTATCACAAGTCCTTACAACAATAAATGCTCACATACACATCTCAAATAGAGATATAATCCATGTATATCATGGATAGGTCATTTAATAACAACCAAAATAGATAATCATAACCTTGGAAAAAGGGTCCAACAGCCCCAAATTTACACTTATTTAGCACAAATACCAACATTATACCACCATTTAAATAGTTCTAAGAAAATTATTAAAAATTCAACCACCCATATAGGCATGACTTTTATAGAAAAACAACATTACCAACCATGGGAATGAATTTTCCCATTTAAAATAAATCCAACAAAGACTTTCATTTCCTTCCAAGCATGCCTCTTTTAGCTAAAAATTTGTGAAACATAAGCAAATTTAAAAAAAATCAAGTATTTAGATAAAAAAATTGTTAGAGATCCATACATTAGCTTGACATCCCTCTTTTCAAGAGGAGAACATACCATAGAAAACTACAATTTTTATGATAGAAATTTCAAATTATACAATCCCATCAATATTTTAGCATTTATCTAAACTTGAAATAGTGTCTATACCAACACACATTATGCCTTTTACATAATTTAATCAGCATTCATCATAAAATGCTACCATTTGATAGGAGCCCATTTTGAATAATTACTTCCAAACCAAGAAATACCACTCAATGGATAGTGAAACATCCCACACTATCCACACTGAACATCAGGAGAAGCCAACCTAGGCCTACATGCTACCCAAAGGTTTACCACATGATCTCCAACAACTTTGTGAGCTCACATAATGGTTATAAGAATCATAGTTACACCATCACACTATACTTACCTCATGGTAGTAAATAGAAAAATAAAAAGAAAGGGTAACCAAAATAAAAAAAATTTGCCTGAGTAGGATTTATACTGTTCATTCTGAACATAAAACCAACATACTATCTAGTCATGAATAACATAATACATAAATATATATATATTCATACCAGAATATATGTATCATGTATAACAAGGCAATACCTCAATCACAACATGTTTACATGCACATGTTAACATGTGCATGATTTCAGTAAGTCCCTCGTTATTGATTTTCATACACATCTATAATCTAGGACTAGATGGTGCTTCATAAGGCTTACACAATAACATTTTACATAGGTTGTTTAGCACAACCTCTAAGAGGTGGCTAAAGGAACACTAAACCATAAGGAAACCATTATGTAGGAGGGTCCCATGGCCAATATGTGGCTCTCATGGTGTACACTCTAAATGAATCAGGTGGCTACCTCATGCAAAAAGGTGGAGTGGATTTTTAGCCTATGAGAGACTCCACTCCCTAGCTCGTACCTGGTTTAAACCATTATAGAAAAAGTATCTCTTTACCCTCAACCTCATACTTGAGTTGATGTTCATAAATATAAAAATGATGTAGGATTAAAAAATACATCATAATACTATACCTTGGCATCTTAAACAAGAGATTTAACTTCCAAAAATGGAGTTACAAAACACAAGTGTTTAACTTCAAAATTTATAGTTTAACAACATAGAATCATATGTATATATATATATATATATAACATAACTTAGAACCCTATGTCATCCATTTAGATAGGACAAAAATTTTATACATTTCATGTAGTTAAGCACTATCACACCTCATAATACTTATATAATAAACATGTAATAATATTCATGAATGAAGAATCAACATAAGATACATACACACTCAGGTATAGGTAACTATGCCAAGGTATTTTTCCATATCACAAAAGTCAAACACAAAGATTTTTGAAGTACAAGGGTCCATGAATCTACATCAGTCTGCTCGATGTGTAGATATCATGCAAAAGACATCAGATACCCAATAATGGTATCACATACTCAAATCCCAAAACTCTTTATTACTCATATAATTCAATCACACTCACCCCATTAGGTCCTCCAGGATTGAACGTCACCCTTGGTCCTCCTAAGATATCATACATTATCCTCATTGAATGGCTTGTTCATGTAATCAATCAATATACATCTAGGCATTATCTTAAAATTCCAATAACAAGTTCATACCATGATTCAACCAATTGACTTAATTCCAACATGTCAAGGGTCAAATGGAGACACTTATTTTAATGCAACATTGATTAGGAAAGGGTGAGCTTGGCCAAGGATTAAGGAGAGTAAAATATCACTACTATGGGAAACATAATTTCTCACAATCTGTAAGTTTAATTAGAACCTATAATAAACATCCTCATGGATGTAGGACATATCCCATCTCTCAATAGACATCATCATAGGTGTCAAGATATAGTCAGTTCTGAATAGACATCCCCATGGGTATATAACCTAGCCAAGATCAATCAACATATACATGAAATCAAGAAATTCCATGAAAATAAAATATCTAATAGACATAAAACTGATTTATGATCAAAATAAACATGCCAAACTAGCTAGTTTCAACCCCTTTTTGAAGTTATTAAGGCACTTCACCAATTTAAATCAAAATAGGTCAAAAAGATCAAGACTAATGTAGTTGATATGCATGAATTTTTAGTATCACATAATCTTACCTATCTACAGAATGCATAATATCTATCGTTTAGCCAACTAGGAAATAAATTAGACAACACAACCTCCTGAGTTTACTTAAAAGTCCACTATCTTGGACAAGCCAATGCTCATAGGCATTATCATCATAATAAAATTATGATATCACTGCCCTATTCACTTATAGTGAGACCTAGGCTAAGCCAAAATCTATGGTTATTTACCATAGCTATCATGATAATGCATTATGAGAAGCTTTTACATAACAAACTCGTTATAAATAAAAAAGAGTAGGGAATCCTTATTTTTAAGCAAATCACCTTGTGGAGGAATTTCCACTCTACTAAAACCATTGATAGTATGAACACTATCCAACACACCCATGCAAGTTCATATGCTATAAAAATCTCAAATGAATCCCTTTCATGAGTAGAGAGCTCAAGCTTGTCGACTTATCCATGAAATTCAATCTTATTTGTACCCTATTATGCAAAATGCTCCAAATATGTAAGGAAGGCTCACCCATACAAGTCAACCATAGATACCCAAACATCATTCCCTTGATTTTAAGAGCAAATCGTATATTACCTAGATCCTATTTATGTACTCATACAAGTCAATGTTGGATAGGCAAGACTTGCTCTGATGTAACCATATTTAGGAAGGGTTAACCCAAACCAAGGCTAGGGGTGATAATAATTGATATAGGAAAAAATATAAATTCCTTGGAATCATTTCTTCTAAGTGATGCATGAAATAACCCATCAATAAGCATATACAACACAACACCTTAACCTTCATCCTAAAAGCTAAATGTCTTGGGAATTTCTTCATAATTTTTCCTGATTAGGATAACTCAATGGTCACCATGTAATAACTCTACCAAACCTAGATTTCCCTAGAGTAGAAACATTAATTTGATACCAGATGAAACAACCCCAATTTTTTTTGAAGTTGTATATCAGAATACACATTTGGATGTGCTATAAACCCAAACCTCACTTGTTGAAGCAAGTGATACTTTCTTAGCATACTTGTGTACACACAATCAAAAAGGTCAATAATGATAAAATAGTAGTCATTCATGGAATTAATATAAATGATTCCATATTGGTGAATAGCCAATATGATACAATAGGAAAAGGGGAATAAAACATGCTAATGTACATAGAGGCCAAACACATATATTCCACAATATTTATTGTATTGAATCAACCCTTGGTTCCATGAAGGGAGATATGTTAATCAATTAAACTCTCTTACTTACATTAGTATGTTTTTATCCATACCTATAATCAGAGTTTATTATGAACATGTAATAGATGAGGCATAATCTTATCCTCAATCAAGGAGTTTGGAAAATAAGTAATCCCAACTCCATTTAACATCATACCAGGTAAATTCAACATGAAGGGGGTAACATGCTTCACCTATGTACAATTATATTTTATTTGAGCATACAACATTCTATAAGAACCAACTAGTAAAATCATACAAGGATCAAATTTTCCACATTATTTATATTCCCATACCTAACTTTCCATCGATAAATTCATACATAACAAGAAAATTCTAGACAAAAGGGAATAAAAATACACACGCATCACTCAATAGAGTGATATCCAATTTATACATTTCAGCCATATCATTTATATGAACATAGAAGCAAGGGAAGGTATCATATAGTATTTCCATTTATTTCATATTGTAGATGGTTTTAAGATTAATTTATTCATCCATGAACTAGAAATTTATTCCCAATTAAAATTTACATACTCACATAATACCACATACAAGTTGAAACACCCAAGGAATCTCTATGCTCCATACTCCAATTGAAAACCAACTACAATTAGTTCTATATTCTCATGTTATATCAAGATTAATTCTAACATGTATAAAAAGGAAATGAGTGTATACATATGTATCCAAATAAATAATTAAATAACTCCCAATAGTTTTCATTCAATTTAAGATTCCAACTTACTAATAATCCTAGCCAACATACTCAAGCATATTTAACACAAAATTAATCAATCTCATTTACCTACACAATCCCTACACCAATCATTACCAAAATGGTTCAAATAAAGAAAATATATAGTATTTTTATCATATTACATAAGGAATAAATTCCATTCTAAAAGAGGGTAAAACATCAATACCATATGATCCATGATGAAGATGCAAGGCAATACACTAACATGGCATTAACAATGGATAAACAACTATCAATCCAATATAAAACTCAAGTATGACTAAACACCATAATAATTTATCTATTTTTCCTATACATTTCTTGAATCAAAGTACCATGATTATACATTTCAAAATAATACATATGAAAACTCTATAAGGCTGCATAAGTAAGAAATGCCACATTAAAGCATGCATACATCATTGCCATACATGTTCCATAATGAATATAATAAGGCAATTTACCAATGTAAGAATAGTATTGAAAATCAACTATCTTTTTAAGGATAACCCAATTATAAATCTCAAGTATGCCTAACCATAAGATAGGTAAACTTTTTACCCAAGAAAATCACTACTCAAGTTACCATGAAAGTTTATATCAAGTGAACATAATGAATTTCTATACGATGGCACAATGGAATATTACTACACTAAGTGTGTTAAAACCAATTATAGGTTATTACCACAAGATTTATTAGTAACATAGTATAATAATAAATAATCAATCATGATAATAATATGGTGTAACACTATGGCATTGGCAAGGCATAACCGATTAACAGTCTAAGATAAAACCCAAGTGTATCAAAAGGATTGAATTAAAAACTGGAAGTAACACCCACATATTGCACATTTAACATTATAAACTTGTAATTCTCATCTTAAAAGGATCCCTTTCCACATATAATGTTAGCATACCATAAACTCAAAGGTAACTAATTTGAAAACCAATGGAAGTAATTACAATTACATTTACTAATCATGCTACATAAAATCATTATAATATCTTATGCTAAGAAGGAAGTAAACAACACATAATAAAACATTACTAGTCACATCATACCTATCCATGAGGTCATCTAGGAATGGATCAGTAGAATCAAAATAGACAAACCTTTCCAACTAGCCTTATGAACCCAACCATCGGTGGCAGATGGTGGTTTCGATAAACAGGGTCAAGGAGTAAGTTCTTAGAAAGTTGGATTCCAAACCAAAATATATCATAAAAAATGAAATACACACACAAAAGGCACAAACACCATCAAGGGTACAATCCACATAATCAAAGACAAAAATCATAACATATAACTCAATTTTTATACACCACTTAGTTAAGATCCCACAATAAATCCACCAAGTGTGATAGACAAGAAACTCAGCCATACAACAATCCCAAGGCCACAATGAAGGACTCTAGTAATCAATTGAGACCATAATTGATTATAAATCATAATAGGTTCAAACCAAAATAGGCAATTATATAACACTCGGTTCACACATTCATCTTAAATTCCCATAATGCCAACAAGTTTTGAATGGCAACAAATTATCACAAGTATTCAAAAAATAAATCAATTTTAAGCAATAATTGATATAGGGAATTCTAGGGATCATGATGAGGTCTCACAACCCCATATGATCCCTGAATATTAAAGATTAGGTTACACAAGTTACAAAGTAGTAGACCATTTAAATGGTGTAATTATAATAAAAAACCCTTGTAATAAGATAATGATACTAGTAGGGCTTCACCCTTTTACCTTAATACAATAATAACTAATCACACAAAATTCCATAATAAACCTGGGACCAAACCATGCCAACAAAATACACATGAGAAAACTTTTCCCAAAATCATAACCATATAAATTATCCATTCAAGATTATACATGAGGACATGAATGATTAGTTATATAAAGTAAGGTCTAAATAATCTCTCTCTCTCTCTCTCTCTCTCTCTCTCTCTCTCTCTCTCTCTCTCTCTCTCTCTCTCTCTCTCTCTCTCTCTCTCTCTCTCTCTCTCTCTCTCTCTCTCTCTCTCTCTCTCTCTCTCTCTCTCTCTCTCTCTCTCTCTCACACACACACACACACACACACACACACACACACAGATATGATTTCAACATTTATTAACAATAAAATACATATAAATTCCTCTCAATTCTAACACTCTAAAACATATTTAAATAACTAGAAGTGTCATTAAATATGCAACACAACCATTTAAGGGAGGAATTCCTTGCCATAAGGCGGCTCAAGAAAACATATAAAACAACATATAAACACAATAATAAATTTGGAGGATTCTAATAGGTGTTTAATCTAAAGAATCTATAATACCAACCTTTGTCCACAACTTCAATATGAGTCAAGGAAGGATAATTAAATATGTAAGCAACATTATTCTACCCATAACATTGAATAATAACCCTAACTGGAGATTCTAGAAATGGGAATAAATATATAACAACCTCAATTTAAGTCTACCTTGCTAATGATTGTTTCAACATGTTTATTTAGTTTACATAGGATCTAAAATGTCAAAGGTCAATGAACAAAAGGTTTCAATAAAATCCAGTCCACTTTTTCCAAAGTTTATACTTGAATTGACTTCACTAGATAGATGGCCACTCAAAACAAAATATGGCATCCTAATAGAAATGCATGCATGCTAGGAGGATAGAGAGGAATACTAACAAAAATAATAAGTATAAATAGGGTTGATATAAGATTCATGACATATGTTGCATATGAAGGAATTAATAAAGACATCTAGTTCAATTTATTGTAGCCACATCATGGCAATTCTATATTGAACATAAACTGGTTCACATAAATAGTAGTATGAATGCACTTAATACTACCAGTCTATAATGCATGACATCCCTCAAAATAGGGGGATTTCCACAAACATAAAAATTACTCACTATCTAAATGAATCTACAAAGTTGGAAATTGCAAGGTTTTTACATATATGTATAATAAATTGAAAAACATAGCCATTATTTAATAACACATTCCTAAGTCAAAGTAGTACCAAATTGATGTGCATGAAAAACTAGTAGTTCAATCAATTCTTCTTTTTACAATGTAATAGGCAAGAGAATATTATTATATTTCTATTAATTTCAATGACCTCATTATTCATTATAAGAGTAATACGTAGCTTACATCTAAAAAGGCTTACCTAGTAGAAATGCCCAAGTTAGAAAAATTAACCCCCTTTCTCTCTGCATCCCTTATTTACAACTACATTTTGTCTTTTCCTCTTTTTCTACATTTCTCCTTCACTAGCCCCTAAATTGATCCTTTTCTAAATTTTCCTATGCATTCCTTCTCCTTCTTTCCTTCTTGTGTATTATTTTTCCTTTACACCTTTATTTTCTTCCTCCATCCCTACATATGTCTTCCCTTCCTTTCTCCTTACACCTACCTCTTCTCCCCTCATTCCTTCCTCTTTCCGATGTGTCCTCTACCTACTTCCCTTACATTCCTCTCTGTTCCATTTCTTCCATACACCTCCCTTACTTTTTCTTTACTCCACATTCAACATGGAGAGAGAAAGTATCCTACCCCCAAAACCATCGACCTCTCCTTCCCATGTGACCCCAACATTAAAACCCCCAATGGGCCATGGTCATCAATGGACTTTCAAATTTGATCCAAATAATAAAATATTAAACATGATTAATAGTATTTCAAATAATAAAATATACATTATTTAAAATTCTAATAAAAATTAATCCATAAAACAATAATAACCATTAAAATAATAAAATAGATATTATTTTAAAAGGTTATTAAATGATTAAATGTCCCATGATCAATTAGCCTGGCCATTAGTATTTATAAGGTCACCTCAAAAACAAATCATGAGGAAGGGTGTCATGGGGAGGTAGGTCTAGGTAGGTCTCATAGGGAGTTTGAGATAAGTGAGGGTGAGTCAAGAGGAAATGGGATGATGAAAATTATGTAGAGGAGATAGAAAAGGGATAAAGTCCAATCAAATGGGTACACCACTCTTAAATTCACATAAGGAATAATAACCATAGTATGATTAGATATAGAAAGCAAAAAATAACAAGGTATGTATTAATATATGATGTCATAATGAACTAAATAACTAACCATAAGCAAGACACTAATTAAGAATACTAGGTTACCTATTAGAACTAATCCAACTACTCAGAACCATTTCACTACCCCAAAAGCTGATGTCAGCATCTAGCCTAGCTCATACACAACACTTGTAACCACCAAGTAAATCCATCAACAATATCTGATCTAAAAATTGGTAAAATGATAAAGTAGTAATAAACTATAATCAAGTATCAAATATGTTAAATAACCCATATATCATCAACATAGGATTTTAACATGATAAATACATCATCAAGTGTGGAATCATAAACATGATAATTACATCACTATAGTCAAGTATCACAACATCAAACTCAATATGTAGTCTAGCTAAGTAAGGAAGCATAGAAATCAGATATACATAAAATATATTGACATTTAAATAGTCACATCAAGGTACACAAGGGTGGGATCATAATAACATTTGGGTTTTGTAATCGATTTCTAAGACTATAAATAGGATTATGAGATTGACTAAAATTTATCCCTAGAAAATAACTATAATATAGATTATAACACGATTTGTGGGACCAAAAAATATGACTAATTAGGTTTGTATGACTAAATGTGGCATTTTATAGATGAAATTGGTTTGTTTCTAAGAAATATGGTAATATAATGTTTTGGGGCTAAAAATTCTATAGATTACTTGGCATAGGTAGATAATTGTGTTCCTAGCCTCATTTTTTTGAATTCATGTTCACTATCTTCTAAATATTTTATTCTTTGAATTTTCCCTAATTCATCACAATGTCAAAATAATAGAGAATATGTGCAAGGTTAGTGTTCTGAACCTTGTGAGGGTTACAACTTCATATCTAACATGATTAAAATTAGGGATCAATACAGTTTTAGTGTTTCATGAGTGATCCCAAATCAAATAAGAGAACAAGTTTATTCTCATCTTCTAGATAATCAAATGCAACTATATGATTTATTATGAACTTATTTTTATAAAATATGTATTTGCATGTGACTTAGATTGATGATGAGTTAAATGTAGTCTCAATATGGAATATCATTAACAAATGTTTAAACCTCTTGATAAGACTTGATAAATATGCATGAGAGACTTGGTTTGTAACATATATAGGCATCCTATTAAAAAGTAGCAGACAAAAACGTAGCAGTAAAAACCATAGTGTTAAAAATGTAGTATGATAAAAACATCGTAAGGATAAAACATAGTGAGGAAAAATTTAGTGTTATTGGTAATATCACAAAAATGTTGTGAAGTTTCAATTAAAGGTCCAAACTCTCAAAATCACATTTTCCTTTATTATTTTTCTTGTAAATTTAGTGCATTACTTATCCACCATAAAATGTTAACTATTATCACCAAAATTAACTACACAACAATTAAACAATGTGATAATCACTAAAATGTCCCAATCATTCTCTTCATGACATTTTTGCAACATTACCAATACTTATACATTTTTCCTCACTATGTTTTATCCTTTTAACATTTTTGTCATACTATGTTTTTATTGCTATGTTTTTTACCACTACATTTTTGTCCACTATGTTATCACATAGAGCCTATGTGTGTGTGTGTCTACACACACACACACAAATTACCAATACTTCTATGTTTTTCCTCACTATGTTTTATCCTTGTGACATTTTTTTCATACTAATTTTTTGTGTCATACTACATTTTTACTGTTGTGTTTTTTACCACTACGTTTTTGTCCACTATGTTATCACATAGAGCCTGTGTGTGTGTGTGTGTGTGTGTGTGTGTGTGTGTGTGTGTGTGTGTGTGTGTGTGTGTGTGTGTGTGTGTGTGTGTGTGTGTGTGTGTGTGTGTGTGTGTGTGTGTGTGTGTTTGAGAACTTATGAAATGACTAATATTACATTTGTATAAATAGCCTCTATATAAACAAATTCTCAAATAGGCCAACCATGAAAATTAGTGAGAACTAAATATAAAGGCACTATAAAAATCCTAAGATAAAAGGACCTAAAAAAGGTAGGTGACCAGATTTGTGGGAACCAAAAATATGGTTGGCTAGATTTATGGGACCCATGAATATGTCCAGGTCACAAAAAAATCTTAAGACATAGATTAAGTTGGCTAGAGGATGGAGATATGGATCATGATGTATAAACTAAGAGGTATGCAATGTTTATGATGATATATGGAGGATATAGGGCTATGGGAGGGTCCAATGTCGATGTAAAGTGTTTAAAAAGTTCCAAAAGTATACAAATAGGATATGTGTGATAGAGCATGACAAATACACAATTGAAAATGGTATTGTAACAAAATTATGTGCCTACATAATTCCTTAGTTTAATGTGTGTGAGACTAAATGCATGTGTATCAAATTCAAACAAAAATTTGAGAACATACTTGAATATTACTTGAGAGGGATGGAAGTTTATATAATTTTTATTATAATTTGGATCACTCATGATGTAGATGTGAAAAACTTAGGTGTACCTATAGAAAAAGGAATGCATGAAAGTAGATCAATGTCTTAATAAATTAGTACATCTTTAATAAATTAAAATGGAAAATAAAAATTTAGAATAGGAATAAATACATTTAATGATATGTGAACCATGTTACTACTCTTGGAAATTCAGTGCTAAATTTAGAAATTAAAGATCAAGTGATCATGGGAGAGTTCTACTTCTTAATCTTAGAAGAAGACACAATCTGGTCTCATTATATTGGGGGTGGGAATGACTCCACTTCTTTTAGCCAAATAAGAAGGCAAATTTGATCTCACTATAAAATGACAAGAACATAGTTTATCTCACTCTATGGGATAATAACATATTTTGAAATTTTAAATGGAATATCTAGATAGAAGAGCTAGATAGATGCTCCAATTTTTAGGTGAGGAGTGATCCTAAAAATCAACCATATCAAAAGAAAAATATTAAAAATTCCATTTCTAACATAAAAACTAAGAAAAGTGCTTATAATAATTTAAATTATATTTATAATAGATGTATGTAAAACTATATAAATATATCATAATGTAAGTATTTGTAGTAATATGTTATCCATATGAGGATGAGATAAGCATTGATGAACCATATAAGGTTGAGATAATAGGAAGGAGGGGAAAGTGATATGCCCTGATGTAATCATAGGAATATGTCATCATGTAAATCTCAATAAAGATATGTTATCCATGTGAGGATGAATTATTAGGATGGAGGAGTAAGTGGTATGTCATGAGAAAGTCTAGTGAAGAGGGATAAATGATATGCCCTAGTGTGGTTAATATGTAGGAATATAATATCTAATATAGTCACTATCATGTGACTAGGTGTATAAAGGACATAAGATGCCCTGATATAAGTAATTTAGGGGTGATAGTAACATATGTGAAGTGAACTCCATGTAAGTAAGATAGGATCATTGAGGCTCATGGAGAGTGTGTGGGTATGATTCCCCTAATGGCACTAAGTGATATGTAAATGATTTTGCCAATGTAAATATATGGATATTGAGGTCAAGTATGTGGATGTATGATGGTCCCATTGTAAATTTATATGTGTATACACATAATTTTGGTACAATACTATTTTCCATAATGTATTCTCTCTGTTTTATTTCACTCTATCCATTTACAAACATTTGGATATGTTTGGTACATATTTTCTTATGTTGCACCTAGTATAGCCATCCCCTAAAATAGGTTTTCATCATATCTTATCATTTTTTTTACCTTTAGCCAATGATAATATACCAATTTTATGTATATTTTTTGTAACCTATAAATAAACTATTCATTTTCATTCATACTACACTGCATGCTCCTAGAGTGTTCACAATACTATTTAAATTTAATTTCCTATGTCTTAATCAGCTCTTACAAACTATTTCCTTTAATTATGTGTCCCATATGCCTATATTGTCACATAATATTATCTTTTAAGCTTATCCCATGTGTAAGTGTGCCTTAAAGGAGTATATATATACAAAGGTTCCCTTATTCATTTATCTATCTATCATTTGTATTCAATCCTATTATAAGCTGAGTTTTTCAAGACTTATACTATCAAGATTTATCAAGAGGAAATAACCATCAATTGTTATGAATATTTTAAATTGATCCATCATTGTTTATACATTTCCTTTAAGTCATTTTCCATCACTGAATTATACCAAAAGAGGTTTTATGATAATTTTCATGTAGTTTTGCATCTTGACATCTAGGGAATATAAGGTCTAATCCCTTTCTCAAGATTCCATTTACATTGCATAAATTACATTATGTGGGATATGTAATGTAACTCCTTTGATTTTTTTATCCCATAACTTTGTTTTATTTTGTGTAGTTTTACAAGCTAGATCAAGAATAAATAATAACAAAAAATCTATACATTTCTTCCCATCAAATTAAAAAATTAGAAGTATAGACAGATGTCACATTTCAAGGCAAACCTATACATAATATTTTATATTTAAAAAATGATAAATGACATGAATAAACGTAGGTGGACATGAACATCCATGGTAGGACATGATCAAAAAGCTATCAGTCCCACCAAGAACACATTGGCATGCCCACATAATTTGTCCCATTTAGTTGAAACTCCAAATTTTACACATGGTTTCCTATAGGCTTGCACATTCTATATCTACATTAAGATATATCTAATTCATCAAGATGTAGTTGTTCAAACTTTTCTACCTTTCATATAGTCTATTGCTTGTTTTAAAATATGTAAATATGCATGTTTATTATTTTTATCCACTCAGGTAAATCTAACAGTACTATTTTATATTGTTAAATATTAGATCTTCCACATGTAATAATTTTACCTTGTTAATGGTAATTCAACTAAAAAATGGTAAAACATATTGGTGAATACTTAAGTTCTTACATCGAACCTAGGGTTTTCACTCTTCTAACTTTTAGGATTTTCTATTTTTAATCCATTTCAAAATCCAATTTTAAGGTTTTATGCCCCCTTTCCACCCTTGAGATTTTGTTTCATTTGTGTGTGGATTTGGTTTGTTAGAATCATTATTCATATTAATTAAATGAATGTGAATGGCTTATATTTGTTGGATGCTAAATTGAAAAATATGAATGTTTGAAATGATGAAAGGATTAATCAATGTAACAATCAATATTTAAAATAAAATTTTATTGAAAATCATATTTGTAATGATAAAATTTTCTATATGATTAAAGATTTAAATAATTAAAATGTTGATTTTCTTAAGGCTTGTGATTGTGTACATTCATCTTCTAGGCTTTGTGATAGTTATTTATCCCCTAGTCCCATGATAAACAACATTCTTATTGTTATTATCATTGGTAATATTAAAAATTTGAACAAAAACCTTAATAACCTTAATGTTCTCTCCTAATATATCATAACCACAATGTATTGAGTAGGAGATTTACAATTGAAAGTACATAATTTCTCTTTAAAATCTATTGCATTTTTTTCTTGGGCTAATTATAATTCTATATTTTGTTAACATATAGCATGTAAGACTATAATTCACCATTGCCCTATGAATTTTGAATTAAAAAATTTACATAATTTGAGAGGTTAGTTGATCCTTAATTTCACCTTAAGCAATTTTTGGCTTCCTATAGGAATACAAATGTAATGATATAATATTTCATAAAACATTCCATAAAATCTTAACAATTCATGTTATATATGGGTTTCATATACTTCGTATTGGTTCTTTACATACATACCTTGATTTGGAAGAGATCTTTTTATAATGATATATGCTTAATAAGGGCCCACAAGCTAATTTTTAGCATCTTTCATCTCTTGACCAAGGCAAACCTGAACTGATTTATGATTATATTTTGTGATTTAAGGCTAGGATGCACAATTTGATTTACTTATCTCTCGATTTAGATAATAAATACATTTACATTTAGAGGTCTTATGTTTCCTCTAAAATATAATTTTATTTATCATACATGTCAATCTTTCCAATCTCTTTTTTTTAGATTGTTTCACTAGAAAAAGAGCTTGCATATGCTAACAATCTTGATCATGCTAATAGTACTCCTATCTCTAATTACCCAGCTAAAATACATATTCACTATGAGTTTTATAAATGATGACTCCTACAAGTAGTTATAGATCTTCTCATAATGCTTCAAATAAATATCCTAAGTTTAATGAAATTTTCCAAGTGTAATATTAAATAAAATTCTTAAATTAAAGTTTGTCATACTTTATCCTATTCCTAGTGTATATTTTTCACCAACCTCATTTACATAAATATATTATTGTGAATGTCATAGAACACATGGACATTTAACTAATAGGTTTTATGATTTTAAACATTAAATTATGGATATTATTAAAAAGTATAACATTGATCTTCAATTAAATCCTAGTGATAACAAGAATTATTTTAGTGAGAATCAACCTACTATGTCGACTCCTAAATAAGAGTTACCTAAATAATATTTCCATAAAGAATATGTACCTAAAGAAGAAATTATTAAATAATATTTTCCTAAAAAAAGGTTGTTAGCAATAGTTCATGAAATCACTCATCAGAACATGCCAGTGTTACAGTTTTCGAGATTTACAATGGAACTTTGCTTGGTTAAATAGTTTTACAAAAAAATAAGGCTAAATGTTGTGTGTAGTTTCATGGTTATTTTACATAGATGCGTGATTAACATTTTATCATCTATAGAGTTGAGAGATAAACAACAAGCATGAATACATTTATTCTCATAGAATATGTTAAGAATTTGAATAAGATTTTTACATGCACAAAATGAAGTTAACAAAAAATTATTGAATTAAAGAGTACTATGGGTGATCTCTATTACATTACACTTAAAATTTAAAACTCTTCTTTTACAAAAAATAATACATATATATATATATATATATATATATATATATATATATATATATATATATATATATATATAATGTTGTGAATAGACTATGACTCTTCATTTTCATGACAGTTCATCTCTAGGATCAAAGGGGTTGTTAAAATTTTATGTGATTAAAATTAATATGTGAGACCATAAATTATATAAAATATGGTATGTCTTACACATGTCACCAATTTATATTACAAAATATTAATGTGACTTATACTTTATATCTCCCACTAAGACTTTCCTAGATTTAAAAGTCATCTCATCTTGCGACAAAGATGTTATCAGAGTATTATTTTTTGGATCTAATGGATTTTATCTAAGTTAATATACTAATTCAGTCAAGAAATAATGGTCACAATTTTGATCAAAGTTTCATTTGATAATTTTCACTTCTTGCACACTACTTAACCATTTTTTCATGTTTTTAACTAAGAAACGTACCAACCAATCACCCTTTGTGGGTTTTTAAAGGGTTGGAATAATTAGGATTCCACCCTTTATGAGTTTTTAATATTCCTAACCCCATTCAAAAATATTATTGTGTACAAGAATTCTCATCTTTAAAATTTGATCAAAATTTTAAAGATACAATACCTTAATATAATGAATGAGGCATAGTCTTTGAGGCTATAGAAGAGTTGGCCTATAATGAATGGGTAGTTTTTGAGGAATTTATAGATGAGGACATAGAGGTTAAAGCTAAATCAGGTGGTTGTGGAGGAAGAGATTGCATGACCTTATAATATTTCTTCACATAGAGGATCTAAATAAGTTGGGCAGGTTGAATGTACTAAGGTTTATCTAGAATCCCTTAGATGGATCTATTAATATTTTTCATATATTGTTTATAATTTTTCCAATCATCCAAGACATACATGTTAATAATAAATAGCATGTGAAGGAGATGTTTAATTTGTATCATGGTTTAAATGTCATCATTATCGGTAACTTAAATAGTTGGCCTATATTCCATAACCTTTTACTAGATGTATTGAGTGAGTTTCTTCATTTTCTTGACAAAACTTTGTGTTTGAATGCCTAAAAATGTGATTCTGAGCATATATAATTACCAATGCACATTCTAGCCATGACATTATCTCTCAATTAGAGAGACTCATGCAAATAATTATCCATTTAGGATAGTGATACCCATCTCTCCATTACATACCTATATTTATTTGATTTAGAGAGATCTAATGTAATAAATTACATACATATTAGATTTAGTCCTTCTAATCTATCATATTCATAGAAATTTGTATAGCCAGATGCATGGTTGTGTCTAGAACCTACTCATACTCTTCCAACATCTCAAAAATAGATTTTATTTTGATGCATAGTTATTTTACATAGGCTTTGATATACTTTAGGCATCATGATATAGCCCAATCTAGAGTTAGCCTTGTCAAAAAAACAATGATTATCTTATCCTCCAACAATAATTTTTCGCTTAAAACCTAGTAAATGAGTGTTGGGTAAGTTTCTTCAATTATCTTGTGTGCTTTGAAAATTTTCTCATACAACTTGACATTATTTTCATGTAATTAGGTGTTTTACTACTTGATCACATATGCCTTTTTCATTATAAATGCTTAGAAAGTAACACCACCTTTAATTTTATTTAAAAATGAAAATTGAGAGAATCAAAAGCAACTTCTTGGGCAAAATTAAGTAGGGTTATCTAGGTTAAAAGAGCCACAAATTTCACTAGTTGGTGCTTTATATATTCAACCAAAAGAGTGAACATGGTTCATTACAACACCAATGTTTGGATATCCATCCACCAAGATTTACTAGATTCCCCCATCTCTTGTGATGATTATTCATGGGCCTCTAATTACGTTAAACATGAACCTACAAAAATTCTTAATGGTTGTGCTTATGTTTCCCTCCCTCTAACATGTGTTGTTTTAGTTCCTTATTATTATTGCGCTGGACTTCCTTAACCTACAAGTGTTAGGATATGGCCTATGACTACCTAATAAGTCTTAGTAGCCTCATCCTATAACTTTTTCTCCTAGTCCTCTTTGTATTTCATAGCTTCTTCAGTGGTGACTTTATTGTTTGATCTTATGTAACCATATATCTTATCTCTTATTTATTTTATAGGTCTTCTTATAATTTATGTTGGGCCTTTTTAGTTTCTTTAATAGTATTAGCCTTCTTCTATTTATATTTTTACTATGTAGATTTTTCTTCTTGATACTATAGTAAGGCATCTTTGCCATTATGGGCCTTAACTCTGGGTACTTTCTCTTTCTCTTTTCTAGACATGGTAATGTCTTACACTTATTGTTCCTATGCCCAACCCTGTGCCTTGGGTTGATATTGATATACCTAGTTGGGAGGTTAATCTAGTGGTGATTTTCCCTGTGGTGCACCCCTAACTAAGGAATTAGTAGTTTCAAAACTAAAATTAATTTCTTGTACATGTGTCATAGAGTATGGTGAAAGTGGGGGTGAAGGTGGTAAAGAAAGAGATGGTTCCACATTATGTTTGGTCATGGAATATTTTTGGTATGTATATGGAGGTATATATTTTTATTTTAGTACTTCATAGCTTGGGTCTCATCTCTTTCAAATTCTAGTTATAGTTCCTTTTCTACTCCCTTTAAGCCTATGAATGTTTCCATCTACTTTTTGATTAATGGGTGTGGATGAGTATCTATTGAAGTGAGAGGTTTTAAAAAAAAGGCTTAATCATGCTATATTTATCTACACTAATTTCTCCAAAAATGAATTCCCTTGCAACTTGTTATTTTTTTGGACTTATATCTATCACTTGTTTACCTATAATTGGTATTTATGTAGCTTTGGATTCTTATGTAAAATTTATGTATGTATATGCCTCTTTTTGAAACAACACTTCCACTCTTCTTTTGGCCACCTCTCATATTCTAACTATGTCCACTGCAATGGAATTTGGATGTGGGGGGAATCTATAGTAGTAGGATATATAGGACATCATTTCACATCTAGAAAGTTTAAACCACCTTCTAATAGAATAAATCCTCCTCTTATTCTCCATATATATCATCCATGATATCCTCAAGTATCACCTTGTAGACCTCTTCATGTGTAACCCAAATAAACTCAATTCATATTATCCTATGATTTAGGTCATCCATTTATCATTGAGCCACATGGTTATTCTATGAGTCTACTTAGAAAGTGGTGAAGGTTACTTATCTATTACCTCAAACTTGGAAGGAGATAATTTTAAATATGAATCCAATGGTTGATATGTTATGAATAGATACACTTGTGTTCTTACTTCTTGATATGGTTGTGATTGTGTTTTCATTTGTGGTGGAGGTTTTGGTTTCTCTGCTCCTAGTGGCATAGATTACAATGATTGAACACTCCTATAAACCAAGTTATTTTTCTTATCCACTTCTACCTAGGCCATATGGATGTCCAAGATGAAAGGAAGAGGTAGAATTGGTAGTATCTAAAACTCGTGAATGTGAAATTATACTCCATTGTACATTTTTGTGATGGTGTTAGTTGGTTCAAGATATTTTTAAAAATATTCAGGTATGCACCTGTGCATTACAATCATGTTTTATATGTGTAGACACCATTGTGAAAATATACCTATATTTATGAGGTATTTCCCATATCATGTCAAAATGATGTTTTTTAAGGAATTGGAAGGCCAATAGTCAACATTTGGTGTTATTTTTCCTTTTAGAGATGTCCATTGCATGAAGCAGAGTACGAGTACCAAAAATTAGTACTGGAATGATTGAGTTGTTCTTGTAAGGAGATTAACAATATTTGTTATGAGTTCAAATATAAATAACACATTCCAGTGAAAATCTTCCCCAAGCCTTATCATCCTATGCACAATATCAATTATGATTTTTGTGGCCTACCTCAAAAATTATTTTACCTACTAATACCATCTCATGATGCATTCTATTATGACATGAACATGTGTATATGTGCCCTAATCTATTGTCACTCCTATGGTTTTGTGGGAATATCTCTCATAAATTTATAAATAAATGGGAGGGTTATTTATCTTGTATATATGTATAAACTTACCCTATCTAGTAGTCTTGTAGCATATGCAATAGTATTTGCATCAATGTAAATTGTGACTTCATTAGATATATGAAAGGACCCAGTATTGTACCTATTTATTAGGTTCATCATAAAATCCTAATGTTTTCCAAATATAAGTATCCTCAATATGCAATGGGAAATGTAATATATCTATAAATTAATCTTAGCTCAGAGAAGATAAATCCTACTTACACTTCTGATTGGGGATACATTAGATAATTGAGGTTATGACCAAGATGGATCTACTATACCTATCTAAGGGATATATTACCATAATGAGTTCACCATGGAGGTTTCCAAATCCTCCAATCAAGTAAAAACTATGCAATAACCTTAACTAGGTCCTATGTTTTCATATTCACTAAACTAATAACAAGTAAAGCAAAATCTAATCTAGTGCTCACCAAAGATTGTGGAACAAAGTAGGGGTAATAAAATTTAAAATTAAACATGCATAGAATAAATATACTCACATCAATGTTTGAAAAATCCCAATGCATGGAAGAGGAGTGTAAATGCATATTTATCTACTCTTACAAAGGAGGAACAAAGTTAGGAATACTTACCTTTGAAGACAAACCCATCGAGCCTCAATATCTCCCTTGGACAAGGTTCTTCACAAGAGGTTTTTGTGGTATGTAAGTATGACAAGGATAAATTAGATCTATACTACATAACCTATCAATGCATCCAAAATACTTCTCCATAAGACAAGATTTGTTTCTCAAAAGAAAGTATGAAACCCTAAACTTGCTCCTCATGTATAATGGTGGATAAATAGATGAATAATATATCTTACTTCTTTTCCTTATAAATTATGGAAATGGATGTGTATATATAATTGAATCTAACCCTAAATATTTCCAAAAGTTTAGTCGATAGAGTCATCCTAATCAACCTTGTATTATTCATTGATAATAACAAGTATCAATTAGAATACTAAGTTAGCTTAGTTGACTTTGTATTGTTAATTGATAATAACAAGTATAAATTATAATACTAAGTTAGCCTAGTCAACTCTTTATTTTTAATTTATAATAACAAATTTCAATTAGAATACTAAGTCAACCCCATCGACTTTGCATTATAAACTATCAAAAATGGTTTTAGAGTTAGGAAGGGCTAATAAAGGTGAAAAATGACTTAGGAGGGTGTAAGGGAGGAGAAAAGTCTTAGGTAAGTACATGGGAGAAGGTTGTGTTGATATGAATTAGTTGGAAAAATGATATGAATAATACAAATCCATAATAGTCTTATGAAGCACCAATGGTCTACCCACCCCTTTCCTAGTGCACCCTTTAAGGTGTGCACTTAGAGAGATTAAAACTTGACATGTTCTTATAAGATATAAAGTATTAGTAAGTGGTAAAGTTAATAAAAATATTGTGTGTATACATATGCCCCACTTGAATTTCATCATATGTCATGTGATTTTAATAGGGGATGGTGCTTTGAAAAATAACATAGCAACACATGAAACCAAGATAACTAAAAATGACATATGGAAAGTAATGTTAAAATGAAATGTTGGTAACTAAAAGTACCATATACATACCTTGAATTAAATTTTTATTGAATTAATGCATGAAAATATCTTAGTCTTGATCATGAAAGATGTAATACCTGTATTTGATCAAACTTAGGGATACAAAACTAACAATAGAAGCAATGTTGCATACATAGGATGGTTAAAGTAACAATGAATTACTTAGAAAAATTGGAAAATTATGGTTTTTAAGGTAAGGTTATAATGAAAATATTAAGTATGTAAATGAAAAAATGATGATAAATGATTTTAAAACACATTAAATCACATTGGAAAGCATGTAAAATTGATTTAATAATTTTGGGAATATTGGAATCTTATTCCTAATTTAGTTAAGGGTCTGGTATAAATAAATCAATAAATAATTTATAAATAATTATAGTTTTAATTTGTATAATTTAATGTGCCTTTTAAACCTTTCTATAAATATCAATAAATAAAGAGATCCAACTTAGCTTAAAATTAGACTGAGATGGTTGAGACAAAGGCTAGAACTGGCTTTGTATGACTGGGATAGTCTCATGAACCTAGAAATGGATGTCATTCAGTAAAAGGATAGGAGCACCAAAAATAGGACACTTCAGGGCTCAATGCTATAGTCCAGGTCTTATCGATATTATCCAAACTAGTCATAGAGATCTATTTTTTTTGGCTTTTATCTATTATCCTTATGTGACATTGCTTGTAAAATAATGGATCATGAATGTCAATGAAGCTCCTTGTAGATTTGATTTAATCTCAAAATCTAGACCTTCATAATGCTTTAATAAAACTTGAGAAAGAGGAGGGGGTTAGTGTGTGTAAGATACACTAAATGTGTATCCACACCCCTTATGTGGGCACACTACCTACATACCAATACTCCAAATAGGGATCAAGCCATATGTAGTTCTCCCACTTGATGTGCTTTATGCAATAGTGTTATGTAGATGCAAAAATGCCAAACTGAGAGTGCTTGAGGTGGCTAGGGATTGGTGTGAGGGTTTGAATATGTTGGTAGCTATATTGGATGGTTGTATGTAGAGAATAGGGAAATTTTCCTTAATGGTATTTCTTGTATTCTTGCTTGATTTTGTAATATTTTCCAACCCCTTCTAAATGAATTTTGAATGGGATTTTATAGATATCTATTAGTCATGGGTTAAATGTATTCACACTAGGCTGACATAATGAAGAATATGAATTGGAAAGAAATGGTTGTTTAGGATTGAAATGTGACTAGACAGAGAGCTAAAAATGGGACACCCTAGGGTTCAATGCTATAGTCCAATCCTAGTGATCCTATCCTATGGGCTTAGGACTTAGGATGATGGAATTAGCATGGGAAATGTATTTTGGCTGAGATGGAATCAAGTATCAAAAGTTTATGGATGACTGACTATAAGTAAAAAGGTATTTGGAAGGGTCATGAGAGCATGAAAGATGATCCTATGGATTGGGTGTCACAAGCCACACTCAAGTTACCAATTTTGAAATTTTATATGATTGCATTTGCCCCCCTTTATTTTAGTGATGTAACAAATCAAAATAATAGGATAAAGCAAAAGTAGAAAGAGTATCTGAACTTACCTATAAGGGTGAATCCCATGAAGTTATGTGGTACTGAGTGTGCATAGAGAGAGAGCACATTGTAAATTTTAAATTTGTAAGAGATAAATAAAGAGTAGATCAATTCTTACTATATGTGCTATATCTAAAATAATAATGTACAAAGCTAGGTAAGAGAGAGAGGAAGATAAAGGAATGAATACACCTCACCAGGTATGTGAACTAATAAAAAACTATTGTGATGTTGAGTAGTTATGAGTGATGTTGAGTAATGTTGGATATGTGCTAAACTAGGAGTAATATCATGAATGGAGTTGAGTGCTTAATTCCTTGAGAGTGGCTCAATAATGTAAATGTTGGCCCTTTGGATCCATCATCACCACTAAATGAATCTATGTGATCATACATATGCTAATTGATGTTTGGACTATATGTATAATCCATTTAAGAAGGTGGATCAAGAATACAAAGGTTAGCAAGAGTTTTGGCTCCATTATTGTTGACTAAGTGAAGCTATGAACTAATATCAGTATGAATGTGTGTTATATGAGATGGCTTTTAAAGCCCATAAATGCTCTAAACTTTTATAATGTGGTATGGATATTTTAATGTGTACTAGAAACTAGGCCAATCTTGGCCACTCTAAAAGGAGGAATTAGGATTGTATAAAAGCCTCTGAAACTGGAAACTAGGATTATGTGGAAGCCACTTAGGAATGTGGAGTTTAGGCCTATATTAAAGCCACTCTAAAATGATACCAACCACCTATAGATGGAATAGGGCTTGAAATTACTGAGAATGTCTAGGTAATATACTGAACTTGGAAATAAAATAAGTCAAATGTGTCATGCACATTTCCCCCAATCATTGGTGTCTATAACATAGATTTTGATCTAAAAATTATACCAACTACCTAATCTAAAACTAGAAGTGAGATACATCATGTCATGCATAATTCCCCTATATCTATATTATTTGAGAAAAACTATACTAAAATTATTGAATCTGAACTGATTTATATGTGATAAAACTATAGTTGATATTACCTTTGTACTTGTTTTTAGAAAATATAAGTTTTTTGTTGTTTGGATAGGAGCACTGAAAATATGACACCCTACTATCTGATGTTGTTGTTCATGTCTATAATTATTGTCATTTATTAAATCTAATGATTTTTATATAATTATCACTATTTTTTAATTCTATTTTGCTTGGTTTGATCTCTGATTATTGTTTTGAGTGTTCTAAAAATTTATTTTTTGATCGGTAAGATCTCTGATCTCTATGACAAAACCCCTTGATTATTGCTCCCTCTTATAAGGGTATGAATTAATACCTTGCAATGACTACCCTCAGAAGAAAGAGCCCTACAAGTGTGTTTTACATGATATAACAATGATAATCAAAATAATGTCTCAAGATATAACATAGTTTGTATTGGAGATTGTTAGATCAACAAGGGTATGCCTAGATAGATATAACAATGTAATATCATGTGCAATATACTAAATTGAAATTATAAATGTTAGTTTTTAGTTTTTACTTGTCAAGGAGGGATGGAGAATGATTTCCATCATGGCATGTAAGATAATAAGAAAATGCATGATGTGGATCATGTCATTACAAATAGTGAAAAAAAAAACAAGCAACAAGCATATAAGGCAAGAAACAAGAAGCATACAAGAGTGGCCAAGGGGCCAAGAAAATAAGGGACATGGGCACATCTCAATCAAACTAAAAATTAGGCATGAAAGGCATATTCAAATACCACATACACATATAATTGATACATCAATGTTGGCATAAGGGCCATAAGCACATAGGAGAGTAAAAGAAAAGGGCATTGGCAAATATCTTAAGGTACACACAAGAATGGAAGCAAAGGACATTGGCAAATGTTTTAAGGCACACACAAGAGATATAATAGGAACTAAGAAATGCAATCATATATAGCTATGGAAAGCAAGAAAGGAAAGCATGTAAATACTAGAAATAAAATTGCATCTAACTAATCAAAGCAAGAAGTGAAAGTATGTAAGACATGTAGTACAAGAATAGGTATATGTTAAGAAATACACAAGTGCTATATACTAGTGAGTGTCGATAGAGTAATCTATGTAAACTAGTAATTAATGTACACCATCATGTTAACTAGAGTGTGGTGTGTAGGAATGACATAATCTAGATGGTGTAGTCATGTAAAAGATGCCCCCAGTGAATAAATGTATCGATGTATGTCTCAAATGTAGAATTAGGATGCCCCCTTAATGGGTAGAGTGAAGAAATCAAGGATTTAGATGTCACTACACACACTTAAAGAAGATCAAGTGAAGAATGGTAATGTAGATAAATTAACAAACAATAGCATAAAATAACAAATGTAAGTCTAGCATGGTAGTAGAAATGTGAAACATGGATAATGCATACAATTGAAATATTTTTGTGTTTTGAAAATTTTGTATTATTTTTGGTATTTTGAATTATTTGAATGTTTTTGTATTTTTTTGGTATAAGTTATGTACAATCAATTATAAGTAGACTATATATAAGAAATACTAAGAAACTATGTACAAGTAATGCTGAGGAGAGATGATACTAACCAATGAGTCTCATGGGAGACTCCCTATCATGGTGTCTTGTATTAAGAAGAGGGATAATGCATGATCATGAATCATGATGGAAGTATTGAGACTATGGCTCTAAAATCTATGGATGCTATAAATCCTCTAAAATATTTATAGTGAAAACCAACTATGGGGTCCCCCTATAACTTTGAGAAGTGGATGAAACTATAGGGATCTTAGGGACCCTTCTAGTAGTATGAGAAGATCTCTAAACATATGCTCTATGTGTAAAGGCATGAGACCTCAATGATACTACCTTGGGCATGAATACTATAGCTAAAAACTATCTAGAGTCTAAAAATCATAGCTTCTCTAAAAGAGGCCTCTATGGATGTGTTTGAACTCTCTGTGCTAGCGAGGAAGGTCTTGACCATGTCTAAATTTGAACTAGAAGAATAATTATAACTAGTGGAGAAGTTGAAACTAGAAACTTTAAAGTAGAAAATGGATTTGAAGTGGGGAGTGGTAGCTCATATGGAACTCCACCAACTATAACAACTTAATTAATGTGAATGAACTTCATGCATCTATGAACTATATAAGGTAATGCTCAAAGTTTTTGAATCCATGGTTGACCAAGAAACATATCAAAGACTCCTATACAGGGAACTATAGTAAATGGTGTGGCCACATGTCTTAGACCAACCCATAGAAGAAGTAAAATCTCACCTAATGAGCTCTATATGTTTCCATTGAATCCATTGATAACTATGTTTGTTGGGATAATACCCTACTCTGAATATCCCAAATGTTGTAGTAATGTCATAGTGCACATGTTCACATTAGATCTATTATCTATGAGAACATTATGAATGTAATGATGATTAATGTAAGATTGGATAAAGAGTGCATAGTAATCTGAATCATCCTCAACTATCTCTTAATTTAAGAAGGAGATGGAAGGTCTAGTTAGAAATCTAGATTTATACACACTAATCATGTTGCTCAAAGGATGTGACTCTACTGAAGGTGCCATGTATGTAGTGGTGGAAGATGTGTATGATATGCATGGTGAAAACCTAATGTATCAATAACATTTCCATCTATGGGAAAGGATCTGAGAAGATTTTCAAAAAAAATTCTTGTGTTTGCTTTGCCTAAGGAGGTTCAACTAGAGTTTCAATATCAATAACATTTCCATCTATCAAGTCTTGTATCTTATGTTTCAAACTGATGCACTTATTTGTTGTGTGGCCTACTTCCCTATGAAAATTGTAAAATGCATTCTGATCATATCCCCATGGAAGAGGCTTTGTTGGATCAACTTCCTGAATAGGAGGGAGAGATATGATCTCTGGCTGGAGATACTGGTAGATTGGAAAAAGCTTGTTAGGTTGTGGAGCTAAAAGCTTCAACTTGTTGCAGACAAAGAAAAGAAGGTTGCTAAAGACCCAAAAGCACCGACGTTGGTAGCATGACCGATGTCGGTCATGATCAGTGCAGAAGGCAACTGGCGTCGGCAGGGAGTCGGCAGCACCAGGCAAGCAGGGACCGGTGTCGGTCGCTTGTGTGTTCCAAAACTGTTCGTTGCATGAATAGTTAGTTAAGTGAATGAAGTTTTTGCATGTAAAGGCTATTTCGAGCCTTGAGCTACATGGATAATTATAGTAAATTGAGAGTCTAAGTTATTGTTTAAGTCTAGGATCTATTTATAGACCCATTGGCATGTATTGTAAAGTGTGCTAGTGAAGAGAACAAAGTGTGTGTTTCTCCTAGTTCCACTAATGAGCTAGAAAGGAAGGCAGGGAAGATCCTTCCATTATAAGTATGGTCTATTGAATTGTAGGTTACATGTTCATGGGAGATCAACTTGAAGTAATATAGAGTGCTTGGTGTACTAGCAAGGTTATTACTGACTGGTTGGAGAGGTGAACACCAATTCTGTGTGTGAGTTGTGTGTTGGGACCGTTTTTGGTAGGAGAGTGTTTTGAAGAAGAATTGCTATACACTTGAGGTGTGGGAAGCCTCTATAAGGTGGAAGAGTGTGGCGGCTCTTTATTGTATTCTTTTTTGTACAAATGTTAATACAAGATAGTGTATTGTCTCTCATATGCTGTGTTATTGGTGAATTCTAGTTACTTGTGTTTCTGGTATATTTTTGCATGTTTAATTGCTTAAGTTTGGTAATCATATTATGCTTTTTTTGAGGAGAAAGATCCTAACAAGTGGGATTAGAACAAGTGTGTTTGTTTTTGGATTCCCTGACAATTGGTATCAGAGCTTTTGGTTGGGATACTAATAGGTTGGATTAGATCTGGTTAGTGTGTGTTGATTACAAGTTACTCACAGGGTTTTCTGTTTGAGTGGGAGTAGAGCAATGGGAGAAGAAAGTAGACTACAAATGGAGAAGTTTAATAGCAAGAGGACTAAGTCCAGGTATGGCAGAATAACCTACTGGAAATGTGGAAAGAAAGAGTAGGAAAAATAAGATTGTTGGTTGGTAGCAGATTAGCATGAAGTACATGAAGAAGAAGTAGATGTTGCAGAGTTCGTTGCATAGGATGCTCTAGTATGTTCTTTGGATAAATTAGAATCTTGGGTTTTAGATTTTGGTGCCTCTTTTCATGCATCCCCAAATAGGGAATTTTTTCATGAGTATGTCCAGGGAGACTTTGGAGAAATTTGTGTAGGGGATGGTAAGCCTTGTCAGATGGTTGGCAAAGGGAAAGTGAAGCTGAAATTGTAGACAGGCAACACATGGGTGTTAAAGGAGGTCATGCATGTCCCAGTTCTGGAGTAGAATTTGATTTTTGTAAGAAGTTTGGGTGATGAGGGTTGCACAGTAACTCTCACAGTGGACTCTTGGAAGGTTACCAAGGGTGCACTTGTTGTAGTAAGAGGTAAGAAAGTAGGTATGCTTTATCTATCTACTTGTATTACTGATTCTCTTTTTGGGTTATCTTCTTCAACTGTAGATTCAAAGATGTGGCTTAATAGGCTTGGTCACATGAATAAAAAGGAGATGCATGTTCTTGAGTCAAAGGGTATGCTTTCGGATTTGAAGATCATAGATCGAGGTTTCTATATGTAGAAGAAGAAGGTAACATTTTTTGAGGAATTCTATGTTAGTGACAAGAGTAGGAAAGCCTTGGTTTTCAAGGAGAAGGTGACGGATAGAGTTTAGCACAAGGGGTAGAAGAATTCTGAGCAGAGCAAGGGTGATTTGGACAAGGGTTTGATCTAAAAGGAGCTCACGGGTAGAAGTCAGTTCTCACAAGCAAAACACAGAGACCAATGTCGGCAAGATACTTGGCATCAGCATCCAGACAGGGATCGACATCGGCTATGTGTAGACCGATGTTGGTGACTCAGGGCAGATAAACACTAGCATCGGCAAGTGGGAATCGACGTCGGTGATGAGGCAGTCACAGGGAACCGACATTGGTCAGGTGCAGACTAGAATGTGACTGACATCGATCATTGAGACAAATTTTAGGTGGACAACAAGCTGTCAAGGAGTCTCAAGCACCCATATGGAGGACTTAAAGGGTATGTAAGCCTTAAATTCATCATTTCCCTTCTTTACACTACTTGTTGCTCACTTATGGTAAAGAACCAGGAAGTTATTGAAGAAGCAGAGCAGGTAGATCCAAGAAATAGTGGGAGCTTGGCATGGATGGAGGATGTGATTCCTTGGAGGAGAACCAAACAGGAGTTTTGGGTGGAGTTGTCAGTTAGATGTAAGCACTGAGAGATGAATGGATGTTCATGATGAAGAAGAACAGAAATGGATACGTGAGATGGAAGGCCAGGGTATATGGTCTTGTATAAGCTGCAGGGCAATGGAGGTTTGATCATTGTGTTTCTCTTTAGCAGGTTGGATAATATTAGCTACATTATCCTATTACTGTATGATGTGCTTGTTGCAGGGTTACATATATAGGGAGTTGTTAAACTAAAGGTAAATCTAGTTTAGAGGGATGTCATGAGGAATCTAGGAGTAGCAAGATTCTTTGGCATGAGTGTGCTCTAGGGACATGGAAGGTCATATGTTGACTTTGTTTTAGGATGATTGTGTGAGACTGGTTAACACACCGATGGTTGGACAGTTCATAGAACAGTGTCTTGATTCACATAATGAGGTTAAGTGCATGTTATGTACTAGACCTAAGTTTTCCTAAGCAGTGGGAGTTGTCACAAGTTTGGAGCCAATCTAGGAAAGAAGCATTGGAGGGCAGTTCAGTGGATTCTTAGAGGGACCAGGAGCAGGTGCACATGCTATGCAGGTTCAAGTTATTTTCTACATGGGTTTGTAGATGTGGACGTGGCAGATGATTTGGATGACAAGGGTTGCACCACAGGGTGTGTGGTGGTTGGTCTTCAAGAGTGATCTTGAGGAGGGATATAGAGCCAAGGGAACAAACTAGATGGTGTATAGGTACAGGTACAGTTGCAGCTATTTATCTCCAAGTGGGAGATTGTTAGGTTGTGGAGCTAAAAGCTTCAACTTACTGCAGACAAAGAAAAGAAGGTTGCTAAAGACCCAAAAGCACTAGTGTCAGTAGCATGACCGACGTCGGTCATGATCAATGCAGAAGGCAACTGACATTGGCAGGGAGTTGGTCAACGTTGGTAGCACCGGGTAGGCAGGGACCGGAGTCTGTCGCCTGTGTGTTCCAAAATTGTTTGTTGCAAGAATAGTTAGTTAAGTGAACGGAGTGTTTGCATGTAAAGGCTATTTTGAGCCTTGAGCTGTGTGGATAATTATAGTAAATTAAGAGTCTAAGTTATTGTTTAAGTTTGGGATCTATTTATAGACCCATTGGCATGTATTGTAAAGTGTGCTAGTGAAGAGAACAAAGTGTGTGTTTCTCCTAGTTCCACTAATGAGCTAGAAAGGAAGGCAAGGAAGATCCTTCCATTGTAAGTATGGTCTATTGAATTGTAGGTTTCAGGTTCATGAGAGATCAACTTGAAGTACTATAGAGTGCTTGGTGTACTGGCAGGGTTATTACTGACTGGTTGGAGAGGTGAACACCAATTCTGTGTGTGAGTTGTGTGTTGGGACCGTTTTTGGTAGGAGAGTGTTTTGAAGAAGAATTACTATACACTTGAGGTGTGGGAAGCCTCTGTAAGGTGGAAGAGTGTGGCAGCTCTTTATTGTATTCTTTTCTGTATAAATGTTAATACAAGATAGTGTATTGTCTCTCATATTTTGTGCTATTGGTGAATTCTAGTTACTTGTGTTTCTAGTATATTTTCGCATGTTTAATTGCTTAAGTTTGGTAATCATATTGTGATCTTTCTGAGGAGCAAGATCCTAACAAGTGGGATCAGAACAAGTGTGTTTGTTCTTGGATTCCTCGACAAAGCTCACCAAGGAGGTACAAATAAAACCACTTACTGAGAGGGATTTGAATCCACTATAACTATTGGTTGATTTTGACTCTTGTTATCATTGACCTTTACTTTATATGGGACTTTGTTGTTACTCTTGTTTGTTGTTTTTGATATGCTTGTGTACTTGAGTTTGCCCATTGAAATTAGTTTGACTTCCCTTTCCTTTAGTGTATGACACAATTCAATGAAGAAAGAGAACCTTTTGAACATTATGGAATCATACAAAGCTAGTAGAATACTATGTTTGAAGAGATCTTGTAACTCTTGATTGACCATGGGGTTAGTCATCTTAGCCAAGATAGTCTTATATCGAAGAACATAATCTATGAGATGCTCATTTGACCTTTGTTTTTGTTGTGCAACTTGGGTATATGAAACCTTATCACCAATGTTAATGCTGAAATGAGATAGGAACATGTCAACTAAAGGATTGAATGCATTGACCGACTGATTCGATAGACTATAGAACCATTGTAAAGCATACTCCTTTAGACTCTATGGAAATAGTTTGGTTAGTAACCATTAATTTGGAACATAGTCCAAGCATGCTACATGAAAATCTCTCAAGTGTGTCTCTAGATCACCCTTGCCATCATATAGAGTGAGCTTGGGTTGAACAAAACTTGGTGGCAAAAGTGTAGAAGCACTATTACATGCCGATGGTATATTAAGTAGTGTAAAAAAATCCAAGGCCTATGTAGGTCTAGAGGCACCTTGATTAAGATATAACACCTTATATTGAAGAGATTTTAACTCTTACATAAGGGTAGCCACATCAGGAGACAATGATGTACTAGTTATAACTAGTGGTGCCTCATAAGAAGGTTGGGCTAATATAGGGGTTATTGAGACATAGTTGCCCTCGTAGTACCATTTGAAACTGATTACTCTATGGTTTGAGAGGACTGACCATTTTTTTATTTTTTTGCTCTTTTTTTAGTATTTTAAGCATGTCATCTTGCATGTCAAGGTGTTTAGTTAAGAGTTCTTGAAGTTCCCTTTTATCAGTTTCATCAAAAATGATGTATTGGGCCATTGTTAAAGTATGAAAACAAATTGAAAATTGATTGAATTTTTTGTAATAAACAAAGTGTTATGGAAGGAAAGTACTAAATATATGAAATGTAAAGTCCTAAAAATAGCAAACTAAAGAATACATAAAAAGGATACGAAGCTCACAAACAAGTAAGGTGATACCTCAAAATCAATGGACCCTAGTATATGTAACCATGGTTTTGAAAAATGATATGTTTTTAAAATTACTAAGGAATTTAAAAAATTAATGTAAATTTCTGATTTTAATGTGCAAGTAAAAAATTATAAAAATATTGGAAAAATTATGATTTAAAGGGACTTAGTATATGCAAATAGGGTTTGGAAGAAAATGAGTTTTAAAATGTACTATGGAAAATTTTAAAAATTAACTAGGAAATTCTAATGTAAATATGCAGAAAAAATAAAAAAAATACTAGAAAAAAAATTAAGACCTAATATAGGAAACTAGGGTTTGAATGTAATTATTTTTAAAATTACTAAGGTAAATTTAAAAATTTATTGTAAATTTTTTATTTAAAAATGCTAGAAAAAATCATAAAAATACTGGAAAAATATTGGGACCTAGTATAGGCAACTAGGGTTTGAATGCAATTATTTTAAAAATTACTAAAGTAAATTTTAAAAATTTAAATGTAAATTTTTTATTTTAATATTCATGAAAAATTAGAAAAATATTGGGAAAATTAGTAAGGAATTTACCATAGGGTTTTTGTGCACAAACGAAGTGAGTTGGGTTCACCAAATGATTTAATAATTTTGGGAATATTAGAGTCTTATTCCTAATTTAGTTAAGGGTTTGGAATAAATAAATTAGTAAATAATACTACAATAATTATATTCCTATTTTGTATAATTTATTGGGTCTTTTAAACCTTTCTAAAAATAGCAAAAAATAAGGAGAAATGCAACTTATCTTAAAACTAGATTGAGATGGTTGAGATAGAGGTAGAAACTAGCTGTGTAGGAGTAGGATAGTGTCATGAACCTAGATATAGATTTTGTTTGGTGAAATTATAGGAGTGCCAAAAATAGGAAAATTCAAGGTTTGGTTTTATAGTCCATGTCCTTCCACTATTATCCAAACTAGTCACATAGATCTAAACTTTTTGAATTTTGTTTGATGTCCCTGTGTGAGTCTGTCTATGAAATTTTAGATCCTGAATGTCGATGGAAATCCTTATATAGATGATTTAATATCAAACTTGAGACCTTCATTTTGCTTAAATAAAACTTGAGAAAGGGGGGGTTAGTGTGTGTAAGATGTATAGAACATGTATCCACACCCCTTGTGTGGGCACACTGCCTACATACCAATACTCTGAAGAGGTATCAAGCCATATGTAGTTCTCCCACTTGATGTTCTTTGTGAAATAATTTTATGTAGATGAAAAAATGCCAAACTAAGAGTGCTTGAGGTGGCTAAGGGTTGGTGTGAGGGTTTGAATATGTTGGTAGATGTATTGGATGGTTGTGTGCAAAGAATAGGGAAATTTGCCTTAGTGATATCGATTGTATTCTTGCTTGCTTTTGTAATATTTTCCAACCCCTTATAAATGAAATTTGAATGTGCTTTTATATAGATTTATTGGTCATGGGTTAAATGTATTCATGCTAGGCTGACATAATGAAGAATAGGAATAAAAAGGAAATGATCATTTGGGCTCAAAATGTGATTGGATAGGAGCACCAGAATAGGACACCTTAGGGTCTGATGCTATAGTCCAACCCCAGCACTCATTTCCTATAGGCTCAATACTTGGGAGGATGGAATTAACATGGGAAAGGTAGCCTGACTGAGCTAGAATCAGGTCTCAAAAGTCTATAGATGAATGGTTATAAGCAAAAAGGTATCTAGAAGGGTCATGAGACCATAAAAGAAGATATTCTGGATTGGGTGTCACAAGCCACACTCAAGCTACCAATTTGGACATTTTATATGACTATAAAAAACATAAATGGAAAAAAGGAATGTATAACAGACTAAATCATGTTGGGAAGCATGTAAAACATAAATGGTAAAAAAAATGTAGAACATACTAAATCATGTTGGGAAGCATGCAAAACATGAATGAAAAATGAAATATAATTTCAAAAAAAATCTAAGAAATATATGTAAGAAAGTGAAAACTAACCCCATGAAAAATAATCATGTAGAATCAAACATAAAGAAAAACATGAATAACTAAAAATGAAATGTAATTCAAGATGTAAGATAAACATGAATAAGTTATACATAAATAGAAACATGCAAGGATTTTAAATGTTAAAATTAAGATAAGTGAAGTCCACAAAAATCAAATAATAAATTTATAAATAGATGAAAATCAAAATATTTAAAGGATAAGAACTCAAACTTGGTGCTTTTTCTAAGATGCAATGTAAGAAAACACAACCATCTAATGATATGACTAGTATGATAATGAGATGGTGTGGTAAACAAATGGTGTAAGTTTTTTTTTGAGGAATGCTTGGTCCTATCCAAGGCCTTACAATGCAATTCAAAAACTATAAACCAAGAGGCATAATAAGGTAGATGTGATCAAAGATATGATCAACTAACATCAATATCCAACAAGGGGAAAATATGGTGTAAATAAGGAATGTGAGGTGCCCCATGGGTGATGTGAACACCCTTAGCAAGAATGAGACACACTAAGCAAGTGGGAAAGGATAATAATTATCAACACCAAGGACTTAGGACATTTTTACTAATGAACACAAATCTTGGGATAACAAGTGAAGTATATAAATCAACCCATGAAGGCTGTATGGATGAAAATTAAAATGGACCTACCTTCCCACAATGTGTTTCCCATTTATTAGGGCTCTTTATAGATCCTTTAGTATACTATGAATATTGGGTACTTTCATGAGAAAGTAGGTGGCACCAGATATTGTATGATATCATGAAACCTCCTACCCCATTCTACTAGCCTACCACACCCCAATCAACCTTATCTCTATCACGAGGCCAACTATAGAGTTTAAACTTTGACTAAGATAGAAGATGTGCCCAATATATATAATGTCTTTTGTTAAGATTTAACTTTTAATATTATTTTTACCTTTTGATCATTGCTTTTTATTTATATTTTATGGTTTGGATTTTAAATTCCTCCTCCTCCATATGAATTCATAGAACCAAACATGAGTGAAATAGGTGAAAAACACAAAAGATCTTACACTTTGTCACTAGAGAAAAGGACCTAAAGAATAAGGTGCCTAAAGACTCCTAGACTTGCTCACAAGTGTGAAATCTCAAAATTGAATGATGTGAACCTCAAATGAAAGGAAATAAGGGATTTATTGGGATTGTGAGAGATCCATCTATGTAATAAGTGATACAATGATGAATATGCCCATCATTGATTATGAGGAGGTAACATACTATTATTAAAGGGGTGGGGATATGATATGATAGTCATGTCACTAGAGAATCCATACTAACCTACAACAGATCTAGCATAAGAACCAATGAAAGTAGTATTCAACCCAAAAAAGTGATTTAAAGATGTTTTAATGTGGTAATTTGTAAGGAGATCCTGGTCCTATCCATGGTCTTACAATACAACTCATAAGGTGAGCACCAATGAGGTGAATGCTAAATAATGGGGGGAAAATAATCATAAAGCTACTAAGGCAAAGAATGACATAAAAAGACTTAAAAAAGAAATAGATATAGAACCAAAATGAAAACAAATTCCAAATGTAATGTGTAAGAAAACCAAAGAACCCAAAGGTAAAAATTATTCTATTAAAGTGAAAATAAAATAAGTAAAGTGCAAAAAAAATAAAATAAACATGAGACAAACATAACAATAAAAACATATGCTAACATCTATATCAAAGATGAGCATGTGAAAGACAGGCCTATGTGTCTCAAAATATTTATTGAAGCTAATTTTTTTTGTTATTATGCATTGTAGAATAAGAGTGGGCATCATAAGATACCCCAATGGGTAATTGGATGTATGGATAGGAATCACAAGATGCCCCAAAATTTAAAGGGACATGTGAATGGGCATAACGAGAAGACCGAACATGTGAGGTGGAGTGAGGTAACATTAAACCATTAAAATGATTTGAATTAGGTTGATAGCTGCATTTGGAGATAGGTAAATTGATGGTTTTTTAGATTTTAAGGATGTGTAATTTGACATAGGATGTGTAGGAGAGGTAGGAAGAGGTAAAGGAGGTAAAGGAGGACCATTTATGATATGTTTTGTAGTAGGCATTTGAACTAGGTACTCATTTGGTTCATGTGACCTAAGATGTTGAGGTTTAATAGATGCAATAATATGTTTAAAGTTGTTCATGTTAGATATCATTTCCTTATTATTATAGGAAAAAGGATCAGTTTTGGTTTGAACAACATTAGTGGATGAGGGGTAGGTATAGGATAAGTTTTGTTGTTCATTAGGCAGTTTATGTTAATGTGATTATGATTCTTTAGATTGAATTTGTGAGGCTTAAAGATAGTCTTGATAGTTTTGTTTTATTAAAGTATCAATATTTAAATGTGGACAAAGTAAGGAAGCAAGAAAAAATCATTAAAAATCATGACAAGACTCATGAAAATGACCTATAGTAGCATGCCACCAACAAAACTTATCAAGATTGTACCATTTTGGAGGAGGTTTGGAAGGATCAAAGCTCATGGGTTTAGAGGGTGGCAATTTCTCCTTAAGTTGTTCTAAACTCAAGAGAGGGTGGGTTGGGTTTACATTGGTTGAATTGGATGCTTCATTTTTAATTTAGGGAGGTTTGGATGAATCAATGTTATGAAAAAATTACTAGAAAGGTTCTCTAGTAGTTATTTGAGGTGTTTCAAATTGATTCATAAGAAAGTATTGACTTTTTGCTTGGTCTAAGGCTTCTTCTAAAGTTTTAGGGGAAAATATTAGAACTTTTTATAAAAGGGGAACTTTAAGATCAATAAAAAATAGTTTTAAAAGAGTATTATCATTCATGTTATGGTCCACTTTGTGAGCTAGAGACTTCCATTATTTGATGAAAGTGTGAGTAGATTCATTAGGAAGTTGCTTGGCATTGATGAAATGGATAAGGTAATTTTTAGGAAGGTTATCATGGTTGAATTCCTTCACTAGAGCATTAACTAAATCCTCTACTTGTGAGATGAAATGTAAAGGAAGTTGGTTGTACCATTCGAGTGCATCACCAACAAAGTTTTTGGCTAAGAGCTTGGTGGTCGTAAAAGTGTTGGTTTAGACCCATTATTTATAGATATTACCAAAAAACTTAAGAAATATATTAGGTTCATTAGTCCCATTGTATGTGATAGTTGGAGAAATGATTCCAATATCTATGGATGCAATGAATGGAGCTAAAAGTTCATTTTGAAGATGTTGAAGAGTTTTATTATGAAAAATAGGTTGAGGGATGATATTAATATTGGCATCTATAAGAGGAGGGGGACACAATTATGATTTGTTCAAGACATGATGACTTGAGGTGGTTTACTAGTCATGTGTAATAAATTTTGTTGCATTTACATCATTTGGGAATCATTAGTTGTTTTCATGATATTCATTTGTTGAGTTATTTATGCAATAATTTGAGTTGTGTTGACTTGTGCATTAGTATTTAAAGGTGGGGTATTAGTGTTGGTAGGAGGAGGGGTATTAGGTGGAGGATTCCTAGCATTGGTATTAAGAGGAGGACTAGGATGAAGGACCTCAATTGTATTACATTGTGTCATTATTGGTTTTGGATTAAGAAAAGATGAAGGAAGAAATTAAATAGTTTCATCTGAAGTAATAAAATAAGTGAGGTTATAATCTAAATCCTTAATTATGAAATGTTATTGACTAAATAGAAGCTAAAAAGATGACATCATTATGAAATAAGACTAGATAACCATACACAAAATAGTATCGACCAAGGTGTATAGAGTCGACAGGGTCGATTGTGTAGTATTTAGATAGAATGACATAAAATGAAGACATAATCATCCAAACATAAAATAAGGTCATACCAAAGTTACTAAGTTGATTGGGTCAAATTAGTATTGTAGAGATAAATTTTTGATTAAATAACAAGAATATAGAGTCAAACAAGTTGACTGTGTATTGTAGATAAAAAGGTGAATCAATTAGTGAGAGACTATGCTGACATAGATGGTAGTGTTCTAAAAACAATAAATATTATTTATAGTCATATGAAAGCAAACATATATGAAATAATATTGATGTGGTTAGTCTGATTAGAACACACAACACAAATCTTACACCAACATTAGCTAGTGTAGGTTTTGTAATATATAATACAATAATTAGATAGCAAGAAACAACCTAAACTTAAAAACTAGCTAAGTGGTCATTCCTAAGTATTGTTAAGTTATAATAAGTTTTGTAATTAATGTGATAGAGAGTTGTCTATAATAATGAACTAAAAATAAATCTAAGGATGGTTTTAGATAGTGTAAACTGAAAGGAATTTGTATTGGCAATGGTAACAGATTGGTATTGGTGCCTACCCCCTCACTTCACAATCTTGTAGTGAGAAGGGTGTCGAGTGATTTTACAATATATACCATTAACCACGTATTTATACTTAGATAGAAAACCAATTTAGCTTCCCCCTTGGTGATGAAATCTAAGTAGGTAGGCCTTAGGAAGATAAGTGTTTAAATGTGTTTTGAATGTTATGTGATTTGGTAGTGTGCACAAAAGAAAAAAATAGTGTAACTAAATGATAATTTGAAAAACCACCTATTTAGACTATGTGAGTTACTCTAATCATGAAAAAAACTAAAAAATAAAGTGTAAAGTAATTACTAGAAAATAGTTTTTAATTCCTAAATTTAGAATGGTATAGAGTCAGATCAAGTGACACTGCATGCAAACAAAATAAAATAGAGTTGATTGGGTTGTTACTATACTAAAAAACTAAGGTCTTTAAGAACAAAGTCCAATAGGTCAACTTATTCTTTTAGATAGAAGATAGGAAACAAAACTAAGTTGACTAGGTTGACTTAGTTGGATGCAGGGTTGCAGTTTTGAAGGCTACTAACTTGCACAAAATAGAACTAAAAGGAAGTACTAAAATTGTTTGAGAGATAAAGAGAGGAACCTTGGTGGGTTTTATGATGATTAGTATTACAAATTTTATGTTGAAGTTCCTTGAATTCTAATTTCAAATTATGCAAACTAAGCCAATTGGTTTGACCCAATTCTAAAAAACCATATGTGTTGAAGAAGAATAAGATGACTAAGTCAACTTGTTTGAACTAGTTTGTTCATCTAGATGCTGGCAAAGAGAATAATATAACTAAGTCAACCTGTTCAACCTAGTTTGTTTATATAAATGTTGGTAGAGAGAATAATATGACTAAGTTAACCTATTTGACCTAGTTTATTGATATGGAACTAAAGAAGAATACTGTGTCAACCTATTTAATCCAGTAACTTATATTTGATGAAGACCTACATAGAAAGAACAAAGTCATTTTGATGTGACTGTGTTTGAAACCTATGCACAAAAAGTTATAACTATACCAACTAGTTTGATATAGTATCACAAATATAGAAAAATAATAAGATGATAGAAATTAAAATGTGAAAGAAAATATGCAAGGGTTAGTTTCACATTGGGTTTACCAGAATTTATGCAATGGGAAATGTAGTAGATCTATAAATCAATCCTATCTCAAAAAATATAAATACTACTTACACTTCCATTTGGGGATACATTAGCTAATCAAGTTCATAACCAAGATGGATTTGCTAGACCTAGCCAAGGTATCTCTTACCACAACAAATTCACTAGGGAGGGTTCTAAAGCCTCCAATATATTAGAGGTATAATCAATGAGGTGGGGGGATGGGGGGTGTATCAATGATCCCAAACAATCCAAATTCAATTTTAATCTTTACAAATACTTAATCATCTATCACAAACATTTATGAAGCATATGCAACATTCATAGCAATGATCAATAGTGACAATGCAAGATCAATCACATAACACATGACATACATGAGAAACCCTCTTGGGGAATAAAACCCACTGGAACCTATAATTGGAATACTATCCTATAATAACAAGATCCAATTTAGACCATCTATAAAATATCAAGGAATTACAAACCTTATTTAGTGAGACTACAATCCTACAAGTGTTGCCACACCTATCTAGATGAGCTAAAATAACAACCAGACCTTTTATCAAGTTTTACCTTTCAAGGAAGATGTAACCACATTATATTTTGAGCTAAAAAAACAACACCTATCAACACATACACCTCTAAACTAATGTTTACAACACCTGATGATGGACATCTGCTTAACACACTTTACCTTCACTCACACTTAATCTGCAAGAGCATTATTCTACCGATAGAATTATGACCTATAGGTCATAAAAATAGTATTAAAATTGGTATTCTCTTCAAATAATCCTTATCTCACTCTACCCCTTATTCACTCTATAAAACACACACACAATCCTCTCTCCAAACTCTCTTTTGTTTCCTATACAAAGTTTAGAAATCATCTTTAATTTCACTATTTATAGAGAAATCTTGATAATCATCACCTTGGTTGGCCATTAGGCATGTCTTAACCCTTAAGATATATATCATACAAATACATATCTCAATACATTATTTATAGGTTGGTCATAGAATCTATGGGTCACCCTTAAGGAACTACACCTTTTAATGAGGCCCTTATAGCCCTTATAGGTTTCATGAAGACATATTCACCTATTTAGCACACCCTTGAAAAAAATAAGAACAATAGACCTATTTAAAATACATGGTTCTAATCCTTATTTATAGTTTTACATTCTAAAATGATCACAATAATCTTATCTCGCCTCTATGTATGCTCAATCAACTCAAACAGAGGCTTTATACATAGGAACACCATTTTTAAATATACAATCAACTTATTAAGCATTGTTCATACTCAAGATAGATTTATCAAACCTAAAAAATACTAATATAGTATCCTCATGGAGTTTAATACACTCCCAAATATCCAATTCATCATGAGACATTGAAACAGTATCTATATAAACTCAAATATCCTTCTTGGGTCACTTGTAGAACAAACACGAACACGCAATCAACTTCTAAGCTCAATATCTTTGATTGTACTCACTTACAAATCTTAAAATCAAGTTCTTAGATGAATCATAGATTATTACTCATATTTTATTTTTAAATCACCAAAAAATTTGAATTCTATTGTAAGATATGGATAAAATACAAAGCTCTAGTTTTTTCCTATGTTAAATTTAAATATTTAAATACCAACAATCAGAGTTAAACCTCAAAAACTTTGAAATAATCTCATTTAACATCATGTTTGGATCAATATCACACCATAAATATTTTAAAATATTTAATTAATAGTCTACCAAATCCAAATGATAAACCTTAGTCACTTTGACCTCATCTCGTGCACTCTAGGAATGTTGAATTATTGTACACCATCGATCTCTATGGATTAGCTAGGTCCTTATCAAGCACTGCACACCATTTGATAAATATGTATGATCACTCATGAGCCATTATATCATTATCTTATACATTTTATTATTATTTAAACTTCAAACACTTGTCTTCATCATGTAACTTCTTGACAACTTAGACCACACACGCTCCGTTAATATTCTGAGACTTAATCGATCTTAGCCTTTGCTAAACAGTTGTCTCATTCACCAATTTGACTCTATGAACACCATATATATTTAAAATATGGACTCCTATGAGATTTTTTATCTCCACTAGGTTCATATATTTATCATCATGCAAATTGACTATGGGGACCAACTACAAAATGCCTTGATAACCATTTTTGAACCTTAATAACTTATTTTGTGCTTCGATGCATGATCTCAAATTTGGAATACATGATCTCATTACATAGGAGAATATAAAAATTTAACACACTAATAATTAAACCTTAATTTATGATATATATAACATCATTAATATGCCTTCTCAAAATCTTTTGTCATAAAGCCAACTATGTCAAAACTTGCCTAAGAGGCCAACTTTGAGCATGCATAACTTTTGTCTTACTTTAGTGCATGATCTGAAATTTAGCATAAATAAACTAGGATAAAAATTTAATAAAAAAATAAGATAAATTTATCTTGAAACCTTTACATTTGAAATATATCCCACCATCAAAATGCTCACTCGACTCTTCTTACTACATTGCAAAATCGGCTAAGTATGAGAAAACATAGTCAAACTATTTGGGAGCCCAAATTTGCATATGTATATATTTTTATGTGATAAATTTAATGATTAAAAATTTATTTAAAATAAACTAGAATAAAAATTTAACAAACCCATATGATCACCTTCTCTTGAAACATATTCTATCATCAAACTGCTTACTCAGCTCTTTCTGGCCATATTGTAAATTTGGCTAAAGTATGGGAAAATAATGAATTTTGATTGAGAACCCAAATTTTTACCCCCACATATTTGACCACACTTTTATGCATTACTTGAGATATTTTTCATAACAACTAGGGACTAATATGATCAAAACCATATGACCAAGTCCCGTTGACTCATTCACATGTGGCAATGGTGATGTCATCAAATTGCCTACTCAAATTTTCTACCACTAGACCAATCTTGCCAAGATGGACATAATGAAGAATTTAATGAATAAAAATAATCCACACAAGAAATATAACCACCATGGACCTCTAATAGAACCAATTTCACATGCTCAATACTTCAAACTCATCCCTAATCATCTCTAATCAGTCAAATTCTAAAGATCAACCAAGCCTACTTCAAGCACACTTTGTCAAGAACATTACACACTTTGTCATTATTGACTAAGATATAAAATCACATCATCCACTCATTAGGAAACCTCCATGAAATTACCATGACATCATCATGATAACTCTCCAACAATATCCCATTTTATCATTGATGTCAACACTTATCAATATAGTAATATACAATTCACCTTCTCTCTCTTCAAGCACTCACACAATAGTAAAATTTCCCCCCTTTGACATAATGAAAAAGTGGGAAAAAAATAATCTTTATGACCTAAAATAAATATTATATAGGAAAGTACCATATTATAAATATGATACAAACTCCCCCTTACCTTGAGCCAACCTCTTCTTGTCTTGACAACTTCCTCTTGATCCATGCTAATACTCTCTTCAATCAAGCACTGCAACCAATGAATAAATAAAACACAAAATAACCAAAATCTGATGGAACTCACCAATAATAATTTTATAAGGACTTGCCCTAAGATTTTTGAGCCATTTCATCTCTTCATCATCTTCAAATCTCCACACACCATGAAAAACCATCACACATTGTAACTAGCATTCTCTCTCAAGATACTATAAGGAACACCAATAAAAACTTCATGCCACTAAAAAAACAATAAAAATTATCTAAATAAACTTTGTAACTCACTTTGAAACACACATACCTCGCTCTTTTGTATAAACTAAGCAAAAAACACTCTTCTTCAAGCTAGGCCTGTCTAGCCTCTTTATAGCCCTACTTGAAACTTGTAGATCCCACACCTTTCAGTATAAAAAAATTCAAGACCTTAAAATTAATATATAGATAACTCTTATATGCCCCCTTGATCAAACCAATTTTCAAAAACAATCTCATCCTCTACAACATATTTCTTTCACAAACTGATTATCTAATAAACCTCCAACTTGATAAAAACTTGAATAACTTGAGAACCATAAACCTTCAAATCTCTATGAAAAGTTATTTTACCACCCATTTGGCCCATTAAACATATTAATAATCCTCAGACCTCAACTCATAAGGTAGACCATTTTTCTAATAGATCCCAAAACCCTAGAATCTTAAAAACAAAGTCAACACAACACCTTTCAATCAACATCCATATCTAAAAATTCTTGTACACATGGAGAAAACCATTAAATTATTCTAGACCAATAATTTATATTTCAGATCATTAGGAATCTTGACTTCCTATAACCCATTTTAGAACCTGTAAGGTCTTAAGCACAAACTAGGAAACCTGAGAGCTAACAAAAATCTCTAAATTGACTTCAACATACTTTTAGATCATAAAACCACCTGGATCATGATATAATAAGGTCAATATACCTTTATATGAAAAAATATCATCTTAAAAAATCACAAATCCTCCTTTGCCATCTGATAACCTTTAATCTGACCCTGCAGACTATTCTAAATTTAGTTATCAACATCATGACATCACCTTAGCATATTTTCCACCTATACATACATATTATAATAGAGAATACTCAACTCTAGTCTTCTTAGATCCATATTAAGAAATACCACAACAACATTTACTTCTCTACTGAAAGGAGTTTCTTAAGAAGCATAGATAGAGACACCCTCTATATCTCAATGCTCTAAAATAAAAACAACTCATATTCTCTCTCCTCCTTGCTAAATTGATACTTATAATTATTTTTATTCTTATTTTTTGTCTTTAGAGAAACAAATTCCTCAACTACTTCAACATTATCCTTTTCTTCTATGATTGGATTATCAATACATAGAGACAACATAGATTCATGGCATACCTTTTTATCTAAAGAATCTTCCTTGCATCTTGGATCATCATCATTAGGTACAAAAAATTGAATGCCTTACACATTCAAAAAAAATAAGATGTTCACTTGGATCTATACATACCTCAGGATTGGCCTCAATCAACACCTTAGTCTTCTCCTTGAGCTTGATCTCTTCATTCTCAACATGAGAAGACAATGAGACCTATTGTTACTCTTCAACTTTTGAAGCATTCTACATCATAGAAAAATGATTACTTGGACCTAAAGTCTCATTATGACTCACACTTGACACCTTTGGTATCCATGTGTTAACTTTCCTTATTCTTTGAACTCTAGGAGCCTAATTAAACCTATTCTGACTTATAGACCTTTGGTTGCAAAACCTAGCAATGTGACCTCTCTATTCACAATTGTAGCACACCATACCTTTTGCAGGAAATGTATCTTACCTTACCTTATTTGGACAAAAATTTTCCATATGTCCTTTGTTATGACAAATAAAACAACCTCCCCTATTTGAAGAGGACTCACCTTGTCTAATATTATGTGGACAATGATTTACAAAGTGTCCCATATCAAGATAGTTGAAGCACTTAATTCTATTCACACCTTTTGACTAATGACCCCCATCATAGTCCCATGCAAACTCATTTACAATAGGTATCTTACATTCTCTAGCCCTATTACCAAATTGATTACATTTTTAATAGTAACCATTCAATGTTGCATACCTCATCACATTTAGTTGTTTGATCTGATTTGTCTTCATTTTACCAGCACCTTCAGTCCTTGTCTAATGATTTGTCTTCAAAGTATGATTTTCCTAGTTCACATTAGTTTTCATCTTGCCTTGAGTAACATTCTTTTGTCCTTCTTCATATCCAAGACTAGGTCTATCACTAGCATGCTTTTAAACATTCAAAATGTTGTCTAGATCAGATGAGCTCTTTTAAAATCTCACAAATGTCTTCACCTTACTAGCTAACTTTCTATCTTAGATCTCAAAGATTAATTTTCAAAAACATACCTTGAACATTCATCTTCTTTATATTTTAGTCTTGTAGATAGAATTTCCAATTGATAACTAGGATTTTTGATCATATATTCATTCTCCTTGGTGTTTTCAATCAATCTTGCCTTCAATACATTTAATTGATCCTCATAGTCCTTAAGATTAGATTTCATCCTCTTATTGATTTTATTCTCATCTTAAGTTCTTCAAGAGCATTCATCAATACAGTTTCATAGTCCACATCATCTTCATCATCATCTAAATCACTCCAAGTAGACACCTTCTAATGTGAGCAACTTCCTTCCTTAGCCATGAATAAAGTTCATCTTTAGTAGGACCATCATCTTCATGATCACATTCTAAGTCACTATCCTCACTCTAATATGATGAATTGTAATCTTCTTTAGTGTAGAGACTCTTCTTATTGTTGAATAACTTCTTCTTGTATGTATTCTTATCTTCATCTTGGAATTCACCATAATCTTCATCATTATTATTATCATTATTATGAGGGCACTTCTAAGCAGAATGTCCTATCTCTCCACAATTGAAACATTTAAAGGGTAGTTTACCATTATACTTCCCTGAGCATGTGTTTAATTTCCTAATAATCAAAGCAATTAGTTCATCCTCATCAATATCATATATGTCATCCTCTTTGGATTTATTACCTTGGAACTTATTCTCAGGCTTCATATCTATCTTGAATGAAGCTTCCTTCTTTGGTGATATACCATCATTTATTCTCATCTCATATTTAGTAAGGGTGCCATGCAATTGATCCATCTTCAACCGAGTAAGATCATGACTCTCTTATATAGTAGATAATTTTTTTATCAAACTTAAGAGATAGATACCTTAATACTTTTTGGACTATAGTTACCTCTTCAAGATTATCTTCAAGACATCTGATGATATTCACAGTCTCATTAAATCGCTATAGAAAGGATACCACATAATCTTCTTCCTTCACTTTGAGACTTTCAAATTATCTTATGCGAGTCTGCAACTTAAAAAGATTGACCTTTGAATCTCCTTCAAAAATGATTTTCATTTTGTCCCAAATATCTTTAGTAGATGTACAATGAATTACCTTGGTGTATTCAGTCTATGAAAAACCACAAGTGATAGCATTCATCACCTTGGAATTGTTTTCAGATAACTTCTTGTCTATATCACTACATGGAGGAGTAATAAGAGTAACATAACCATCCATAAAAAAATGCCATACATCAAACCCTAGGGACATAATATATGTCCTCATCCTTGCACTCTAAAAGGAATAATTGGATCCATTGAAAATCAGTGCTTTCTTAGTAGAGAAACCTCCTTGATGACTACCCATATTGTACCTTGAATCACCTTCAAACTATTAAGCCTTTACCAAAGGACCTACTCTAATACCAATTGTTAGAGATAAAATATCTAAGAGGGGGGTGAATCAATGAGCCCAAATAATCCAAGTTTAATTCTAATATTTATAAATACTTAATCAACTATCATAAGCATTCGTGAAGCATATAAAAAATTCATAGCAATGAACAAGAGAGATAATGCAATATTAATCACATAACACATTGCATACATGTGAAACCCTCTTGGAGAATAAAACCCACTAAAACCTGAAATTGGAATAATATCCTATAATAATAATATCTAATTTAGACCATCTACAAATGATTAAGGAGATACAATCCCTATTTAGTGAGACTATAATAACATAAGGTGTTGCCACACCTATCTAGTTGTGCTACAACAATAACCAAACCTTTTAGCAAGTTTCACCTTGCAAGGAGGCTATAACCACCTTAGATGATAATATTCCACAACAACACCTATGAACACATCCACTTATGAACTAATTTCTACAACACCTGATGATGGACCTCTGCTTAACACACTTCACCTTCACTCACACTCAATTTGTAAGATCACTATTATTCCAGTATAATTATGACCTATAGGTCATAAAAATAGTGTTCAAAATAATTTATTATTCAACTCATATTCAAGGCACTCTACCCCTCATTTTTTCCATAAAACACACACAATCCTCTCTCCAAATTCTCTTTTGTCTCCTATACAATGTCTAAAAATCACCATCTTTGATTTCACTATTTATAGAGCAATCTTGATAATCATCACCTTGGTTGGCCATTAGGCATATTTTAACTCTTAATACATATATCATACAAAGACATTTCTCAATGTATTCTTCATAGGTCAGTCATATCATCTATGGGTCACCCTTAAGGAACTACACCTTTTAATAAGGCCCTTATATCCCTTATAGGTCTCATGAAGACCTATTCACATATTTATGCACACCGTTTAGCAAAAAAATAACATAAGAGAACTTTAAAACACATGGGTCTAATCCTTATGTCTCATTCAAAATACTCAAATGATCACATTCATCTTATCTCACCTTTGTGTATGCTCAATCAATTCAAACAGAGACTTTATACATAGGAACACCATTTCTAAACATATAGTCAACTTCTTAAGCATTATTCATACTCAAGATAGATTGATAAAACCTATAAAATACTCACAGAGTATCCTCATGGAGTTTTATACACTCCTTAATATCTAATTCATCATGAGAAATCAAAGTAGTGTCTATATATACTAAAATATCCTTCTTGGGTCACTTGTAGAACAAGAACAAACACATATTCAACTTTTAGGATCTATATCTTTGACTATACTCACTTGAAAATCTTCAAATCAAGTTCATTAGATGCACTATGGAGTCCTATTCATCTTTTTTATAGAACCAAAAAATTTGAATTTTATTGAAAGATATGGATAAAATATATAGCTCTTGTTTTCCCTATGTTAAATTCAAATATTTAAATATCACCAATCATAGTTAAACCTCAAAAAATTTGCAATCATCTCGTGTCCTTTTAGATTTGGATTAATATCTCACCATCAATCTTGTTTGAGCTTTAACATATAGTTTTCCAAATCCAAATGATAAAACTTAGTCACTTTGACCTCATCTTGTGAACTCTAGGAATTGACTTATTGTGCACCATCAATCTCTATGGATCAACCAGGTCCTTATCAAGCAAGCACCATGCATCGCTCAATCAATATTTATGATAACTTGAATGCTATTATATCATTATACTATAAATGTTATTATTCATTAAAATTTAAACACTTTTCCTCATCATGCATCTTCTTGAAAACTTTGACCACACATGCTCTGTTGATCTTCTGAGACTTGCTTGATCTTTATCTCTACTAAATAGTTGTTTCATTGACCCATTTGAATCTATGCACACCATATATCTTCACTATATAAATTGTCATGAGTTTTTATATATCCACTAGGTCTATATATTTAACATCATGCAAATTTACTATGGGTACCAACTATAAAATACCTAGATAGCCATTTTTGAACCTTAATAACTTCTTTTGCACTTTGATGCATGATCTCAAATTTAAACTAGATGATATCCTTACATAGGATAATAAAACCATGTGACACACTACTCTTGAAACCTTTTCATATGTGATATATAACATCATTAATATTCCTTTTCAAAATATTTTATCATAGATCCAACTATGTCAAAACTTACCTGAGAGGCCAACTTTGAGCATGCATAACTTTTACCGCACTTCACTGCATGATCTCAAATTTAACAAAAATAAACTAGGATCAAAACTAAATAAACACATAAGATCAATTTATATTAAAAAATTTACATTTTAAAGATATTCCACCATCAAAATTCTCACTTGGCTCTTCTTACCACATTGCAAAATTGGCTAAGTATGGGAAAACATAGTCAAATTGCCTGGGAGCCCAACTTTGCATATGCATATATTTTGATGCACTACATCGCATGATCTAAAATTTATAAAAAATAAACTAGGATTAAAAAAAAACAAAACCATATTATGAAATTATCTTAAAACATCCACATGTGTGAGATATTCCATCATCAAACTACTTACTTGACTCTTTCTGGCCATATTGTAAATTTGGCTACAACTTTACACCCTCATATATTTGACTATACTTTGATGAATGAATTAATATCTGGTGCATAATAAATAGGGACTAATTTTATCACAACCATATGACCAATTCCCCTTGACTCACTCACATGTGTCAATGGTGATGTCATCAAACTACCTACTCAAATTTTTTACCACTAGAGAAATCTTAGCAAGATGGCCATAATGAAGAACTAAATAAATACTAATCATGCGCATAAACACTATAAACACCATGAAATTTTGATAGTACCCATTTCACATACTCAATACTTCAGACTCATCCCTAATCATCTCTAATCAGTCAAACTCTAAAGATCAACCAAACCTACTTCAAACACACTTTGTCAAGCACAATACACACTTTGTCATTATTTCTTAGGCTATCAAATCACATCATCCAATCATTAGAACACCTACATGACATCATCATGATAAATCTTCAACATAGTAAAGCAAAAACTATGCAATAACCCTAACTAGGTCCTATGTTTTGATATTCACTAAACTAATAACAAATAAATCAAAATATAATCTAGTGCTCACCAAAGATTATGGCATAAAGTGGGGGTAAAAAACATGAAAATTAAACATGCATAGAAAACATATACTCTACATATATATATATATATATATATATATATATATAATCCTATTTCATGGAAAATAAGTGTAAATGCATATCTATCTACTCTTATGAAAGAGGAACAAAATTAGGAATATTGACCTTCAAAAATGAACCCATTGAGCCTTAATCTCTCCCTTGGATAGGGTGATTTTAAAGAGGTTCTTATGGTATGTAATGATGACAAGAATAAATCATATCTAGGATATGTTATAGGCTCAATTTTCACCCTTAGAGAGGGTTCGTCAGGCTCTCTCTAATTGAGCTTATAAAATTAGGATAACCCAGGCTATGGGTCACCTATATTGGGGTTGAACCTCTAGAGTAAGCTACTTAGAAAGATAAAAGAAGTCAAAAATTTGAGAACCCTTTACAAAATGGAAAGAAAGGGTTAAAATAAGAGAAAGGGGAGAAGGAGAGAGAGAAGGGGGGCATATTTTTCATGATAGTAAATGAGTCATCAACTTCAAAAGATGTTTCACCAAATGTTTGGTCCAATTAGAATAGGTTATCATGACAAAGATATTCATGATTTGTCCAGATAGCCTCTAAATCATTCCATTGGTTGAACAAGCTGCACTAGAAGACAGGAGTTTGTCAAAGGTGGCATGTCATGATCATACTTAAAATGCATGCTCCAACTACTTTTCAAATCCCCAAGTCCTGATACTTTGGATCTTCTATTAGAATTTCTTATGAAGACAAAATACCATATCTTTAAATTACCAAGGACACATCATGTCTGATCTGAATGGTGGTTTGTCGAGGTCATGACTTGGGATGATATCTTCATTAATCATATATCTACTTCATGCCTTGGATCCTAGACCGAGATAGCTATGAGTGAAAACCAATCTAAGGATATTGGTTTCCTATAGTTTTACATATAGATGGAACTCTATTCAATTCTAGGTCTTAACTAAGTCTGCATCAAGCTCCTTCCATTTATTTATCCATTGACTTAGGTCAAGCTTGAGTTTAAGTCTTTTGGATCTACTTATTGAGTTGGGTCCATTTTTATTTATTGACTTTTGTTAAACATCTTGGCCCATCTTATTTTCTATCAGTTTTCCAAACCTCCTTAGATTATTGACCTCTTTGAATTTATTTCACTCCATTAGATTTTGAGATCTAATTAAATGTGGATCATATATATCTAGGAGCCACCACTTTGAGCTTAATCTCTCATTAGTTTTTTGGATTCATTTACCATTTGAATTGATTCAAGACACCACATTCTTGATACTTTTTGGTTGTGCATTCCTCCTCAGGCTCTCACCAAGGATTTTTGATCTAAACGGTCACTTTGTGGGTCTTAAAAATGTTCACATAGAAGTTTGGCATTTTTTGACCAACTTTGTAATTTTATAAATTTAATCATGAAAATCACATGGGCATTACACTTACAAAGAATGAACCTAATGCTTAAAGGAACAAACACTTTTAATTTGATGGTCATTCAAGCTTTCCACATGCTTATATATAATGTTTAAATCAACTAGTTCATGTGGTCCTACATGATGTCTTGATGATGGTCTAGCTTAAAATGGCTAAATATGGAAACTTAGTAGATTCTATGTTAGGATCCAACTTTACCCATGTATATCTCTCATTGTGTTATACTGTGTGAGCTAAAACTTAACACATATGAAATAGACTCCAAAATGAATAAACCCATATGTTTTTTTCTTCTTGAGATTGTCACACATGTAAGATATGACCTCATTAGCATGATTACTCAGATCTATTTAGACCCTTTGAAAATTGGCTTATAGAAACTTATCAAATTTTGTATTGGGAGCCTACTTTGAAACCTTATATCTTTTGATGTGCTTAGTTGGATGAGTTAAAGCTTGGTATATGCCAAACTAGGGTTAATGTGAAGAAACCCATGTGACCAATTCTCCTTGACTCATTCACATGTACTAGATATAGTGCTATGAAAATGTCTGCTTAGATTTTCTACCATTATAACCAAATGTTTGGATAAGCTCTAGATGGTAAGTGGACTAGATGGATTCCATGAGCTTCCATGCTTATCTTGAACACTCCATATGGTCTGTACAACTTTGGACCAATCTTTATAAATTTATGAATTACACTTTAAGTGAACCCAAGTGTTTCAAAATCTTGTGAGCTTCATTGCCTCTCTATTCCACTCATTCCATCCAAAGCTCATCTAACCATTTGATTAATTAATCAATTAGGAACTCTACCTCTTTTTTTGCATCAAGACCACTAATAACTAGGCACATGCTTGGTATGTGGGCCAAATATGGCCAACATCTTTGGCAACTCATAGGGAAGCATGCCTACTATGCTTGAGAACCTAATTTATTTTATCTTGACTAATCCATTGGGCATGCAGTCACTTCTCTACAATTGAGATAATAATGAAGATGATGAAAGGTTGCCTCTTTTTTTAACTTCCTCTTGAAACAACAAGGACCAAAACAAAATAATAAAGGCAAATGCATGCAGGTAAATTCAAGAAAGGAAAAAAAACTGACTTAATAAATATGCATAAGGACACTTAGAGAAAATAATAAAACCTATTCTAACCTATATAAAAGGTTACAATTTACAAGTACTTCCCACCTAGATCAAATGGAAAGGATTTGGCATCACTTACTTGTGATAACCAGGTTAGAAAACACCTTGCCTTTGAAAGCTTATGGTATGTGAACTAAAACACTTGACTATTGATTCCTTTGGCATAATCTCAAGTGGATGAAAAGGGGAAAACATGTCTCTAATGTAGAATATTGGTCCATTTATTCAAGGCTTACTCCCAATTAGATTTTAAGGGAACCTTTAAACTCTTATTTTGAATTAGTGCTTGGTTGACTATTTAGGTTTAGGCAAAAAAGCTCTATGTCATCCCAAAAGGTAGCTTCTTCTTGGTCATCTGAGACAATGCCAATTTCAACACCATCTTTGATCTATTTACTTTGAAGGGGACCATATGGTATCTCATCAATCCACCTATGGCCCCACATGTCATATCCCCATGGCTCTAAATCTAACCATTCTCCTTCATTTTTTAAGGCATCAGTGCTACCTTCAAATAATATCTCATCTTGAGATTGGTTAGCACCCTTCACTTGATTGGTGAGTTCCTCTTCATGTTCTATAGGAGGTATAGGCTAGTTTAGAAACTCTACTTGATCCATAAATTCATAATATATCTATTTCCATACTTCCTCTTGATCTTCTTTCTCCTTTATTTCTTTGTCAATCTTATTTATGATCTCTCTAACATGGTCAATTTACTGATTAACTATATCAATCTCTACATCTTACTCATTTCCATCTACGAACATACCAAATAGAAGATTTTGGGACCAAATAAACTCTTCCCTACTCTCAACCACATCTTTGGGTTCTAAAATACCAAAGCCATACCAAGAAGTTAGATTAAAACCTAACTCCTCTCCTTTTAAAAGAAGTAGACTGCCTATTATGACCTCTTCATCATCAATACTTGTGTTGTCTTCTTCAAGTAATTTTTGAGGGAAGGAGGGAGAGTCTTAGAACTCTTTTATACTAAGCTCATTGAGTTGAGCTATAGTTGTTCGATTCATCTCTTGCATAACTAATCCTTATTCTATGAAGAATGGCTCTTAGAACTTCTCATCTAACATTTCCCTTTTTATTTTATACCTTCCCTAATTGATTTCCATGAGGGGAACATGGTGCAATATTTGGCCACCTCCTCCCTTTCATGAATGGGTGTGGGAGGGGTGTGTTTCACAATAGAGGGTATGAATAGTTAGGGTCATTGACATAGGATAGGATCTAATATGGAAGGACTTCATGTTCCTTAACTGATAGAGGTAAGGTTCAACAAGGTTGACTAGAGGGAGAAGTCGGTTGATATGGAGGATAGATAAGCTCACTATAGGTCTGATAGGAATGATTATATGGTTATTTCACTAAACTTTGAGGGCCACTTGGGGTGAATCCATGAACATTACTAAATTGATATGAAGTATAAGGAATGAATGAACATGCATTTTGATGGAATGGGTGGTGATTTTACATTCCAAATTATGGTGATTAGGCACTTGGAATACTTAAACTAGATAATGGATGTTTAGAGTTGCCAATGATGTTTATTAGAATGCCTCTAAAAGTTGATATGTAGGAGAGCAACACCAAAAATTCTTCCACTGCTTTGGACCTTAGTCCCATTAGGCATGCTAAAAACTATTATAGGCTCAATTTAGACCCTTGGAGAGGGTTCTTTAGGATCTCTCCAATTTATATTATAAAATTGGTACAAACTTAGGCTAGGGGTCACTTATGTTGGGGTTAAACCTCTAGATTAGGCTGACTACCTCTTTGATGCTCACCTAACACTAAAACTAAGCCAAATAATTTATAGTAAAATGTTTAGAAATAGAGTAAGGGCTCTTTAAAAAGTTAACTAGGTGATGTACCAAACTTAAGAGGAAAAATCCCATAATCTCAAACCCACACTAGATCAATAGAGGATGGTAATAGCTTACACAACCTTAAGATCAAACTAGTTTGCATAAGTATTTCCTAGAAAAGGTTTAGAATAGAACACTAATATAGACTTGAAAACAACATTAAAAACCCCTTAAACAAATTTAAAAAAGGACCATAGATGAGGAAGATTCTTCTTCACATAATGCCATAGTGTATAACTTTCCAAACAAAAGTTCAGGGCAAAAGATAGGAAGAGGAAGTTCTATTTCATTAAGACGTAGTTCTTACAAATGTTTGATAGGGTCGATCATAATCAAGATAAACATACTTTTTAGTATCTCAAGGAATGTCCCATTTATTATAAAGATAAATGAAGTCTAAAATGAGGGAACCCGTTACAAAATGGAAAGAAAGGGTTAAAATAGGAGAAAGGGGAGAAAGAGAGAGAGAAGGGTAGGCACATTTTTCATGATAATCAATGATCCATCAACTTCAAGAGATGCTTCACTAGGAATTTAGTCCAATCATAATAGGTTATCATGAGAAATATATTCATGATTTGCCTAGATAGCCTCTGAATCATTTTGCTGGTTGAACAAGTTACACTAGAAGATAATAGTTTACCAAAACTGGTAAGTCATGATCCTACTAGAAATGAATGCTCCAACTAATTTAATAATCCCTAAGTTTTACTTCTTTGGATCCTATATTAGATTATATTATGAAGACAAAATCTCCATATCTTCAAAATACCAAGGACACATCATGTTTGCTCTAAATGGTAGTTTGTCAAGGTCATGACTTGCGATGGACTTCACATTAATCATATATCTATTGTGTGCCTTGGATCCTAGACTGAGATAAATATGGGTAAAAACCAAACTAAGGATATTAATTTTCTTATAGTTTTACATATAGCTGACACTCTATTTAATGTCAAGTCTTAACTGAGTCTGCATCGAGCTCCTTCCCTTTGCTTTCTCCACTGACTCAGGTCAAGCTCAAGTTTGGGTCTTTTGGCTCTACTTATCAAGTTGGGCCCATTTTGCTTTATTAACTTTTATCAAACATTCTAGCTCAACTTATTTTCTATTGGCTATTGAAACCTCCTTGAATTATTGACCCCTTTGACTTTATTTCACTTTGTCATATTTTGAGATCTAATTAAACATAGATCATAGATATTTAGGACCCACCACTTTGAGCTCAATCTCTCATTGGTTCTTGGTATTTTCTAACAGTTTGAATTTATTCAAGATCCTTCATGCTTGACACTTGTCAGCCATGCATTCCTCTTTGGGATCCTACCAAGGATTTTATATCCAAATAGCCACTTTGTGGGTCTTAAAATGATAGTTCCATAGACATCTACCATTTTTGACTAACTTTTCAATTTTTTAACTTGAAGTGCAAAGATCATAGGGGCACCAAACTTATAAATAATAAACCTAATGCTTAAATTAATAAACCCTTTTGATTCGCTGATCATTCAAGCTTTCTACATGCTTTTGTAAAATGTTGAAGTTGACTAGTTCATGTGATCTTGCATGACATCTTGATGATGGTCTGGCCTAAAATGGCTAAGTATGGAAACTTAGTAGATTTTATGTTAGGAGCCAACATTGTATTTGCATATATTTCATAGTGTTATAGTTCATGAGCTAGAACTTAGCACATATGAACTAGACTCCAAAATGAATAGACCTATATGATTATTTCTTCTTAATACTATCACACATGTGAGATATGACCTCATCAACATGATTAACTGACTCTATTTAGACCCTTTGAAAATTGGCTAAGTATGAAAACTTAGTGGATTTTGCATTGGGAGTCCACTTTAAAACCTTAGATCTTTTACTATGCTTAGGTAGATGCAATGAATCTTGGAGCATGGCAACCTAAGGTTAATTTGAAGAAACCTAGGTGACTAGTTCTCCTTGAGTCATTCACACATGTGAGATCTAGTGCTATGAAAATGCCTGCTCATCTTTTCTACCACTATATCCAAATGTTTGGACAAGTTTTGGATGGCAAGTGGACCAGATGGATTCTATGAGCTTTCATGTTTATCTTGAGCACTCCATAGGGTCTCTACAACTTTGGACCAATCTTTAGAAATTGATGAATTGGACTTTAAGTGAACCTAAAGTGTTTCAAAATCTTATGATCTTCATGGCCTCTTTAGTCCACCCATTCCATCCAAAGCTCATCCAGCCATTTGATCAATTAATCAATCAAGAACTTTGCCTCTTTATTTGCATTAGAACCATTAGGAACTAGGCACATGCTTGGTATGTGGGCCAAATATGGCCAACAGGCTACACAACCTATCAATGCAACCAAATGACTTTTCCATAAGACAAGATCCATAACTCTAAATAAAGTATGAAACCCTAAGCTTGCTCCTCAAGTAGAATGGTGGATAAGCAGATGTGTAATATATTTTACTTCTTCTCTTCCTTATAAATGATATAAATGGATGTGTATATATAGATTAATCTAACCCTAAATTTTTTCAAAATTTTAACTGATAAAGTCTACCCAATCAACCTTATATTGTTAATTGATAATAACAAGTATCAATTAGAATAGTAAGTCAACCCAATCGACTCTGTATTGTTAATTGATAATAAAAAGTATCAATTAGAATACTAATTCATCCTAATTGACTCTATGTTTTTAATTGATAATAAAAAGTATCAATTAGAATACTAAGTCAGCCTAGTTGACTTTGTATTCTAAACTATTAAAAAGGGTTTTAGGCTTAGGAACGGATAATGAAGGTGTAAAATGACTATAGGAGGGTGAAAGTGAGGAGATAAGGCTTAGGGAAGTACATAAGATAAGGTTATGTTGATATCAATTGGTTATGAAAATGGTAAGTCTAAAACAAAGCCAAAACAATCTTGTGAAGCACCAATGGTCTACCCACCCCTTTACTAGTGCACCCTTTAAGGCGTGCACTTAGAGAGATTAAAACTTGATAGGTTAATACAATATATAAAGTATTAGTAAGTGGTAAAGTTAATAAAAATATTATGTGTATACATACTCAAAAACTAAATATGGATCTATAAGCTACTTTTAATTATTTTATGTACTTGCATATGAGTCTATGAAAATATATCCTATTGATGTTGTGTCATGCAAAAAAAGGGGAGAGATCTTCACATTCTATCAGGTAGGCCAAACACTCCTTGATGTAAACCAACTTATTTTGGTTGATAAAACCCCTCCTTAATCGTATAAATGAAATCAAACAACTCAATATCACTCCATTTTGATTGACATAGGACCAACACAAAGCTCATCTCTTCCTTTTATGATTCAAATAATGGAAATAGAAAAAAATGCATGGCCATTTGATCTTCTTATGTGGTTTTATTACAAGTGGGTTCTTTATGAATGTATCAAATTCTATCTAAATCTCAATAGTTTTGTTTTTTGTATGATTTTTCAAATGTTATTTGTATGTATATCCTTCCTTATATAAAAATATATCCCTAAATCTTCACCCTTTCTTGTATTCATTTGTTGATCTACCTTTTGTGCCTTCACATGATTGCTTTAAATTCAAATAGCCATTTTGATGTGACCCTTTGCCATTTTATGGTTAGATGAAATGTTTATTTGTTTTAATTATATGATATGATGTGCTACCATTTATTTTCAAATACTTTCCTCTTTTCCACATTAACTACCTTTTCAGAGATCTATCACTTTCATGAATGCTACAAAATTCCTTCTATTTTGTCATTAATTAATTTGTAATATTAGTAGTTATCCATAATTTTCCACTTTATCATTGTTGATGTGACACCTCATTATAAGACTTAGAAATTATTTAATCCCATTACATATCTTTGTCATTGACCTAATCCTCCTTCACTTGAATCGATTATCTTGAATCTTGATTATATTTCATCATAGTATTTCCTAAAATAGAGAATAGACGACATTCACTTACTACTACAACCCTGTAAAAAAGAAAAATTAGAAAATAAACATCCTACTCTACATTTTTCCATGAAACACTTATTATACTTAGTGCATTCTACTTTGAGATTATTGGATATAGGGTTTGAGCCTACAATTGTTTATTCTTACTGGGTGAATAATTCCTTGAAAATCCCCAAGTTTTATGGTACCCTATTTTGACATTTGATGAATGATGTAAGGACCCTTCAATTTGAATGTAATATCATATAAAATGACCATTTTTTCTAGTTGAAATTCTTAGATCATAGGTTACAATCATACAATGCATTCTAAATTTTCTTATGGATTTCTTGGTTCCATTTGCTAACTGCCTTGTTTCTTTCATGTGAGTCAACTCTAGAAATCTTTTTTATAGTGAATACTTGTCTCCTAACCACATTATCATTATGATTCATATGTTTGGAACTATGTATTTAGTGGGCACTACATATCACATCCCATACAATAGTTGAAATGGTGTGTACATAGTCACATGTTTATAAGTTTTTTGGTATGGCCATAATATTGCTCGTATATGATCCTTCCAATAATCTCTCTAGACATTAAAAATATTGTTAACATATTATATAGAACCTTGTTGGATGATTATACTTGGCCATTTTCTTACATATGGTATGTAGTGATTATATGATGCAAAATCATAAATTCATCTATTAACGTTTTAAAAGTGTTATTTAGGAATTTTGTACCCTGTCACTTACCAGCTTATGTGGACATCCAAATATTGTTATGATTTTTTAATATATAAATTTCATAACATATTTTGTGATAAAAATTGGAGTCATAGTAGCTTCAACCCATTCGGTAAAATAATATGTTGCAATGATAATGTATCTAGAATTTGAACATTTATATGCAAGATTGATAGGCCCCATAAAGTCAATGCCCCATTGTTCAAATGGTTATATATCCAAAATAATAATCAATTTCATTTCATCCCTTTTATTGGGTTTTCCTACCCTCTATAAAACATCATAGTGCTTTAAAACCTTGTGTAGTTCCTAAAATAGGGTTCGCCACCATTATCCAATTTGAAGTATCTTTCTTGTAGTCATCACACATGTGAAATGTACCCTAGTGACTCATTGATGTTATTATTCCAAAATCAATGGTATTTCATATTCTAAATCCACTTTGTACAAAACCTCATCATTTAATAGCTTTTAGAATAATCAATTTATGATCTTCAATGGTAAGGGACATGCAATTAGCTAATTATCTTTTGTCCCTTGTAAATCTTTTAGAATGTTAGAATTATGGTTTTTTTGGAGCCAAACTATTTTCACTAAGATTATGATCCATATTTCCTCCAATTTATTATTTCTCTTAAATTCTTATTTTACTATGGCTATTTTTCATGAGTGCCTATTACATAATGGAAAAATTATGGATTTAAAACTTAGTCAAAACATCAACCATTTTATCATTTATTATATATGCCTTGATATGATGTTGATATAATAATAAAGGATTAATTTCATGTGAATTCTTAGTTTCATGTATCACATGCTTGAGTTTTTATTTAAAAGTTAAATCATTTTGCCTTGAGGATATGCATAGAGAATACACACAAAGAATCCATATGAGCCATAATGTGGGTGCCTGCAGTAGAGTCAAGGTTGTTATTTATAATGAGTGAATCCATGGATGTGGTCATCAATATAGGTAAATGGGTGAATTATAGGATGAGATATGCAACACATGACACTTTCCTGATTTCAAAATGTCAAGATGGTCATGTCCACTTAGGCTTCCACCTAGGTGACCTATAAATTATGAAAGGTATCACTGTTTGGCACAAGTTTATATAGAAAATGACCAAATTGGTGATGAGTAATTAGTTTATTATATGATATATATGGTATTCCTTATGTATACATACCAATTTCACCACCATTAGTGTCATTATTTCTCATGCAATCTAATCCACTAATATCCACACTAATATCACTAAAACATAATTCATTCATCACTTCATCCTTAATATTGGTATATCATAATCCTAATTTTGTCATCACATTCTATCTAACCCTAATCCCATCAACAACATCCCTAGCCTAACCTGTCACTATTTCACCATCACCCAAAATTAATTAATCTTATTACACATCAAACTTTGTCCAATCCCATTAAAAAATATGGATTAATAAACTAATTAACCATATTAGTTAGTTTATTAATGTTAATAATAAAATCTATGGAAAATATAAAATCCAAAATATAAAAAATTAGTAAAATCAAATTTAATCAAATTAACCCAATTAAAAAATCAAGGATAAAACATAACTTGTTTTTGTGTGTTTTGATTACTTGCTTGTTATTGATTATTTGTGGTTTATTTTTTTTTGTGCCCTTTTTTCATTTTTTTGTGTTTGTATTAGTCCTACGGAATATTACAACATCATCATCATGGTTTTCCATATCATGGTGCATCTTATTGTATGCTATAACAAAAAAAATAATTACTCAAAAATTTAGAAATCCATGCAATGGTAGCATCATGTTACACATCATCACATACCTCTACAACAACCTATAAATTCCATGATATCCATAAACCTAAGCCTTCATCATAACACCATCAAACCACACAATCAGTTAACTCATTTGTTTATGTTTTCACATCAATCAATAATACATCAAATCCAAGCTCATATTTTTATCAGGACATCTCTTTCCCAATATCCCCCTTGCACATATCATTATTTGGTTAAATCAAGCTCACAACGTATTCAAGATATATCATTCCAAACAAATATATTTTTGTTTAGATAAAATCCAAACCAATCCAAGCATGAAAGCCTTAGATCAAATGTGTTAATCACATCCATGTCATCTATATCCATGATCTTCCCATGAGGCATGATCTCTTATAAGGCCTAACCCCTCATTCTTACATTATAACTCCTTTTATCATTTCAATATTTCATATGTATCTTCCATCCCTACATGCCCTCTCAAGGGGGCATCATCTCTAACTAAATAATCACTCAATTTCATCCATCTCCATAACCATAATTCCACTAAGGTCATCCTAGTGCACCCATATTTCTTCTTATCCATTGTTTGAAATGTTTCCACTTATTTTAGTTAAAAAAAACTTTCAAAAAGGGTGGAATTGTAGACATCCCAATTCCTCCACCATTGATTTCATCATTTCTCATTATCATCTAATCTACTAATATCCACACTAATATCACTAAAACCTAATTCATTCATCATTTCATCCATAATCTTAGGATATTATAATCATAATCTTGTCATCACATTCTATCATAACCCCAATAACATCCTAACCTAACCCATCACTACTTTACCATCACCCCCAATAAATTAATCTTTTTTACATTAAACCTTATCCAATCCCACAAAATCAAATCTGTATTAATAAATAATTAATCATATTAGTTATCGTATTAATACTAATAAGAAAATCCATATAAAATATAAAATTCAAACTATCAAAAAATCAACAAAATAAAATTTGATCAAATCAACCCAATCAACAAACAAATTCATCACATCAACAAATCCCAATGGCAAGGAGAAAGTGAAAATCAAACCCACCCTTCATAAACACAAATACTTACATCCTAAACCTCCTTCATTATATACCCAACTCCCCTAATTAAATGAGGATTTTTAATTAAATATATCCATCCAATATAAATAAGATTATTTCCCATAAAAAAATCTATAAACTGGAGGTCCCTTCTCCATTTCCAACAAGATTAATTAGCTTAAGGATATATTGTCCATCTAGTAAGCAAGCCAAGTTAGCCTTAAAATATCATGATAGTTTGATATCAAACCATTCAAGTCATCCTTAACATCATCTAATTAAATAATCAATCAACCAAGGGGACATGCTTTTGAATTGCTTACATGCATTTCATTAAGCAATCACATGCATTTTTCAATCTAAGAAAAATCCACACAATAGGGAGCTCCTTATGGTAAGTGAGTGTGTTTTATTTCCTCATTCACTCAATCGGAGGTGAATTACTTTGTTAGAGTAGGAATTTAATATTTATTTGGATTTATAATGTGTTTTCTCTAATTTTTCACATGTACATTATTGGCACACTTGATGGGACTTAAACCCACAACTATTTTGCTTAATTTGCTTAAGAGGAAGTATTTTTATAGGTTACTTATATTTTATTAGAGATAAATTTGGGTTGATTTTGTCAATTTTAAGCTTAAATTTTGGATTTTTATAGAGTAGTGTTTATGTTTTATGTAATAATGTTTTTGTCCTCAGGAATGATGTCAACCTAAGATAGGATAGGCTCTAGATTATGATAAGTCTCTTTGTCATTTGTTATTATTTTCACAAACTTGATCACATATAAATCATTAATGACTCTTGTTTCTAACTACTAGTATCTACATATAACTATATAGTGTTTGCATCTACCTATTTTATCTTATGAATCATATTTATGCAATCTATTTTAAATTTTTTGGCATCTGTGTTTGATTATTTAGCATCTGCACCTAATCATTTGGCATTTACATCTGATTTATTAGCCTCTATGTTTTATCTATGTTTTTATGATCTTTAGAGTCTTCAAAAAAATTGTGGCATCTATGTCATTGGTAGAATTTATGTTTTGTGCTTTAGTGTTTGCATCTCTGACTATTTCACATGTAGGTTTTATGCTTATCAAAGAATTCAATCCAAACCAAACTAATAATGATCTTATTACAAGTTCATTGGTAAAATAATTAAAATCAAATTCAACACATCTAATTATTTAATTTAAATAATTAATATTTTTTATGTATTTATTTTGAGTCTTATGTGAGTGTATTTGGATTAAAACTACCCATGCCCCAAATAACACCCTTATATATAGAGTTATTCTTCATGTGCTAAAAGGTATATAGAGGATTCCCCTAGTCAACTAGTTAAAAATAAAATAGGATCCTTTTAGCCATAGATGAATATTGGTGCCAATAACATAACATTTCCTAATATCACCCAAAACATACCCTTTGAGGTATTATCTATGGGCCGCTATCTAGTTGTAACCTATCTGACTAGGATAGGTTATACTTGCATGTGTGTAATTGTTTACTCTCATTCATGATAAACCATTGTTAAAGCAAATCAATCTAATCCAAATTTTAATATTAAACCAAACCTAATCCATTGAAATTTCAAATAATTAATGACAACCCTTTTAGTCCATACAATAATGATACTAATAGATTTATCGACCAAGCAAGTATTTCATCCTCTAGTTACCATCCCAATCCTAATATCCTACATGCCCACTACATTAGGGAAACCAATTTTGACACCCCAATCCCATAATAAAATCATAGTTGAATAAATACTATAGATAATCCAACATTTAGTGACCCTAATATCCCATATCCATCCTTCAACATCAATAGCCTCATGATGTTTTCAATCCTATTATAGTTATCCCCATCCAAAATCTAAATAGTCAGATGCATATAATTATAAACCCTACTTTATCCTACACATATATAAAAAATACTACAACCAAAAATCTAATATTTCATGATCTAAACATTAACCATCCCATACCAATCCAGATCTTGAGCCACAAAAACTACACTTTCCTAAATTTTGGAAGAAATTTTATGAGTAACAAACCCTGAAAAAACATGACCACAAGTGATAATCCAATCAATTATGACCCAATAAAAAATCATATAATTAATAAACTAAAAAAATAGGCCCTCAAGCCACAATAATCTAAGTACATCCTATCATCTATATTCTAAAGGTACTTTAGTTACATAAGAATTAAGTGAATCCCTATAAAAAAAATAGTCATTTGGGATATGTCCATATCCCTTTTCAAATCATAATCAAATTACTCAACTTACAAATCAAGGTCACAAAAATCAACCCATCTTTGATGATCCCATGTTAGACCAACCAAGCATTGGCCCATCCATATTTGACCAATATGAAAACCTCTTTTTCACCCATCACACTAGATCCCTTAATGTATCAAAACCTTAATTCCCAAACCTATAGTGGAGAAGGTACTTAAAGATAATGAAATCCAAAATTCCCCCTATATGGATAAGTTAAACATAATTAATATAAACAAGAAATTATAATTGGTACCTTATTAGTTTCACTCAATATCATTTGTCAAATCCAACTTTCTAGCAGAGAGATGATAAACATCTCCCATGACACCTTTTAACATAATGATAACTTAGCCTCTTATTTTCAAAGTGATAATTATCCAATTCCAAATAAAAGGTTTCAAGGCATGGGATATAAAGGTAAAATATTGGGACTTTTTTAGCAAGGAATCAAATATCCCACCCATGTGTGCAAAAATCAAGGATATCACAACATTGGCTACAAACCCATTATTGATCAAAACAAGGATATTCATGACACTGTGATGGTTCTCAAGAAATATTTTTCCAATATTAAGACAAGTTCTCATCATAGTATCTATGAATATCTTTCTACCAATAATATTTTTAGTAACACTACGAGCCTTACCATCCATTTTGACATCCAATATCCTAAATTCATTGATTGGGACCAACATGGTCACCTACCATTGAATCTATTTCAAAACAATGAAACTATTATGGAATTCATGAGATTTCGAGATGTCGTCCATCTATAATCTAAAAAATAGGTTTAAAAATCAATCTCAACACATCGACCTATTTTTGGGAGTATGAAAATTTCCTCAATAAAATTAAATTAAAAAATCAAAATAATCAAAAAATTCAAAAAAAAATTCCCTTAGTGAAAACTTCTTTGAGGCACTATCAGATAATATAAATAAAAACTAATAACATGAGAACATTTATATTGTTGAAAACCTCATTAAGGCACCAATGGAAGAGGAACTTAACTTTCCTCTATTCCATCACATTATGGGGTGAATCCAAATCACTTGTTGAAAGTGCCAAAATTTTCAACGTCAGAGTAAAGAACAATCCAAAAATCATTAAATTTATAGAAAATCTAAGTTATGATGAATAGGAAAAAAAATTTCTCTTCTATAAAAATATTTAGACATATTTAAAGCCTACATATTTATGTTATATTAATCACACAAGAATTAATCAACATCCAAAAGGGTGTGTGAGATTTTTGGTCCCAATCACCCTTAGACTCATTCAAAATCATCCTACACCAACCTCCATGGCAAAACCATCCATACAAATATTTCACACAATAAAATAAAATTCTTCATCCAACATGGCTCCCACTTCACTCCCCTAAGTATAATCCTATATTTTAGAGGTTATGGAAGTACCCTATTAAGGTGTTTACAATCAGAAGAACCTAATTCAATGATCAATGAAGTTACTATAGACATATCTACAACACATACTTGAAGGTTCATATACATATAAAATAAAAATATAAAATATAAAAAAACAAATAATAATTCAAAAATAAAAAAAATAATAAAAAATAAAGAGAAATAATAGTCTACAATTGAAAATAGTTCTTATGACACCTTGGGAAAATACCATGATGAAAACCATTCGCTAGTGTCATGTGTAGATCTATTGTCCACAAGTACCCTATACTTGAAGGTAAAGTCCACTCCATTACATACTCAACCATACTCATAACCATGCTAACCATCCTCATAATCATACCATCATGCCCATATTTTTTCCCATTTTGACCTTGATGAGGAAGTGGAGGAAATCTTGAGACCTATTCTAGAAGCATCATTTCCTCAGAACAATATTTTGATGACTAGTCACTTCATTATTATGCAATGTGGGCCTTAAAAATCCATTTTCATCCTTAATAATTTTCTCTCATCATCTTTAATCACTTCTTCACCATCCCTCATCATCCCTAATCAATCCCCCATCATCCCTCATCACCCCCCATCATCCCTCATCACCCTAAACATAATCCTAAATCCTTCCACCCTTCCATCCACTACCACTTGTATCCTTGGTGATAAAATATGTTTTCCATTTATTGATATCCCTTTTTTTTTAGATTAAAAATATAAAAAAAATATAAAAATATTAGAAACAAAAAATACAATTTATTTGAAAAATTACACAAAACCTAAAAATTCTAAAACAACTAAAAATTCCATACTAATAGCCAAGTCCAAAACCCCTCAAAAATAATTTGTCTTCCCCTTAATCTAGTTAGAATTCTTGTTCAATTTTATAAAAATATTTGTATTTTCATTAGGATATATCATTATAAAATCAAAGCTTATCACTTTTTTTAGATATATCATTCCCAATCCAACCCCATTGCATACATTATTGCTTCAGGAAAATCAAATATCATAGTTTTATCAGGATACATTATTCCCAACCTTATCAAAATCATCAATCACCAAATCTTAAATATTTTAACTTGATAAAGGAGAAAATATAACTTATTTTTGTGTTTGTGTTACTTTTTTTATTGCTTGTTTTTGGTTTGTTTGTTTTTTGTGATTTTTATTTCCTTTTATTGTGTCTATGCCAGTCCTATGGCACATTACAACATCATCATCATGGTTTTCCATATCATTTTGCATAATGTCATATTATAAAACAAAAAATGGTTGATTAAACATTTAGAAATCCATGTAAGAGTAGCATCATGTTATATATCATCACATACATATATAAACACCTATAAAATCCATGACATCCATAAACTTGATCCTTCATCATCACACCATCAATCCACAAAATTAGTTAAATCATTGATTTATGTTTTTACATCAATCAACAATCCTTCAAGATAGACTTTCAAGATATATCATTCCTAATCCAACCTCCTCACATATATATTTTTTTAGATAAAATCTAAACCAATCAAAACATGAAAGACTTAAATCAATTGTGTTACTTAAATCCATCCATAACATCCATGCCATCTATATCCATGATCTTCCCATGAGGCATGATATCCTATAAGTCCCAACCCTCATTCTTCCATTCTAACCCCTCTTCTTATTTTGAGATATCATTTGTATCTTTCATCCTCACATGACCTCTCAAGGGGGAACCATCTCTAATCAACTAATCACTCAATTTCATCCATCTCCCAAACCATAATTCCATAAGGGTCATCCTATTGTACCCATATTTATTCTAAATTATTTGAATTGTTTCTACTCATTTTAGTCATAACACCCTTTCAAATACTCAGGTGAAAATGTAAACATCCCAATTATGCCACCACCAATGTCATCATTGCTCATCAGCATCCAATTAGTTAATATCCATAATAATATAACTAAAACCTAATTCATTTTTCATTTCATCCATAATCTTGGTATATCATAATCTTAGTCTTATCATCACATTTTATCATAACCCTATTCACATTGATAACATCCCTAGCCTAACTCATCACTACTTGACCATGAAATCCAATAAATTAAACCTAGTTCAAATTGAATGTTGTTGAATACCAAAAATTAAATATGTATTAACAAATAATTAATCACATTAGTTAGTTGATTAATGTTAATATTAAAATCCATATAAAATATAAAATTCAAAATATTAAAAATTGACAAAATCAAATTTAATCAAATCAACCCAATCAGTAAATCAAGTCATCACATAAATAAATATTAATGACAAGGACCAAGTGAAAATCAAACCCACTCTTAATAAACACAAACCCTTATATCTTCAACCCCTCCCATTCAATGAGGATTTTGACTCAAATTTAACCATCCATTTTTAATCAGATCTAACCATCTATTTCCCATTGAAAAACATATATAAATTGGAGGTCCCTCTTCCAATTTATATATGTAAGATAATTTTTTTTAAATTTTATCATTAATTCTAATTGTTAAGATCCCTATTTTGGTTCTAATTTTTATTACTGGCTTGACATTGATTTTGATGCTGATGATTAGAGTTATGCTATGGAAAAGAGTTCTAGTAGATACCCAAGTTTTTATTAGAAGTTGGAGCAACATTATCTAAATATATTTCACCAATTCATAGCAAATATTAGATGAAATGATACAGATATACACATCTATGAAAGTAATTATCTATAACTTGATGATAGTGACATAATTCTTGCTCATTATACTTATTATGTTCATGTTGGCCTTTTCAAAACATTTTTTGGACTAGATAAATGATCATGTTAGTTGAAACCAATTTTTGGAATATGACCTCAATAGGTTCACTAAGGTCACTAAAAATGGGAAATACTTTCAATCCAAAGTGGATAGTCTACAAAGAGATGTGATCCTTCGCATTGAGCATATTCTTAGTTTGGTGTTTCAGGACTTGGAATTTTTGAAGAATGAGAAAGGTGGTAAGGGTTAGGACCAATTGAGGCTGAATACTATAAATTAAACCCATAACAATGAAATCATTGAATTTAATTGTAAATTTGACAACATGATGGATGAGGTTTCTATCTCTAAAGGCAGAGTGGATAGTCTAAAAGTTGGGATGGACCATATAAAAAATAACATTGATAAATTAAATAATTTGAGTATGAGAGTCATTAATAATTGTGTGAAATAATTGGAACATCTTCATGATTATTTAATAAATAATAAAATTGAGTTATTTGATTTGGGTAGGAAGTTAGGATAAACCATACTAGAAATAATAACCCAATCATGAAATGGAAGAGCAAAGAATTATATGCACTAATTGACCACCTAAATCTTATAAAATATGGGTGTAATATTTCCTTAGATATGGAAAATATGAAATAACTAAATTAGTGCAAGGACAAGGAAGTAACAATAGAGGTTACTCTAGGCAAAAAGGAGAAACTACTACTTCTTATTTTAATGATACAAATGTGCAATGAGGTAAAGGAAAATATACCAAAAGTAGATTAGCATATAAATAAGATATGAAAGTTATAATTTTTTATTTTAAGAGATTAAAATGATAGTTCTTTTAAATATTCAATAAAAATAATATCATCAATCTACTACTCTTTTGTATACACCTATGGTTGTCTATGTTTGTATGTTAATCTAGGTGATTGTCTACAATTCAAGATACTTGTTAAGATCTATAAAAATAAAAGTTGTCTTGGCTGGAAATGAATTATATATTTTCTAGGATGATTGACAAAACATATTTCTAATTTTAAAGGAAACTAATCTACTAAAGTGCAAGCATAAGTTAAAACTACCTATGCTTTTGTTTCAAAGATAAATGAAAAGGAGAATATCTAGTTCACTATCAAATTTTCTTATTTTTATAAATATGTAAACCTAATCTAACAAAGCAATAATATAAACTAAATCTAGTCTAATGAAGAAAAACAAACACTATAAATCAAAATAACTCAACCTAACTTTAGAATAAATCAGCTAAAGTGCATGTAGTGTGTTGATAGGAGAATCCTCAATATGCTAGATCGATATGCTCATGTAAATTCTAGAAACTCTACAGCTATAGGATGTACAAACTTTGTAACAATATGGGAAAAGAGGAGACACAATCCAAAAATAAAGAGTATTTAATATGAGGATGGATAATGTCTTGGATTTTTAAAGTTTGAGTTGCTTTCACCAAAAACATTTCTTTGATTGCAATTGTGTCTAGCTCAAAAAATGGGCAAGGAGTGTGCCATAAACAATGTCCAAGCGTAGAGGATGGACCATAATTTTAGCATGTGTGAATACAACTAGCTAGAGTATATTGATGTAATAAATCTTCAAATAAATAATTCAATTGTAAAATTTCATTTCAGGTTGTGAACTAGGGCATGTATGGTTGTCCAACCCCATATATGGATGATGAAAGATTTTTTTATGAAATAGACACATAATTTATAAATATATGTACTAGGAGGAGTTTATCCTATAAACAGGAATCTTATAATACTTGATAGGCATGATAACCATGTTGCATTATAAAAAATTGAAGAGGCAAGAGATTTAGGGATTACCATGCTTACATTGTCCTCACACACTAGATACAAATTGTATTCATTAAATACAAATATGACTAGGATTTCACAAAAATGACAACCTTATCTAGTGTTATCATCACATTGTTACTCTAATTTCAATCCATTAAGGACACAAGATGGACCTTGTCTTTCATAATTTATGGCCTCAACTTGTAAGGTATACACATGAAAAACTAGATAAAACACATTAGAAATCCAAACACATGTTAAATTCCTAATATAACAAAGCAATGCACCTTTGATTAAGTGAATGAGGAAATAAAATGCACTTTCACTTAACATAAGGAGCTCCCTATTGTGTTGATTTTGATTGGATTGAAAATGTATGTGGTTTCTCAATAAAATACACATAAGTAATTTGTTATCATGTCCCCTTGGTTAATTAATGATTTTATTTGATGATGTTGATGATGACTTGGATAGATTGATATAAAAATATCACGATATAAAACTATCATGATATCATTAGGTTCACTTGGATTAATTGATTGATGGACAAAATATCCTTAAGATAATCAAGATTTTTATAAATGTAAGAGGGACCTCCAATTTATATATATTTTTCAATGGGAAACAAATGGCTAGATCTGATTAAAAATGGTGAATTAAAGCCAACCTTTAATTCACCATATAGTAGTGAATAATGATGTGTGCCTATATTTACTATTATTTAGAATAATGAGTAAGATATCCATCAATCTCATTATTATGAATTACAACTTATAGGCACACATCATTATTCACTAATAAATGGTAAATTAAAGGTTGGCTTTAATTGACCATTTTTAATCAGATCTAACCATCTATTTCCCATTGAAATATATATACATATATACATATATATATATATATATATATATATATATATATATACATATATATATATATACATATATATATATATACATATATATATATATACATATATATATATATATATATAAATTGGAGGTCCCTCTTCTATTTATAAAAATCTTGATTATCTTAAGGATATTTTATCCATTAATCAATTAATCCAAGTGAACCTAATGATCTCATGATAGTTTTATATCAAGCCATCTAATTCATCATCAACATCATCAAATAAAATCATTAATAAACAAAGGGGACATGTTACCAAATTACTTACATGTATTTTATTGAGTAACCACATAAATTTTCAATCCAATCAAAATCCACACAATATGGAGATCCTTATGGTAAGTGAAAGTGCACTTTATTTCCTCATTCACTCAATCAAAGGTGCATTGCTTTGTTATATTAAGAATCTAACATGTGTTTGGATTTATAATGTGTTTTATCTATTTTTTCATGTGTACACCTTGCAAATTGAGGCCATAAATTATGAAAGACAAGTTCCATCTTGTGTCCTTAATGGATTGAAGTTAGAGTAACAATGTAATGATAATACTAGATAAGGTTGTCATTATTGTGAAATCCTAGACATATTTGTATAATTAATAGAGTATTATGGATATTATATTGTTCCTTATGATTTTCTCAAATATAAATGAATCATTCATTTTAATAATCAATTTTTTAAAATCATAAGGTTCCAATAATTATCCATCCACAATCACTGGCTTAGTAGATAGGAAGAGTCAAATCATATGTGTAGTTTGTTATTTTGCATTAGCATCCAAGAGCATGAGGTAAAATTATTTCCATGTAAATATACATGTGGCTAAAATACTAGTAAAAATTCTTTGGTTTTTGGAAAGTGGAAAACATTTATGTAATGTTCAGGATATTATTCATAAGATGATAGAAATGAATTTGTTTGACCATTTATTTCAAGAGATAAGAGGAAAAGAGAGGCTTGGAGCCCTACAAATGGGGAGATGAAAATTCATCCTCTATTGATGAAAATTTAAGCTCTCTTCACTTTCCATTTACTTCCTTGGTCCCCTTTCCCCATTGGTCATCTAGCCTCTTGCCTTGGTTGATGTATGGTGTTGTGTTGCTACTTTGGTGTTACTTGGTTTTTTTGGTCCCTAGGTTGTGGTAATTGGTTGTTATTTTATGCTCCTTTGATTTTTTTTGTTATATATATATATATATATATATATATATATATATATATATATATATATATATATATATATATATATATATATATACATATATATATATATAATTTTTCATAAGTGTCTTTTCCTATCCTATTTTTCCCTCTAATTGTGTGCTAAAGGGTATTTTGGTGAAAGTTGGGGTTGTATTCATTAATGTGGTAAATGTTTAGGGAAAGGGATAAAAGTGAAACCTCTACACATGCATATCTATTGAATGATGGTTGTGTTAATTTATCACCCAAGTTTTTATGGGGTCTTGAAAATGACCCAGATTAAAACTATGTCAAGAATTTGGTTGTCAAAGAAGATAATAAGTAAGGAGTGAGAAAGAAGCTATTTTATAAGTCCCATGGTAGGAGGACATTAAGAAGCATATATAAGGTGCAAAATTTATATTCAAATTTTCATAGATAAGTAGTGATAGAACCAACAACTAAATCTCACTTAAAGATGGTAAGCCCTTTGGTCTAGGAAAAACCCTATCTCTATTTCTGAATGAATCAATAGAAATATATTTTTAATTAGATGAATATCATTTGATGAACATTAGGGTTTTTTTGTTTGTTTTAATAGAAACTCCTTACCCTCAATAATTTTTTTTGATAACTGGATTAATTCTATTTGGGGGAAAAATGGGTATTTATATTTCCTTTTGTAGAATTTTTTAGGCGTGTAAATGATTTTATTCCAAAATTCCAATTTGTAGAGGCATTTTATCAATAAACCCATTTAGAATGTTGGGAAATTAGTTTTCAAAGTGGTGCATTACAACCCTAAGATAAATTGTAATGATATTGCCTTAAAGGGTACTCTAAGATGGGTTGATATTGAAAATGTTCCTTTTCAACTTTGGAACTTCCTATCTCAATATCTTAAACGCTTAGGTGAAGTTCTTAGGATTGAGGATTTGAAAAGATCTCTTTTGTATATACATGCCAAGATTCTTATCTCTTTAGACCCATCAAATGTTTTCACTAAAACCCTTATTTTTAATATCAAGAGAGAGTCCTTCTCCTACCCCATCAAATTTTTGAGAGGTCTAAATGATTTATTCTTTTGTAAAAAGGATGAACACATTAAAAAATACTGCCCTTCATTGGGTAAGCCTAGAATGGTGAGTAAAACTATGTATATCAAGTATCCTCTTAGTGAAAATGATATATTTGATAAGATTAAGTCTAACACTAAGGAATATGTAGTTATAAGGGAAAACCTCTACTTTGATTTAGAACCCAATAAATTCTATGTACCTTCTAATGACCCTATAGGGAATCTCAAGTCTCCTATGGGTTTGAAGGATATCTTCACTTCTACCCAATCGATATAAGAACCCTTTCTAGTAACAAACTATGTTGATGCTTTTGTGGGGCCTTCTATGGAGTGTACGGATATGAATATTCTACCTATGGAGTAGGGGTGTTTTAATCCTCTATCCCCTTTGGAAATTGGTGACTAGAGAGCCAATATGATAAGAGATCCTCCTTCCTCCAAAGGTAGTCTCTTAGATGAGTACATTGTTATTTTGGATAATTCATTAGGTACTGAGGCCCTTACATCTATCCCCTTGATATTGGATTTGGATTTGGTTAGTGATGAGAGGGTCCCTATGGTGTTTTATCCTACCCCAAGTCATATTATTCATTTTGGTGATGCTTTGGAAAAATCTTTGCTTCTTAAATTTGTTGACTCAAATTCACTTTCTAGTGGTATGCGAAAGACCAATGTTAAAAGATTGTAAACAAAATCCAATTCATACCCCTTATTGGGGTACCACAGGGGGAGGATAGAAAACATCCTAAATAGAATCAAGGAGGTGTTAAGGAGGCCAAAAACATACAAGAAAAATAAGGTTCCTTAGTGTTTTACAATATTGTATCAAAATAAAGGAGGCTCTAAAGCCTTTATCCTAAAAGGTAGGTTCCCCCATCCCTTTGTGATGAATATTGTTGGTTGGAATGTGAGGGACCTAGACTTCACTAATTGTAAACCAGTTGTAAGATAGTTTAATTTCTCCATAGGGGACATTGAATTTTTAATTTTTTAGGAAGTTAAGGTTGGGCTTCAAGCTAGACTCGGTTATGAATTTCATTTGGCCACTGCTCCTCATTTTTCTAATTCTCATTCTAAAGGGAAAAGAGGTTCCTCCATTTTGGTTAATACCAAGTGGAGAGAGTCTATGGAAGAATATGGTTCTTCCCCATGTCACAGAGCTGTGTGGATCATCATTTAGAGAGAGAATCAAGTTTTTGGTATTTATAATGTCTATGCTCCTAATGATTATAAAGAAAGGGTTATTTTGTGGAAATGGCTAGCCACTAACTTGAAAGACATCTATTAGATTTTAAGTAGGGTGGTGAGATACATCTATGGAAAGGCAATGAAATTTTATTTTGGTCAAAACTCAAGAAAATTCATAAGATCTCTAAGCTTCTTAACTAAGGTAAAATGTATAGAAAAAACATATGGTTTACATGGTGTAACAATTAGGGAAATCATAAGAGAGTCTCATCTAGGATTGATAAATTATACTTCAATAAGAATAGATTTAAAATTCATCAAGAGAAGGATTATAAATCTATTAAGGTGCTCCCCTTAACCATCTCTAATCACCACCCCATTAAAATTTTTATTTTCCTAAACACTGATCTAGAGGTGAGTGCTTCAAAATGGAAAGGCTTGTATAAACTCAATATTTCCTACCTAGATAATCTTGACTAAAAATGGGATATATATTCTTCCTAGAGTATCGGTAACTTCATAGCTAACTCCTCCTCCAATCTAGATAAGTGGGATAAAAGCATGGAAACGTGTAAAAGTTTTACATGAACCTATGGCCAACATCAAGCCAAAATGAGAAGGAAAAAAACTCGTAATACCTAGGAAAATTTGTTTCTCTTTGAATATAGTTTGTATAATGATCCAAGTAATGCTCTCCTACTTGATGAGCTAACTATTCTAAAGCATGAGATTAGACAACACTTTATTTTTATCACCATAGGTGCTCAGGTTTATTTTAGATTGAACTAGCTCAAGCTGGGTGACAAAGGCTCTAAGTTATTTTTCAATTCCCTAAAAATGAAGTAGTGTAGAATCAAGATTATAATGATTGATTATGGTGGGTTTGTGACTAGTGATTTAGTTGAAGTTAAAAAGGTATTATTCTCATTTTACTTTGAGATATTCTCGTCTAATGGCTTGAGCCCTCAAAATGATTGTAACAAAGAGATATGTAATAATTGTATTCCTAAGAAAGTTTCCAGTGAACATGTTGTTTGGATTGATAGTGAAATATCCCTGGATGAGATAAAGGAAATAATTGATTCTATGAAAAATGATAAATCCCCAAAGTTTTGGTAGTTTTCCTATGGAATTTTATAAGTCTAATAAGCACTGTATTTCATTTGAATGTTTGTTGGTCTTTAGGAAATCTATTGAGATGGATATTTTGGGTCCTAAAATTAATAGAGGTGTTGTCAAGATTATCTTGAAAGATGGTGAACCTACCCTTGTTGACAATTGGAGACCAATCAGCTTTCTTAATGTCTTCTACAAAATCTTATAAAAGCTTCTAGCCAAGAGATTTTCTTCACTTCTACCCTTGATGGTCTCAAAAACACAGACTAGGTTTGTTGAAGATATGTATATCCTTGAAATTTTTATTTCTAGTTGGGAGGGAATGAATTGGACTCATGATTTTAGTCAAGACATTGGTATGACATTAGTTGATTTTGAAAAAACCTATGATAGAATTGAGTGGCCTTTTATTGACTTAAAGCTAAAAGCCTTTGGGGTTCAAGATAAATTTTGAAGAATGGTAAATTTTTTCTTTAAGGACACCTCTATTATCATTGAAGTAAATATCGATCTAACAAAATTGATTAAACTTCAAAGGTCCATTATGAAAGGTTTCCCTCTTACCCCTTTCTTATTTGTTTTTATGGTTGAAGCCCTTTAATATCTATTGAGAAATTCCTCTATTGGTCCACCGATTAGAGGTATCTCTCTACATAAAGGTTCTAAACTGATAGTGTTCTATTTGTAGACAACATTATGTTATTTTCTAAGATTGAGAAGGATAATCTTCAACAGGTGGCTAAAAGGCTTGATATTTATTTCTTTTCATCTAGGTCTAAAGTGGCTCCACATAAATCATGTATGATGGGATGGGAAAAGAATATGTTGGATTGTTTGTGTGAGTTTGGGTGGGTATAGAAGGGCCCTAATTAGTTGGTCAAATATTTGGGTATTCCTTTTTCCTTATCACCTTCTTCAAAATATATGTGGGATTGGTTGTATTTCAAAATTAAAAACAAAATTAGTAAGTGGAAAGGCCACCTTCTTACTCTTCCGGTTAGGATTCAATTATGTCTAAAAATTCTCTCCTCATACAACATTTATTATACACCCTATTGGAATTTTAACAAGACCTAGATTAATGTTTTGTATAGAATCACCAAGAATTTTATTTGGTCTTATGGTAAGCCCCAATCTATATATTTTTTGGCCCAAGCCCTATCTATCTAGGCCCTTTAACCTAACCTATAGTTCTCTATATAGGGGTCAGTTGAGTGGGGTCCCCAATATAAATCCCATTAAACTCTATAGGGTGGCATGGTATATAGTTTCATTAGAACCCCTTATATATCTTATCTTATCAGAGGGGGGGCTTGTATCTATATAGAGAGATGGGGATTTAGGTAAGGATTAGGGTAAGGAATAGGATATGGGGTACCCCATATAGGGGTAGGGGAATAGAATTTTTATGACCAAAGTTGATCACTAGCACTATTGTACCACTGTTCTACTCTCCCACCCCCATCTCCCCTCTCTATCTATATCTTATCTATCCATTTGGGAGTGCCCCTATCCCTATCTAATTCTATGGGATCTAACTAGATACTAGTTGAGAGTTAGTCTATATATATGTCTCAATGAAATGGATCAAGTGCTAATTCTAGATAGGGTGGCCCCCCTCTCTCTGTATGGATTTACTATGTGGATAAGGCACCTCACCGCCATATATATCTTAAATTGATATTTAATAGCTAAACTATATCTAAGGGTAATAAAAAAATGCATGATGTGGCATGGAATGTTTGTTGTGTGCCTAAAAAATTTGGGGGTCTTGGGTTGAAAGACCTTAGGCTCTAAGGTATTACCCTAGAAATCAAATAGATCATTAGGGATTTGAAAGGTGATGATCCTTAGAATTTATTGATTATAATTAATATTCTAAGGGGCTTCCTAAAAGGTAAACTAAATTGGAAAGGGTTTCATATTTTTTTCTTTTGGTGGGCTCATTCTTGGTTTAAGTTGAAAGCTTGCTGATTTTATAATCTATGTGGAAGGATTAAGATCTTGTGAAACACCTTATCAATATGCATCATGTGTTTAGTGGTCTAAGATCAAGGCTCTAGGGGTATAGGTATTTGTGGTGGAACTTTACTATGAATAGAAGGCCCCTTGCCTTAACTATAGGTTGCTCAGCCTTTATTTAGTTCTCCAAGGGTTTAAATTTCTTGAAGGATCTTTTTTCCTTTAATGGTTGGGCTTCATGGGTGTAACTCAAAGAGATATTACATGTGCCTTCAACTCAGAGAAGGAACTTCACTCTATTAACTAAGGCTATTCAGTCAACCAAATGAATTTTTGTTTTTTATAAGGAAGATTATTTTTGGGATAATTTTAAATGGATTAAATGCTTTCCTTTTTTTGAATACACCACCAAAATTCTATATGATAAACTTTATTTTTCCAAAAGCCACTACCTTAGCCTTAACCATTTGTGGCATGTTTGTGATGCTTTTTATAGTTGGTTGTTTAAATTTTGGTTTATTTTGGCTTCCTACCTTGAAGCTAAAAATCATTTTTTAGGTGGTTGCTTTTATATGAGAAACTTGTTGTTGGGTCATTTATTTCAAAACTTAGGTTTGGACTTCCCCATTTTTTGTTGTGTAGTGAGTTAGAAACTATTGAACACCTTTTTCTCAATTATCCATTTGCTACCAAAATTTGGAATAGTTGTCTTAAAATTTAGAACTTTTTATTTGGATGTGATATTTCATGTATTAATGTTGATTTTGGGTATGTTTGTTCCAAGAAAAAATTTCATAAGTTTGTTCATAAATGTTGGCTTGTCTTTTCTACTGAGATCTTATGGTTTATTTAGAAGCAAAGGAATTTGGAATTTTTTCAATCCACAACCAAATTTATTACTAACTTCAATCTTTAATTTACCACTAGTTTTATTTCTTGAAAGATTTTATTGTGGCTGAAAAGTCTTCAAAGCGAGTTGGAAAAATTCTTGAGAACTAGAATGTTGAAAATTGTAAACACCCTAATTTGGTTAAGCAACCAAAAGTATTATGTCTTTTGTTTTTATTTCATATGAAGGTATTATTGATGATTAAATCCATTATTTTCATGGTAATTTTGATTCTTTGTATCTTTATTTTATCTTATTTTCCTTATTTATGATACTCCCAACATTCACAAGTCACATTTTCCTAGTCATAGGGGCCACTAGCCTGTCTTACATGATTTTAGCTCTATTTTATGCCTTAGGACACTAGTAAAAATTTTAGGATATTATCAATACATGGTACTAGTGTCCACTTATGGCTCTAGTGTCCAATAGGCCCTTTCTCCCATGTTTAAGTCATAACCCCTCTATGAGCCTTCTCTTATGTTTTTTATCCCTCTTTTTATGACTTGTCAACCAATGAACAAGTTTTTATATTCAAAATAAAGATTATTCCATATAAATATCCTCACAAGTAATTTTACATATATCACTTACTATTTTGGCACATATTTACATAAAATGAATCAATAGTATAACTCAATACTCTACATACTACTCATTCATCACACATAAACATTGCATGATTATCAAAGAAGGGCCTAAGAGAAAATAAGTCTAGCATACTATGAAAATTTATAGTGCATGTCTTCTATAGGATAACTACATGCAATATAAGACCCATATCATTGGGGTTAATGTAGGTAGCATCCAGGATAATAGGGGTTTTTCTCCATGCAATTGTAACACCTAACAACCTATTTTTTCCTTCTCTTTTTGCATTTGATATATATATATATATATATATATATATATATATATATATATATATATATATATATATATATATAATTTCATATGTGCAAGTATTCATTAGGTTTTTTTAGGATATTTAGCTAAAATAGTGATATAGACAAGCTCTCAAATGACACATAACCACTTATAAGACCTCCAAAACCTCTCATAACTTCCCTGAAAGTTTTAGAAATTTTCTATAATGACATTAACACTAAGATTGGATACTAGTGCCACATGGTGTTATTATATTGATGGGGGTGCTACTATCCTAAGCTATATTTCAACAAATAATCAAAATACAAAAGTTTACTACATGTCTATTTAGTCATTCCCAGTACTTTGATTTGTATAAAAATACTCTTATCTCTATATAATTTTCTTTTTTCCTCTCACTTGTTATTTTGGGAAAGTTCAATTAAATCAATAATTTCAAATTTTTATCCCAAATTAGCAATATCTTTAGCCCTTTAACTACATAATATTTACACTAGTAAAAGCCTAAAATGTTAAAACATTTGGTAAACTCGACTTACTTTGAATATGTCTTAAAACACTAGTTTTCCTTAGGGTTTACCTTAAAATTTTATGCATTAAATTAGGTCTGTGAAATTTTATTTTTATGATTTTTTGGCATAACCTAACTAATTTAATCAATCTTACATCAAGGTTTCATTTATTTAATGTAATTTAAATTTTTGCAACACAACCCTAGATCCACATACTAGGTCCCAATACATATAAATACTAGAAATTAGGGTTTTCATTACAAATCCTATTTCCTATTACACACTTTGTTCAAAAATACTCAACTTGCACATATACTTATGCTATATTATATTCTACCTCTTTATGGGCTTGTTATTTATTATTTACATTAACTTATTTGGAAAATTTAAAATGGCATATTAAAAGTCTTCTACCCCTCACCCATTTTATGCACTTTTGAATTTATCTCATGATTATAAAAATGAATGGACTAATTCAAAAGATTGTAAATTAGAGCATAATAATGAATTCATTTATAATTATTATGATGATTATTTTTTTAATGATGGATATGAGGATTACTATGAGCATGCCAATGAAAATGAACATGAGAATATATTATATACATCATCTTCTCTTTACTCTCAATATTCTCTTACTCCTCAAAATCAAGCTAACAATATAATTCTAAATGAACCTCTTATTTGTAATGTTTTATTCCAATGTGATCATATATTTTCAACTACTTTTACTACCTCACTATTCAAATTAAATAAATATAAGTACAATACACAAAAGCCACTTTTTCATGATTAAAGTAAAGTAGATAGTAATAATACATCTTATTTACCTTTCTCAGTTAAATTTTAAAAAGCAAGTACCAATTATATTACACCTTTTATAAATGCACAAACTAAGGTAGATGAAATCATTTTATCACCTTCCTTCCAATTCCAATCTCAATGCAATAATTATGTACAACACATTGATAATTCAAATGTATCTTACTCTTATTTTATTTGTCATGATATTCAAAAAGACAACATGATTACTACTTCTTCTACTGTTGATTACAAAATTGAAAGTGATAATCATGATTGAATTATACACCTAGATATTGAACAAATTCATTGCATTACACCTACATATGATGACACATTGCATAGTATTAAAAAGTTAAAATATTCCCCCCCTCTCTCTCTTAATGAACATGTGTATGATATGTATTCTACTCTTACTTATACAAATGAATTAAATTCTAATTTTGATGAACTATGGGATAATGATGATTATTGTGATTATAATGAAGATGACATAGAATATAAACCTTCTATTTGTTCTCCTATCTCACCTATCTCTCTTATTCAAATAAACACTAGGTCATATGTAAAAATCACACACACACACACACACACACACACACACACACACACACACACACACACACACACACACACACACATTCGTATGTTCATAATTTACATTTACTTAAGAGTAAAGTACTTTCTACTCAAGTAGTATGTGATACTTCTTTATAACTTAACAATATAAGAAATAACAATGAATCTCCCTCAACCCCCCTTGCTATAGTATAACCTATTTATCAAACTAACCTAAATGAGGGTGATAACTGATTTCCATCTAACTAGGTCCTAGCTATCACACCTCTAAAGGTTATTGAGAGTAAACCAACCCTCTCTAAAAAATATTTCCACTATAATTTACCAATGGCTAAGATAAATAACAAAATTCAAGCATTAAATGAACCACTTGATCATGATAATATACCTTCACAAGTATTAATTTATTTGATGCATGTTTTGGGTTATTTTCAATAATAATTACACCATCTCACTTTGGAGAACAAAGCATACCAATCTTGAGCCAATGCCAATATAATACATGGAAACCCTATTCTATGTAGAATCTCAACTACAAGGTTGTCACAATTTTTAGATACCAATATTACCTATATTTTATGGGCATAGTGACCCATACTTACACCTTTAGGATTATGAGAAAGCTATGGCCCATATTTAAAATAAGTTGACTCTACTATAATTGTTTCTAGATTCCTTAGATGGGGAAACATTAAATTGGTTCCAACATATATTCCGTAGTGGGTCCCTACACATATATGAGGAGATAGAGATAGTCTTTCTCAGGAATTACATACATAATAAGGGACCTCTAGTCACACATGAGAGGTTACCTTCATTACATTAAGGTGAGACAAATCCAACACTTGAATACATTCTAAGGTTCAAATCTTGTTTGCATCAACTGATTTATCAATCGACAAATTTATAAGTACAATGCATCTTTGACAGAAGTTGAATTTATCCTATTAAGAAGAGATTATTATATCAAACATCAAAATCATTATGGCATCTATGTAATGTAGCTATAATGTTATAGGTAGAATTGGGATTATTAGTTACATAGTTAGAGGTACTCAATAAGGGTAAATGGCCACTCTATAATTCACCTTCTATAGTGATCAAAACATAGGATATACATAAAGGGGTTATATAGTTTTTAGATAAGGCTAGGCCTCATGACATTTTACTTAAACTATTAGATATGGGGATGATCAAATTTCATTATACTAATCATCCACCACACCATTTGCACTAGGTACCACATAAGCCATATTTCCATTTTCACAAGATAAATGGACATTTAGATGATCATTCTTATGCACTTTGAGCTTTCATTGACTAGTATGTTACTCGAGGCATCATAGAATTTACATAAGGGGAGCCAATATCTCACTCTCCATACTCTCCTAGATCACATTCTTCTATGATGGAGTCATCCTAGGATGTTCCTTAAAAGAACCATTGGTTACTCCTCATAAAAGACCTATGAATTCTAAGACACCTATTTATGAGTATTCTCATACACCATAATTTTAGTAGCAATGGAAACTAGTTCACATAGATCAAAATGTAACTCTAGTGCATACACCAATCAAGATATATAGAAATAACTACAAATATCAAAATGCATATCCAGTGTGTACACCAATCAAGATATATGGGAACAAATAAAAAATTAAGGGCACATTTTTAGTTCAAAAACCAATAAAGATATTTGGGAATAATTATAGAGATCTAAGTACATCTCCAATTCATACACCAATCAAGATATTTTTTTAGAAACCATATAACTTAGAGTGAAGTTTCAACAATTCAACCAATCAAAAATTTTGCACCAGAGTTTACACATGTACACACTAGTAGTGCATCACATGCAACTCCAGTTTTAGAATCTCCTTCTACACTGACACAACATGAGAAGTATGGTCATTGGTTTCCCATACCATTTGGGTTCAGCTAGGGCATATTATTTTCACATGATATACATGCATAAATATAAAAAAATACCAAAATAAACATATACCAATAAATAAAAAATCCTAATCCACTACACATGTCTAAATGTTTATAACCACATAAAAATATCATCATTTCAAAAAATCAAACCAATTAAACACATATCAACACATACAATCTAACAAGACCCATTTACCAATACATAGTGCCAACTTAAATAATAAACATGCACATATATAATTTAAAATATAGTTTCAATACAAATATAGTCCATCACTCAATGATGTAGACATGACTAATGGGACCATATCCCTCACTCTCACTCTTGGATATATCAAATCTATAACTAGAGGCCCCACTATCTCTATGTAACCTAGATCGATGACTCTATCTACTCTCTTTCTCTCAAAATATTTGCCCAATTAATCCATACACTTGGCATGATCTCAATAAAGATGTATGTATTCATCTAATATTAAACTACTAACCCCACTTAGAGCATCATGTGTGGTCATGGTACACCTATGTAACTTAGCAAGTGCCTCATCTCTATCTATCATCACTTACTTGTATGCCATATTAGCTATCATAACTTGATCAAATAGATAGGTGTGCATTATTTCCACATTGATGTCCCTCTCCACCGATCCATCCTCCATAGAATCATAAAAAATATACCATGTAAACTCATGAAGTGCCAACTCAATGGTGATATCCTAGTACTCATCATCCCCTAAACCTGTATATATCCACATATTTCATAAAATTATTCATCACATAAATACATAATCAAATTTATACAAAGTATACAAACATATTATATTAACTTACCATCAATATCCCTTAGAGGCTCTACATCCAATACTTCCTCTACAATCATCCCACCTCTCAAAAATAGATGTGCCCATATATGGTCACTTCACTAGGATATGTAGGCCTCAATCACTCCCACATCATCTATATCTAGTATAATAATATCAAGGTTCCACTCTATCAATGAAATAATAGATAACTTAGTAATATATGGCCTTGGCATACTACCTAGCCTTGCAGGAGCACGAGAAATCCTCAACCATATCATGGGTGTTGAGGGCACATCCTGCACCACACCAAATTGTCATGTGACTTGATCATACATAAATCACTCATATATGTTGACCCAATGGTCATGTATCTAAAAACTCACTTGAATCTACCTTAGTTTAGTACTATCTTTAGGTTACCCCTTATAGTCTTTCTAGGGTCTCTAGATAATATCCCCTACTATCAAACTATCTAAGAACTATCAACACTACATAGTACACCTCTTAGGTGTATGATCCATACCTATCTATATATTTAAAGATAACTATGCATGAGCCCAACCATCTTGTGCACATGCCACTATCCTATTCATATCTATATGCTCATATGCCCAATAATGTAACAATGTTGATGTTATGATCCGTCCACTACACATCTCCTATGTAAAATGATATAGATCCCTATACAGTTGAGTTAGCATCATATGATCCCAATAATACACTATATCATGTTCCTTGATATCCTACACTATCTTGTGCACCCTATAGGATTTCAAAACCCCACTCCTATCTATAGCCATAAATGAAAATATAAAAATGGCTAGGAACTTTCAAAATAAAAAATCTCGATAGTCACAATAAATGTAACAACCCTTTTGGGTTAGACATATAATTAAATGATTTTTTTAATTAAATATATATACCATAAATAGATTACACCTGAGAATATAAATATAGATCACATATATATTCAAGTGATAACATTAAGTACACACAATACATTATAGATCTCTAATGTCATGAAATGCTACATAAAATGAATATAGAAAGTAATATAACAATTCATCCATGATTGATACAAATTTACAATATCCACTACCAACATATAATAATAAGTAATTATAATTATTCATGAAAATACTCAATAATAATATTCAATCCAGTTCTATGTACATAATTTAGATACCTAGCTCTTCAAAGAATGAGTTCCTTAGACTCTCTAGTATCTATGGTAATCTCAAGTGTCATCTCAATAGTAGTATTATTGTGGGGAGGAAGAACATCATTCAAGTGATTTACCACATCAACCAAATACCAATGATCCCCCTCACTAATCCCATTAGGGAATGGCCCTCCCTTCATAGATGGGTAGATAGTGATGGTGCAAAAATCTAGAGAGACTAGCAAGTACCTGTGTGTTGTATGATTCTAAACTAAACATGTAGTGTATCATAGAAATATATTTTTATTTAAAGATATCACATTAACATGTGAACCATACTCATGTAATGATAATGTTTCACTAAACATACTTTGGCCCAAAGCTTTACAAATAATAAATGATAATGATCTAGATCAATCAATTCCATACACACCACTTGATCAAACTACCTTCATCTAACATCACAATGCCAATAATCCAATGATGTCTATCTCAGTCATTACTCTATATTATCAATGAAAATTGGTCAAATACAATTCAAACACAAGATTTGTAAACTTACATCCTATTATCAAATGCATCACATGACATGCTATACATATGAGTGATAACAACATGTATTAATTTTGTCTAATATATGAATGAATCTTCCATTATATTCTATCCCATACTAGAAATAATTATTAAAAATATACTAATTCAGTAAACATAAAATTTAACTATACAATTTAACAATATAATTGGTTTCCAATTATTTACACCTGATGACATCGCATACTACCATAGTCTAATGTTCTAAGACTTAACTACTAGTTTTTCATAACCAATCATACAATGTAGTATCAAATACACAAAAACACAAGTGTTACATAAGTAAATGTATATAATATAGCAAGTTATTATTACATGGAAAATAATAACATAACAATACAACATTAGCTAAACTCTCAAGTTTTCATGCACACAAATACAAGTCTTACCAACTATAATAACACACACTATCTAAAGAAATATACAACATGTATACAATTAAACAATCAGATGTAAATTGAGTTTGGATATAGTCACTATAGTAAGTACCATTTAGGTACAACATAATTTTCCACTGTATTACTCTATGATATCCCATACTATCATAGGTTCCAAACTACATAACATCATATAAACCAAACTTATGATTTTCAAGACTCAACTAGATTACGTAGATAACAACAAGTATACAATAACAATTATATGACTTGGGTATACTGCATACCAATAACATGTATCACAATGCACCACTATACATTAAGTATAAAAAAAATTATAATAAAACACTTATAGTATGTACTGCACACAGGTATCCCCTACTAAATACATATAAAAATAATCATTCATATTATTATTAATGAGTCAAATAAACTCATTATCCTATTGACTCATTTGATTTTAGGAGACTAATCTAAGGGCTATAGCTTCCTGATTCTTAGGTAATTTAATGACTTAATGTAATTATCTAAAGAGCTACCAATACAAGCACTTGTGCATCCTAATGTGCTCCACATGAAGGTATTCTAATGCTATGCGACTCCTAACCCATGGTTTAGTGTTCTAATCATAACTACTAGGCATAATAATCAAATCATGAAGTAGTTTTAAACACATAAATAACACTCACTATAATAATAACCCAGAACATTATTTTTCTTGAAAATACAAGACATCCAATTTCATAGTTAGTTTACTTTTAGGGGTTAATAAGCAATCAATTTGTTGAAAAACTAAATCATTCCTTTCATTTTTTCCAGCTAATATTTCACCCAAGAATAATAGCTAAGTAATCCACTCCATATTTCTAATTATGCAAGGAGTCATGACCACATAACTCAATATATTTCCAAACTCAAGGTAACTATTTTCTATATAATAAAAGATTTAAAGGCTCCAAAAGGTTTTACTCACAAAAGAGAGTAGCTAAGTTCAATCGTTCAACTCATATGATTCACCCACTCTATACTTGACAATAACTAATTAATTAGTCAAGTTATAGGAATTGGAATATTCCATAATTGTTTTATATCCTAAGTGATATATTTAGTCTAGTTAAATATATATGTCTAATTTAATATTAGTAAAATTCATATATACTCTAACAAAATATATATCTAAACATATAGACCATATTTTGTACTAGGTTAATGACCAAACCCAATGGTAAAATATTTTATCAAATAAGAATAAATATTTACTATGGTAAAACTTTTAGTGGGTATATTATAAGGAGTTATTGGTAACCTAACCCATGTTACCACATATATTAATACTATATATATCCACCTTTATGTTCATCCACTATCACCATTGATTAGCTATTAATGGTAATCTATGCTTGATATTGGGTACAACATTATATATTAAATATCCAATTTCTACTATAAAATTACATTACCAAGTTATACTTGCTCCAATAATAAAATAAAAGTATTAATAACCAAGTGTAAAAATATGTCCATTAACCAATCATAAATTATTAACCACATATGGGTATCCCTCTACCCCTCCCATTAATTCAAAATAATGTAAAATCAGATATGCAATGGCCAATTTTTAATGAAACTTATGAATAAATGGAAAATGTAGGAAATAGACATGAAATGGCCCTCACCCCAAAAAGAAAAATGACCATAGCATATATACATTGTGTGTGTGTGTGTGTGTGTGTGTGTGTGTGTGTGTGTGTGTGTGTGTGTGTGTGTGTGTGTGTGTGTGTGTGTGTGTGTGTGTGTGTGTGTGATTTCTAGATGTGGAGATAGACATATATTATAATCAATTCAAAATGTAGGGGCTTTCTAAGTGTGTTGAAATCCTTGATTGAAATGGTTTGCAGTTATACTTGAATTGGAACAATTGAGATAAAATAATGGTGGTGGTGTTACTCTTGGGCTGAGTTAAAGAAAATAAAATAATGGACCTGATATGGCAACAACATTAATGATGTTGGATAAAAGTCTGCTTTGGGAGGTTTGAAACTTGGATGTGGTGATAACAAGGATTGCATGAAGGAAAAGAAGAAGGTGAAGATAAATGGCATAGTGCAAAAGAGAGCTACAGAGAGGGTTTGAAGACTTAGATTGAAAAAATAATTTGATGCCTCAGTTAACAAGTAGAAAAAGATGCCAAAGTGGGTCTATTTGCTTCACTATTAAAAAAACCAAATCACCCCATTATTTTTGCATTAACTTTTAGTTGAATATATTATATATTGGGTTGTTAATTAAATATCAGGTATAATACTTATTATACTTTTATTTATACACATGTTGCCATCATTTTACGGTGTCAATATTAATACTAAAAATATATGTGAATAAATATTTTAATTATTTAACTGATTGAAAAGAATAATAGGTTGATGTCCTTTATGATGCTAAGTTTGCTTAGTTGGACTAGAATTTATGATGTCTTCCATTATATATTTTATTTGGAGGTTATGTTAGTCATACGACACTTAGTTTATGAAAGATTTTTGTTAAAGTTAAACAAGCATAGATGGTCAACGTCACCAAAATAAATTCTATTTTATATAATCAATCCAAAGCATGTAAAAATTTAACACTAAAGGATATATTCCCTAAGATTAGCTAAGTTACCACTATTTTACATAACTATCAGATTTCATCTATTCATAATATGATGTTCTAACTTGGTAGTGGCTCAAGGTTGGAAAATAAGTGGCTGGTTCTCTAGCTTAATATGTTCATAATATTTATGATGCATCACTTTATACGGTGCTTTAATATTATTAAATATATTACACCAATTATTTGTATTGTTAACCTTAATATTTATACAAAGTACAACACAATACAATGCTTTACTAAATAGATATCACTTTCATTACTATGGTGTATACCTACTTAGAATTGGACAAGTATTACTTTGTTTTTTTTTCTCCTTCTATATTTAGTGTATAATGCCTCATAGATTAAATTTGATTCAAGAACATGATATCTTCTAATCAAATTCAATTTTATAATGATTTATATCACTTGAGTTTTAATATTATTATCAATAATTTAATTATATTATCCCCTCATAGTTAAGATCAACAAAACATGAATTTAAAGACATCACCTACTGATAAATTTCATCTATTGATTTTATGTGCCTTTTTTCCTCAACACTGTGCCCTTTCTTCTTGCTTTTCTAATGCCCAAGTTGTCCCAAATCTCTTTCAAGTCACTTCTTAAATAGAGAAAAATATGCTTATTTTTTTCTTCCAGCCTTTTGTTTTTATTTTTATTTTTATTTTTGTTTTACTATTTTTATTAATTTTAGGCTATTTTAATTATTTTTCTATTTTCTTAGATTTTAAATTATTTTTCTATTTTTAATGTTTTTAAAGCAAAATAATTTCCTTTTTATTTTAATTATGAAATTATATTTTAATATTTTACCATTTTAGAATTTAATCATATTTTGGTAATTTAAAGGAAAATAATAAATAATAATCCAAATTTTAATTTTAATTTAATTAATATTGACCTCTAAAATAATAATGACTTATTAAGCTAACCACACAAGGGACTCTTATTCCTATTGCATACATACTTAAACAACCATAGAAATAAGTAATTTAAACAATCATTTTTTAATGCATTCTAACATGACTAATTATCATAATGTGTGTAGGGTTTCGCTAGCTCTATGTCGACCAGTGATGTCTTCATCTACACCACCCTCTTTGTTGATGCTCTCCCTCTAACATGTTTGAAGGAATAATTCTCCTATGCCCACCTCATAACACATAAGTAGTTAGGCTATATCACATGATAATCAAAAGCAATAATATGTAATTATAATAATTCATTAATATGCTTAAAAATGAGAATGCATACATAAACCAACTCATGCTAAGCAAATCATGAATGACCATTTAATTAAGCAACATATCAATATCCCAAAATAGCATAATCTCAAGCTTATTTAGAAAATATAGTCAACATCATATATATCTACCATAATCATCTATAAATAGTCAAATAGTTAGCTTAGCGATGAATCAAGATGTAACATCCTTCTCCCCTAAATCTAGTCATCATCTTGGATGATTGTTATTCAATGATAAGTTCTCAATTAATAACATTTCTTAGAAAAGTAGTAATATGATATACAATATCAAACTAAGCAAATAAATAAAAAATTACCTACATAACTCACCATAGTTTATTTAAATTTCACTATTATTGACATATTAGTCCCACAAGACCCTGCTCAATAATATTTCCTTTTATGCAAAGAAAGTTAGTGAGTATTGCATACTCTAACTGATTTTGTCATCACCACCTTGGGGTCCAAAATCATCAAGACATGCCTATAAATTATAGGACTGACCACTTATGTTACTTTTAAGGGTCCCACATATCTTATTGAAAGTTCACTGACTCCTCAAAACACATAAAATCATCATACAGGTCAAAGTAAATGACCAAGGAGAGTTTTAGAAAAAATTTCCAGCCCTCAACACATCTCTCTATCCTAGAGAGTGTTTTTATCATCCCAAATAAATGTAATTAGGTAATCTGGAAATAATAATATGTATATGTTAATACTATCTCTACTCTATGTAGCTTCAAATAAGTATAATGTGTCAATACTATCACTACTCCATAGAGCAACTGACAAGTATGTTGATAAATAGGAACGGTAAATATAAAGTATATAAAAATCATGGAATACTCATCCATATGGAATCTTTGTCCATTGTATACATGTGTATGGCCATATGACTAAATTTGATAATTTCTACCTATAAAATCTTGAATTCAATAAGTCCATCTATCAATCCACCTCAATATCAATAATTTGAGTTAATATGAGGCTAAGTAGGATACCATCTTATCACTTAGAACTAATTTTCCCAATTCACTACTCTTCCTTTAGGTCTCCATGACCTAATGATCTCTAAAATATGGATAATGTTTCAAAGAATCATAATTTTTATGCTATCATATCACAAAAAGCAAAGTTGTACGTTAAATGATTCTAGATGTATCTTTATACATATAAATGAACTCATATAATCAATCCATAATTGTATTAAAATACTACTAGTTAAACATACTAATGTCATATTTCATAGCTTAACTTATTTTATTATGCTCATGAATTAGAGGAAATAATGTTATATTAACATGATATCAAGAATCACACCATTCTTTTAACCTTATAAGGAAATAAATAAAACTATATTTTCTTTCTTGCTCAACTAGTACGCAATAAGTTAAAAGTTTATTCCAACCCCTAGATTTCCAAGATGTTCTGCACCTTCTATACCCTACTTGCTTCTGGTGAAAGGTATAAAAATATCTTTTCAAAATAATAGGCATTAAATAAAAGAGATTAATATCAATCTAGTCAATGGTGAATAACATCATAGTAATTATAATCATCTTATATAAAATTATATATATATATATATATATATATATATATATATATATAAGTTTTCCACTTCACATGGTCTAAAATCACAAGTAAAAATAAAGTAGTGACTCCAAAGAGTCTCAAGTGAAAAGTAGAGAACTATCATCTCAAAAACTCCTACATGCCTTCACTGGGTAAAAGAAAGACACCAAAACATAATGTTTCCAAACACTACCTACTTATTCAATCTTGTAAGTATGGTATCCCAATCTAATTTCATAACCGAGAGATATATATGCCATCATAAAGATTTGTCCATCCATCCAATCTTAGAAATCATCTTTTAGCAAGAGTATAAAACATTCTCCCATAATCTCTAAGGGAGCACAATCAAACAACATTCAAAACAAATTCCCATACTAAATCAACATCATACATAAAAGACTCCTTCCAACAACATCAAAACAATGTTGAAAGTGAATAAGATAATATCACCTCATCTCTAAACCAACTAAGAGGGATGACACCCCATATCTTAAGAGTGAAAATTCCATAAGTGAACTCCTAACACAAAGGAATTATCAAGCAATACATCAACACTCTACTAAGAATATTTTCACCACCCTAGGTGGTACTAAAAGAAAAAAATGGTCTTATAAGATTTTCCACTCTTGGGTTTATTAAATAAAAGACACAAAAACTAAAGCACATAAATTTAAGAGAAGCATCCCGAGCTTAATAACAATCAAAACAAAAAATAAAATGACAAGGTAATTTAATAATCAAGAAAAGATATAATCACTCTTAAGGTGTTTGATCTAAGTGATCAAACTATGGTAGAAAGTTTTTATCCATAATTCATGAACTATGCTATATACTTGACTACCCAAACCTGGAACACAAACATCACCAATGGGATAGTTGATAAACTGATCTCCTTGAAAACTCAAAGGAATATGAGTACTTTTAAAATACATATTAAATGTCCCACACATAATTTATGTATGTCATAAAACTCCAATAGTCACCAAGCCATATCAGAGAATCTATCAAATCTCAAAATTCTAGTCATGGTGTAACATGGTTCTACATTGAGAAACCACAAGTACAAATTTCAATGTAATACTTCATAATACTAGGTTCACACCGATGAATAAAAAGACATGAAAATGCTAATGGACTCATTAGGACCTAGAGTTAAAGCCATAGCTCTGATACCATATGTAAAAACACCACTAGGTTAGACATAAAATTATGTGATTTTTTTAAATTAAATATATATACCATAAATAGATTACACCCATGAATCTAAACAAAGATGACATATATATTCAAGTGATAATAGTAAGTACACACATTACACCATAGATCTCTAATGTCACAAAGATGCTACATAAAATGAAAATAGAAAGTAATATAACAACTCAGCCATGACTAATACAACTATACAATCTCCACTGCCAATATAAAATAATAAGTAATTATAATTTTTTATGACAATACTCAATAATAATATTCAATCTAATACTATGTACATAATTTATACGTGGCTCCCCAGAGCATGAGTACCCTAGACTCTCCAGTATCTATGGCAATCTCAAGTGTCATCTTAATATTCGTACTAATGTGGGGAAGAAAAGCATCATCTGAGTGCTTTACCACACCAACCATTGACTAATGATCCCCCATACTAATCCCATCAGGGAATGGCCCTCCTTTCATAGATGGGTAGATAGTGATGGTGTGGAAATCTAGAGACACTATCAAGTACATATGTGTTATATGATTCTAAACTAAACATGCAGTGTATCATAGAAATCCATTATATTATAAGATATCACACTAACATGTGAACCATACTCATGGAATAATAATGTCTCACTAAACATACTTTGGCCCAAAGCTTTACAAATAATAAATGATAATGATATAGATCAATCAATTCCATACACACCACTTGATCGAATTGCCTTCATCTAACATTATAATGCTAATAAGTCAGTGAAGTCTATCTCACTCCTTACTCTACATTATCAATGTAGATTGTTCAAATACAATTCAACCACAAGATTCATAAACTTACACCCTATTATCAAATGCATTACATGACACACTATACATAAGAGTAATAATAGCATACATTAAGTCTATCTAATATATGCATAAATCTTCCATTATATTCTATCCCATACTATAAATAATGATTACAAATATACCACTCGAGTAAACATATAATTTAATTATATAATTCAACAATATAATTGGTTTCCAATTATCTACACCCTATGCCATCCCATACTACCACATTCTAGTGTTCTAAGATTTACTACTAGTTTTTCATAATCAATCATATGATAGTCTCAAATACATGGAAACATAAGCATTATATAGGTAACTATATATAATATAAAAATTTATTATTCTAAAAAACACAATAACATACCAATACAACATTAGCTAAACTCCCAAGTTTGCATGCACACAAATACAAGTCTTTCCAACTATAATAGCACACACTATCCAAAGCAATAACCAACAATATACAATTAAACAATCAGATGTAAATTGAGTTTGGATATAATCACTATAGTAAGTACCACTCAGGTACAACTCAATTTTCCACTGTAGTACTCTATGATATCCCATACTATCATAGGTTCCCAACTACATAACAACATATAAACCAAACTTATAATTTTCAAGACTTAACTAACTCATGCAGATAATAACAAGTATAAAATAACAATTATACCACTTGAATGTATTGCATACCAAAAATATGCATCACATCACACCACTATACATTAAGTATAACAAATATTTATAATAATATACTTATATTGTGTACTACACATAATTATCCCCTACTGAATACATATTAAAAAAATCATTCATATTATTATTAGTGAGTCAGATAAACCCATTATCCTATTGAGTCATTTGCTTTTAAGAGATTAATCTAAGGGTTATAGCTTTCTAATTTTTAGATAATTTAATGACTTAATCCAATTGTCTAAAGAGCTACCAATGCAAGCACTTGCACATCCTAGTGTTCTCCACATGAAGGTATTCTAATTTTATGCAACTCCTAACCCATGGTTTAATGTTCTAATCATAACTACTAGGCATAGTAATCAAATCATGAAGTAGTTTTAAACACATAGATCACACTCATTATAATAATTACCCAAAAAATTATTTTTCTCAAAAACATAAGACATCCAGTTTCATAATTAGTTTACTTTTGGGGGTTAATAAGCAATCATTTTCTAAACAACTAAATCATTCATTTCATTTTTCCATTTACTATTTCACCTAAGAATAATAGCTAAGTAATCCACTCTAGATTTTTAGTTATGTAAGTAGTCATGAACACAAAACTCTACATTTCCAAACTCCAGGTAATGGTTTTCTATATAATAAAATATTTAAAGGCTCCACAAGGTTTTACTCACAAAAGATAGTATCTAAGTTCAATCGTTCAACTCGTATGATTCACCCACTCTATACTTGAAAATAACTAATTAATTATTCAAGTTTTAGGAATCAAAATATTCCATAATTGTTTATATCTAAGTGATATATATATAGTCTAGTTAAATATATATGTCAAGTTTAATATTAGCAAAATAAATAAATACTCTAATAGAATATATATCTAAACATATAAACCATGTTTTAAACTAGGTTAATGACCAAACCCAATGGTAAAATATTTTCTCAAATAAGAATGAATATTTACTATGGTAAAACTTTTGGTGGATATATTATAAGGAGCTATTGGTAATGTAACCCGTGTTACCACATATATTAATAATATATATATCCACCTTTATGTCCATCCACTATCACCATATATTAGTTGTTATAGGTAGTCTATGCTTGATATTGGGTACAACATTATATATTACATGTCCAATTTATACTATAAAATTACATTACCAATTTATACTTTCTCCAATCATAAAATAACATTATTACTAAACAATTGTAAAAAGATGTCCGCTAACCAATCATAAATTATTAACCAAGTGTGGGTATCCCTCTACCCTTCCCATCAATTCACAATAACACAAAATAAAATGTGCATTGGCCAATGTTTGATGAAAATTATGATGGAATTGAAAACACAAAAAATAGACATGAAATGGCCCTCACCCCAAAAAAAACATGACCATATCCATATATATATATATATATATATATATATATATATATATATATATATATATATATATATATATATATATATATATATATATATATATATATATATATATATATATATATATATATCATTCATAGACATGGAGATAGATGTAAATTGTAATCAGTTGAAAATGTAGGGGTTCTCTAAGTCTGTTGAAATCCTTAATTGAAATGGTTCATAGTTTTGCTTGAATAGGAATAACTAAGATAAAATAATGGTGGTAGTGTTGCTCTTGGGCTAAGTTAAAGAAAAGAATAGACTTGATATGGAAACAACATTAATGCTATTGGATAAAAGGTTACTTCAGAAGGTTCAAACCCTAGATGTGGTGATAACAACGATTTCATGATGGCAAAGAAGAAGGTGAAGATAAATGGCATAATGCATAAGAGGCAGTTGTAGAGAGGGTTTGAAGACTTAGATTGCAAAAATAAGTTGACACCTTAGTTATTGAGAAAAAAAAAGATGCCAAAGTGGGTCTATTCATTTAACTATTAAAAATAACCAAATCACCCCATTATATTTGCATTAAATTTTGGTTGAATATATTATATCTCAAGTTGTTAATTGAATATCAGGTATAATATTTATTATCTTTTTTATTTATACACATGCTGCCATCATTGTATGGTGTCAATATTAATATTGAAAATATATATGACTAAATATTTTAATTATTTAACTAGATGAAAATAATAATAGGGTGATGTCATTTATGATGCTAAGTTTTCTTGGTTGGACCAAAATTTATGATGTGTTCCATTATATATTTTATTTGGAGGCTATGCTAGCCGTATGGTGCTTAGTTTATGGAAGAGTTTTTTTAAGTTAAATAAGCATAGCTGGTCAGTGTCACCAAAACAAATTATGTATTATATAACCAATCCAAAGCATGTAAAAATTTGACACCAAAGGATATATTCCCTAAGACTAGCTAAGTCACCACTATTTTATAGAACTATTAGATTTCATTTATTCATTATACGATGTTCTAACTTGGTAGTGGCTCAAGGTTGGAAAATAAGTGATTGGTTCTTTGGATCAATATGTTCATAATATTTATGAAACATCACTTTATATGGTGCTTTAATATTAGTAAAAATATTACACTAGCTATTTTTATTGTTTAACTATAATACTTATACAAAGTACAATGCTTTACTAAATAGATAACACTTTCATTACTATGGTGTATACCTAATTAGAATTGGACAAGTATTACTTTGTTTTTTTCTCTTTCTATACTTATTTTATAATTCCTCATAGAGTAATTTAAATTCAAGACATGATGTCTTCTGATAAAATCCAATTTTATAATGATTTCTATCACTTGAGTTTTGATATTATTATCAATAATTTAATAATATTATACCCTCATAGTTGAGATCAACAAAACATGAATTTAAAGACATCACCTACCAATAAATTTTTTATGTTGATCTTTTGTGCCTTTTCTCCTCAACGTCATGCCCTTTCTTCTTTCTTTTCCAATGCACAAGCTGTCCCAAATCTCTTTCAAGTCACTTCTTAAATACAGCAAAAGATGCTTATTTTTTTATTCCAACCTTTTATTTTTGTTTTTATTTTTATTTTATTATTTTTTATTGATTTTAGTCTATTTCAATTATTTTCCTATTTTTCTTACATTTTAAATTATTTTTCTATTTTTAATGTTTTTAAATCAAAACAATTTCTTTTTTATTTTAATTATGAAATTCTATTTTCATATTTAATCATTTTAGCATTTAATCATATTTTGGTAATTTAAAGGATAAATAATAAATAATAATCAAAATTTAAATTTTACTTTAATTAATTTTTACCTCTAAAATAATAATGACTTATTAGGCTAACCACACAAGGGACTCTTATTCCTATTGCATACATACTTAAGCAATCATAGAGATAAGCAATTTAAACAATCATTTTTAAATGCATTCTAACATGACCATTTATCATGGTGTGTATAGGGTTTCATTATCACTTTATCAACCAATGATGTCTCCATCTACACCACCCTCTCTGATGATGCTTGCCCTCTGGCATGTTTGAGGGAAGAATTCTCTTGTGTCCACCTCATAACACACATTTAGCTAGGCTATATCATATGATAATCATAATCAATAATACATAATTATAACAATTCATTAATATGATTAAAAATGAGAATTCATCCATAAACCAACTCATGCTAATCAAATCATGAATTATCATCTAATTAAGAAACATACTAATATCTTAAAATAGAATAATCTCAAGCTTATTTATAAAATATAGTCAACATCATGTGTATCTACCATAATCATCTATAAATAGTAAATAATTAGCTTAGTGAGGAATCAAGATGTAACAATCAAGGTCAATAATATGTCACTGAGACTCCCTACACAATGGGTCCCAACCTCCATGGCAAAGAAATATCTAGAAGCCCATTGTATGTCTTGAGCACTTGTATCCTTCTACAATATAGCTCACTACATAGATATTGGTAATTATAGAATATGGTACACATACTCTAGTGTAATAGTCATCTTCCTAGTTAGTAACTAGGGCATGCATGTATTTTCATCCTATATCTCACATAGTGTAGTCATCATATGCTTATCCTAGGGCATATGCTCTAAGAATGCAACATATCTCAAACCTACTCTCTCAAGCACATCCATCTCAGCATCTGCTAGAGGTAGACCCTTCAAGGTATCCATCATTCATCCAATGCAAAAATCTCTCATGTAGGCATCAAATTACAAGAACACAACCAAATCAAACATTAGCAAAGCAAAATTAAAACCAATAGACAAAAACACACTTTAATAACCAGTTAACTATGATTATCATCACATCTCAAGGCTGTTGGACACTAGCATTGCATATTGGATAATAGTGTTGGATAGTAGTGCTACCTCTTAAACACTAGTGCCAAGTCCTAGATAGTAGCACCCAAAATTAGACACTATCACTATTCTTTGTAAAACACAACCTAAATTGGTTCATTTTCAATAAAAATAGTAAAATAGATAACATACATAACAAAAATAGGAAATATTTTGGGTTTCTTACCAAGTGAACTTCCTCCCCAACCAAAATCTATGCTTCAACCTCATCATATCATGTCAATCTAGCTCCTTATCTCCTTGGCATATTTCTCTCACTTAGACAAATAATTGCTTTAACTCAAATGCTCCAAAAAAAATTCTAAATTAATCAAATGACCTACTTAAGTCATACTTACCCAATACCACCTTATTAAGGTTAACATTGTCCTCTAATTTCACCGACTATTACAAATCCCTTAATATCACCATATCTCAAGAACTGTAGCTCTGATTTGTAAATAATTTCTTGTACATGGGACTTGAAATTGATGTGTAAATGTCTCATATTGTTTAAACCAATCTTATAGTCACTTTCAAATCTACAAAGTGACAAAAAAAAATATCACTATAGTTATAATCACAATAGATAAAACATCTATCCAATTACACATTCAATTATCAACTCTATCATAATAAATACATTATTCAAAATTAAAAAAACATTACACCTACTAATTAACACTAGTTTAAATGATCATTAACACTTTTGGTTACATATCCTCACCATAGTCTTGGTTATCTCACCAAAATGGGGGCACATATGAATAGATTGCTTCAAAAATATAAAGTTTCATACAAATTTAGATACATAGGTATACATAGATATTCAGACTCATGGGTCCTTAGACATATAGATATATATTTACATAGGCATTTAGATATATAGACACAAGGGTTTACATAGGTTTTTAGATATACAAACACATAGGTTTATACAGGTATTCAAATTCATAGGTTTTCAAATATACAGATACACAAGTTCACATAGGTATTAAGTAATAAAATCTACATGCATACATACATACATATATACATACATACATACATACATACATATATATATATATATATATATATAGTTTTGACTTAGGTATACTAGTTCACTCATATATTCAAACATGAGCTACATTGTTCAGATATCAAGATTATGGGGCATGATGTAGAGTGCATGTCCTTGGTCCCCATTTTTAGATTATCAAGTTACACTTAGTATCATCACCAATATTTTCACTAGGTTTTCACCAATTTGGGTCATAGTAATATCTACAATAATTGATCCATATCATTCCACCAAACCTGGTTCACTTACTCAAATTTAGTCTACATATCAGAGTGGGGGAAGTGAGCCTTATTTCTCCACACATTCAGTTTACATATTCAGATTCAGTATAGGGGACTCCACACCATGTGTCTCCCCTTCACATATTTCACACTATTTCCTATCCACTTTTCTATCCAAGAAGTGGGCCAAATATAGATTACATTCACATAGGTAAGTACAAGTACATGGTCCTCTTTCTCTTTTACTCTAGTACTTTCATTTCATTGAATTAATAAAATAAAAGTGGGGCAAATGTAAGCACCCTAATTTGGTCAAGTAACCATATGTATTATGTATTTTTTCTCTTTCACATGAAGGTATTAATGATGATTATAGTCCATGTTCACATGGTCATTTTGAGTCTTTTGATCTTTCTTATATCTTCTTTTCCTTATTTATGGTACTCCTAATAGTCACAAGTTACCTTTTCCTAATCCAAGGGGCCCCTAGCCTATCTTTCATAATTTTAGATATATTTTAGGCCTTAGGACACTAGCACCACTTTTAATACATTAGCACCACATGGATCCAGTGTCCACTTATGGATGTAGTGTCTAACAATCCCTTTTTCTCATGTTTGAGTTTTAACCCTTAATGAGCCTTCTATTTTGTTTTTTAATCCCTCTTTTTATGACATGTTGACTATCAAATAATTTATTATATTCAAAAAAAATTACATCTATATAAATATCCTCACAAGGAATTTTACATCTAACACTTATTATTTTAGCACATATTTACATAAAATCAATCAATAGTACAACTCAATACTCTAAACACTACTCAATCATCCTACCTATACATTACATATTTGATCAAATTAGGGCCTAAATGAAAATAATTCTATCATATCATGAAATTTGATGGTGCACATTCCCTAATGGAGAAATACATGCAATCTAAAACCCCTAACATTGGGGTTAGTGTAGGTAGCAGCTAGGATAATAGGGGTTCTATTATGCATGATTATAACATCCCACAACCTAGTTTTCCCTTCCCTTTTTGCATCTAATTTTTTTATTGTTTCATGTGTATAAGTATTCATTAGGGTTTTAGAGGAGATTCAACAAAAATAGTGACACATATAATCCCCTGAATGATATATAATTGCCTACAGGACCTCCAAAACCTATCGTAACTTTCTTGAGACTTTTAGATAGTCTCTACAAGAAGGAAATTAGTTATATAATTATAAAATGTCATCACATGGTGCTAATATCATTATGGGGGAACTAATATCCTAAGATGTATTTCAACATACAATCAGAAGATGAAAGGTTCCTACATGTTTATTCAGTCATTTCCAGTACCTTGATCTGCATAAAAGTATGTTTATCCCTAGATAAGTTCCTTTTCTCCTCCCACTTTTTATTTTGGGAAAGTTAAATTAAATCAATAATTTCTAATTTTTATCCTAGATTAATAACATAATTAACCCTTTAACTACATATGATTTACACTAGTAAAATCCTAAAAGGTTAAAACAAAAATATCTTCTAATTACTTGATAAATAGTGGGGGTTACCCAAAAATGACCTAGCCTCTTGATTGGATAATTTTTCATAGTAATGTTTTTGAAGTATAGGTTACAAAGCATGATTATTATCTTATAAAATATGCCTCATTTGAGTAGGATGATGATTTGGTTGCAGGTTGGGTAGGCTCTTTAGACTCTGATGAAAATGGCATAGTCACATAGATAGAGGATAATATAAATATTATCCATGCCCTTTGGGAGTATGGTAATGAGGAGGAGTTTATTTTTGGTGGGACTTATTTGGAGGTGGTAGAGGCTAGTGGGGTTTTTATGGGTTGTGAGGTATATCTTACTAATGTTGTTGTGAAGTTGAGGCCTACTAAATTTGTTAATGACAGTGATATTTTGGTTACTAGAAAGGAAATGAGATAGGATATTCTCAAAAGTATTGAATATTTTTATAAGTGAAACTTACTCTAAACTTGAAAAAGTTATTAAGGATGGGAGCGTAAAATACATTGAATATCTAGTGAATTATGTTAAAGTTTCAAACATGAAATAAATATTATGTAAAATTGAATATTTTCTCATTTCAATATAACACACTCAGAAGGGACCTATATTACTGGATAGCAACTTGGGACCTATGGTTGTTTTTTATGATGATGTTACTAGGTATGATAGCTTACATAATGATTATGGTCATAACTTAGTTAATTATCTAGTGGTTGTCCTTGGTGGCATGATTATTTTGGTTACTGTTGGTTTTGTGTTTCTACTAGTGCCACTATTTTGTCACCTTTTTTACATTGTAATAATGTTCTTATGATTTATTTTATGATGTATCTTATGGATTATTTGGTAGTTTTTTTATGTTTTTCATCTTTGGATGTATAGACTTTGTTGACTTTTTTTCAATAAATAAAAAAATAATATGCCAAAAATGGTAATAATTATTTGATATAGGTGAGTATGTTTTAAACCTTCTATTTTCTATATTAGGTGGAGAATTATTAAATTTGGAAAAAATCTATATTTTAAGAGATCTTAAAAGAGAATAAAAAGGTTTTATATTAGATACTTTATGACTTCACAGTCATACAAATTGAAATTATAGCTTTTGGAAAAAAGTTGTGTTCTTTTTAATTTTCCTCGATGTTTCAGATCACCACACATGATCTTTCCTCAAGAGAAAAGCATTTATAGTTTTGTAAATTTGAAGATACAATTTAGATGTTTATATGTTACATACTAATTATAATTTAAGTTAGTGGATTTTTAATGAGTCTAAGGACACTCAAATAGATTAGTTAGAAGTTAATGGATTTTAAATAATGTAAAATAGATCAGGGACAAAAAATAGGTTAGAGATTGAAAATGTTTTTTGGTGAATAGGGTAACATAAAATAGTTAATAGGATTACATATAGATAGGCATGGACTTTTGTATATGGTGTCATCACCTCTATACTTGGTGGGTAAAATGTCTTGACATCCATACAACCTTGTAGGATGGGATGTACTATAAAAATGTGCCCCAAGTGGATCATGATGGAATAAAGCTATAATGAATTGAAGATATATGGTCTGAAGATTTAGTGTCTTAAGACAAGACACTTGTATTCATTTGATAAAATTATTAGGGGACACATTTTTAATATTTTTCTAGTTTGTAATTTGAGAAAAGTCATTTTCATGTAGATTAAGAAAAGAGAATATGAAGTTGATAATTCACATAATAATATGAATTGTCCATATACATTGATTATCCATCTTAGTTGATAAAAGACTTAAGACACAAAACATTGAAATAAGAATTTATATCAGTGAATATATAACCCATGGCCTCTCAGCCATGGGAATGAGGATTTTAGAGATTTTAATGGAGATTACCATAGTTATTTTTGTTTCATCCTTCTCACTATGTTTTATATAATTTTAGTTTCATGGCTACATTTTTCATTTAATTGGGTCCTAAATTTAATAATTAGCATGCAAAATCTTTATTCTTTTACTCTAAAATCCTTGACAAGGTCAGTTGGGATATTTTAATCCAAATTAAGGTACCTAAGAAAGAAGCTCCCAATAAATCATACTTAAAATTACTAGTGTCCTAAACAAGGTTTCCTCTAAACCAACCAAGACATATGTTTCAATCAAGGAACATTTGGTAATTAGTGATTACATAAAAAGAAAATAATAAAATAATATTATGGTTGATGACACTATTGTTGGAATCCTAGGTTGTACCCTAGCTGAGTAAAGGGATTGTTCAGGTCCTCTTGCTCAAACCTAGTCCAACATGGGAAAGACCCTAGGCTATGGGTTACCTAATCTTGGGTCAGACCTCTACAGAAGGCCAACTTCCTTTTGGTTATATCACCTATATTGAACCTAAACTAGATTCTTGTTGGGGAAAAGGGGAAAATATTCACAATAGTACATAAAATCATGTAAAAATGAGGTGATGTACCAAATGTTTGATCCTTATACTTGCAAAAGACACAATATAGGACACTTTCAAGACTGATCAACATCACTTCATTCAGTATTTGATCAGATTACACATAAGTATTTCACAAAAAGGCATGGATTAGTTATAGATCTAGCATGGAAGGGTAGTCGTCCACTTCTAAACTGACCAACATACTATATATGCACTTAGAATGACCTCTGAGAACTACCAAAACACTTCATGAAGGTGAGAAAACTCAAATAGAGGCAATAAAATCATAGATTCACTTAACCACATCAATGAACTCATGAAACATACTTCAATTCAGCTTGAAAATAGAGGATTTTAGTCTTTTATTACATCAAATAGGTATTATAATGTAAATCTTGTTAGAGTCTAGTCATGCCAAAGAGGACAGATCTCTTTTAAGGCTTAGAATCTTATATTTATATCAGAATGAGATGAGAGAGATGGGTATCATGTGTAGAAGGATGGAAAAGGGAGCATAATGACCAAGATTACTAATCATTCTGGCATTGATGCCATTAGAAAATATCATAATGCCTAAGATTACTTCTAGAAGGTGGCCATAATAATTGTATCAATCTCTTTTAATCTATTTTTGGCCTATATTAATGCTACTTATAGCTACAATGGTGGGATCAAGTCATTTGAAAGCTAAAATCTAGGTTGAATTAGTTACAATAACTAGATCAATCGATTATGATCTTGTTCTAGCATTGATTTCTCCTTACTGGTTTGTCTTTGGTGTGTAAGAGTGGATAAAAGGGTTATAATCATGTTTCTAGCTTTGGCAAGGAACCCATTGAAACTGACATGTCTACCTCTATGGCCTCCCTTTAAAAAATTTGCTCTAGTTTAACCTTAACCATATTTGATCTCTATTTAAAGTCTCAAGGATTTGACTTATGATATTGACCCTTGATATTGATATGGGTTTCTGAAAATGTGTCACATGGTAGCTCTTCATTTGTTTTCAAGATCATACTGACTCTTTGACCCTATATGCATTGTCGATCTCCTTGGTTTGATTGAATGTGTGCCATCAATATATTTCCACTTGATCAAATATGCACTATTAATTTGTTAAGTCACTATGATCATGATATTTATCATCCATTCACTTGATGTCAAGATACTTTTAATTTTTGATTGATGCTCATCATCAATCTACTTTAGTACAATAGATCATGCACCAATAATCAGCTTAGACTTAGAGTATTTGTCATTCATTGTGCACCATTGGATATTCATATAAGCATAAAATATCTTACCACTTTTCATCCATGTTTTCAATCTTAGGATACATTGATCTTTTGACTATGATCTCACTATTGATCTTGACTATATGATTTAACGTGCTCCATTGGATCTTCCAGACCCATTGACAATGTTGATCACCCATTTACCATTGGCTCTAATATTAGCTTATGTGATTTAGACACTTTTCAACCACATGTTCATCCTTATAATATTTTAATTTAAATGGCTATTTCCTATAGTTTTAACTTGACATCTCCATGCACGTCCTATACTGTTGGTTTAACTTTGAAGCTTTATATCTTGAGATAGAAAAGACATCAAGATATGAAATTCTTAGAGGATGATCTAGGCATGAAATACATCATGTCCATATAATATTTTGGCTTGAGAGGATTTCTAAGTGAATCTATTAAATGTATAACCAACTTTCTTTATTTATTTGTGCATGATGTTTGATGATGACTTGATTCTTAAAGATCATCAAATTCACACATTAAGCTTGATTAAATTTTGTCAAAAGGATTGAAAATTCTATGAGATATCTTCTTGAATTCCATATTCTCTTTGTGACATTTAATCACTCTTAAATTAGGACCCTTCTTATATTCTTATTATGGATTAGGTTAATTTTGGTATGTAGGCCAAATTTGGCCAACATCTTTGGTGACTTAGCTAGGAAACATGCCTACTATGCTAGATAACTTAGACCATTGACATGACTCTTATATTCACCAATAATGATGAATATGATCCATGAATATAAGAAACCTTTTGACTTAAAAAGATAACAAATTCCATAAAAATAGGGAAGGAAATAAACAAAATAGGAAGCTAACTAAACAAATCAAAAGCAAACAAACTAATGTGTTAGGATAACACTTGGAGGAAAGCTAAAATAAACTATGTACAAGAAACTCAACCTTCCATAGTAATGTTTAAAGTTTATCCCATTAATTAGGATAGGAAGTTCTTTACCATCCATCCTTACAAGTTAGAAGGCATTATGGGATTTACAATTGGAGATTATATATGGACCATTCCAAAGAGAGTCAAACTTTGTATGCCTTCCTGGCTTAGCTCTGTCCTCATCCCACTTGAGGACCAAATCTCTTTCTTTGAAACTTCATGAAGAAGCTCTTTTTTCAAAGTCTCTCTTCACTTTTTCTTGATGGCTTTCTATGGCTAGCATGGACTAATGACTTATCTCTTCCATCTCCATAAGCTTAACATATATGATCTCTATTAGTTCATTCTCCAATAACTCAAGTTTATGCATTAGTTCTAGGGTAGAAAATTCAAGAGAAATATGCATTATTTATACCTTACCATATACCATCTTGAGGGGGAGTTGGATATTGACTTCTTGTATGTGATCCTATCAACCCACAGAGATGACTTCAATTTGATATGTAGTGACCTCTAATTATCTTCAATGGTCCTTCTTAGGATCTTCAATATGTTCTTATTAGTGAACTCAATAAGTCCATTGCCTTGGGGATAGTAGTTTGATAAAGTGATAAGAAAGAAACTATGTTGAGATACCCATTGGCTGATTTTAGACCCCATAAATGCCATAGCATTATCATAAATGATGGTTGAATAGACTCCAAATCTAGTAAGCAAACCTTCATAGAAATCTAGAACATTGGACTCATTTACTTCCTTCAATGTCACTAATTTTATCCATCTATTAAAGTAATATATGGAAATTAGTATCCATTTATTTATTGTACTTGAATCAGGGTTAATGAGACAAATAAATTCCAATCCTTATTAGACACAAGGCTGATCCACTACAATTGGTTGGAGAGGTAAGGCTGCAAGTTTTACCTTTCCAATAAACATAACACACTATCTACATTTCCTAATTCATACATGACAATCACCAAATATAATCAAACAATAATACCCACCTCTCATGATATTTTGGGTTGGGGTCCTTGATAAATAATTCCCTCTAACATGTCCATCATAGAACTCTTCAAGCAGTCTTTTTATTTGATGTGACTCAATGCATCTTAAAAACATGCCATTGATATATTTCTTGAACAAAACACCATCAATAAGAATAAATGGAATGGATTTAAATCTAAAATATATTATTTTTGAAGGAGTTAGGTGAGAGGGATAAATACCATCCTATAGATATCTTACCAAATCATGAGACCAGTTAGAAGATGAGGTATGATCATCTATAACTTCTTCATTAGTTGATACCATAACCACCTCATTGGCTTCTTGTAAGTCCTGAGATAGACTCTCAAAAATTCCTTTGCCTCTAATAATATTTGTAGCCTTGATATCCACATCATACTCCATTACCTTTGTTATCTAACTAGATCTTTTTTCATTTGTCTTTGTTTAAGAGAAACTCCTTGATACTTGGATGGACAACCATTAGGTGTATCTTATTGTTAGACAATAAGTATCTAAAATTATTGAGAGACCTTATAATATAAAGTACATTTTTTTTTTAAAGTACCTTATTTAAAACTCCTCCAAGCCTTGACTAGAAAAGGTTATTATCTGCTCCAAAACCTCATGATTCTACTACATAAGAATGCCTGAAATGGTGTCAATGTTAGCATAGGCATATAGAATGAAGTCCTTTGATAAATATGGATTCATGAGCATAGGATAAATATAAATGTATTTTTTAATTTCCTTAAAACTCTTTATTCCTTCCTTGGACTTGTTGAAGATCTAATTCTTCTTTAGCATTGATATAAGTGGCTTAGGTAAAGTGGAAAACTCTGAGATGTATCTTTTGATAAAATTGATCTCCCCTAAGAAACTTTATAAATATTTTTTGTGCTTGGGTAAGGAAAGTGAAATAATTGAAGCTATATTTTTATTATATATGCTTAAACCATGATTTAAAACTATATGTCTAAGGATCTTACCTTAATGAACTAAGAAGACATACTTTTGGGGATTCAGGGATACCCCAAATTACCTAAAACTTTCAAACACTTGCTCAAGGTGAACTATGTGATCACTTCCAACCTTTAAGAACACTATTATATCATCCAAATATAATATCATAGGGTTATTAATAAATCTCTATAATTCCATATCCATGGCTCTCTAAAAAATTTCTCTAGCATTGGATAAACCAAAGGGCATCTTTCTATATGACAATGTCCCCCACTTTGTGGTGAAGGTTGTCTTCAACTAGTCTTCCTTATTGATCAAAATATTATTGTAACCACTATAGCCATCTAACAATGAGAACCTTTCTGAACCTACAACTATCTATGAAATATGTTCTATAGATGGTAATGGATAGTGGTATTTAAGGGAAGCTTTGTTCAAGTCATGAAATTTAACACACAGTCTAATTTCACCATTATTTTTTCATACTAAAACAAATTTTTCCACCTAATTTGAGTGATTGATTGAAAATATAATATACAACTCAATGACCTTATGAATCTCAGCTCTCATCAAAGGCTCAATCTTAGAATTAATAGGCCTTTGTCTTTATCTTACTAGCTTAGTTTCATATTTTATCTCAATGGTGTGTTGATCTAGACTTGGGTAAAATCCTTTGAGATCACTATATTGACATGAAAATATATCAAAAAAACTTACACATAACTCAATGAAAGCTTCCTTCTCTAAATAAGTACATACCTTACCCAACTTTAGGTTTTTACCAGGTACAACTTCCACATTGGCATAATGTTGTTCCTTTATTGACAAAGATGATTTTTATTTCCTTAGCTCATCATCACCACTAAATATGTTTTCAAGTGTGACCAATCCCTTGGGAAAATTATATATTTTTAGTTGCATAATCTGATCACCATAATGTTACAAGTATTTTGATTGATTTCTTGAGGAAATCTCATCTTCTTATTTCAAGAATATGATAATTTTATTATCATATTCAAAAACTTTATAATTATCATTATTATATTGTAAAAAATGCCTTAAAATCACCTTAATGTGTGACTAGATATTTTCATTTCTTACATCAGCTAGGATACTAAATTGTGCCCTAGTGGTAGCCAACCTGTTTGTATGTTTGTTCTCATTTCTTGGTATTGCCTAAATGTTGAAGGCCTAAAATTATTCAAACAAGTCCCATACCCTATGTTTATAAGATTTAAGAAATGGTTTTTTTCATACATTAAGACCTATAATCTGGTGAACTACAAGTTCACTATCACCAAAGACTTGTAAAGCATTGATGTTCATCTTCCTAGCCCATTACAAACCATGAACTAGTACATCATATTCAACAACATTATTTGAAAAACCAAATTTAAAATTTATAGATGATAAACACCTTTGCTTTATTGGATAAATAAACATCATTCCAACCTTATTACCATGCTTATTCCTTGATCCATCAAAGTATAATTTCCAAAGACCATTAGTAGACTCATCATCCTTCATTGGGGTTAGAATTGGTGCATCTTTCTCATGGAGGCAATAAACACCAAGTCCTTATTATTAAATTAGATTATAAGGATCATATTAATGTGAGATAGATGCCCACTCATCAAGGAAAAAATCTAGAATCCCATCTAAAGGTGATTTAGTTTCCTCTACACTATCTTTTATCACCTCATTTGAGATGAGGCAATTGGTGTTCACAACACTTGGCATAAATGGTACCAAATAGAATTGTGCAATAGATTAAAAATATATGGTTACCTTGGTACCATACCTAGTCTTGAGCATCAAATATGTCAAATCAATTGATAATTATTCTCCAATATTTGAGGTAAAATCCCTTGATAGACACATGGAAAGATAGGGAAACAAGTCCACCACAACCACATCTTGCTGAATAGTAACATTAGGTCAAGCGTGTAGTGTCAAATTTAGATATTTTATGATGTATACTATCTTTTTTGGTGACCCATCTAGTTTAAATACTCCTTTAGTATTTGGTTCATAAACAAGACCAAGCTTATTTATAATTTACTTAGGCATGATAGTGATACTGGCTCCACTGTCCACCATACAGTTATGAACTAGACAGTCATCAACTATCAAAGAGAGGTATAAGGGAGGAGTTTTGTTTGTTTTTACATTAGTTTTATCCACCTTTTCCATTTTATGTGCCTATTGATCTTGATGCTTCATTAGCTGATTTGAATTAGCTAAGATAATACCTTGTTTCCTAATTAGTTTTAGGGATACCTTGAGAGCTGAAAGCTCTTAGATGAGCATATCCTTTTTTCCTAGAATAAAAAGGAAATCCCACATGATAATGATAATATTGGATTTATTCATCTGATATATTATGCTGAATGAGGCTCCACTAACCTTTAGATGCATCTTTTAAATCACTAATTGTTCATGAACTAGAGGTATTTAAGGGACCCTCCTAGCTTCTACATTCTCATTTTCCTATGTTATAGGGGATCAAGTTGATCTTTGGTGCTCTTAAGAATATCCTTAGTATTAATTGAAGCATTAGTCACATCTTAAGCATCATCAATGGTTCTTCTTTTAACTCTAGTTACAGCTACAACTTGACCACTTGAATCGCTAGTCTCATCACCATGATTGAAAGAAACATAATCATCATTTACCAATTTAAATTAATGGATCAGGCTTCCCTTTAACTTTTTGAGCCTCTCCTTGGGGTACCAAATTTGTCCCTTGATAATGACCTCCTTAAAGATAAAACTCTTCTTGTGTCATTTGTGTCATAGTAATGTTCAATGATACTAAGGCTTGGTTTTGAGTATCATTGGGATTAAATGGATACCAACCTAAATATTCCATTAAGTTTTTTTAGGAGGTATGGGAATAATAGATCTTGAAATTTTTGGTACATTAGGGTCAAGAGCTTCATGTGGTTTAGCTTGGGTTATGGATACTTATGATTGGTAAGGTGGTCTATTTTACTTGAAACCTTGATAAGGAAGTCTTTGATCTCTGAAAGGATGATATGAGGTCTAATTCTATTATTGAGAAGGCCTACCCTAGTATTTATTTATTTTGAGTTAAAATATTTCATTCCCAAAATATTATAATAAACTTTTCCAATCTATAATCTTGCTAGTCTAATTAGAAGGGGCTATAACTTGGGCTTTAGGAGATGGGATAAGAGATAAAGATGTGATTTGAGTAAATTGAGGGGGTGGAATAGATTGAAATTATAGGAATATAGGAATTTGGGGCCTTGGAGAAAGCTTACCAACTTGTGTCAAGATGTTCTCTAAAGTTATTGCAACCTCATAGGCATTTAGAAAGGTATTACCACCCATGAACTATATCATCCCACTAATATCAAAATTAAGGGCTTTTAGATAGTACAAGAAGGCATATTCTAGGGATGTCATAATCAATACAAGAATGTTAGTCCATGTCTTTTGGAATCTGAGGTTAAAATTAGACATTCACTCATGGGGAGATCTTTGAATGGTAGTCAACTGCTCAACTAATGGTAAGTGATCAAATTTATCTTCAAACTTCTTGACTAAGGCTACACCTAAATCATACTAGTTATTAATGGAATTTAAAGTAATATTTCTATACCACTATAATGCTTTTCCTTTGAAGGAAGCATCACACAATCTGATAACCACATTATCTTAAATAATATTATGAATGGAGCAAAGGTTGGAAACATCCTAGATGTGCTCAATAGTAGTTGTTTGATGTTCTCCTGAGAAGAATGGGATACTCTTAAGGTTAGACACATGAATGTCATCAAAATGGGCCAAATTTAGTGGACTACCTCTATTGAATATGATGAATACTTTATTCCTGATAGCCATTTGGGTAGTGGGGATTACACTTCATAAGATAATAAGATAAGCAAGAGATGAATATTAATTTTGGATATAAGGTCTTGTCATATTAAATATTTATTTCTTATAATAAGTATAAGGTATCTTAATGAATTCAAGGGGAATACCTTTACTATCTAACCTTGTAGTAACCTTTGGCATGATAATGTTATTTGGTTAATGATATGAACTTTGCAACTTTAAAGATATTTATCTCTTAATGATGATATATCTCCTTTTTTATTGTATATGCTTCTCTTTGGCTCCAAATTTTAGTTTCTCTAGGAGACCTAGTCCTACCAGGCATGCCAAAACTATTGACATCCTAGGTTGCACCCTAGCTAAGCAAAGGGATTATTTAGGCCCTCTTGCTTAAACCTAGTCCAACATAGGAATGACCCTAGGCTATGGGTCACCTAATTTTGGGTCAAACCTATAGAAAATGTCAACTTATTTTTGGTTTTATCACCTATACTAAACCTAAACTAGCTTCTTATTGGGGAAAGGGGAAAGAGATTGACAATAATGCACAAAAGCATGTAAAAATGAGGTGATGTACCAAATGTTTTAATCCTTATACTTACACAAGACACAATATAGGAAACTTTCAAGACTAATAAAAATCAATTCATTCACTCTTTGATCAGCTTCCACATAAGTATTTCAAAAAAAGGCATGGATTAGCTATTGACTTGGCATGGGAGGGCAGTTTTCCACTTCCAAACTAACCAACAGACTATAAATGTACTTAGAATGATGTATAACAACTACCAAAACACTTCATGAAGGTGAGAAAACGTAGACAGAGGAAAATAAAGCATAGATTCACTTAACCACATAAATAAAATCATGAAACACACTTTAGTTTATCTTGAGAATGGAGGAATTCAGTCTTTTATTGCATCAAATAGGTGTGACAGTGCAAATCTTGGTAGAGTTTAGTCATGACAAAGAGAGGGGATCTCTTTCAAAGATTAGAAGCCCATATTTATAGTAGAATGGGATGAGAGGGATGGGGATCATGCATATAAGGATGGAAAAAGGAGCATAATAACCAAGATTTCCAATCATTTTGGCATTGATGTCATTAGAAAAGATCATAATGCCTAAGATTACTACTAGAAGGTGGATATAACAAATGTATCAGTCTTTTGAAATATATTTTTGGATTACATTAATGTTCCTTATGATTAAAATGGTAGGATCAAGTCATTTAAAATTTGAAATCTAGTGTCAAAGTAGTTACAATAACTGGATCAATCTATTATGATCTTATTCTAACATTGATTGCTCTTTACTAGTTTATCTTTCACATGTAAGAGGGGATAAAAGGGTCATAATCATGATGCTATATTTGGTGATAAACCTATCAAAATTAACGTGTCTACCTCCATGGAATCCCTTTGAAATATTTTCTCTAGTTTGACCTCGACCATATTTTATCTTTGTTTAAAGTCTCAAGGCTTCAAATTTTGATGTTGTCATTTGATCTTGATCTGGGTTTCTAAAAATGTGCTACCTGATAGCTCTTTATTTGTTCTCATGATCCTACTAACTCTTTGACCCTATACACACCATTGATATCCTTGGTTTGATTAAACTCATGCCATTAATCTCTTTCTACTTGATCGAACATGCACCGTTGATCCGTTAAGTCACTATGATCATGACATTTGTCAAGCCTTTACTTGATCTCAAGATCCTCTAACTTTTTGACTTGATGCTCATAATTGCTATGCTTTGGTATAATGGATTGCACACCATTGATCAGCTTGGACCCACTATTCTTGTTAGTCACCACATGCTATTGGATATTCATATGGGTACCTAAGATATTTCCACTTATCAATTGCATGTTAAATCTTAGGATTTATTTACCTTTTGACTACGAGCTTAGTGTTTATCTTGATTATATAATTTAACGCACTCTATTCATCTTATGGACCCACTGATAATGTTTATCACCTTATCACCATTAAATATGATCTAAAATTTTATTATTTGGACACCTTTCAGCCATGTGTTCATCCTTGGAACATTTAAATTCAAATGGCTATTTGCCACAACTTTAACTTGATGCCCCCACATATGTCCTGGACTATTGGTTTAACTTTGAAGCTTTATATCTTGAGATAGAAAAGACATCAAGATATGAAATTTATAGAGGATTATATAGACATGAAATACATCATGCCCATGTAATATTTTGTCCCAAGACGATTTCCAAGTGAATCTATTAAAATCACAACCAACTTGATCTATTCAATTGTGCATGACATTTGATGATGGCCTGGTTATTAAAGATCATTAAATTCACACCTTAAGCTTAATTAAAATGTGTCAAAAGGATTTAAAATTATATTTGAACTCCTCTTTAATTCCATATGATCCTTGTGACATTTTATCACTCTTCAATCATGACCCTACTCAACTTCTTATTCTGGATTAGGCAAATTTTGGTATGTAGGCCAAATTTGGCCAACAACTACTCAAGTCAATATGTGTAGTATTAATTTTATTCAATTATTGGATATGATATTAAATATTTAATTAATAGTTATTTTCATATGCATGTTGTATTGAGATAATTTAATTACCTATATCACTTGGTCTAAAGGCATGTCTTGTTATTTTCCATGTTGAGCATGTTTTTTAATTATAATGTGTTATTGGGAAATTTTTAGATAAAATAATTAAATTAAATACTATATAAGACTCAAGATCATATTAAATTTTATTTTTAAGGTGATAAAATTTCCATTTCTATAAATAAAATAACTAAAAGTGAATAAGATCATCTGAAGGTGAATAAACGTATATCTCAAGAGTGGGAATCTAAGCAAACACCTAATGAGATACAATAGAATAATTAAAATAACTTGAGTTATTACCTAGCACTCCATCTCATATATAGGTAATTTTTCATTATAATTATATATCTCAATGCACAATATTTGATTATGGTGGCATGTTTGATACATATCCATCACCTTCTTCTCTTACTACAAATTATGTACAACCATGTACGACAATCCTATAATTTTATGAGTCCACTTATGAGCATATCATTGGTCATCTCTTGCTAGCATACCTTAGGCTTAAATTTGTTATCATATGATAATTAAATCATATGTCATTGATCTATGATCATAAATTAATAACTAGATCTAAGGACATTGTGGTGGCAAATTTGTTATCATATGATACTTACATTATATGCCATTGATCTATGATCATAAATTCATAACTAGATATAAGGACATTATGGTGGCATTAATTTTTACATCTTGCATTTATTTTATTCTAATTAATTGAATAATTATTCTTGTTTTCTTTATGACATGGCATGATTTATTTCCATTTACCTTTTACTATTACATTTTAAAATATTTCTTGTCTATTTTTTATTTGTATACACACATTTATTGTTGGTTTTATTTATTTGGATTCCAAATGACCTTGGAAACTTTATTAAACATGATCTATATTATATATATATATATATGTATGTATGTATGTATGTATGTATATACACATATACCTTGGCACACATCATACATTTGATTGGATGCTTACATCTTATACTATACCTTGTGATTAATACGTGCATATATCTGACACCATGTTTATACTACTATGACTATGATTCATTATTGTACGTAGCCTTCTTAGAGGCACATCACATATATAAGATAAATATCTACTTACTATTGAAGTAAACTCCCCCACGTATATCCTTGATCTTATTTTATACATCTTTTTCGTATGGATCATCTATTGGGGAACATTATTAGTTCCTCTCACCATTAATATTGGTATCTACATCTTTCCATTTGGAGATAACACAACAATTTTTCATATGGAACTATATTGAGATTGGAAACTACATTATTATACATTTATATACACATACCTTCATTCCCATTGGATCATGCCACAGATTATCTATTATTGAGTGATATTTGGACTATATTACTAATTAAAGCCACACTACTTTTATGCCTAACATTACTAGATTGATGGGCCCCTATGCCACTCTTACTTTTTGTATTTGGACACATTATTAATATCATACTTGATTAATACATGTCTATATTATACACATATTATTGTATATGATTCATTTATTTCCATTGGGGGATTCATACCCCCACATTCCCCATGAGTTATTTGATTGTTATGTATTGTGCTGAAGAGTTCATTAATATACTCTCGATACTATCAATTTTGTATATCCACTTTGGGGGCATCATACCCATTTGTGCTCCATGGGACTTATTATTAATATTATATCCACAGAGAGCCTTATCACACATGCTTTACTTGTTTCCATACATTTCCCACCAAGAGGAAAGATTTTTTTTTAAATTATAAAAATCAAAAACATTATAGACTAAAAAATAAAAAATATTACTTAATCATTAGTTACATGTATACATATACTAGTTTTCATATCCATTAGTTACATGTGATTCTCATGTTATTTATTTGAGTGGGTAAATGTGTGTGTGTGTGTGTGTGTACACACACACACACACACACACACATGCATGAATACATATATGCATGTATATGTATATGTATATATGTGTGTTTATACATGTATATATACACACATATATGTGTGTATATACATGCACACACACCATTCATGCTACATATGATACTAGACTTCTAAATGTTACACATCTATTAATTTACCTACACTATGTGGGACATTTTACATTGGTGGCATGGCCTACATTAGGGGAATATATACAATAGGTTTGCATGGTGATATCTTTCCTTGTTGTCAATTTATCATATTTAGCTACATTATATTGATCACATATTTATAATACCTAAATCTTGTGTACATTATGGATATCTACATGGATTTGTTACATTACATGTTATGTGAAAGTACTTATTTATGTGTGCATATGTATGATTATGAGTGTTTGTGCATATTGTTGTGTCTATGTTCATATATGATCCCCTTGTTATGTTTACATGTCTTGTGATTCCCAGCCTTATGTATTGGCTTGCTAACTTATGTGGTATTTTTTTATGCCATGATCTATATCATGCACATATAAAATATACTTTATTAGTGCATAGTTTTTAATGGTAATTACCAAGCATTTATAGGGGCATGCTACTTGTATGTGTTTCTCAGTGCTATGTTTGGCCCTATTAGGGTCACATTTTCTACATTGGGGCATGATAGTTGTTTTTATTTTCTATTTTATAGGGTCATTATACCCTTACATTAATATTTACAATATGTTATATTTCATATGGCATATGATACTTCTATATGACATTGTTACTCATTGCATTAATATATTTTACATTGATATATACATGATTTTATCTATAATATGCAACATGAAACTTAGAGTGTACTATTTTTACACAAATAAAAAACTATGGGGATTTGTAGTAATATTTTATGATAATTACATGTGTTTTATGTAATTCTAACAATAGTATCGGTTATATATAATATCATTACACATGGTGCTTGTAACTCTATTCTTTTGAGATGATTTATTATAGGCACTGATTAATCAATCCCTCATATCAAAGTGGGGGAATATTAGTGAATATTTTAGGTGATATTAAGTGAAATATACTAAGTAAATTTTGGGAAGATCTGCTTGGAGAAAAACTTTATCTATTTCCTTGATCAAGAACTAGGAGGAGGGTTTTAAAAAACCTAAAATTTGTGGGGGATATATCTAGATTTTGTAAAAAAAATCAATTGGAATAAGTAGAATAAACATAATAAGTGAATTTTTTTCATATTATAGTATCATTTATTTTAATTAATATTAGGTTTATTTATTCATATCTCTCCTATTTCAATTTCAATTTCATTTTTAGTTATGATAAAACATAATTAAGACACTAATTACTTGTTACAATTGGTCATTATTTTTAGGTATGTCAGCATACCAAAAATAAAGTCTAAATAGGGTCCATCTTGTGAAATATTCACTCTCTCCACCCTTCCTTAGGTAAGTTATAGTATATTATTCTATTATTTATATGTATACTTTTATGCATGCATGCATTCACTCACATACACACATCAAAGTAGATGAATCATGCAGACACCTAATTTTATTACAAGACCCTTTTCAATAGCGTCTTTTCCCTATTTATCATAATTAGTCCATTTACATGAATTTATATTTTTTTGGTACATCTTCCCCTTATGTTGGGCCTAATATCATAATCCACTGACACACATCTTTATTATACACACACACACACTTTTAGATAAATATAGCCTACCCATTTGATGTAGATGTTTGAGAACCTATAAATTAAATATTTATTTTCCTTCATAAATCCTTGGATGCTCTCTGAGTTCCCAAAATACTACAATATATTTTTCTATGTCCTACTCAGTTCGTGTTTTTCTTAAACTTATGAGTTCCATGTGCATAGAGTGCTTCTATCTTTTAGGGTCAACTCATGTGTAAGTGTGCCTTAGAGGAATATATATATACATAAAAAGTTACCCTTAGTAATATATATATATATATATGTGTGTGTGTGTGTGTGTGTGTATATATATATATATGCATATATATATATATACACATATATATATGCACACACACACATATATATATATACATATATATACATATATATATATATATACATATATATATACATATATATATATATGTGTGTGTGTATATATATATATATATAATTTTCATTCAAGCCTATTTTAAGTTGAGTCTCTCAAACCTTATTATATCAAGCATTATTAAGAAGACATCACCATTACTTGTTATGGATATTGTACATTAAGCCAACATTATTTCCACATTTTGCTGTCCCATGACAAAATTATACCAAAAATAGGTTTAGGTAAATTTTCATGTCATTACATATTCACATATAATTAAGATGAGGTCCAAGACCTTGCTAGATATTTATTTTACACTAAAAAAAACCACATGAGGTCTGATTCCAGCATGTAGTATAAATAATGAAACTATTTCTAGGTAACTTAAATAATATTTTATTTCATGAATTTATTATAAAGATAGTTCAAGAATAAATAATAAGGCATCATTTCTACATTTAAGCCAACAAATAAAAAATAAAAGTATAGTTAGGTATGACATCCTGAGGTGAATCTACATAGAAGATTTTAGATTATGAAAATGAGCAAGGGCATAAATGGCTATAGGAGGACATGTAAAATGATAATATGACATTGAAAATTATAGGAGGACATGAACATTTATGTAAGGACATGATCATCAAACATGATTGACAAGCCACTAATCCTTATCGAGTTACAACTCCAAATTTCACACAGATTTCTACACACCTGCATAATCCTAATCTACATTAAAAAATTCAAAATTCACCAAGGTGTGATTTTTATAACTCTTTTACTTTTCATATTGTCCATTTCTTATTTTCAAAATTCCAAGTATGCATGTTTATTATTTTAAGCCACTAGGGCAAATCTAAAGTACTATTTTACATTGATGAATATTATATTTTTCTTGTGTAATCATTTTACCTTGTTTTTAATAGTAATTACATCTAAAATTTGAATAATAGGTATATATACATATATACATACATACATACATACATACATACATACATATATATATATATATATATATATATATATATATATATATATATTGAGAGGGTAAAATTATATGCCCCAGTTACTAGTGTGCCTCTTAGAATGCTAGATATAACAAAGAATCACATGTATAATAGTAATAGTAATCCCCAATAGATGGATGGTATAAATAATGTAAATTTAGGAAATAGACATAGTATACCAAAATAAATAACATGCATTATATGGATCATGGTACCAAGCATAGGATATCACATAATAAATAGGCAATGTAATCACACATAGTCATGTATCCACACATAGATGTAACCATTTAGTGATAAATATGATCCAAAACTAATTGATGACACAACATGACAACTAGAGGATCACCTATGGCCAACACTAGACAAGAAATTGACAAAAAAAAAAACACAATAACACATCATTATAGACACACACATGCAATCAATTGAGAAATAATAGGGAGCATAACCAAACACACAATGCATCAATGTAACTAGCACAATATATCCATGTAATGTATTATGTAATATGTAAACTAGAATAAGACATTTATATTCATTATAAGTAACTATATATGATAAATTGAAAGTGGGAAGGATAGAACCTAAGACCCACTAAAAATATACCCCTAGTATAGGCATGACCCCAATGTGAGAGTGATTCTATATTTTGGTCTATGATTGAATGTAAAATGGGTATCTTAAATCTCACCTTATCAAAGAATATTATGATAAAAATGCATGTAGCATGTATATGTAACCTCTAACATAGTTAAATAATCATGATATATATCTATTGAAAAAGATAAAGGTAATTAAATTTATGATTTTTAGATTTTTATATGTTGTTACATTTTAAGATTTTTTAGAATAATGGACAAGTATGGAGGAAACCAAGGAGCTCAAGAAATAAGAAGCAATATGAACACAATCAAGTGATAAAAATAGGCCAAGGGGAAAAAATGAGAAGAAGCACTGAGAGGAAGATTTTACAAACCTAAAAAATCCCTTAAAACTCAGTGCATATTAGTATGGAAAGCCATTATATATGTATGTTATCATCATTGGTAAGTATACACAAGATTTTGGAATGGGATCAACAATCAAAGGGATAAGGGTCATGTAAACGTACCAACACAAACCAAGGGGATAAAACAATTTCAAGTAAAACCAATACAACTTTGTATATTAAAAACAAAGTGGAAGTGTGAGGTAAGTCACATTCTCAAAGGAGTAAGGAAAATGTAAGGCAAAAAGCATACAAGAAAGGATAAACATTAAGCTATGTATAATAGGTTATATCATTAATCATGTGATATAGGCTAACAATGATAACCAATAATCCTATATAAACATCCTCAAATGGAGTACCATGAATGTGGGGAGTTATATGTGTCATTATAAATATCAAGAAACATGATCAAGATTTTTATAGTAACTTGAATCATCATGGCAATGATATTCATCATACGAATGGGCTATAAGACATATTGAACCTCTTAGAAAGAAACACATGTATTAGTTTAGATTTTACACTGTATATTTTATCTATTTTTAGATTCTTAAGTGTAAACATATGAAAGAGGTGGTAAGACAATCATGTGACATGTGTGAGTAGGTACTATAACTATAGGTGGTATAACATAAGAGTTTTAGCTATAAACACTATAAATCTATGAGTTATAACTCAAGGGACATTAACTATAGATGTAATAACTATAGGGGCCTCGATTGTAGGAGGTTTACTATAAGATTTACATGAGCTTGAGTGATTTTTTGTTTAATAATCACTTTTGGTAATATTTATTGTTGATGTTATAGGGTTAACACATAAGGTGTGCCATGAATATTAAGGACTTTGTTATCATACACAAACTTAAGAAAGTAGTGTGATTTTGATGGAATATATCTCATTTTATTTAACCATGGGAATTAAAGTAATAAACCATATGTCACATTATTATAAAATACATAGAACCATATTATAAGGGTCTTAGTACCTATGGTGATAGGTAATGTAAGACTATTGAGAGGTGTTCACCAAAATGTTTTTACAAATAGTGACACATGAGATAAATGTCACTATGTAATGTTAAAAATAATGCACACATAAGGGGATCTAACATAATGTGTTAAATTAGAGTAATCAAAACCCCTAATGTGTTGATATAGGAAATGAAATTATGATTAAACTACAATCAAGTAATGAAAATTAATAGAAAAGGAAATAAATATATAAGTGCTTGAAATAAACAAACTTGGGTTTTGTATTTAACTTATGATACTAGAAACATTCTTATGAGGCTAACTGGAATGAAACCTTTGAATTTGAATTCAATTTCAAATATTAATAGATTTATGGGACCCAAAAATATAGATAACCAAATTCATGTAACTACATACAATATTTTTCGGAAAAAAGTGGTTTCCTAGTACAAATGTGGAAATTCTAAATTTATTGATATTCAAAAATATTAGATGCTTCAGTAGAGACATATGACTACGTTCTCAACTTCACTTCATTCAACTATTTCTTATTTTCCTATGAATTTTCACTTCCTTTATTTTTTCAATAATTTGATACAATTTTGTGAGAATAGAGAACATGTGCAAGGTTAGTGGCCTAAGCCCCCATTAGGTTTGTAAGTACACATCTCACATGCTAAAAATTAGGGCTCAATGTAGTTATATTTATTCACAATTGATGTAAGCCCAAATGTTATAAATAGATTCACATCCTCTCCTAGATAATGAAATGCAATAATATGCTTTGATATAACATTCTTTTGCTACATGATGTATTGGAAAAATAATTGAGTTTATGATGAAGGTAATTTAGGATCAATTTTAAGCTTCCTTGAAAAATATGCAAACATCTTAATAAGACTTCATAAATGTGTGTGAGATATTTGACTTGTAAGATATATAAATGATAATAAAGTTTTTGAAATGATGAATGATACCACTCAGAAAGCAACACATTAACCTTTATGAACTTGACCTCTTAAAGTTTGGCCAAGATGTCTAATGAATGGATAAAAGATATATGATATAATGATTAGGTTGGAAGGTTGGTGTGGTTATGGGTTTTGAATGGGCAAGGATGGAAGAATGGGTTGAATGGGCTGAGGTATAAGAATGGGATTTTGAATGACATGTGGTAAGCATGTTTGTGGTGATACCAAAATATCTCACTTATTCCATGGTGCTCATTGAGAGTGGTGAAATGAGAGAATATGGAATCCCAATAACCCTCAGTGTGAATGAGGATGAGATATCAAAAATCTTGGTCAATGATTATCTCAAGTAATTAGAAAAAATTAGGTTACAAGACCCTATGTATTTGGTTGGTGGGATCGGATTGACTGTGACCATCCAGTTTCATCAAAATTAAAATATGATGAGACTAGAATTTCATATAAAGGAAAGGAGAGGGGAGGCTTAAGCCTAAAGTTAGTTAACCTAGTGAGCTAAAATCCATAGGGGTATCACTATGACTAGGGGTGCTACTGAGTGAGATTATTCATCTAAGGTGTCAACCTAGATAATGATGAGGTTTGAGAGTGGGGTGGGAAATAAAACCTTAAGCCTAAGTTCAAAATCAATTTTACCTTAAAGGGTACCTACTATAATAGGAGCTAGTAATCTAGGAAAAAGGCCTTCCATTTGGAGGTAGGGGTACTCAGGGAACATCATCTAATGGTGGTGATAGGTTGGTTTAGAAAAAAATAAGTGTATAACTTGTCTTGATTTTTTTATAAAGGTTTATTTGTTATTTTGGAAAGGTTGATAACAAGTTTGGTACTCGTGCTCATTTTGGTGAGGTTTTATTCAACTTGGTTTTGTTTATTCTTGGTATGTGTTTTTACAAAATAGAAATTAAATTATACTACTTCCTGCAATGAAAATATAAAATTGAAAGGTAAAATAATCTATTTTTATTTATTTTTGTGTTTTTAAAGGTAAATGAAGTTTCCAAAAATGTAATGCTAAAGTAGATTTGAAATGAAAGATGCAAGTGTTGATTATAAATTTTTCCTAGTTTGAAAGATGAAAGTTTTCCCTACAATGCACTAAATGAGCATTTTTTTCTTTTTGTATTTTCAAATAAAAATAAATGAATACTAATGTGAAAATAATATTTCAACTATGCAAATGGGGAATGATATCTAAAACCTAGATTAGTTTTGTTAAACACAACTTCTATGTTTTTATAAATTCATCCACATATACAAGCCAAAATGCAAGGTTTAAAATTTTTGGACTATTTTATTTGAATCTAAATGATTTAAGATTGAATGAATGAAAACTAAAAGTTTTGATTTTCATATTTTTATATTTCATCATATAAATGGATATATAAACTCTAAAATGCATGATTCTCTTTTCTTATTTTTATAAAAAAAATTATGTGTGTGTGTTGGTGTTGGTTGTGAGTATATGCTATATAAAGCTGCAAATGAAAATTTTAATTTTGCTTAAACCTATTAATTTTATTAGACTATTCTATTTTAAATCTAATGAAAGTACTACTATTCTTTTATATTTGATATGTAGATGCAACTAATGAAAATGAAACTATTCTTTTTCAAATGCAAGAGAATAATAAGGAAGGTGATTTGTTTTATTATATTTTTGGAATTTACAGAATGAAAATTTATTATAATGAATAAATAAACTAATCTAATATAAAAATAAATGAAACAAAACTAAAATAAAATCCTTCAACCTAATCCAATGTATAAAATCAAATGAAAGTGAAGAAACAATTGGTGCAAAGATTCAATCCTCAAGAAGTTAGCTCATTTTCCCAATGATGACCTTGTAATATCTCAAAAAAGAAGATGGAAAAAATAATGGAAGAAAATTAACACAAATATGATGAAGAAAGAAACTAATTGTGGCCAGACTAATTCATGAACAACAAATAATAGGTTGCAATCTCAATGAATTATGTTCTCCAAAACTCATGTAAAATGACCAAAATATGATTGTAGACCAATGGAAAATGTCTCAAAAACATAGGCAGGTGGGATATGGCTCTAAAAATTATAATCTTCAATCACATGTACAAAATTTGGATTTAAAATTGAAAGAATTTTAGCAAGGAAGGAGGAGTTGTGACTTGGAGTTAACTTGAAGACTTATTGGTATTTTTTTTAAGTTAACTTGGAGATTAAGGTGATTGACAAAAATAAGACTAAGAGTGAATTGGATAGTCAAGGAAGTGAACTCAAGAAGAAGTAATAAAAAATGCAACTAAAAGCAATAAAAATGTATGAAAAATGAATTATTAGGTAAAATGTTTTAAAAATGTTGCACATGTGACAAAACATCTACTTTATGCAGATGGATAAAATGGAACCACCATGGTGGTTTTTAAAACCACCATTGTGGCTCACCAAACCATTAGGGAAATTTGTAGAACCATTGTGGTGGCTATGTTTTCACCACAAAAATTTACAAAATTTTCATGGTGGTTTTGTTTTTACCATGTCATTTTTGCCACAAGGACCTCAAAAATTAAAGCAAGAGACTAAAAAAGAAAAAAATGAAGTTTATAAAGACCAAGGAAAGAGTAAAAGACTAGTGAAAGAGATAGAACCATTTGAGCATATTTTAGTAGAGATCATTGCATCATCATTATATTTTCATGAAATGTTGAACCATCAAAACTTTGGGTGTATACATATCACTCCTTTAGTGAGGTGACTCATCATGAGTTGGCAAGGGTGTTTTCTTGATTAAGCACATTGAAATGAAAAATGGGTTAGGAAACTTACCTCACTTACCTAGGTTTCTCACCAAAGCCATATGAGACACCCTTGTAACCTTTGAGTATAAAATGGAAACCAAGTGCATTTTTATGAGAAAGAGTAAAATATGTTATTTAATCAAAATATAGACAAGCTTACTTATAGTGCCTATGGGGATGAGAATACTGCCTGAATTATCCCATTGAGGGACTGAGTTTGGTGATGAATGAGATCAAACTACAAAACTAAAACAAAAATAATGTAATATGTAATAACATAAAGAAAAATAAAATGCTAGAACTTATAAATTTTGACATGTTTTTGGTTAGCTTAGAAGTAAGCACATCATAAAATAGAATAAAATGAAAGTTTTGATATAAAATTCCTCAAAATGGATTTTTTTAACACATAATGGAAAGTAATATAAACTACTTATTTAAAAATTTCATAAAAATAGAAATCATTTGTGCATGTAAGATTTGAGAATTTTTTAGCTTTAGATCTCATGTGATAGATTTACATTAGAGAACAATCAAATTAATGAGCACAAGTAGATGATGGTGAATGTACCAATGGTAGCAAGAGCAAGGTAAGCACATGTAAGTTCTACACACTTTTGTGTTTTTTTCCTAATCTTGACAAATTTCTTACAAACTTGTTTATGTCCATTGAAATATAAAATTAAGTGCATGATCAGCTTTTAAGGGAAGGATAATCTAAGAAAATGTATTTTTTTTTCATTTTGGCTAAATTTTTACTAATTGAGGGGGGTTTGGGCATGATTGCAACTAGTTAGAAGAAGCATTGGGGTCATGATGGAATGGCCAACCTTCATATACTGATAGTTATATTTTCATCACCAGTGATTATGTTTTTTCTAAATGCTTGTGACAGTAATGTAATCTTCATGGGGAGGCTACGTGGTTTTACCATAGGGATAAAAGGGTTATTTTAGGTCAATTTTTTAGGATAAAATTTTATTCAAGTCATTTTAACTTGTTTTTTCATGGAGTATACATTTGTTGGAGTAGAGTGAGGAAGAAGAAATTATTCTTAGGATTTTAGGATAGCTAACAGTTGATGATTTGGCCACACTAGATAAGGTAGACATAGTAAATATTTCATGAGTTGGGATCACTGACCCATTAATTAGGTTGCTTTATAATTTTTTCACTTATTAAGATGCGGAATAACACACCTTTTGGTTTCCCCAAACCAAGAGAGAGTGGACTATAACTCTCGAAGTCATCTATAGGATTCTATGGCTATTGATTACACCTAAGGTGATGATCTTGAGAGAGGACATTGATATAAGTGAGGCCTATAATTCGACATAGTATATTAGTTTTGTAGATGTTCTCGATGTGGGTATGAAGTACAAGTTAAAACTAGAATGGGTGGAATGGGTAGTGATCCAAAACCTAAACAATGTTATCATAGAGATTTTTTTCTTTTGGTTAGTAAGAGACAAATGATATGATCACATATTTTATAGTTGGGCACCCATATTCAAAGGGATTGATGATAGGGGTTAATGTTTTACATGGGAGCATGAGATTATATCTTAGACCTTAAAATATATTTATAGGATTACTAGGTTTGAAACTTTATTTGTTAGCCACCCTACCCTCATCATGAGCTAGTTATACAAATACATGACCCCCAACTAGCAATGGTTGGTGATTAGGGTTATGAGTTTATTTGGACCTCCAAATGGATATCATGACACACTTTAGATAATTTTCATGGGTAGTGTGGACATTAAAAACAATAAATGTGTTTTTTTTTCCATACTAGGGAATGGTGGGTAGATGAAGTGGCCACTCTGGTATCTTGAAAGGGTGATTGATAGGTGAGGGATAGGTGCCTTCAAATGGAGCTGCACCCCATGGATAGGGTTTTTTAGTAGTATATGATATATTATGTAGCTAATATGCCCATTCCATAAGTATTTCGCAAGTGTGAGAGGGATATTTTTTATTCCTAAGGATATTTAGGTGGCATCCCCTCACACTAGGGACTCCCATCACTACAATGGCTATGAGGAGGTAGAGATAAGGAGGGTAGGATAAGATTAAACTTATATAGGTTTTAGTAGAAGTTACAATTTTAGTTGGGAGCTAGTAGTAGTTACACTAATAACAATGGCATCAAGGTCAACCATAGGTGGATCCTTAGCAGTAGCAAAAACATGCATAAGATAGAGGAGGAGATAGAGACCAAGCCACTATAGGGGGTGACTAGGCACCTCTTGGAGATGAGATAATATTATAGTAGGAGGAGGATAATATGAGCTCCAATGAGGACTCAATCCCATATTTGTAGGATGGTGACCTAGGTAAAACAATGTGTTCTATTTCATTACTTCAATTATTTCACTACATCAATTTCTAGCTATTTACTTTGTTTATTGTTTGTGACTAGATATTATATTTATGTCTATATTTTTTTGTGATTGTAAAGCTAACCATGTAGTGGAAGACCTTGTTCAAAGATACTTTGGTCAACATTTTCCATGTGGAGATTGGTCTTAGCATAGATCATCTACTATTAGATCTGAGTCTTCTTATGGGTATTGGTAGACATACAAATGTTTTTTCCTCTACCTATCATGTATCATAGGATATAATTCATAATATTAGAATTATTTCTATATTATACTCTCAAGTTATCACTATTAACAACATCATCATAGGTGGGGGCGGTCAGGTTTTATCGAGCCAGCATAAAATGGGGAGGACAAAGAGCCTCCTAGGTAGGCATGAGTTAGAAATAATAGAAGATCAAGATCTACAATCCATGTCACTCCTCAACATCAAGACCTTCTAACAAAAGGACTATAAATCCTAAGCATTTATCCTATGGAGGATCTCAACATCCTAGCGGACCTTAGTACCATGCTTATCATATATATTTTTTGGATTTTCAGGATATATAACACATTTTCCCTCTATAGAGGAGTTTGTATTGATACATGATGTATGAAAACTTGATAGATATTATATATATATATATATATATATATATATATTGATGTATTTAGTGACCTAACATCATGTATTACTCTTTAATATTATGTATTCTCTTCATTATATGCACCTTTGATGACTAGAAATGTGATGAAATACCATAAATATTTGATTTTTATAATTTTATGGATATATATGTAGAAATAGAATGCATTCAAATATCATGTAATGGATGTTTTACAAAACTATAAATGTTCTAATGGTTGTTTACGAGTGATGGTCAATCTATTTCTTTCACACAACATATAAATTTCAACTTGTAGCAATGGGATGAAAGGGGAGATACGAATATGATATAGTGAGAGTGAAAAATTATACATCAAAATTTCACAAGTAATATGAGGTTGACCTAATATTTATGAGAAAATGGGAAAACTTTACTACTTACTAAGATAAAAGAACACTAGTTTTGTTGGCTTTAACTAGAACTGACAAGCCATAACAAAATCAATAAGAGGGATAAGAATAATCTTTCAGCATATACATCTAGTCAAGATTTCTATGGGTTTTTATTTCTTTTTTGATACTTTTTGAATTATTTTTCTCTTGCTTTACTTTTTTGACAACCTACACTTAGTATCATGTGACTAGGAAGATGCATGGGCTTATAACCAAAGCCTAGATGTGGGAAAGTAAGGGCATCTCCCCTACATTCTAACCCCATGTAGCTAATATGTAAAGGATAAAAAAGTATTAGTAGTTGGAAATATATGTGAGATTTATTTAATTTGCATAAGCTTGAGTTTGTAGTAGTAATTTTTTTTGGAAGATTCTTATCCAAAAATATTGGCCTCATGAAACAAACAAGATGCAAGGGATCATCATCAAGGATTAAGATATGAAAATAAATTTATTAGTTTGATCATTCTAGTTTTTTTTAGAGGGAATTGTAAAAAGAGACTTTGTCATGGCCAATCTTCTAGACTAGGTTGTAAGCTAGAAATCTCAAGTTTGCAAGAAAGTATAGAGGAATAATGTGCACAGTGATCAGAAGAAATAAGACAAGAATTTATGTCATGCTTATTTTTATAATTTTTTTTGAGTGTAATGGGGTGATATGAAAATTATATAGGGTGATATTTTACATTTTGAGAGTCATTACACATACTTGTTTCTAAATAATTATTAAACAAAACAACCTAAATGTAAAATAAAATATGAACAATGGAATTTTTATATACTTGTGTAAAGTGGGAAATGTGAAATGCAATGTATATATGTAGAAACTTTTGAGATACAAATAGTTCAAAAATTTATTGAATTTTTTACCCTCTAAGGTGCATAACCAAAAGGTTCCATTGTTAAAATATTCAATCACCAAAAATGGACCCAACCAATTGAGATTAATCTTTTGACCTTCTCCACTTTCCTTATCTATTATATTTTCAACTATCAAGACAAGGTCTCCTACTCAAATCGAATGTTCAATATTTTTTTCTAATACTCAGTATTTTTCATAAGGCATAGTCATTATCATTTTACATGTCATTCCTAAATAAGGGAAAGTAAAATTTTATGAGAACTTAGTAAGTAGTGTAGTATAATCTTCTACTTATCTAGGGAAGAGACAAGATCTAATCTTAATAAAATTTGGGTCCCCTTTAGAACCAATGTTTATTTATATAGTGTTAAAAGTCAAATTTTGAGTTCCCTACTCAAGCATTGGCAAGACACGTTGAAGGTAAATGGTTTTTGTATGATTATATTTTTGACCCATGAATTGTAACTACTACATATATCAAGTTTAACCCAAAACACAATAACATCAAAGGGATAAATTATGGAAGTAAATTATAAATAATAAGGTTAATTTTACCATTTCCTTTCTCCTCCTATCCTCTCTTCAAGATCTTCAAACTGATTTAGCTTATGGATTTCAAGGATTAGATTCATAATTTTGACATAGTGATGGCTTGATCAATGACTATGGATTCATAGATTGGTTAATGGATTCATGAAGGTTTTATGGATACATTCATTACTTTAACCATGGAGGAAAGATAAATGGCCCATGTTCAAATTTGGATGAATAGGATCAGGGGTCGAGGATTATCCAAGGAATTAAAAATTCTTTAGAACCTCCAGAATAGAATATTTTAGAGATAAAGGGACCAAATTAGAGAGGATTCTAGAATTGGAGAATTTTAGAATCCATTTAAGGGATAAATAAGTATAGTAAGGGATTATGATAGGTGATTAGGTAGGTGATTAGGGACTAGGGATGTAGGAGAGCCTAGGAATAGGCTAGGGTACGTGGATAGGTAGATCACGAGAATTTTAAATTCCCAAATATTAGAAAAGTGGGATTAGTTAGTAGATAATGGTGATTTAGATAAATTAATTGATTTATGGGGTATGGATAAGGTTAATGGATAAAATATAATGAAAGGTGATATTAGATAAATTATTAGGGTAGAATTATCTAGGATTGGAGGAGATAAATGATAATATACAAGATAGGTGAAATAGTGTCAAATAATAGGAATATTAGTGATGTTAAATGAATTGAAACAAATTTAGGTATATACATTTTTCACCTCTTTTAAAGGGCATTGTGAGTGTAAAAAGTTGAAGGAGTAATGGTTTATCAAAGAAAAACCATGATGAATATTAGTAAATGATGTTAGTGGATATTATGCCCCTTTTAGGGGACATACAAGAAAGAATGAGATGGATGGCCACTTGAAAGAGAAAATGAGGGGTGGCATGTGATAAATAGAGAAGGGGATGGGATATGAGATGTGTGATCAACTATGAAGAAAATAAATGAACCTAAACAGTGAGATATAAAATGATGATGCCCTTGGAAAATACATATATATAGGGAGTGGAAATGACAGTGTCATGATCATCAACACATCCTAAGGGGGAATCAACCATAACATGGTGATGATAGGATAAAAGGCTATAATATTTCAATGTATCCTAAGCAAGGATGCATGTAAGGGAGAGTTATGGCCAAGATAATACAAAGATTTGATAAGATGAATGATGAGTGTAGCTCAATATTGAAATCGAGTGATATGATGAAGGTGATGATAGATAATAAATGATATAATTGAGTGACCAAAAGATAAAGGATAATAATTGTATTGCATTACATCAAATCAATGAGCCATAATATGATTACTCGTCATGATGCCCCTAGAAAGGACACATGCAAGGGAGCAAGAGGTGATAAATTTACAATCCTAGTCATGCCCCAATTGAAGGAAGAGATCATAAAATTGAAATGATTAATCAATGATAATGGATGACTGATGAAAGAAAATATGGATGTTGTGATTGATGAAAAGGTTACAAATATGATTGTGGGGATGGTGATTGATCAATATACTATTTCATTAATGATTGATATTATAGATCAAGGATTTGATGTAAGACTTGGGGATGATTAGGGACAAAAGAGATGTGACAAATCATGGAAAAAGAGGAGAGAGTGGCCAAGATAATCTCAGGCACACCATGTGGCTGAGCGTTGTCTACATAGTCTAAAAAAACCTCATGCTAATATATTTCAGACTTGAGATGGATGACAATGATTGATTAGAAGATTAAGATGATAATATATGTTAGACATGTTAATGAGTAGATAGAGGATGAGACTTCGATGTTGGACTAGGATAAATGATGAGATGGTAGATCAAATCTTTAAGTTAAATGATTGGATGCTAAATGAATGGACTGGGATGATCAGATAAAGGATGAGGATAAATGATTGGATATGGGTTGTTAGATGTGATGAAAGGTGATAAAGGCTAAGATAAATTATGAGTGTATGATCAATGCATATTAGGAAGGCTCATCATAGTGTAAGAAATCCAATAAATATAACACTTGGCATTATGCCTCATGATATAAGTATGACCAGGAGGTCGTTGTGCCAAAGTGCATGGGAAAATAGTGAACTTTGCATCATAAAGGGTACCTAAAAGCATCATTATAGATTTTGGTGTCATCATAGCATCCTCGTTCATTTCCTAATATACAAAAAGAGACATGATGAAATATTAAAAATAAACATAGACAAATAAACAAAATATAAGACAATTAGATCTATACATGATAAAAAGACATATAAACAAGTCAAACCACAAAGTAGACAAGTAACACACATAATTATCTATATGTAGTGCCATTATGCCTTGTCCAAATATCTTTAAGAGAGTAAATAGGATGATTGATTAGGTGATGAGTTAGACTAAATCAGTTGTGATAATGTGAATTTGGATTAAGGTTATAGATGTGGATAATGGTATGGAATTGGAGTAGACTAGGGACTTTGATTAGTATATGGATGTGGAAGACATAATACAAGACAAGTAGGATGTTAAAACAAGGAAAGATGACAAAATTATAATATTTGTAAGACCTTAAATAGAATTATTGGGATATTTAAGACATAGGACAAGATGACATATGATAAGGCAACTTATATGTTTTTGAATTTTGGTGGATTTTATAATTTTTAGGGTTTTTGACATATGTATGTACACTATACAAATGGGGTTACTAGAAAAGGGAGTACCAAGCCTATCAACTAGGATAAAGATGGATGAAATCATGGATGGGATGACAAAAGGATAAGGATGATGGTGAAAAGGAGTAAATGACATCATGTAAGAACCAATTATCTATTGACCAGAGTGTTCATTAGAGGATATACCAAAATGATTATAGAACATGTCTCAAGACATCTTCCAATCCTTTACATACTTTAAGAATAGAAGAAAATATGGACATAATGGGATGCATGATACGATGGTAGATGATGTATAAGAACAATGGATAGAGGGATATGGTATAGATGGTATTGACAAGGGATGGGTTTTTTAGATGAAATAGATTCACCCTCAAGTAATAAGGTACAATGTAGACAATAATTTATTTTACCATGATGCCAAAAACTAGTTTTTACCATGGTATTTTCCCAATGTGCTAGAATACTGGTTTTTATCATTTGATGAATGAATTTTATTTCATTTTTTCATTTTTTATTTTTTACTTTTTTTATTTTTTAATTTTTGAAGGGTATCTCAATTTATTAGAGGTGGGAGAGATACAAGATGTAGACATTTGATGGATCTTCAACCAACACCTATTTTAGAGATATGTGATGCTAAGACCATTGATTGATGCTAGATTTATTGATGTCCTTATGAGCTCTATTGATTTTTTAATTTAACATCCTCTGAACCTCTAAACCAGGTGTCTTTGTAACCCCTATGATAGATGATGTTTCCCATGGATTTGAGGTATGGTATGGAATGGATTATGTCTTGATTTTGATGGTGGCATAAAAGATGTGAAGGATTGATATGGTTATGATGGAAAATGTGACTAGAAGGGGAGTGGAAATGGTATTCAATAATTGTATACACCATTGGATATGGTGGAGGGGACATTTTTTATTGGTGTCATATGTTATGTGATATTAATGGATCCAAGACCTTTTTATTTTATTTCTCTTTGATCTAAATATTAAGAGGATTATCAGCCACATGACTATGAATTTTCAAGGATTTTTCACTTTTTGATATTTGACTTGGATTTTGGCTGCCCCTTGGTGCCAGATTGTAGGCTTCACCATAGTAATTTGATGTTAGACTTGATAAATGATGATGATTTTGATTTTTATGGGTCCCTAGAACTTCAAGGATATTTATATTAGGGGATGATGCTTTTTGACTTAGCTGATTATGAATCTCTTCTTGAAATTGATTGAGTACATTTGTATCATAGTTAAGTTAATTGTTTTATTATTATCTTGGATCCTTGTATATTTGGAACATGATATTGCATGTGGAGGGGAATCCAATGATGCATGTTCCTATTCATCCCATTTTGAGAATGGAATGGAGGGCTCATTAATAATAAGTGGATGATTAGGGATGTGTGGAAAAAGGGGTGGATTAAGGGGATGATGGGCAACATAGTCCTCATAGGAGCCACTAGGAGACCTGACCTTAACATCAGATAAGGTTTCCTCAATAATCTCAAAAGGATCACTAAGATTCTTTATAGAATTAACATATAAATCCAATTCATATCTAGCTTAATTATCTTCGACTGATAAAGCATCTAAGAATTGGGTTATAATTTCATCATCATAATATGGATCAATAATCATGCCTTTTGACTAGTTGACATTTGAATGAGATGTGTCCTCAAAGAGATAGGTTTCGGCATGATTTTCATTATTTGAAATGGATGATGGTTCTAAAAGGGATGATGATTTTGACATGGGTCTTGATTCAATGTTGGTGTAGAATATGATCTTGACTATTCTAATGTTGACTTTAAAAATGATGTTGGTGAGGTGATGTTGCCAATAGATTATTTTTTGATCATTGCTTTAGAGGAATTTTGGATAGAATCAGTGTCTGCAAGTACCTCCCTCACCTTGGGTTTATAAATGGGTAATTTGAGGTTAAGGTATTTGTAAAGATGGAGGATTTGATGTGGATAGGACATAGGGATGATTTTATTAGGGATAGTTGTGGGATGGATAGGACTAGATTTATGACCTTGATTGAGGAGGGAAGAAGCTTGATCAAGCTTAGGAGGCAATTCTTGGCATACCCCTTTTTTCACACTCCTAGATGTGGGTGCATTAGATTTTCCCTCAATTTCAATGTCACCATTATCAATTAATTTTTGGATTTAATCTCTAAAAGGGTGAAATTGATTAATATAATACCTTGGTACTTTATGATATATAAAAAACATTCAACTTGATACCATGAGGGAAAATGTTTAGAAAAATATAAAGGTCTTATTTTTGGGTGGACAATTATGACTATAGACCTCAATTTCAAAAATAAGGTTTCCATGGATATTGGGAGAGGGTTATATTACTTTTTTATGGTGTTGGATTTTGGATTGGAAAATTTTGATGGTGATGCCATGACATAAGGAGATGGTGGAGTGTGAGATTATTTAGGAGATAAATAGGAACTAGATGAGGTTGATAAGCCATTCTTCCCTTTACCAGTAGGATAGGGGATTTGTGATGGACTGTGACTGGTAGATGGAGGATTTAACTATGGATGGGTATGAACTAGGGGTAAGGTTAGTTGGATGGGGTTAACACCTTTGGAAAGTTGGGTACCCATCTCAAGGAGATATAAGAGGATTGCCTCCTTATTTGTAGTAATATATTTATTAAATAAGGAAAATTTTGGACTAGGAAAGTTATGACTAGGACTAAGACTAGTGGATTATGAAATGGAATGGGATTGGTACAGGGGTTGATGAGGGACTTTATTGGTAGGTTACCTTAGGATTAGGGTTTAAAATCATTAAGAAAGTGGGAACCCATATCTAATAGTCATAAAAGGACCTCATCCCTATTAGTGAAGATGTAATCATTAAATAGGGTGACTTCATCACTTATATATTGAGGGATATGAGGATTATGGTTATGATGAATGGATGATAAGGTTGACCTTGGTTGGATAACATTTGGGAATTATGGATTAAGGACATGGGACATTGGTTTAGGCTTGATGTGATCAAGGTTTGAAGGTAGGTGGCCACCCATTTCTAGGGCTCACAAAAGGATCTCATCTTTATGGGAAAATAAGTATTGGTTCATGAGAATAGGGTCCAAATACATGTGGGTGGATAGGTGATGGATGATAAAAGGATGTTTATGTGAAGATATATTAAGGATTGGATTAAAATATGGTCCTTAAATAAAGTAAGTCTAAATGACTAATATAGTATGATAGGTGATGATAAGGATGAGATAGACTAAATGAATTATGATAGACTACGATCAATTTTCAAATTGATATAATGATTGGTGCCAACGATCTATCGATAATGCCTAGTTTTCAAACTAACAACATGATGGAGATTTGAATAGTGCCTAGATTCAAACTATTAAGATAATGATTGAATGGCTTCTAGTTATGAATAATTAAGATGGTTATATTAGAAACAAATATATTGATGATGATTGCATACTAGATTGAAATTGACAAAGTGACAAGATACTAATAGGGTATCAACTAAGTATAAAATCTGACAAAGATGATGGGTGATAAAGAGGAGGATAATAGACTATATTGATGGGATATGTAGTAATGATAAAGGGATAGCTCAAGCCTTAGACCAATTTTCTCAATGTGGGGAAGATATAAAATTATGTAATGATAGGATCAAGGATGAGAATGTTAATGTAATGATAATTGGGGTAGATATGATTTGGACAAGTGTGTGACATAAAAATACAACAAATTAAGATGGGATTGATATAGACAAGGTAAGACTTGATGAGATGAAAAGGTTTGATAGGATAAGGATGGGATGACAAAGAAGTAAGAGGTGTCAAGACAAAACCAGATTAGAATGTGCTTGAGATGAGATAATATGATGTATAAAATGGACAAGATTATACAAGATTATGATAAAGGATGAAAATAATGACTAAGAATTTACAAGATAGAGATAAAAATATATAAGATTATTATATATAAATACTAGATGGTCATGTATAGTTTTGGGTGAAAGGGTGACTTAGATCACAAACAAGATGGGTCGAGAATGACACACACCCAGAGAAAAAAAACCACATCCCTAAGATTAGTCAATTGATGGGTGTGTAACTCAATGACCACACCGTCCAATAGTTTTTCAAGTGAGGTTATAGGTTGCTAACTTATTATGGTATCTCCAAAACCATATCAACCCCATATATACATGATAGTCACTTAGGACGTGATATTGAATTCAATAGCAAGTCACATATTATAGTTGATGGTATAATGTTAGGCTAAATGGGCTTTCTAGGGGTGTCCCCAATATAAGTTACGTATAGTGGGGCCAAAGTCCATGTAGGGTGTTGTCTGATGCTTAGTTCATATAATTAACTCTTCCCCTTTATGAAATATATGTATGGGGTGAACCACTTAGCCTAATGACAAAAATCCCTGATATTTATACTCTATCAGAACACAGAGTGTGGATTAGTGCATAGTGGTGAAATCCATGGTCATTATCCCTATGAGACTATGGCAAGTGCATGGGTGTGAATTTCACATCATGCTTCCCCTAAAAATTAAAAAAGGGAGGGTTTATTATTCATTTTTTATCCTCCAATAATTATTTCAAAGATGCAAAATGAAGAGCATACACCATTCTAGCCCTCGAGTGATACAAAAATAGACAAAAATATTTATTAACTAATTAATTTAAATGTGATACACACACACACACACACACAAAAAAAAAAAAAAAAAAAACATATATAAAGTTTACAAAATTATGTATAATATATATATATATATATATATATATATATATATATATATATATATATAATGATTTAGATAAAATGATTTTACAAAATGTCTTTAACATGTGACTTGCAAGACAAGAGATTAGTAGTTTTGATTGGTACTCTTGAGGGGAAACCTATAAGATGATATGTTAGACAAAATATATGACCTATAAGAGAATATTTTATCAAGTCAAAATTTCTACTAGATTCACCCCTACAAGAAATAAAACGTTAGTCCAATAAACCTTAATAAAACACCCAAAAGAAATCATAATTTTACACTATAGCTTCTTTGGGGTGAGGGTCCATGATGTGGGGATATAAAAGTGGCATAAAATAGAGAGTTAAAGGGGAATTTACCCTTTTATATTTAAATGGATGCTCCCATTATGGGTTCAATGGGTAGTGCCCCTTATAGGGTCTGGGGGTAGTGCCCCAGGTGCTATAGGGTGGGGTCGAGGGGTAACCCACAATACCAAATGCAATTTTGGAATTTTAGGATGATTAGAATGACTAAAAAATAATTTAAAATGATCTTAAAAATCATAATTAAAAATGACAAATATAATTCAAAAATGAGTGCAAAAATGCAACTGTAGATACACAATCAGTGTATTACAAAATCGTTTCTAGACCATACAAAACCATAGATATGAGGCAATATTGTAACTAGGGAATAATAAATTGTGTAGATAGTTGACTGATTATTTACCATGAAAATATTATTTGTGAAAAATTTTGAATGGGTGGATGATATTATGACTTAGAAAACAAAACTGCAAATCATAATCTGACTCTGTAATACTGCAAGTCAAACAACAATATCAAAGTTTATAAGTTGCATTTTTATTTTCCTAGAAAAAATAATGAAGTTTTACAGTATAGTATTTAAAAAATGATTAAAGTGATAAAAAGTGATTAATTTAAATATTTACAAGATGATTAACTAGGTGACTATTTTTCCTAGACTTATCCAAACCAACTATGGAATTTGTAAAATCACAACTATTTAGTCAGTGTCACTACTGTATATCAAAAAATTTGAAATGGGTAGTTGAGAGATGTTTTTGGATATGGTATATTATATTATGTATCTCCTATTCTCTCTTATGAATAGAAACTAGTGGCACAAATACAAACTAAGTGTTAGACTAGAAAAAATTAATACTTATGATAGCAATATCATAGCTTGTTCTGTAATTTTTCTCTAGATGGATGAAAGGTGAGTTAGAGGTGTTTGGTATTGATTTGGGTAGTACTACCCTTCACCTTCAATCAAAAAACTATCAAAAAATAATAATAACATAATTAAAATACAAAAATTTGGACTTAGATTAGAGATTTTTGCCCTTATGTCAAAATCATAGATTATAAGGACAAAACAATGAATCTTATAGCAAGAATGTGATTTGTAAATGGAGATATTGCATAATATTGAGAACCTATCAAGATACAGATTGTTAGAGGTCAAGTTAGTGCAAAATGGTGGATTAGTGGAAAAAACCACAACTTTTATATAAAAAATATGATTTACAAATTATGATATTACAAGAGGTCCAAATGCCTATCAGGTCAACAAACCATTAGTATTTAAGATACATGGTTAGAATAAAATCATGATTCTTAGAGGCAAAACCACTACTAAAATATCATGATTTGCATAGAAAAATTACCATTCACCTAAGTGTGAAAATGTAATTAAATATGGAGTTTGTTCCTTGTCCAGTCAGTCCTACAAGCTACCAAAACACATCCTAATAGGAAAGAGAGTTAAATTGGAGGAGTTATCCCACCATGGTCACCAATTTATGATTGTATTTATGATTTATGAATTAAAAATACTAAATATAACAAGTCTAACCCAAAACACAATAGCATCAAATAGAGATATTATGAAAGAAAATCATAAATAATAAGATGAATCTTACCATTTCTTTGCTTCTCTTATCCTCTCTCCAAGATCTTCAAACTTAATTAGCTTATGGATTGCAAGGATTATACTTATAATTTTGACATAGTGATGGATTGATCAATGGTTATGGATTCATATATTATTTGATGGATTTATGAAGATTTTATGGATTCATTCATTGCTTTGGTTATGAAAGAGTGGCTTGTTTAAATAGGTCATGGAGGGAAGATTAATGGCCCATGTTCAAAGTTGGATGAAGAAGATAAAGGGTGGAGGATTATTTAAGGAATTAAAAAATCCTTTGAATCCTCTATAATAGAGGCTTCTAAAGAGAAAGGGGCCAAGTTAGATATGATTCTAGAATTGGATAATATTAGAATCCATTTAGGGGCTTAGTAAGATGAGTAGGGGATTAGGCTAGGTGATTAGGAACTAAAGATGTAGGAGAGCCTAGGAATAGGCTAGGGTGGGTGGGTAGGTGGGTCATGAGAACTTTAAATTACCAAATATTAGACAAGTGATATTAGTTAGTATATAATCATGATTTAGATTAATTAATTGATTTATGGGGTAAGGATAAGGTTAATGGATAAAATATAATTAAAGGGGTATTAGATAAATTATTATGGTAGAATTAGATGGGATTAGAGGAGATAAATGATATTAGATGAGATAGGTGAAATTAGTGTATACTAATAGGAATATTAGTGATATTAAATGAAGTGATCAAATTTAGGTGTATACAGTTTTGTTACTAATCTAATGTCTAAACTAAAATTTCCCATTCATGATGGGGAATTGACTGATTGAATTGAGGTGGATCATCAAGTTCTTTTTGAGTTTTATCCTCATTCCCAAAGACTTCTACCATGCCAATATGGTGTACTTTGAAAATAGATTTTAGATCTTATAAACCTAGAGTTCTATGATAAATAAGGTTTTGATCCTATATGGATCAAATAGGAGTTTGATATAATTATCATTTTATAGGATGTTAATGAATGTTTCCATTGATTTGGTTGGGATAGATAACATTATCATGATCATTTATTCACCCACTTTTTAATTATCTTAACCCATTTTCCTCAAGTTTCTCATTTGAATATGTTTTTGGGCTTTCAAAACTTGACTTTAAGATATATGTTGTGGTTTATATGGGTTCCTTATCTTCAGCTAAAGGTGGGAGCTTTACCATACCATTACTAGGTAGTTGATAGTTGATATGAATCCCTGATCTATTTTTGAGGTTGGATTTAATGGCATCAAAGGGTTTAAGATCCCATTGAGTAATGAAAACCTTTGATGAAGGATTCTTATCTCTTGAAACATAGTGGAAGGGATCACCTTCATCCTATGGATTTAGGGCCTTTTCAAGATTATATTATAGTTTTTATCCTTATCAATCATGTAAAAATATGTAAACATATTTTTGGGGCTCAAATTTAATATAAGTACGATGGTACCAATGGAGATATTCTTAAGGTTGTCTTAGCCTTGTAAGGTGTTTCAAGTGGTGGAGCAGTTAATTTCTTCATAACCAAGTTTTTGGAGAAATGAAAAGGGGATTATGTTAATAGTCACCCCATCATCAACCATTACTATCTTCACATAATTTTTAAAAATATACACTTACGTATATAGGGTTGGATCCCCCTCCTAACTATCATAGTATCTGGGGGAAGACTTTTAAGATATAAAAAATAACCGCTGTCTCTCAAGTTTTACCCTGGTGATAACATGAATAAGTCATTATTATTAATTTGGGTTTGAGGTGGAGGTGTGACATTGTCTAGGTGCCCCAATCCTAAGGCATCAAAAAAGTTTAATAATGGGTAGGAGGTTTTTTAATCAGATCCATAAAAGAAATGTGGGAAAACATCTTTATTTGATTTGTAATTAAATCATAGTTTCCCATGGGCCTAGGATTAGTTGAATATCAATCTCTAAAATGTGAATGAAAAGGGGATTGATTGGGTGGTACTCCCTTATTTTAATGATGACATATACATCTTCTTATGTATATAGTTATATAACTCATATCATCCTAGTCTTCACTTTGGGTTCCCAATTGGTGAGCCACATTAGGGTTACTAGGTTCAAAAGTGGAAGCTTTGGCATCATAAGTGAAAGTTAGAAAGGATTGATGAGTGAGGTTATATTATGTTTGGTATATTCATTTTATTTTTGGTGGTTAGGAAATTTATTTTGGTATATGTGTAAGTTGGAATTTTTTTCACCACAAGACATGTTGATGGGTTTTACCAGTTTGCATTAGCATTTCCTAAGAACATGTCTACAAAAGTTTTTTAGTGGTCTTTAGGGAAAATTTGAATTAATTTTGTATACTTTCTATATTCATGGGTGTTATAAACAATTAATTTATATAATAAATAGTATGCATTGTTATTGTAATGACTAGGCCTCTATTTTTGGGCTTGTTGACCAAACCTTTATTGGTTATTACTTTGGTAAAAACATTGGTTTTAGTTTTGGTCATTATTTTGGGAATTGTTTTGGAATTGGTTTAAAAATTATGTGTCACATAGTGGAAGAAGCTTAAAATATACCTCATGAATTGTATGTGGAGGTTTTTGTGTCATCACACCTCCATTTTTTATTATTACATTATTATTATTCATGGGTTGACTCTGATTGTAATTTACATTGTTTGTCCTCTTGGTCTAATGTGTTACATTGTCTACAGTAGAATTAGGGTTCTTTTTAATAACCTTTGGGGCTTGATTATTGGGTTTATTTTTTGTTTTTTTTAATAACCCCTATTAATTTGATTAGGGGTGATTAATCACCCATTAGGTCTATAAGTTCTATGACCACTTTTAGTAAATGCTTAATTAATTTTAAAAGTGTTCTCATGCACTTATTCATATAACCTATAATGGAATTTATGAGCATATTCCCTCATCTCCTTGTTTAGATAAATCAAAAAAATATTCTATATCTCTCTCTAGTCTATGTGTGAGGTGATAGATGAAGTTTATAAGACTTTATGCAAACTGATAATGAAATGAGCATCAAATTAGTTGGATATTTATTTGATATGCAATAACTCCTATATTATAGTCTTGAAAAACTTATTCATATCAAATACCTTAAAAAAATCAACCATGAGTTACTATAAGGAATGAATTGAGGCATTAGGGAGGTAGTAGTAGCAACATGTGTGATTCCTTTGAAGGTCTTTGGGAAGATCTTGGAAACTTTTCCATACCAAGGATATCTCTGATAGTGGTCATGTATGCTTTCACATGTACTTTGGGATATCCTTCTCATTTATATTTAGTGATTTTATGTAGGGGACATGGTAAAAGGACTCCTCAGAAGTATTCATCAAGGGTTATTTTAAATATTATGTGTAAGTTCCCATGGCACTAAATTCTACCAAAGGAACAATGGGATGAGCTTGAGGGAGATGGTTGGGTTACAAAGTGGTTATGAAACCATTAGGAGGGAGAGACATAGGTTTGGAATATGAGTTGTAGTAGTCTAAGAAGTAGTTATCAATATGAGTATATTTTAAAAACATATGTTAATAAGGATCTAATGGGTTATGTATGGAAGTGGCATTTGGTGCTTGTAATTGTAGAGTGTATGTGGGTGGTACATTGGTTAACACATAACTAGGAAGAATAAAGGGTGGTAGTGTGTTGGTCTCTATGTTTTTTTGAAGGATGTAATATAAGGAACCTTTAGTGGGAATTTTAGTATGAGTTTGGTGAGGTGGGGGCATGTTATATGTTGTGGGGTTGGTAACTTCATGAGTAAGGATGTCCCCCAGATATTGGCTTGAAATGTAGTCATTTAGAGGATAATTAGTTTGGTAGTGTGGAAGTTGATAGGTTATATTAGGGATGGGAATGGAGGAGTAATTCACTTTATTATAAATTTTATATTTCATCCCTTAGTTTATATAATTTTGGTTACTCTATATATCATGAATGTGGCCCACTAATGTGGAGATAAACTCATTTAGAAAATAAGTGGTGTTAGATTTGGGAATCTCCTTTGTGGAAGATTTGGGAGAGAAAGATTGATAGCTAATGATGAAATAGTTCATGTTATATGATTGAAAATGAGTCATCATAGGTTTTTCATGAGTAATATAAGTGTTTTGGTTAGTGTTGGAGGGATTTAAGGTAAATTGTAATTTTCTTAGCCCATATTCATCGTAATGGATTGTCTCAATATACTGATCAAATTTTATTGTATTTTTTATATCTAGGGTATACAAGATAATATTTATTATAGTTAAAATATAATGGTATATCCATCCTCTAGTGGTGAAAGTCATATTTTTAGAGTCTAGGTAGTTACTGGTGGTTTTAAAGGCATCTCGTAGTTATTGATTTACTAATTTATAAGAGATTTATTGTTTTCACAGTCCACGTGATTGATTAGTAGATTTATGGGTGAAATTATGTGATTTAATACATGTTTTGAATCACCATCCATGATTCATCTTCAAGAAAAAATGTATAAATATAATTACAACCCATCTTCCTTATAACTATTTATCATGCAAAACAAAAAATGTATAAATGTTCAATAGTGGTATTAATGAAAAGGAACATTATAGAGACCAATGGATAGAAGAAACATAAATGTTGATGGTAGTCTCCAAATGTATTCTTAGTTTGTAGGTTTGAGGAAGATGAGTTTCAAAATTGATTCTCCACATTTTGAGTGGAGTTGTTGTGGTTCTAGATAAATAAGGAGGCCCACAAGAAACTTGGTGGCTCATTTTATAACTCATAATGCCAAACATTATCTCATATTCTTCACCAAAAATATTTAGGGGTATATAAATACCCACAGAAGAAATGGGAGAAAGAAAATAAAAGAGGATAACATAAAAGGATAAGTATTTAATGTCAAGTTCACCAATTTTTATACACTCATAATGCAACATACTAACATTTTTTCACTTGACATGTCAATGTCTACCCAAGACATCTGATGAATGTTCTAGTTTTTAGGTTGGATAGTTGGTATAGTTGTGGGTTTTGCATAGGCAAGGTTGGAAGAATGGGTTGATTGGGCTGAGATAAAGGATTGGGATTTTGAATGATAGGCGATAATGAATGCTTGTGGTGATACCCAAAGATCTCACCTATTTCACATTACTCATTAATATCAATGAATTGAGATGATATGGAATCCAAAGAACTCTCAATGTGAATGAGAATGAGATATCTAAGTTCTTAGTCAATTCTTGGCTCATGGATTTGGGGAAATTTGGGTTTCAAGGCCCTAGGGATTTGGTTAGTTAAATTGGGTGGACTATGACCATCAAATGTAATTTGAATGAAAATAGGATGTGGATATATATAAAGATAAATAAAATGGTAGGGGAATCTCAAACCTAAAGGTTGTTAACCTAGCGGGATAAAATACAAAGGGGTATCACTATGACTAGGGGTGTTATTGGATGAAGTTATTCCTGTAAGGTGTCAATTGGTTAATGATGAGTTTTGGTAGAGGGGTGGAATATAAAACCTCAATTATAAGTTTGGAATCAATGTCACCTTGAAGGGTAACATCTAGAATAGGAGTTGGTGCTCTAGGGAAAAGGCCTACCCTATGGAATTAGGGGCACTAAGGGAGGATCATCTATTGGTGGGGAAAGGTTGGTTTAGAAAAAGTGTAAGCGTATATTTTATATTGAATATTCTCATGAAGGTTTAATTTTTTATTTTTTTAAGGTTGATATCAAGGTGTGGTACTCGTGCTCATTATAACGAGGTTTTGTTCAACTTGTTTTTGTTTGTTTCTAATAAGGTTTTTATGAAATAGAAATGAAATTGCACTACTTACTAAAATGAAATTACTTGAAATGAAATCAAATCAAATATGAAAATGAAAAGGAATTATTATTATTATTATTATTATTATTATTATTATTATTATTATTATTATTATTATTATTATTATTATTATTATTATTATTATTATTATTATTATTATATTTTGTGTGTGTGTGTGTGTGTGTGTGTGTGTGTGTGTGTGTGTGTGTGTGTGTGTGTGTGTGTGTGTGTGTTTTAAATGAAAATTAAGTTTCCAACAATGTAATGTTAAACTAGATTTCAAACAAAAGCTGCAAATTCTGATTTTAAACTTTTCCTAGTTTGAAAGATGAGAGATTTGCCTACAATGCAATAAATGAGTGTTATTTTATTTTTAAATTTTAAAATAAAAATAAATTAATACTAATGTGCAAATTATTTTTCAACTATTCAAATTTGGAGTGAGATTTAAAACCTAGATTGCTTTTATCAAACACAATTTTTATGTTTTCATAGATTAATCCACATATGGAAGCTAAAATGGAAGTTTTAAAATTTTGGACTATTGTACGTGAATATAAATGATTTAATATTGAATTAATTTGAATTAAAATTTATTATTTTATTATTTTAAACAACATTGTTTTATCATTCAAATGGATAGATAAACTCTAAAATAATAGTTTCTCTTTTCTTGTTTTTATCACTTTTTATGTGAGTGTGTGTTAGTGTTTGTTGTGAGTATATGTTACGTACAAATGAAAATGAAATATTTCCTTTTGTTTGTAGCTAATAATTTTATTCAGTTATTATATCTTAGTTCTAATGCAAATACTATGGTTCTTTGAGATTTTGATATGCAAATGGAACTAATAAAATTGAAACTATTCTTTTTTGAATGCAAGAGAATAAGAAGTAAGGTGATTTTTTTTTCTTTATTTTTAAATTGTAAGAATTAAAATATATTAAAATGAATAAATAAACTAATCTAATTAAAAAAATTGAAATTAAATCCTCCAACTTGATCCAATGTAGATAATTATATAAAAGTAAAGAAGAAATTGATGTGAAAATGAAATCCTCAAGTAGCTAGATCATTTACCCAATGATGACCTTGGAATATCTCAAACAAGAAGATAAAAAAATGGGATTAAATTTTCATTCATGATAAGAATTTTTTTTATTGTGGTTATACTAACTCATGAACAACAAAGAATAGGTTACAAACTCAATAAATTACCTTCTTCAAAACTCATGAAAAATGACCAGAAGATTATTTTAGAATGATAAAATATCTCCAAAACACAAGCAAGTGAGTCATGGCTCTAAAAACTTATAAGATTCAATTACACACAAAATTTGGATTTTATATTATTGTAAAAGTGAAATAATTATAATAAAGGAGGAGTTGTGACTTGATCTTGAGATCGACTATGAATTTGGTCATGTTAACTTGGAGATCAAGGAGATTGATGAAAATAAGATTAAGAGTGAAATGAGTATTCGAGGAAGTGAACTCAATAAGAAATAATAAAAAATACAACTAAAACTGAGAAAATCACTAAAAGCTAAATGCTTGGGTAACAAATTTTAAAAATGTTTCACATGTGATAAAGTTGTCATCTTATGTAGGTAAAGAAAATGAAACCATTGTGGTGGTTTACCATTGTGTCTCATCTAAATACCGATGTGATTCAAAACTATCATGGTGGTTATGTTTTCACCATGGTGGTTTTTATACAAGGATAAAAAAATAAAATTTAAATTAAAAGACTCATAAAAAATTAATTTTATAAAAGACAAGGAAAAAGTAAAATACTAGTAAAAGAGGGAACTAGGTTTGAGCATATTTTGATGGAGATCATTGCATTATCATTAGAATTTTCATGAAATGTTTCACCATGAAAAATTTGGGTATTTATATGTAAATTTTAATATATATTGGATTAGTATAATAAATATTATAAATAGTCCATCCATGAAAAGTAGTGAAGATTGACAATCAATGCATGAGAAATAAGCATGTGATACAAGGACCCCAAAAATGAAGTGACCAAATTATTGGGGCCCACAAATGTGTCAACTAGGTTCATGGAATCTGAAAATGTGGTCAAGATACATAAAAGGCTCAGAATATAAATTAAGATGGATTTTGGATGAGTATGGATTATGCATTAGACAACCAAAATATTTTAAGATGTTTATGAGGAAATTTGGAGGAGAAAAGGCTATGAAGGTTTCAATGTGGATGGAGAGTGTCCAAAAAAGTCCAAACTTATGTTAGTGTGTCAAGTGTACTAAATCATGATAAATATGAAAATGAAAATAGTATTATACTAAAATAAGGGTCATGTTGGGTTCACTAAAAAAATTTAACAAATAGTGACACCTAGGGTAAATACCACTATGAAATGGTAAAAAAATGCACACATGGGGGGATTTAAGATAATTCGGTAAACTAAAATGATAAAATACCTTAGTGTGTTGAAATTGAGATTTTAAATATTAAATGATTGAAAATTTAAATATAAAATGGAAATGATGGGGAAAGGATACAAGATCATCCAAGGAGTACAAACAATATTTCACCAACCAAAAATAGTAGGTGTGTGTTTATGTAGAATAGTCAATTCTTTCAATGTTTTATCATGTAAAGACCTAAAACAAAACTTAAATAACATAAATCATATTATTATGTATAAACATATTTATAAGTTAATTGGTTTAGTTTCTCAACTATCCATACAATTTAGGAAGTGGCAACATTTGTTAGAGACATAAAAGTTATAGTTTGTCAAGCATAGGAAAAAATGGTTTCAATGGCATATCAAAATTATAATGTGATTGCATATTTGGATTATATTATAAATTTTATGTACTTTAAAAAAATATAATCTCATTTCAAGTTTGTATGCAAAATATACTACCTTAAAAAGTTGAAAAACTTTATAATGTGATAAAACCTCTAGGGTAGTTTTGCAAGGGTCAAGTAGTGATTATTTAACCATTAAGATGGTTTAATAACCTATATTATACATTAAGGTGTGGTTTCATAATTTATATGGTTATTTTTCCATTGTTTTATTAGTTACACAACCATCTCTTCTACTTAAATGGTGGTTTCACCCATGAGGAATGTAAAAGGAACGCAACAAACTAGAATGATAAATTTTTAGTTTTTGATTTTTTTTTCAAGATTCTTGGGTGTTTTAAGAGGCACTCTATAAGTCATAGGAAGTCATATAAATATATAAAATGGTTAATGGATTAGTTTATATAGAGATATAAATTGATATAATTAGTTCTCCAAGGAGAGAAGTGATTGTGGTAGAGTGAACTAGTCCATAAAAGACTATGTATGGGTGAATATTCTCATTTAAGTTTCTGATAAGCCTATAAGGAAAGTGAGTGAGAGTGTGTGTGTTTCTTGTAAATTTTATAATATTTTATATAAATGAAATAAAGTATGCATTTTGAGTTCTATATTTGAGTATGGTGTCTAAGTAAGTGTTGTCATTGGGGAGTGTAAGTCTAAGCTGCATGGTCTAGGTTTTTCTTCTTTGGCCACCCTAACCATGAATACATGAAATGGTATTATATAAAGTTTGTTCCTTGATAGGTTGATTATGTGAGGCTCTAGTGGGTTTTTTCAAGTGTGAGATAAGTCTTGAAATTATAGAGAGTTGTGTGAGGAGTATAAATGACACATATAGGATCACCTCCTAGAAGAAGAGGGAGAGAACCAAAAGTAACATACATGGTAGAGATGGTCTAGGTTTTTCTTCTTTGGCCACCCTAACCATGAATACATGAAATGGTATTATATAAAGTTTGTTCCTTGATAGGTTGATTATGTGAGGCTCTAGTGGTTTTTTTCAAGTGTGAGATAAGTCTTGAAATTATAGAGAGTTGTGTGAGGAGTATAAATGACACATATAGGATCACCTCCTAGAAGAAGAGGGAGAGAACCAAAAGTAACATACATGGTAGAGATGGTTATATAAATCCATGTGATACTATATGGAATGGAAAGAGAAAAACTTATAGGAACTATTGTTTTTAAATATGTGAGTGAATATTAAGGAGGAGGATCCCAATTTTTTTTTTGAATATTTTGTAGATGAACCATAGGAGAGACTATCAAAAATTATTGTCAAGATGGGGTGAACGACAAGGTTAGGCACCCCTAGGTATGCAAGGAATTTTTTTCCTAAAAAGATAATTGATTAAATCATGGAGATAGATAAGTAATTTAATATGAGTCAATGGAGGACCCCATGATACTAAGTTATGATTCCAAAAATTTGAAGGGACATGTATCCTTATGGTGGGATCATGTGTAGCTAGAAATAAATAGAAGATTCAAGGAATAAATCAATATTTGTGTAAGAATTATTGTAAATTTGAAAGGTAATTTTTTACCTTATGATCATAGGCAATGTTTATTCAATAATTTAAAAAATTGAAGTAAAAGGGATATGATTATATTATATTACACAGAGGAGTTAGACAAGATTTCAATCTAGATAGACATGTTGAATATGATCAATAAAAAATATCAAGACATGTAAATGGATTGATATTATCATAAGCTATAGTCTATAAAGGAATCCTATCAATGTGTATTAAAATTGGAAGAGAGGTTGTCAAGAAGGAACCTAAAAAAACAAAGAATAGGAGTATCATGATGAAGTATGGAGATATACATGGAGAGGGAAACTCTTCTCCATATGATGAAAATGGAGAGGAAGATGATTTTTTTACATCAATAGATAGTGAGTGTGTTGAATCTCAATAATAATAATGGACATTTCATGTATATTTTTATGAATATGGAGTGTATGGGCATAGGGAATATGAGTTCCTCAAATAAGAGATGAAACAAGTATTTAAAATGAAGTCCAATTGATAATAGGTTTGTCATGTTACTATCTAGCAATGAATGACTTTGAATAAGATGAGCTTAATTAATATGAGAAGGAAGAGGAAGAACAAGGGGCATCAAAAACTTTGGTTTCATTTAATAACTAATAATTGGACTTGATGGTGAGGAGAAGGACCTCGATGAAACCAAATAAGTAAAAGGATTGATATAAAATAAGTCATGCTTTCAAAACTAATTACAAAGCAAGTGGTAAATGTTGTAATGTTATAGTTTATAATGGTAGTATAGATATTATATTATCCTTTAAATTCATATAAAGTTTGAAAGTGAGGTGTAAACCACACCTTAAAATTAGAGGTAAATGTTACAATGTTATAGTTGATAATGGTAGTATAGATAATCTAGCATCCTTTAAAGTCATATAAAGTCTGAAATTGATGTGTAAACCATACCTCAATCCATATAGAGGGTCTTGGTTATTATAAGGGAATAAAATTATAGTATGGGAATAATGTGAATTGGATGTGAAAAAAGGTAGATATCATGATATATTTTTGTGTGATTTTTTCCCTATGGATGCATGTCATTTTATGTTGGGGAGACCATGGTAGTTTGAAAATAAGGATAAGCATGATGGAAGGAATAATGTAGTTTCATTTGAAATGAATTTATATAGGTGGAACCTAATTACATTGAAGGAATATAATGGAGTCAAGAAGCACCAAATTCATTTGATATTTCTAAATATAATAAAATTAGTTCTAGAAAAGGTGATGTTGTAATAGAGGTAGTGGAAATGTTTGACATTGAAATGAGGGGGGAAAATAGGTCATCAATATTATCTTAAATATATCATTGGAGTTTATGGGTGATCATTTTTATTCCAAAATGTGTGTTGGGTTATTTAGAAATCAAGTTATGAAATAAGAAGTAGAGGATGAGGTGTACTCTTGTAAATGAGTATGTGACAATAGTGTTGAAGACACTTAGTAGAGGTGGATATATAGTTGGTGGATCATATACCACAAGAGGATGGAAGAAGAGAAAGAGATGTGAATGGAGGAGGTGGAAGGACTATGTCTAAGAAATGGACAAAGGAAATTTAAAGATGATCATAGCTATGTGAAAGAGGATTTTTAATGGTATTTCAGGTGTCTTGAAAATGAGTAAGAAATAAAATGACAAATTTCAAATGTACCTAACAAGGTGGAAGGGGACACCATAGTCAATTCAACTGGCCAAAGTAATGGTTCTACCATTAACCCTACATCTATGATTTTGATCTGACAAATGTTCAACCTCAAGTGTCTAATATAAGATCATCTAAGGAATAAAATCAATCTTTCAACAACTAGAAATAGTAGGTGTGTGTTCATGTTGACTAACCAGTCCATTCATCATTTTTTCATGGTATAATTTTGATCCAAGGGAAGAAATATCACTCCAACGCTTCAATGGTATCAATTATATTAAAGAGGGTAAATTTAAAGTAGAAACATAATTCTAGGTCAATTGGATATTTTAGAAACTATGGATATAATTTGGAAAGTGGTTACATCCATTAAAGGCCTAAAAGTGATACATTGAGATATAAAAGAAAAAATGGGATAAAATACATCTCCAAACTAGAATTTGATTATATATTTTGATTATCCTTTAATATTAATACACTTTAAAAATAAATAACATCTCATTTCAACGTTTATATGCAAAATATATGACCTCTAGAAGTTGGTAGACTTTATTATGAGAATAAACAATTAGGGAAATTTTTTAAGGGTTGAACAACAATTATGTAACCAATGATGAAGTGTCATAACTAATAGTCTAAATTAATGGGTGGTTTCACCACTATTTATTCTACATTAAGTGGTATTTTCACTCACAAGGAATGTAAAAATAAAGTAATGATGCAAAAAATATGAATTATTAGTTACTAAGCATTTTCAAGGTTCTTGGAAGTTTTAAGAAATACTCTGGGGTTCAAAGGAAGTGAGATAAAGATCTGAGATGATAAAGGAAGTAGTTTCAAGAGAGATAGAGATAACTTGAAAGAGTTATTGATTTAAGGTGATATGTTATTATGGGAGAGTGAACTATTCCATGAGAGAGTGTGTTTGGGTGTAAAGATTGTAAGGTAAGGGAGTGATAATGTGTGCATTTTTTAAATATTTATAACATTTTTATATGAATTAAATGAAGAGTGTGTTTTTTAGTTTCATATTTTAATATGGTTTCCAAGTAAGTGTATCCATTGGGAAGTGTAAGTGCATGCGACAAGGTCTAAGGTTATCCCCCCCAAACAAAGATTGAATTATAAATAGATAGGTAAATCATTAAATCAAACATATATATGTTCTGTAATTGATTTATAAGACTTTTAACATTCTTTTGAGGATAAATGGATTAAAATAAAAGAACCTGACTCTAATCTAAAAGAAGAAAAAGTTCATGGGACCCAAAAATATGGCTATTTAGATTCATATGGTTGAATGTGGTAGTTTTTTCTAGATGTAATTTTTTTTTATTAATGTGGAAAATATAACTTTCTATTAATAAAACTTGTATATATGCTTCAATAGAAATAAATTATTTTACTCTTAGGCTCACTTCATTTAATCAATGTTCATTATCCTCTAAATCTACTCTTCTTTCTTTACACTAATTTTCCATAATGTCAAAAAATATATATATATATATATGTGTAAGGATAGTTACCCAGGCCCTAGTGAGGGTTATACCTACGTATCCCACATGATACAAATCAAGTATCAATGTATTTTTAATTCTTCATGAGTGATCCCAAACCAAATGAGAGAAGAGGATTCACATCCTCTCCTAGATAATCAAAATCAACTATCTAATTCAAAGATGTTTTGGCACAATACTTGGATTAATGATGAGGTAAATGTAGAATCAATGTGTAATATCATTGAAAAAAGTGTAGATTTATTGATAAAACTTAATAAATGTGTCTGAGATACTTGGCTTTTAAAATATTTGGATGATAAGAGAGCTTATTAAATTACTAAGGTTACATTTGTATATATAGTATCCATATAAATGGATTCATAAATAGGTTGACCTTGAAAATTAATGAGAATCAAAACTTGAAGCATGTTAAATGAGCCCACGATGAAAGGAATCTCAAAATGCAGGTCACTATATTTTTGGGACCCACAAATATGGTCAATTCATACAAAACACTCAAAATTGAGATCAAGATGGCTATATAATGACTCAATGGATCTTTATGCAAACAATTGAGAGATCTATGGTGTTTATGAGGAAATTAGAGGACAAAAGGCTAAGGAATGGTCTAATGTAAATGGAAAGTGACTAAAAAATCTAAATATACACAAATAGATTAGGTGTGACAAATCATGATAAAGATGTAAGTGAAAATATTCTTATACCAAACTTAGGTGTCTTCATCTAATCAGTATGATCATATTCTATATTTTAATTTAGTATTGATTTATGCTTATTTACAAAAGTGATTAGATGCCTATGTTGCTTGTATTCTCAAATACTTGATGTGTTTTATCTCTACTTAATGTATGAAAGCATAAAATGATCAATAATGTAAGAATCTTCTAAAATTCAAAAAGGTAAAAGAGCATTCTAAATCTTACACACATATAATATGTCAATCCACAAAACAATTTGGGTCTATAGACAAGGGTTGTGAACAAGGAAGATGTAATGTATCTAGAATGAGAATCTACACAAATAATCAAGGTGTAATTAGATGCTAAAGCAAGATCTATAGGAGTAATCAAATAAATTATATGTCATTAGGTGGTAACCATGAGATATCTAATCTAATGGTGCATAAGTGTTAGTAGATGGTAATCATGAGGTGTAAATAAAGATTGCACAAAGATAATAATGTATGAAAAAAATTGTATTTATCTAATCATGGATAAACATCAAATGAATCAATCTAATATACCAACTAGAGTAAAAAATAAAAGAATTTAAGTATTAGGGTTAGGATACCTACTTTAGGTTGACTTATCGATGCATTAATATCCCCTTAGTTTGTAGCATTTTTTAAGAGATGGTTATAGGTGAATTTAAGGTAGAAAAAATAGGACCTAAGTAGACCCAAGTTGGTGACTACAAATACCAGGTTTACCTTGCTCCTTGATATATCTAAGTCCTTATAGTAGTGTTTCTTCTCTAAGTGTAAGCTCTTTAGTCCTAATTCATATTCTTATTTATAAGGTGAATTTTCATGTACAAGAATATAAATTTATATGTCTATATTTTTTAATAAATGAAAAATAATAACCCTATAAATATAGATACAAATCCTAAAATTTAATTATTAAACCTAGTGAAAAACATTAGCCTAGTTAATGGAGTAAAAAAAAATCCAACATAAATAGTACATCATCAGCCAAGATAATAATGTCAGCCAAATTTAGGGCACTACAAGATGTTATCAATCTAGCTAATGACATTGGATAAAGGAATATAAATATGAAAGCAAGGGGTATAAAAGAGAATGGTAACCTTAATATATAATAAAATTTGATGTCATGGTAGAATGACGGTGGTATTAAGAATGAATAAGCATGATAAAACATCTCACAAAGTGCCATGAGCCAACCTAACTTGATCATGGTGTACTCTTTAGGATGTACCCTTAGGGAGATTAATGCACTAATGAATCTTCCCAAATAAAGTGTTAGTGATTGAAAATAAGATGCATACATATGCCCCACCTAAATATCTTCACACATCATACTAATGTAACTTGGGATGTTGATTTGGGAAAAGAACATAATTCCCCAAAAAATAAGTGTTATAATAAATGTTAGTAAATATGAGGTAAATGAAATTAAATAAATAGACTTACTTATAGTTACTTACCTGGATAGTTGTAATAAGTATAACATTATAAGCTACCAAAGTGGTGTTAAGATGGGTTTAACCTACTTGTAAAATATGTGATTCTTCAAAAAAATGATAAGATATTTGTTACTACCATAAAATTCCTTACAATGATAAGTTTATATCACTTCTCCCAGTTTGTCTATAGGAACTATGGTTTCAAATTTATGGCCACTATACAAAATTTGAGAGATACTTTATTAAAGTTAAAAAAAATTATTTAGAGGTAATAGATAGAGGACAATGCCCTTAATTCATTATATTGCTATTATAAATTTCAATATTTCTAAGCTTTGGGATAATTATGTTTAGTGCAAAGAGAGATTTTGGTGAGAGGATGTAGGGGAGGACCACTAGGACTAGTCATGAAGATCATCGATGTAGTTTTTTTAATTAAATTTTAGATGGCTATATAGAGTAGATTAGGAAAATGGGTGCTTGCTAAAATCCTGTTGGAAAATTTTGACCCAACATCATCAAAATTTAGGTAATAAAGAGATGGAATAAATGAGATTGGTTGTACAATGGTGTATAAAATACTTTTTATGTGTGTATATATATGACATTTTGTTTATTATTATTCTCCACATGTGTATATTATTTTATTATTTTATTTGATGTTAATTCATAGCATTGTAATATGGTAGCATGGTAACATTATTTTTTCTAGTTGTTTTGTTGAAATTAGGGAATTAAAACAAGTGTTTATCCAATTATGATAAATTGTTGAGTAAAATTAGGATGTATAAAATATGTAATTATTCACACAAAATTGATTTGAAACTTATTATTTATATAAAATTACTAAAATGAGAAATAACAATAATAGGGAATGTTCAATCTATTGTGGGACTATGTAAGGTCACTATGAATTGGGAACAAGGATCCACATCTACCTAGGACTCACTATGAATTGGGAACAAGGATCCACATCTACCTAGGACAAGGCCATGATATTTATATGAGTCTCTCTTACACTAGATTTTATATGGCATACTGGTGTCTGATAAGGTTTTTTCTCTCTATGTGAAATCTGAAAAGTGCTTGTTTGCCTTCTTCTTCACTTGGAACCCTAGATCAATAGAATATGAGGAATAAAGTGAATAAAATGATAAAAAAAGATTTATTAGTTTAATTTTTGATTGAATTAAAAAACCCCATGTTTAATTTTTTCCTACATTCTAATACTCTGAAGAGGGATCAAACTCCATGTACTTATCCCATGTTATGGTGGTGTGTTTGAAATATTATTATAGTGTTATATTTTGGTGTAATCATATGCTTCAACAATGTCTTATGATCTTGGAAGTGTATTTATACTTATATAAATACTACTAGAGTTGTGTGGACTCAAAATTTGGAAGAAATTATTATTTATTCTTAATGTGTAGATAGATATTACAGTGATTTTCAATCATGGGAGCCTCTAGTGAAAAATGGCTAGAAAATATAGACTTATAGTGGTATTTCAGGAGTTTCCTCAAATAGGTCTTATGGCATGTGTGGGATGACCCACTAGATGAATTTTAATTTGATAAAATATCCATTTTTTAGTAGGAGGATGAAACTGGTGGATTCAGACACTACTAGTGAACATGATGGTCCTAAAAGAGAATCCTTGTCTAAGGAGTAGAGATAGCTAAATTGAAAGTGTGGACTAGTCTAATAGTTATTATAGTCTATATATAATGAATAATATGAGTATTCAGTATCAAAAATTTTAAAGGGTAAAGGTTCATCCACATATAAGTAGAGGAATAGTGGTTCAAAATTATGGAATTAAGATTGAGCTAAGTGTACATAAAAGGATGGTCACAAGTGCATTATTATAGCATTAAATGTTCATTTTAGTGATTTTATTTTCCTCCATTTTATTCTAGTGATGCAATAAAGTGAAATTAATAGAGTAAAAGAAAGAGAGTTATACATGAGCTTACCTATGTTGAATAGGCTTGGATGTAGGCCACACACTTAATTGTGCTTCATGAAAAAAATTGTAATGAAACATGTCTAAATTAGTTCTTACTTAAGATAAAAATATGAAATTAAATACATTAAACTTATAGATAAAATAAAAAATAATGAATACACTTGTTTAGATATGTGAATTATTATGTTTTCTGGTGAAAACATGGTGGCTGGAGAGGGTGGAACCCTTGGAGAGTTTCTTCTTTGTTGAAAAACTTGGATTTGATTGTGCATGCCCTAATCCCCATTTTTAGGAGAATATGTTTAAGAAATCAATATGTGTTTAAATATATTATCACATAACTCAAGGTTATAATGTGTCTTTTAATCCTTATATAAATTCCAATAGATAATTCTAGTGAAAAACTAGTACAAAAAGGTGAATTGACCATTGCATATGAAATAAGATTCATTTCTAGTGCAAAAATGGCTCAAAACTAGTGAAAAAATAATATGATCTGAGTCTGGTGTATAAAAAATAGAATGAAATTGATTTTTATGTCTTCTATGAAAATTGATGCAAAACTAAGTAACAAAGTGACCATGTGTTGGACACATGCCCCTAATCTGATATCTTAGTATATTGATTTTGATAATTGAGAAAAACTAACTAGATTTTTGAGTCAAACTCTGGAATATTATGAAACACATGGCATAATGATAACCCCATTTATAATAAAAATGTGTGATAACATGTGCATAAATTTTAAATATATTTAAGAAAACACAAAAAATTGAACTAAAAATTGGGTATGATTTTGAGAATTTTGAAAAAAATTGCTTCTAACTATTGGGATGAAAGTGTGCCATTCTAGAGAATTATAGCATGTGTTATTGTCTAAAATTTATTTATGTATAAAAATTGAGAATGATTCATAATAAACTAATCAAGTATCATTTTTTCATGTTAGTGCAAAGGATTATTTCAACTTAGTCCCTAAGATAAGTCATTGTGTATTGCCCCTCTTTTAAGGTGAGTTGTGAATCTTAAACAATAACTTATCTCAAAATTAAAAGTTATGCAAATGATGTTACAAAAAATATTTAAATATGAGGTAGTAATGATAACATTTGAGATTGTGACATCATATTGACAATCTAATCAAAATAATAATTTATGATACATGTATAACTAGGCATACATAGTGTCATGTATAGATAGAAGTTAACAATGATAAATGCAGTGATTAATGATCATATATTGAGTACTTGAAACTGATATAGAACTTAGAGGAGATGCATGATATCCATCATGGCATCATAAACTAGGAAGATGCATGATGTCTATCATGGCATCATAAAATGAGAAAATAAGCACAAATAAGAGTCATATCCATGACACGTACACATAGTACACTCAAGAACACACAAAACACATAAGAGGGCCAAGGGGCCACATACAAAGGAGATGTTAAAATTTATATCACATGCATACAAGCATATAATAAGGCTTAAAGCCACAAATAATGACATGTTTAAATGCCCATAATCTGAAATAAAGAGTACACACAAAGCATGAAGGAAATAAATCAAACATGGTAAGCATGCATGATAAGTGAAATTGATCTACATAGACAACTTATAACATCATAATATTTATAAATTTAGGTATCTATTAAGATATCAATGTTAATGTAAGTGAGACAATAATGATATATTTTGCACAATGCATTGAATTGAAGTATGAACAATAAAGATAGTCAAAGAATGTTAAAAACTATGTAAAAGGATTCCCCAAGTTAACTTGTTGAGATTTTTTTTTTTAAAATAGAATACCTTTGACTGGTTTCAATATTAAAAAAATAGAGTTTGTGTTCATTAGAACAAGTTTAGTATAATCAAATAAGAGCATAGGGAGTGACTATTTAGATTATAGTGTTTTGTTTGTGTACTTCTTTTGTGTCTGAGACAATATCACCACCTAAAATTGCACTTGAAAGTGACAACCTATATGCTCTAAAACTAACTCAAATACACTTGTGAATCATATTTTATATAAAACTAAATATATAGAAGTACTACATATACTGAAGCACAAATGATTTATTATAAATTAGATAGACATATCATGCATATGTCCTAATTTTTTAATTTTTGAAATATTATAATTTTTCTATATTTTTTTAAATATATGAAACTAAAAAAGGAAAATACTAACCAATGACTCTTGGAAGAGCCTCAAAATCAATAGGTCATGTATATAACATAATAAGGATGACCTATTTTAAATGTAAAATATCATGTCACTATGAAGTAAGTGGCTCAACTCATGATCTAAAAACTAATATGACTTTGTAACATATGTGCAACTTTCATAATGATAATATGTAGTGTATTGTGTATGTGGTTTAGCAAGGTGAACGCTAGGACTCTTCAGAACCCATCATGGAGTATCAGAACTCTATGTTAGTTTTCATTATATAACACTCTTAATGCCTTATAATATTAATCTAGGACATGCTGGTGTAGAGAATGGATCTATATAATCTATGACAAATATTTGATTAAGTGGTTTTTCAAGGATAGTTCTCCTTTTAAAATGGACCACTTGCTTTAAAATTCTCTGAGTAGGTTAAACATTTTTAGGTTTCTTGACTAATATTTGTTGTGTATGAACAATGCCATTGATTGTATGGGTAAATCATATGGAATACCGTGAATTGATATAACCTCATTAGAAAATATATATGTCAAATATTTGTTTATTATAGAAGTAATTTTACAAAGTTATTAAATCCAAGGATGTCCCAATAACATATCAAAGATTCCTACACTAGGTACTACTAATAACTTTGTGGTCACATGTGTTGGACCAAACTATAGTGGTAATGTGATCTCACGAATATAACTCTAAAATGACCATTTAATCCATTGATTATTGTTTTTGTAATAATTATTCCTTTTATATCTATCCAAGATGAGAGAGAAGTGTGATAGTGCACATATTCACACTTGAACCATTATCAATCATGACACTCTTTATAGGTTTATGATCAATGTAAGCTTTAATGAATAAAGAGTGTAAGTCAAAATCATTATCGACTATCTCATACCATGCGAATGTGATAAGTGGCCTAGATGGAAATGAAACATGATATGTACCAATTATATCTTTCAAAGGATGTTGGGATTCTATATGAGGATGATAATAATGTGGTGGATGGTGTGCATTTTATATGTAATACACTTATGATTTATTTTTTATTTCTGAACCTATATGATTAGGGAAATGATCATTGAATTTTTTCATTATTTCACTCTCTCTTGGTTGTGCCTTTTTAATATCAGTAGATCTACCCACATCAATGATGTTCTCATCTATAAAATCATGAATCTTATGTCTCAAACTAATGCATTTCTTGGTTATATGCCCTAGTGCTCTATGAAAATAAAAATAAAAAAACATTTTAATCAATTTTTTTTTTTAAGAGACTCACATAAACCTATTTAATGGGAGGGAGTGATATGAGCTTGAATTCCAATAACTTTTGTAACACTTTGTATTAATATTCCAATAATTTGGTAAATTGTCTCCTTGGATGAGTTAATAATACAACACATAGAGTGGGTTCAAAAAATGCATTCACTATTACTTTTTGATAAATATTTGGTTGGGATCACCTTGTAAGGTGTATTACTCATATTATTTACATAAGTAGTAACTATTTTGGTTTCATACTTAGATTATTCATTGTCAATAACTTAACCTCTCTTTCCTTTACTATGTGACATAAATCTGTGAATGAAAGAAACTTATTAAAGATAATAGATTCATGTAGATGTGGAAGTAAGCTTTATTTTAATATGTATTTCAATCCCTTATCTAGCATAGGATTCATCATCTTTTATAACATGGTTTTATACCATAATACATATTTTATAATAGGCCTGTTGGATTCTTGTTTGAGCTAAGCAATTTGATCATGAACTATTTTCACTTATATTTATTAAGAAATGTGCAAGGAATAAATTTTCCAACAAATTGAATACATGAAATAACTAATGTGATAAATCGTATAAGCCTCTTAAGGCATAGTCTTTCATAAATTTTGGAAATAACTTGGTCAATAACCTATCGTTTGACACATAGTCCAAACATATTTCATGAAATGCTCTCAAATTTTGTTTTAGGGTCACCTTTTTCATCATATAATGTAATATTAGTTTCAACAAAACCAATTAGTAAAGGATATGTATAAATATTATGAACCAATGGAGTATAAAATAAATTATATGAATTAAGTGCCTAATTAAGTTTTGAAGCACCTTGTTCCAAATGTAACACCTTAGTTTGTAGGGATAAAACCTTTTGCATAAGGGATTATACATCAATAATAGTTTTAGTGATAGACAAATGTGGTGTCATAAATAAATTAGTAGTAATTGGCATATTTATATAATGAAACCATTATGTTCCCCCCATAGTAGATGTTGGTAAAAAAATTACATCTAATAATGCATATAAAGGTAAGGAACCCATATTAGTTGAAGTTTTAACTGTATTGTCCATGCTTGCAGTTTTTATGTCTAAAATAATTTTCAAAATTATATGATAATCTAGAGGTTGTTTATAAAATTTATTCTCAAAATTTATTAATAATTTATACTTTATTAAGCTCTTGTTATTCATCACCTATAGTTTTAAGTATATTTTGATGCTTATCTTGAGAGCCAATGTTGTCTTGATTATATTATTCATGCTCTATGTATTTTCATGCACTTCCACATATTCATTCTTTTTATGAATATATGAGGGTTATGATATACCCTTGTTCTTATCCATATTGTGTGCCTTATTAAAATAAATATAAATATTATCAAATTGAGTACCACTTAAGCTATTACTTCTAAGATAGATAGAAACAACTTTCTTATATTGCATAAAATATGAAATGGAAAAATTGAAATATTTATATCAGTAACTTATCAAATTTTAAAACCCTAATAGTAATTGTAAATAATAAAAAGAAAGAAATAAACCCTAGCAACATGGATGGTTAAGTTTTGTAAAATTCAATCAATAGATAGGTTCACCAATATGTTTTATCAAAATTAAAAAATCAATACAAGTGTTGATCTAATTATGACAAATTTATGAGTAGAATAAGGATGTATAAAATATGAAATAAATCACACAAGATTGATTTTTAAATTACTATATATATAAAAATGCTAAAAGTAGAAATAATTAATAAAAATGACTTAGTTGTAAATTTCATCTGATAGATTATGGTAGGGATCAACATCTACCTATGCTATCATATGTAGGATGCACTAGCATCCGGTAGGGATTTTACTCTCTTTGTGAAATCCGATTGGTGCACATTCACCTCTAGGTCTTTTGTGTGATCATGATTATTTTATTCATTGTGGAAGACATTTTGTGCCTTCTTATTCACTTGGAATCCTAACTCAATATACTATGAGGAATAAAAGGAATAAAATGGGAAAAGGGTATTAGTAGCTAAAGTTGTGTTTGGCCTCAACACCCTTTATATTGAGCATTACCTACATACCAATACTCTAAATAGGGATCAAACTCCATGTAGTTCTCTCGTGTTATATTAGGGTGTGTGAAATATTGGTGTAATTTTATATGTTGGTGAAATATTTGTGTAATTATGTTATTTAATAAGGACTTGTGACCTTGAAAGTCTATTAAAACTAAGTTCAAAGATAGTTGGGTTATGTGGACTCAAAATTTGGAAGAATTGATGTTTTCTTCTCAATGTGCAATTAGATATTATAGTGATTTTCAGTCATGAGAGGATATAGTGAACAAATGGTTATAAAATGTATATTTATAATGGTATTTTAGTAATTTCCTCAAATTGGACTTGTGAAACGTGTTGGATGACTTGTTAGGTTAATTTAAATGTGAACAATTGCCATTTTTTGGTGTGAGGATGAAATCAATGGATTCAGATAATATCAGTGAGCAAGATAGTCCTAAATAATTATCTTTGATTAAAGAGTAGAAATATCTAAACTATAAGTGTGGATCAATCTAATAGTGAGTTTAGGCAACGTGATTTGAATAGTATTTGTATTCAATTTCTTAAGGGTAAAGGTTCATACTCATAAAAGTAGATGAATAGTGGTTCAAAACCATGGAATTGAGAATGAGCTAAGTGCACATAAAAGTATGGTCACAAGTTCATTATATTAGAATTAAATTTTAATTTTAGTGAATAAACTAGTATGTTTTATTCTTCCATTTAACAAATGTGAACATCAATATTTCCTAAAATGAAATAACTAGTGAAAAAGTTCAAAATAGTAAAACATGTGACATCTGATGTAAATAGATAGGAAAATATGATAAAAAACTATGTGATAAAATAGAGATAAAAAATAAAACATCAAATTTAAGTAGATATAAAATTATGAAAATAAAAAATATGTGATAAAGGATAGTAAAAATAAAACCTATAATGTAATTAGGTAGAAAAATATGACATGACAAAGGATGTGTAAAATCAAATCATGGAAAAGATTTAATACCAAATTATTGTAGTAGTTTTTATAATTTCTCATTTGTAATAACAATACCACATAATTAAAAAACTAAGTTGACAAAAATGGTGTGGATGTAAGTGTGATAACAAAATATCAACATTTATGAGGAATGCCTAGCTGATCATCTAAGATCTTACAATATTTAAACTCATAAACTTATATATGGAGCTATAAAATTATTCAAAATAAGAGATTAATGTTTTTTATGAATGATCCATTGAATCCCCAAGGACTTATAATATTATAATTACAAACCTTTATCCAGAGCTATAATAAATGAGTCAAATCTAAAACATGATATAAAAATAGAATGTAAAAATAGGGATGTGGTCGATTAGTATCAATATCCATCAAGGGGATATTGGAAATGAGATGTCTAAAATTAATGAGAAAAGAAACCATGAGGGTGATGTGAACTACTTAGGAGAGATAATACTCTCTAATTAAGTGGGAAATACTAGATAAATTTTCATCAAAAGTTATAATCACCCTTCTTAACTAGTCTAAATATTTGGCTAACAATTGAAGTCTATATATTATCCCATTAAGGATATGCAAGAAAATTAAATTTACCTAATTTCCCATGATATCTTCCCCATTCCTCGCTATCCCATTAAATTTATCAATCAACTATGAGGATTGGATGCTCACAAAAAATTAAGGAGACACAAATGATAGATATGGATCTTCTTATCCTAGTCTAATAGCTCACCATACTCCAATGAACCTTCATCTATACTATGAGGTAAATATTTTGGTTTGATATTCAACTAGGATAGGGTGTATCAATTATTTTGATCACACATTTTATGATATTTTACTTTTGAGTGTTTTTTTGTTTTGAAATTTAATTTTGATTGTTTATTTTAATATTTGGATTTTTATTTTTTTGTCTTTTTATGTTTTTCTCCTCCATAAGGATTTATAAGTCCCTTCAATGGGTTTTTAATGTAATAATATAATAGGTTACACTTATTCGTTAAAGATAAATTATAAATGAAGACTCTTAAATACTCATAGACCTACACTTTAGAAGAAAGTGAGATCTTACTCCAACCTACGTATGCCTCAAGTGAAAATAAGATATGGAAGATGGGGATTGTAATTGGTCCATAAAAAGGTAAGATGATACAATGACAACATGTTACTAATTGACCATGAGATGGTATATTTTTCCTTATTAGATACTAGGAATAAAGTATTTGAAATTACATGTGAATATGTATCAAATCTCATAATAAGTATATGATTTTGAAGATAATCCCAAGAGAGATAGTGAAAGTGGAGGTAAATAGGTATTAATGTCACTACATAGATAATGTAAACTTGCAATATATCTACCATAATCAAATATGGGCATAAAACCAAAGAGGGGAGAGATAAAACATGTAAAATAGAGATACCAAAGGGCTAAAAATCATAATGGATAGATAAAAACAATAGGTAGGTATAAGAAAATATAAAGTAACAAAGAGATTAAAATTATAATATACAGATAAACCCAAGAGGGATGTACATGAAAATTAAATTACCAAAGGAATACAAATTACAATGTATAGATAAACCAAAGAGGGAGGTACATGCAAACTAAATTACCAAAGGCTTAAAAACATAATGGTCATATAAAACCAAAAGGTAGAAACATGTAAAATACATTACTAAATAGCCAAAAAGAATAAACCATATATAAACCCAACATGGAAGGGTGTAATAAGAATAAAATTACCAAAGGGCTTAAATAACAATAGTGAAATAAACCCAAGATGTATAAATGTATGAAAACAATTTAACACAATATAAATAAGTGATAGAGATAATAATATAACATGTAATACATGATGAAATATATTATAAAATACATGATAGCTCTCTATTTTGTAATAATTCAACTACTAACTTCATCAATAACTTCTTAAATTTCCTGGTGTAACTTTTATCTTTTTTTTATCATGGTTTCTACGACTTTATTTGAGGTTTGTGTAAGGATAGTCTTGGAAATGGCCTCAATGGATAAATTATGTATGGTATAATCAATAGTTGATCCTTCAGTTATGAATTAGGTATATGTTGAGGCTTCTCCTCAAGCCTACTAAGGTTTTATTGATTTAGAGGAGGTTGTTCCCCCATGATTTCAACATGTTATTATTTTAGGGAGTTTATTCATTCAACATTTAAAATATTTTTATACATTATAAATATATTTAACACTAAATTATGAGGCGTGAATAGACATCAAGGCATAATAAATACCACTCTATTTTCTTGGGGATGTATGTGAGGGTTTTCTTATGGAGATCGGTTATATAAGTGATGTGAAGGTGATTGTGACAAAATCCATTATGTGTGTAAGGCATTTTTATACTATCAACATGATTGAAAATGTGTCATAAATTGGTTCATTATAACATGAATCTAAAAAAAAATCCTAGGTGGAGAAGGTGAGAATAATTTTTGACTTTCCATTGAAAGGGATTACAGCTTTGAGGCTTGTTTTCCCAAAAGCTTATTATTTGATCTACAATTTTTAACCATATTCCCATAACTTTGGTGGAATGTGTAATATTAAGTTATATTATATCATCCTAAATCTTTCATTGTACATTTTTTAATTGGCTAACGCGATATTGAAACAAAACCAAGATCATGGACAATGGACTCCATGGGTAAGGCCCTAACATATGGGACTATAGAAGTGTTAGAAATATTAGATATGTAACTAGTAGTATTATAAGTAAAAAGTAAATCATCTTCATGGATATCAAGGTAATAATAAATATTCACCGTGTTAATATTATTGTTAAGATATGTTTTATTATGAATGTTTGGAGGGAATTTTAGTACCATATAATTTATAGATTCATTTTTTGGACATAGCAAAACAAATAGGGATCATATAACATGTAACCATAATCATACTTGTTGATGGTGAGGACAATGTTGAGTGATTCAACCAAGATTTCTCTAGGAGAAGAGGAATATTTAGTGGATTTATTATTGAAAGATGTAGTTGAAATAATTTTATCAATTACCCTCTTGTAAGATCAATGTTGTATGATAGGAGAAAATTAAGTGATGAATTGATATTAATATTTATATCATGGGGTTCATCATCATCATAAATAAGGAGGTTTTGTGGGACTCTATCAATAAGGTCAAGATGACATCTATAACCTCTTCAAGAGTCGATGTGATATTTATATCATTGATGTTCTCTAAATGGAACACTTAATAACTCTTCAAGAGCATGTAATTTATAAATATCATGTTGTTGTAATTACTTAAATTTCTAAGGGTTGTTAGCACCTTAGACCTTTTAGATAACTCTTAAATAGGGGAATTTGACACATTGACAAAAAAATAATCTATGACCCTCTTTTGATGAATCTAAAGGCACCTAAGAAATATATTATGGGAAATAGGAAAGTTTTGTACCATTAAGTCCACCCTAACTATTTTAGGAGATCCCATGAAAAGAATACAAATGTTCCCCAATGGAGGAATTGTTCTTTAGTCATATCCTTGGCATGTTCTACAAGTGTAATTTAGATCTATTATTGAGTATCCAAGATATATAATAAATTATAAAGATGTAATAAAAGTTTCAGAACCTTCATTGATGATAGTTCTCTTGACTTAGACATCTCCAATTGAGATGTTAATAAAGAGTGGGGGATCATCAACATGAAATAAAATTTCATTTTTAATCATTGATTGTATTGGAAACTTTAGTGATAGATCTTAGTTTTTTATTTGATCTATTTAGATAGATAACTCTTCACATTGATGCATGATACTCTCATCAAACCATGCAATGGGGTTTCTTACCCCAAAGCAAGTGGTTGAAGAATATTCTTGTTGAAAAGTGTTTGAATTAATTGATTATGGTGTTTAGGAGAGGTGTGAATGAACTGAAGGAAAATAATCTTACCTAGAATATTATATAGTTTCATAATGGGATCTCATTTTTTAAATCTGACATGCCAAGATGTGGACTATAATTAAGGAACATGAATATGAAATATTCTCAATTTGGCCTTGCGATTGGTTAAATATAGTTTTTTAATTTTAATTTTTTCAACTTCATCGACCCATTTTATAATTTATGTTGACATGGGTAAATTTTGATGTGGGTTTTAGACACACAATAGGCCTAGGGGTTTTCCACCCTCCCTTTTTTTAAAACTGCTAGTAATTTGTCTGGGGCATGATTTATAATTTTTGAATCTCCTACATAGTATACATGGAATAGCATCATGTGACATATATCCAAATAAGGTAAATTAACCTAAGTGATCATAATGACACCTAATAATTCATATTTATTGAAATGATATAATACAACTAGATCTCATTAAAAAATAAAAAAAGATGGAAGGGTAAGGTAGAAAAGAAGCTTTAGAATTATTATGAGTAATGATATTTATCAAACAACACCTTTTGAGATCTACTAAAAAATAATCAACATTATTCAAGTCTAGTTATGGACTCAAATTTTAATAAACACAAATCAAGAGTCTCAGGGAAAATTATTATGAGTTATTCTTAGAAGTATTTATTTTCAAGACAAAATAGTTATAGACAATAGTTAAAAGCACATTATCCTTCAATAATTTTATAAAAATATAGTTTTTTGGAGAAAATAGTAATTGACACATCTAACTAAAACAAAAGAGATTAGAGAATAACTAATTGAAATGATCATAATATAAAAAACTCACATCCTAACCTACTCATAATAAACATATAAATCTTTACGGTAATCACTTAAAGCGCAAAATACATAGCATTAGTCTGAAATTAAGAAATAAGAAAAATGGAACAAAAAAGAAAAATCCCATGAACATTCCACCAAAATTTCAAAGTTATTTCTTTGAACTCTATTATAATCTCCCTTATCGTGGAAGCTAACTAGAAAGCAAGCCAACTAGAAATTTAGTTCAACCATTAAGCTGGAGAGAGATATACTTTAAAATGTTTAGAAAAGGCTCTTTTATATAGCACTAGACCCTACCCAATTATGGCCATGATGAAAATGTTTGCTACAAGGAATAGGTAAATATAGAAGAGATAAAAAAATAGCTAAATGGGCATAGATAGTCAATATCTTGATGGATCATTACATTGGGACCACCTTAACACTATCTTCCACTTAAAAATTATTCATATGCTTTTAATTCTCTTACAAACCCAAACTAATTTCTTACAAAGGATTAAGGTGATCATGGATCTCCCATACTTGATGAACTATCTTTTTTCCAATGCCATAACTAATAACAAAGGTTGATTATTGTTTGTTATAACGCTTGTGGATTTGATAGTTTGTTGGGCAGTGACAACCATTAAATTTGACTTTATGTTAATGAGTTTACATGTATGTTTTAGTCCACCAATGAACCTACCTATTGATATGAATATGTACATGTGCCTTTATTTCTCATTACTAAGATGATTAATAAACCTTCCATGATCCTTTATATTTTCCTTGTGTCACATTGAGTCAAAGACTTGGGCTATTATTGTATTTGATAGTCAGTTATCATTGTGACCCTTATGCTTCATGTTTGATGATATGTTGCACCATGTCATGTAGTTGATACTTTAGCCTTAATGTGTCCATATGTATCTCCCTTTTCATTATAAATAAATGTGATGCTGACAAGTGGCACCCTATGATTGGGTCATAATCCTACAAAGGCATATTATGTCTTCCCTTTAAACTGCAATAATATGAAAATTTTCAAAGTGGCATTGAGTATTGATGCATGGCATGATGTAATTTATTTTCATTCATAAATATTATTTAGTGGGCCTTGGATACTAAGTTTTAAGGACATGAGTGAACACAAAGTTGAAAATTGTCAAATTATGATTTTTTTTGTCTCACAAACCTTGGTCACTATAAACTTATTTTAAACTATGAAGGCTATGAGCTAGCAAAAAAATGTTAAATGCTACTGTCTAAAGACTCATACCCTTCACAATTTTTCCCTTTTGTAGATTTGAATGTGAACACATCAAATCTTTAAATAGATACAATGATGACACATGACCTTTTAACTAACCAAAAACAAGCATGAAAATGCAACTAAGTCCAAAAATATATGAATAAGTCCTTTGATGCCATAATATAAATAATGGAATTCAATGACCAATAATCCTTGAAATAGAGTAAGTAAATATTCAACTAAGAATATGAAATATAATGTGAAGAAAAATTTAATCTAAATCATAAATCCTTGAAAATGATTTAGTATAAATATGACCAAATAATGTGAAAATAAATTAAGGAGAAACATATTCTTGGTCAATTTTACATAAATAAACTCTGAAAAGACCTATCCTTTTTACAAACATCCACTTGGACTCATTTGTTAGACAGTGATTTGATCCATATTTCAATAATAAAATGGAAGTAGTAAATCAAATAAAATAGTTAAAATCAAAGTCCAATATAAATTTAATTTCAAAAATTAATGAAAGATCAAAAGTGGTTCCTTGTTCATAAAATAATGGGGCGTGTTGGCCACAACAAATGGTGACTATGTAGGGAAAACATAGTCAAGTTTTTATAGCTTAGAATTTATAGTATGACCTTAGACAAATTAAAGAGACCACATGAGAAAAATTCATGTTATCAAATAAAATTGGGACATTTGGGTCAATTTCATCATATAACATACTATATTTTAAAACCTTCAAGAAGTCAACATGTGTGATGAGTAGCTCATATGCTTTTACCCTTGATATTTTTTCATATAGCATAGGAGTGACCTTCATGATTCAAATTTCTAAAAGGTGCTTTAGTTTATTCTATTTTTGGATAGAGGAGAAGTCTTGGGCATTTTTATACTAACATTCATGTGTTTAAACCCAATAGAGATACATTTTCTCCACTCTAAACCTTGCTCCATTTCCATCAAGGTGTCCATAGCCTCGTTAGAGGTTACCCAAATCACCTTGTCTTAAGATAATGTTTTTTGAATTTTCTTAAGATGTTATAATTATCCTATTGCATTTTATCTTGATTTTATTCACTCCAATAGGGTTGGGAACCAACATAGCCAAGGTAAAGGGATAAATTTAAAAAAATTATTGTCATAAAGGATTCCTCTTCTATTTTATATACCTCAAGGCAACTTTTAATGTGTTAAAGTACAATGTTAACCCAATTTTATTAAGAAAACCATTCTTAATTCACATGTTTACTCTTAAAATATTTATCATATTTTAATTTTATAATATGAATTGAGTTGTCATGGTATTTACTATCTAAAATATTAGACTTTCAAAATGTTAAACTCTTACAATGGATTCATTGCCTCTTCATCCAATTTATAAATATTTAAGAGCTTCAATGCCATGGTATTTAATGAGGTAGGAACTCAACCAATAAAAACATTGTGAGGAAGGGGAAGGAAAATATTTTTTATTTTGCTCTAAACCACTTACTGAGAACTTCAAAAATGACAAAAAAAGGATGAGGCAAAACCAACAAAAATAAAAACATAAAGAAATATAAATTAGGAAAGAAAAAAGTGAACAGACTAAAAAGAAAACTAATTTAACTCTAATATAAGCCTACACTAATCTTAAACTAAAAAAAATACATTCAAGGCCTAGATGGTGAACTTGAAATCTTTGTATGAAGCATTTAAAAAATCGTTATAAGATCAAGCTTTTAGTATTCAGAGTTATCAGTCTAGAAAAAACATCCTTACATTCTTTCCAAAATTCATTCAAATTATACATTCCAAATACAATGAAATGCATAAGCAAATGTTTCACATAATGTTACTTTTTAAACATGGATTTAGTAGGAACATTGGGCTTAATAAAATATACCTCAAATTCAAGCCAAATAAATACATGAAATTATTTTACCTGGACCTCTACAATATTTGGAAATGGTGGTATAATGATTTAAAATTATTATGAGGTGACATAGCTAGGAGACATGCTTATGTTCCTTCATTTTTCATTGGCTCAATGAGAATTTATGCATTATTGTTAAAATTTTCCTACCTACATCTTGTTTTAGAAAATTGGCTTCGGTAATAATTTGTCGATTAAATTCCATGTAAGACAATATCTTTTCCTCACTTAATGGTTCCTCAATTTCTTATGATTATTCTATATGAACCTCTTATGCATCACTCTCAAATTCATAATACACAAAAAATCATGTTCAACATATTATTTAATACCACATTCACTTTCATCTAAAACATATGTTATAGTTAATTCAATCATGAGGTTTGAATGTGATGAAGGATAGTTCATTGTTATTTTGGAAGGCAATACCCTATCCAATGTGACAGCCTCTGCATATTCTAGAGCTAAAGTATCCATTGTAGATATTCTCAAAAAAACATATGAGGGAATTTAAATCATTTATGTATACATATATATTTTCATCCTCTTAAGGTATATAGCTATTGGGAATTTTGTTATAGATATCTTGAAATCTAAGATTGAAATCCATGGTTGGTTGATTGGGTTGTATTTTGAGTAAGAGAAACTAATTTAACAAAGGGTCAACTAGTTGTCTAAAATATAAAATAAATGAACCCTCTAAGTCCATCCCACTAAATATTGAACTAGGAATTAAATTTAAGATCCATTCATACTCAAAGTTGTCTAATGTAAATGGAAACAATATACAAGCTACATTTTCATGCTAAATATTTTTAGAACCCCATAACATTTTTAAAAGCATGATTTTGAAACTTGTGAATGTAATCGAAAGCATTTTTGAGAATTTAATCCTAAAATCTAGGTATTTTAATGGTCCTTTTCTAATTTTTAGGGGTTTTTAACATATTTGATAGAAATTAAAATGAAAACACACATAGGGAACTGATCACAAGAGATCCTTACTTCTAGTGGAATTTGAGGTTATTTATTGATTTGGGTTTTAAACACACGATAGGGGTTGTTTATATTTCTAGGGCACAAGTTTTAAATTTCAACTCTCTTACATAGTCTACATGGAATAACAACATATGGCATATATCCCAATAAGGGAGATTCACCCAAGTGATTAGAACAAAACCTTTTAATGAATATTTATAGTTATGCTATGATACAAAAACTAGATCTCATAAAAAAAGTAAAAAAGGAGGTAATTTTAAGGCATAAAATATGTTTTAGATTTCAACTGAGTAGTGATCTTGCTCTAGTAACACCTTTTGAGATCTTATACTAAATAATCAGTGTTTTTTGAATCTAGTTATGCACTCAAGTTTGAATAAATGCATAAGAAGAGCCTAAGAGACATTTATTATGATTTAATATCATAAGTATCACTTTGAAAGATAAATGGGTTACTAACAATAACTAAAATCATAGTATACTATAGTAGTTTTATAAAGATCTAGTTTTCTATAGAAAATAGCAATCGACACATCTAACTACAACAAAAGAAATTAGAGATTAGCTAGCTAAAATAATTAGAATAGCATAAATTCACATCCTAACCTACTCATAATAATAATATTAATCTCTATGGTAATCATTTAAATCCAAAAATACATAGAAACATTCTAAAATTAAGAAAGAAAAAAAACATAACAAAAAAAGGAAATCCCATGAACATTCCACTAGAATTTTAATGTTCTCTCTTTGAATTATATTATAATTTCCCTTCTCTTGGTGGTTAGTGAGCAAGCCAACTATCAATGTATTTCAAATATTAATACATATAGATATCCACTTTATAATGTTTGAAAATGACCCTTTATAGAGCATATGGCCATGTAAACTTATGATCAAGATGAAAAAGTTTGTTACAAGGAATAGGTAAACACAGAAGAGACAAAAATAGGGAAGTGGTAGTATTTGTTTAATATCATGATGGTTCATTCCATTAGGACTACCTCAACACTATTTTCCAATTTAAAATTCTTCTTATGCCTTTAATTCTCTTACAAACCCATACCTATTTATTACAAAGGATCAAGGTGATCATGGCTCTCATGTACCTAATAAATACTCATTTTCCAATGCCATAAATAATGATAGAGGTTAGTTGTGAGTTATTTTAATGCTTATATATTTTATGTTTTTTCAAGTGGTGATGACTATCAAATTTGAAATTATGTTCACAAGTTGATGTGTTTTCCTGAGTCCATAAATAGACTTGCCTATTCATTTAAAGTTGGACATGTGCCTTTGTTTCATGATATCAAGATGCTCAGTCAACATTCCACACTCCTTTGTATTTTTATTTACATCATGATAAGTTAAAATCATGTGCTATCACTTTATTTGATAGTAGGGTGTCTTTGTGTTGCATCCTCTTCATGTTTAAAGATACATGCCACCATGTCAAATAGTCATGACTTTGGCTTGAATGTGTCCATATGAATCCCCCTTATCCTTATAATTAATGTGATGCTAAAAATTGGTACCCTCTAATTGGGGTGTAGTCCTATAAAGACATAAACATTAATATATATTTCCCCTTCCCTTTAAACTATGATGTTACAAAAATATGCCAATTGAAAATGAGCATTGATGTATAACATGTGATTACTTCATATTCCCATTAAATATGTAAAAAAATACTTTTTTAATACATCATGAGATTTTGAATGAATACGACACTAAGAAGTGGGAAAATGTGATTACTTCATAATCTTTTAAGCTTTGGTCATTGTAAACTTTTTTTAACTATGAAGGCTGAAAATTATCAAGACCATGTTGTGTGGCATTATCTAAAAACTCAAACCATTTTCAAGTTTCCCATTTTGTATATTATATTGTGAACACTTTAAATCTATGAATACATGTGATTATGACATGTGGCCTTTTGACTAACCAATAAAAGTGTGACCACATATAAAAACATATAAGTCTTTTGAGTCTATATGACAAATAACAGAAGTCATTTACCAATAATCCATGAAATAGAATAGGTACAAGGATGACTAAGATAAATATAATGCAAACATAAAAATAATTTCAATCATAAAGCCTTGCAAATAATTTAGTATAAAATTTCCCAAATTATGTGAAAATAAATGAAGAGGCAACTATTTCTTGGTTAATATTGCATAAATAAGCTCAAAAAAGACCTATCATTTTATGAATGTCCACTTGGACACATTCATAATATCAATTTGATCTATATTTAAATAATAAAATGGGATAAAATAATCAAATAAACAATTTTAAAACCAAGGTCCAATAGAACTTGAATTTTACAAAGTAGTGGAGGATTGAAAGTGGATCCCTATTTAGAAAATAATGGGGCATGTTAGCCATAACATAAATGCAATAATCTAATATAATGACTTTGTAATAGAAAATACATAATTTATAGCATCATTTTTTTAGTTGATGATGTTCAAATTTTTAAAAATTTATGGTTTTAGTACTTCTAAGTAGTTTCAAAAGATTTCTAACCTATAGGATAGCATTGAATAGTTTTTTAGGTCTTATAAGGGGATGTAGGAGTAGGTTGAGTGTTATATTATGATTATATGTAATAAATAGTGTACTTTATTCCATTTGTGTGAACTATATTTTCCTCATTGGAGTAGGAATTGGTTGTAGTTTGAGTGTTATATTATAATTCTACACAAGTAATCACATGCTTCATGCCATTCAAGTGAACTAGGTTTTCCTCATTGAAAGATGAATTAGGATTAATGATATTTTAAATGACATTAGCAGATGAAGTAATATTTTGAGGGTCTTGAGGATTTTGTAGATTATTATTATTTTAGGTGCTTGATTTTTTGTTTTTGAATGATTTGGTAGATGATCAGTATAAATACCTAAATGGGAATTTTATCAATTAATGGTTTCATTATTGGTGTGATTTTCATGATGTTTTAAAGCATTTAATAATTATTTATATCATTATTTATCCATGGTGTAAATAGAATGTAAATTTTCATGTGAATTATCCCATTTATCATGAAACCAACATAATTTGTAAGTATCAAACCATTGGGGTGTTGGTATTGTAGGATCTAAGTCTTTAGGTTGAGGTCTATAAATTTTATTTATAAGATCATTGGAACATATAGGTTGGTGAGTGTAGTTATATAATTCATGAGGTGGTTGAAAAGGGTATCCTAAAAATGGTTGATAATGAGCAACATTTTGAGGACTAGTGAGTATGATTACATGAATTTATATTTAGGATTCAAGACTAAGGTCATGAATGGATGTAGGGAAAAAAATATCAAAAATATAAATAGCCTCTAAATATAAAAATGTAGAATACCATATTATATCCAACATACATATTATTTTTCATGTCATAACGTAGGACAAGGTTGTAAGCAATAGTTTTTTGTAATAATTATATCAATGATATGATTTGGAAGTCTATGAAAGGAAAGGACAAACAAATACATACATGGATTTAAGATGTAAAATGGATAATATAAATAGATATAATTTCCATTAGGTTCTAACCAAGAGGTATATAATCTAAGGTGGTTATAAAAAAGAGTTATATAAACTTTAGATTGTAACCAAAAGGTGTAATAAAAATAAAAACATGCAAAGTTAACATACACTAATTTAAACATTAAATAAAATAACATATAAATATAGCACCTACATGCATGCACATGTGCGCGCACGCACGCGTGCGCGCGCGCGCGCGCACACACACACACACACACACACACACACACACACACACACACACATGAGTAAATAAATAAAGAGGATATGGATAGGGATACTTAATTTGGGTTGACTTATCAATGGATCAATCTCCCCCTTGGCTCAAGTGGCACTTTTTAAGAGATGTTATAGGTGAAGATCAAGTTGTAAATAATAATACCTAAGTATCCTTAGTTGAGGACTCCAAATAATATATGAAACTTTTTGGTTTATATTTTCTCTTTATACCTTTAAATACCTTGTACAAACTATCCTTATAAAAGTATAAAACCCTAAGCCATAATTATTTTTCTTCTTACTAAGATGGATTTATGTGTGTGATCAAAGTGGATTAGATATCTTCTTATTATAAATGATAATTAGGAACCTATAAATATATATATATAATTATTAAAATTGACCTATCAACTTAGTTGATGAATTTAGCCATGGTCAGATCAATAAGAAAATTATAGTAGATATAGTATTACTTTGACTATGGATGAGGAGAAAGAAATATGTCAACAAACTACTTTAGTCTTGGTCAAAGCAGTAAAAAAATGAATTGATCCCTATAGAACTAATTTGGTATGACCAAAGCATTAGAATAAATACACATAAATAATAATAATAATATGAGGGAAGAGGGAGGGTGATACTGAATGAAGGCTAGATTTATCAAATGATGATAGATGAAGGCATGAATAACTAATGATCATCAATTAAATTTCTCACAAAATCACTAAGAACTATCCCACCCTAATCACATTTCACTCCTTAGGATGTGCACTTAGTGATATTAATGTTCTAATGAGTATTTTAATGGTAACTATTATTAAAATTAAAAATATAGGTGCATACATATGCCTCACCCAAATCTCATCATGTGTTACAAATGTATAACACACAATGGTGCTTTCAGAAATAAAATGATGATATAAAATAAATAAAATGTTATAATAAATAATGATAAATGAATTAAATAACTAAAATTATTACACACACACACACACACACACACACACACACACACACACACACACACACACACACACACACACACACACACACACACACACACACACACACACACCTTTAATTACATGTCCCTTTAAAAATATATGCATGAAAATACCTTAGTCTTGATCATGGTGTGCATATAAACTGCATATGGTAATTGTAATGATACAAGACTAGAAATAGATAAAGGCAATGTGAGTATATGTATATGAGTATAAAATTAGATTATGTAACACTCTCAAAAAGTGTGTTAAAAATGAAATAAATATATATCCACACTCATAAAGAATATTAAGGTTCAAAAGACCCAAATTAAACAAAGAGAAAAAAACTAGATAGGCATGAGGTAAGGCTAGATTATATTTGGATGACCCAAGGAAAGATGAAGTGGAATAAGAGAGATAAAATGGTCCCTATGACCCAAATTTAAAGGTTATATTAGGTATGGATGACCCAAGGTAAAAATATTATAAAGAATAAAATAAAGCATAAATGGTAGAAATGATACCAGATAGCCATAAAAGAATGGATAAATTAAGTTCAAATGTCTAGAAAAAAAGAATAATAGAAGCTCAAGGCCCAAAACATAACTAAGATAAATCTATAAAAATAATTAAATTAAAAATTTAACATCTCATAATGACTTGAATAATCAACTTCTATTTGAAAATTCCAAGTTCAAAGGGGATCCTATGAACGCTAGTACTATCACAATGTTATAATGTATGAAAGAGATAAAGAAAAGAAATTACATAAAAAGTGACTGGTTTGGAAACAAATCTATCTATTAAGGTTAAAATTAAGGACAAAAAAGAGAGTGCCTCCAAGGTGAAAACTTGTTCTTTCGTATAAATAATATACTCTAATTAGTTTGGAAAAATTAACAGTTTTTGACATCAATAGCCTGGAAATCTAACCCAACAAGCATAAAACTTGGGATAAATAGTGAAGTATAGAGATCATACCATAAATGGTATATATGAAAATTAAAATTATCATACCTTCCCATGATTTTTTCCTCATTCCTCAAGACCTAATGGAGCTATCGATCAACTTTGAAGATTGGGTATTTGCATGAAAAGGTAGGTGACACTAATGATATATGTGTAATCCTCCTACCACAATCTATAATCCAACTTCAATCCAATTGAACTTGGATTTTTTATGAGGTAAACTATGTATTTTTAGATTCAACTAGGATAGGGTGTGATAATTATATGATCAAATATTTTTGTGCTTTTTATTTTTGAAAATATTTTACCTTTTGAAATTATCTTATATATATATATATATATATATTAGCTTTTGATTATTTTGGAATTTCTATTTTTATCCTCCATATGGATTTATAATACCAAAAATTAGTTATTAATATGAATATATATATATATATATATATATATATATATATATATATATATATATATTAGCTTTTGATTATTTTGGAATTTCTATTTTTATCCTCCATATGGATTTATAATACCAAAAATTAGTTATTAATATGAATTACATAATATATCTTACACCTATACATTAAATAGGTGATCTTAGAAATAAATGCATTTAGATACTACTAAACTTACACCTTAGAAAAGAGTGTGATCTTGAAACTAAACTTGGTGTGCCAAAAATATAGGTGGAAAAAGATATGAACTTGAGAATGATTATGTTTCCCCAATAAAAAAAATGGTATAAAGGGATGATGCGATAACAACATACAGGTTTGAGACTTTCATTATAAGAGAGGGTAAAATTTGAATGAGAGACATGTAGAAAAATTGTAATAGTTTTTCCACAAGAGAATATAACTGACTCTAAGTGACAAAACACCACTCTTTATCACTTCCTTATCTTTCTAATAATAATACCTAACTATGGTTAGGAGTGGTAAAAATAAATAGTAGGTAATGTAAGAGTATGGGCAATTGTGAGGAGGGCCCAAGTGTATTTCCTAAGGTATTACAATGAAACTCATAGACTAAAATTTAAGAGGTCAAAAAATAAGTAAGGTAAATCCATGAGGCATGTAAAAACAAGAGGGATAAATCCATGAGGTACAATAAATGTAGTGATAATATGTAAAAAACCAAGAATCATATGATGAGAATGAATGTGCCCAAAGGTGAAAATTAATGTAAAAAAGAAGCTAAAAGTAAAAAATATATGGAGATAAGATGTGAAAAATTTAAATCAAGAGCCATGTGATGAAAAATATTTTGATAATAAGAGGTAAGAACCAAGAGGAAGAAAAATTTTCAAGAGTCATCCTTGAGGAAAAAGAAAAGATAAATAAATTATAAGAGATAAATTAGAGGGGGACTGCTTAGCTTCAACATCATAGGATATGAGAATTTGTGAGGAGAGTATGGTTGTATTTTCCAAATACTTACCATTTAACTCACAAACTAAAAATCCAAGAGGCATAATAAGGAAGAATATATGAGCCTAAGATAAGGAGGAAAATAAAATCAGGGGGCAGTGAGGTAATGGTATGTGATAAGAGGCCCAAATGAAATACTAAGATAGGTGATAATAAACATATAAATGTATATAAATTAGGTTAAGCTATAACACAAGAAGGTGATAAGAAAACATGCAAAGAAAGTTAGCATAGAATATAAACTATATTAAATGTCTAATTTTTAGAAGAAATGAAAATAATAGGGAAAAATCTAAACTATGAATAACATTTATCAATCATAATACTTTTTAAAAAAATGAGCAATAGGTTTCTCTTTAAAAATGTGTCCTTCATTAGTTTGTAATATAGAGGTGATAGGTCTAAGGATGTCCTTCATAATGAAAGGACCTTGCCACTTTTGGGAGTAGTTTTCCTCTTTTTCATAGGTGTAGTATAATTTTAATGTTAAGGATATATTCATGTTTTCAAATTAATTTTGATAATTGACACTTAAATCAAGTTTAATACCTTTATTTAAGAGGTAATTGATCAAATGAGTTTGACATGCCAATTTAGGTATGAATCACTGAATTTCCATAAGCTTCTGAATAAAAGTATAGATTCGAGGGATAGCTACTAGTCTAGGCATTTCCATAATTTATTTTATATTTTAATTATCCATGTCAATCCCTCATATATAGATCAAAAAGCCAAGGATTTTTCTATAAGTAACACTAAAAACACACTTTTTGGGGTTGATCTTAACATTGTACTTAATCAAGTGTTTAAAGATTATTTCTAGATATTGAAGTTGATCTCCATGATGATAAGTGTTTTAAAGGATATCATACACATATATTTGAACTATATTGAGTATAAATTAGTGAAATATATGAGTCATGTAATGTTAACATGGTACTTTGGAATTTTTAAGATCAAAATGCATATTAATATAGAAATACATGCCTCACTCAGTAGTGAATGCAGTCTTTGATCTTCAGGAACAATGTGAATGTAATTATACTCTAAAACATCATCTATGAGTGAAATCATATCATATACAAATACAAAATCAATAATGTCATCGATTAAAGGGAGTTAAAATTATCCTTAGGACATGTTAAGTTGAGATTATGAAATTTAATGCAAATGCAGATGACCATTGTGAATTTATTCTAAATAGGGTTTATTTTAGAGACCCATTTAGAGTAATCTATAGGGTTAATAAACTTAAAATTAATGATCATCATTATTTTTTTGTGACAAATATTTTAAAATTATTTAGGAATTTTATTTACTTTTGATGGATGGTAACCACATTAGGATATGTTAAAATATTTTGAACAATGATGCCAGGGTAAAAATAAGGCATGCCTTCATATGACCATGCAAAGGTTTTCTTATAATTTTTAAGGACAACACTAAGGTTATCTTTCTATTCATGATGAATAAGGGAAGAGATGAAGACATAATAATGATCATCATATGTCCTTAAATTAGACTCACTATTTTATACTAAAACTAAATTACCATATTAGAAATAATATGGTGAAGGAGGTAAGTTGGAGATGTTAAAACCCTTTATATCAACACTAGTTATAGAATTGTAAAAATAAGGACAAGTGTACCCAAAATGTCTAAGTTTATGATGATGGTGATGACGTTGAGATTCCTTTGAACATTAAGTGTACCCAAAATGTCTAACTTTGTCACTAGGTAAATTAAGTAAAGGAACATTATATTCAATGTTAACCTCAAGATCAAAATATTTATTATCGTTGGTGTCATATTCTATGTGAATTTATCTCACAGGAGTAGCTTTGGTATCTAGGGAAATTTTGGGACTTTTAGGAGATATTTTTAAACTTTTGCTTCAAGGATTATACCTAGCTCAAGGTGTTAGGATTTGTGTTTATATTTTTTACTATATCAGCCTAGCCAAAGTAGTCTAATTGGTCTATTCTATTTTAGACAACATAGAATAGGCTAATGTAGTTAAAATTTTCTAAGGTTTTTTTAAATACTTCACCCTAATTGAAGTAATTAGAACTAAATGATTTTTGTTGAACTCCTCTTGCCTAGATAATGTAGTCAAACTAGTTAAATTTTTTTGAACTATTAAAACATGTTCAATGGAGTCAAAACTAGTTGGATATTTTTTTTAAAGCCTTAACCTAGCCTATGGAGTCAAAATTGGGATAATTTTTATGGCCTATGTCAGCCTAGTTAATATAGTAAAAATCATCTAATTTTTTTAAAATGAATTTTGAAAGTGATCATTGGTAAGTTTTGGAAGAGAATATGATATTTGATGCAACACCCATATGCATTTTTATAAGGGTGCATTGGTGGGAGGTAAATAACCTTCTATGTAATTAATTTTTTCATCCCCACTTGAATTAAATTTGAAATCAAGTTCATAAGAAAGGTGGACTAAGTTAACATCCTAGTTGAAATATTTCATTCTAGTAAGGGTATTTTTATAATGAAATGTACCCAAGTGTCTTGCTTAATCTTAGGAAACAATATAGACTTCATCATAAGATAGTGAAATTGTGTATGTTTGACTAAGGTCTTATAGATTATCATTAGAATTATACTTAGTGGACACACTCATTTAACTAAAGGCTTGAGTAGATAGTAAAAGAGATTCTTGAAATAGATTAGCTACCCCACTTTCATTTTATTCATAAATTTATTCATCAAAGAAACATGCATTTTCATTGCAAGGGAGTGGGTTCTCACTATCATCATTGATCAAAGGAATGGTTTTATCTCTTGCTAGAAGATATTAGGAAGCCATTCCAAAATATATGGTGGTAATTGAGTGGTATTAAAAATGTTTTTAATATCATTAGGTTAATCATCATTGGAGTTATCATGAGTAAATTTCAAATTAGGATGAATTTTGATGAAATTAGATAAGGGAGCACTATTAAAAGTATTGGTTGGGGTAATGCAGAATTGTGATTTAGGATTTGGTATTTTTAAATATCATAGGTTAAGATCAACTTCATGTTTGTAATAAATATAATCATGAATTAATTTTAGACATTAGACACTATAAGAATCAACTAATCACATGAAATAATTCTAAGGGAAACCTATGAAAGTTTTTTAAGAAATCAAAAGATAAAAAATCATGAGTTTGTTGTGTATACTTTTGCATCCTAATATATAAGGAAAATAAATATACCCAAAAGGATTTTGGTTATTTTCATAAAATTCATATAAGTTTAGACTTGTTTTCTTAATATATTTTGTAAAAATATTTAAAACTTTGATTAGCCATAGGTAAGTGACATTAATGCTTTAACCTTCATACACAAGAACATTCCTCACTTGAATAACATTGATCATGACACTAATGAAGAGAGGTGGGTCATCACCTTGGAATATGATTTCATCTTATTGTTAAGATATTATAGAAAAGTCCATTGAATATATTGTTTGCAAGAACCATTAAGATATTTATATTGGTAACTAGGGTTTGCTATGGGATATTTTATAGTAGGAGGATGTTGATTTTTAGGTTGATGATCTATTGATGGATTGGTTTAATCATTAGATGATGTGTCAATATCTATATTTGAATTGGTTGTATCTTTGAGAGTCATCTCTTCTTGAGAATATTTCATAGGCTTGGTACCAAGAGCTTTATAAGCACGCTTACATCAATAATTAACATTTGATCATTAGCATACTGATATTTAATGTAATATTGATCATAATTGTCATCAATAACACCTACAAAGTTATTCATGGGGAGCTATTATGATTATAAATCTATGTTGAGACTTTTTATGTTGGTGTGGATATTGATGTGATTAAGATTGATTGGACTTATTTGAGTGGTTATATTGAGATTTATAATATTTCATATGTTCTTTATAATTCTCTTTAATGGTATCTTCATGGTTGAAGTTTTCACCTAAAATGAGGTCATAAGTGAATTTATTGAGATCACAACTATTTTCATGAGAATGACCAACATGAACATGTCACCAATAAAACTTGTAGGGGTATAACCATAGTGAAAAGGCTTGTATGGATCCAAACTCATGGACTTAGAAGTTGAGATCCTCTGCTTGATATCATGAAGACTCAAGGGAGTTTAAGATGGGTTTTGATTATATTTTTTAAATTGATTAAAAAGGATACTCCTAACTGAGAGGTGCTAGTGTTGTTTGTAGTGGTGGTTTAAAAATATTTCTTACTATAAAGTTGAGAAGGATTTAATTGGTTCATAATATAATATTGTTATTTAACTTGATCAAATGCTTCTTCCAAAGTCTTAGGGAACAACCCTAATTTATATTGGAGTTAAGGCTTGAGATCAGTAATGAAGAGTTTGAAAAGTTTTTCATCACTCATTTTGTGATCCAATTTATCCATCAAAGAATTCCATCTCTAGATTAAATCATGGGTGGGTTCTTGAGGTAATTGCATGGAATTAATGAAGTGCCAAGGCTTTTTTTGGGAAGTTTGTGGTATTTAAATTATTTGATGAGAGCATTGACTAGATCTTTTAATTTTGTAATTAAATGAGTTGTAAGATGATTTTGCCATTATAACAAATCACTAAATAAGGTTTTAAATAGATGTTTTATAGTTGCATAAGTGTTTATTTTAATTCACTCTTTGTATAGGTTTCCAAATACTCTACTATGTAGATTAGGATCAGTAGTCCCATCATTTGTGATGATTAGAGATATTTTTACAATATCCATTAAGACAATATAAGGAGATAAAGGTTAATTTTGGAGCATTTGAAGCATTTTTTTACAAATAAGAGGCTGGGTAAATGTATTTGTGTGAGTAAACATAAGGGGATGGGGGAGGGTTTTAAGTTGATCCCAAGTAACTTTTTCATTTTAACAATGTGATTTTTGTTGTTATCTCACATTATTGGTTCTTCCAGTTGTTGATGTAGAGGTTTTAAGGTTTCTAAGGTTTCCATTCTTGATAGTATTTTAAATAGTATTTTATTCATGATCTTGATATGTTTATTAGGAATTTATTGATCACTACTTGAAGAGATTTAAACCATATTGCATTTGATAGATTGAGATTGATATTGAAAAAAGTTACACCATGAGGATTTACCTTCAATATTTAGCATGGTATGGATTAAAAATTTATCCATATATAACCTTAATGGTTTGAGGCTCTCTATAAAACCCCAAAGAGGAGATATCATTGAAATTTATGGAAAAATCTAAGCTAGGAAAATAAAAATGTGAAAATAATCTAGCATAGTGGTGGGGTAATATTCATGTTGAGTTCACCATAATTTATGTATGGTGAATATGATCAAAAATATAAATATCTCATAATATAGGAAAATAGATAATACCATAATATATCAAACATACATTCCATTTTTCATGTTGTAAAGAGGGATGTGATTGTAAACCAGATTTATTTGTAAAAATGATATCAAGGATGTAATTAGGAAGTCTATGAAAATAACTAACGAACAAAGACATACCTAGATATAATATGTAAAAGTGATGATATAAAGAGATATAAATTACATTATGAAGTAACCAAGATGTATCTAGTTTAAGGAGGTTGTAACCCAAAGGTATCTAAACTATCAATTGTAAAAAAGAGGTGTAATAAAAGTAAAAAAGCATGCAAGATAACATACACTGATAAAAATATACTAATATAAACATGGAAGATAATAACATACCAATATATCTCATTTACATACATATATTATCCACCAAAGTAAATAATAAACATAAGGATAGGGATACTTTGGATTGACTAGTTGGCATATTAATCTCCCCTAGCTTACGTAACACTTTATGAGAGATGTTATAGGTGAAGCTCAAGATGAAAATAAGAAGACCTAATTATCCTTATTTGGGGTCCAAAAACACTAGGTATACCTTGATGTTTTAGATTATCTCCTTAAGACCTTCAAAGATCTCATGTAAACTAGCCTTCCACAAGTCTAACCTATTAAGCCCTATTTCCTCTTCTTCTTACAAAGTTAGATTTTTGTTTGCAACTAGAGTAGACTAGATGTCTTGATTATTATAAATTAAACTTAAGAAATCTATAAATTCATATCAAATCCCAAAAATTCACCTATCAATTTGGTATATGGATGTAGCCATGGTTGAAGCAATAATAAAAATATAGCAAATACAGTACTGCTTCAGCCATGGCCAACACTATAGGAAATATGGAAAAAGACTACTTCAGCCATGGAAAAAGTAGAATAATAATTTAAGGGAGAAATGTATAAATTTTTTTTCCATGGATGACTAAATAGGCTTAAGAAAATAATTAAAAAAAAGGGAAGAGGGAGAGAGAACAAAAAAAGGCCACATTGAGAGGATGATGATGTATGAAGGCATGATTAATATATGATCATAATTGGAATCTCTCACAAATAATTATGAATTTAAATCCCCATCCTTGTGTACTTATTAGGATGTATTTGATTTGTTGACAAGTCCTACAAGGTAAATTGTCATTAAAGTGAAAAATATAGGTGTATATAATGAGTATCAAAGATACTATCATTAATAACATATCTATTTTTGTTAGTCTTATGAACATTTTGAGTGTTGTTTTAGGTTGAGGAATCTTAAATTATCTCATGATATGGTGTATTATTTTATCTCGTTCTAAGCCTTCCTTAATTTATTAGGAGAGGACATAACCTTATATCATAACTTTAGTTCTAGAGATATTATGAAGAGTTTCAAGGGACTTTCTTCATTCCTATTATGACTTTTTTAAAGAGCCAATAATTTCCATCACTTGATGAAATCATCACCTAACTCATTTTTCAATTGCTTTAAATTGATAAAGTTACTTAGTTTATCCTTGGGCATGTCATTATATTGGAATTCTTGAACCAATGAATTAACTAAACCTTATAGTTTGACAATAGAGTTAAACTTGAGTTAGTTATACTATTATAATGCACCCCTAGTGAGTTATTTGGATAGTATTTTGGTAGTTTCACAAGTGTTATACTTGAGCCAATTTTTTTAGAGGTTACCAAAATATTTAATATCCAAAGTAAGTTTGGTCAACCTATTTTAAGTGATGGTTGGGATTATGCCCCAAATGTTCATGGTTGTTATAAGGTACTAAGGGTTCATTTTTCAAGTTTTGTAGTAATTTTTTTAATTGTTGGTTATGGGATTGGGTTCAGAGATGATCCTTAAGAATGTATGGTGTCGGGGAATCCAAGAACAAACACACTTGTTCTGATCCCACTTGTTAGGATCTTGCTCCTCAAAAAGAGCACAATATGATTACCAAACTTAAGCAATTAAACATGTGGAAATAACCAGAAGCACAAGTAACTAGAATTCACAAATAGCACAGAATATGAGAGACAATACACTATCTTGTATTAACATTTGTATAGAAAAGAATACAATAAAGAGATGCCACACTCTTCCACCTTATAGAGGCTTCCCACACCTCAATTGTATAGTAATTCTTCTTCAAAACACTCTCCTACCAAAAATGGTCCCAACACACAACTCACACACAGAATTGGTGTTCACCTCTCCAACCAGTCAGTAATAACCCTGCCAATACACCAAGCACTCTATAGTACTTCAAGTAGATCTCCCATGAACCTACAACTTGCAATTCAATAGACCATACTTACAATGGAAGGATCTTCCTTGCCTTCCTTTCTAGCTCATTAGTGGAACTAGGAGAAACACACACTTTGTTCTCTTCACTAGCACTCTTTATAATACATGCCAATGGGTCTATAAATAGATCCTAAACTTGAACAATAACTTAGACTCTTAGTTTACTATAATTATCCACACAGCTCAAGACTCAAAATAGCCTTTACATGCAAACACTCCATTCAACTAACTAACTATTCATGCAACAAATAGTTCTGGAACACACAGGCGACCGACACCGGTCCCTGCTTGCCTGGTGCTGCCGACATCAGCCGACTCCCTGCCGATGTTGGTTTCCTTCTACACTGATCATGACCAACGTCGGTCATGCTGCCAACGCTGGTGCTTTTGGGTCTTCAACAACCTCCTTTTCTTTTTCTACAACAAGTTGAAGCTTTTAGCTCCACACCCTAACAATCTCCCACTTGGAGATAAATAGCTGCAACTATACCTGTACTTATACACCATCTAGTTTGTTCCCTTGGCTTTGTATCCCTCTTTAAGATCACTCTTGAAGACCAACCACCACAAAACCTATAGTGAAACACCTATCATCCAAATCACCTGCCACATCCACATCTACAAACCCATGTAGAAAATAACTTGAACCTGCATAGCATGTGCACCTGTTGTTGGTCCCTCTAAAAATCCACTGAATTGCCCTCCAATGCTTCTTTCTCGGATTGGCTCCTAACTTGTGACAACTCCCACTGCTTGGGAAAACTCAGGTCTAGTACATACCATGCACTTAACCTCATTATGTGAATCAAGACACTATTCTGTGAACTGTCTAACCATCGGCGTGCTAACCGATCTCACACAATCATCCTAAAACAAAGTCAACATGTGACCTTCCATGTCCCTAGAACACACTCATGCCAAAGAATCTTTCTACTCCTAGATTCCTCATGACACACCTCTGAACTAGCTTTACCTTTAGTTTAACAATACCCTGTATATGTAACCTTGAAACAAGCACATCATATAGTAATAAGATAATGAGCTAATATTATCCAACTTGGTAAAGAGAAACACAATGATCAAACCTCCATTGCCCTGCAGCTTACTCAAGACCATATACCCTGGCCTTCCATCTCACATGTCCATTTCCACTCTTCTTCATCCTAAACATCCATTTGTCTCTCAATGCTTACTTCTAGCTGGCAACTCCACCCAAAACTCTTGTTTGGTTCTCCTCCAAGGAATCACATCCTTAATCCATGCCAAGCTCCCACTATTTCCTAGATCTACCTATTTTGATTCTTTAACAACTTCCTAGTTCTTTACCATAAGTGAGCAACAAGTAGAGTAAAGAAGGAAAATGATGAATTTGAGGCTTACATACCCTTTAAGTCCTCCATATGGGCACTTGAGACTCCTTGACAGCTTGCTGTCCACCCAAAATTTGTCTCAGTGACCGATGCCAGTCACATTCTAGTTTGCACTCAACTGATGTCGGTTCCCTATGACTGCCTCATCACCAACATCAGTTCCCCCTTGCTGATGCCAGTGTTTATATGCCCTGAGTCACTGACATCAGTCTGCACATAGCCTATGTTGGTCCCTGTCTGGATGCTGACGCCAATTTTCTAGCCGACGTCGGTCTCTGTGTTTTGCTTGTGAGAACTGACCTTTTTCTGCGAGCTCCTTTTAGATCAAACCCTTGTCCAAATCACCCTTGCTCTACTCAAAATTCTTTTGCCCCTTATGCTAAACTCTGTCTATCACCTTCTCCTTAAAAACCAAGGCTTTCCTATTCTTGTCACTAGCATCGGATTCCTCAAGAAATGTCACCTTCTTCTTCTGCATACAAAAATCTCGATCTATGCTCTTCAAATTTGAAAGCATACCCTTTGACTCAAGAACATGCATCTCCTTCTTATTCATGTGACCAAGCCTATTAAGCCACATCTTCAAATCTACAGCTGAAGTAGATAACCCAAAAAGAGAATCAGTAATACAAGTAGATAGATAAAGCGTACCTACTTTATTACTTCTTGCTATAACAAGTGCACCCTTGGTAACCTTACAAGAGTCCACTGTGAGAGTTACTGTGCAACCCTCATCACCCAAACTTCTTACAGAAATCAAATTCCACTCCAGAACTGGGACATGCATGACCTCCTTTAACACCCATGTGTTACCTGTCTACAATTTCAGCTTCACTTTCCCTTTGCCAACCATCTGACAAGGCTTACCATCCCCTACACAAATTTCTCCAAAGTCTCCCTGGACATACTCATGAAAAAATTCCCTATTTGGGGATGCATGAAAAGAGGCACCAGAATCTAAAACCCAAGATTCTACTTTATCCAAAGAACATACCAGAGCATCCCGTGCAACAAAATCTACAACATCTGCTTCTTCTTCATATCCTTCATGCTGATCTACTACCAACCAACAATATTCTTTTCCATGCTCTTTCTTTCCACATTTCTAGCAGGTTATATTGCCATACCTAGACTTGGACCTCCTACCATTAAACTTCTCCATTCATAGCTTATTGTCTTCTGCCATTGCTCTACTCCCACTCAAATAGAAACCCTATGAGTAACCTGTAATCAACACACACTAACCAAATCTAATCTAACCTATTAGTATCCCAACCAAAAGCTTTGATACAAGTTGTCAGGGAATCCAAGAACAAACACACTTGTTCTGATCCCACTTGTTAGGATCTTACTCCTCAGAAAGAGCACAATATGATTACCAAACTTAAGCAATTAAACATGTAGAAATAACCAGAAGCATAAGTAACTAGAATTCATAAATAATACAGAATATGAGAGACAATACACTATCTTGTATTAACATTTGTACAGAAAAGAATACAATAAAGAGCCACCACACTCTTCCACCTTATAGAGGCTTCCCACACCTCAAGTGTATAGTAATTCTTCTTCAAAAAACTCTCCTACCAAAAATGGTCCCAACACACAACTCACACACAAAATTGGTGTTCACCTCTCTAACCAGTCAGTAATAACCCTGCCAGTACACAAAGCACTTTATAGTACTTCAAGTAGATCTCCCATGAACCTGTAACCTACAATTCAATAGACCATACTTATAATGGAAGGATCTTCCTTGCCTTCCTTTCTAGCTCATTAGTGGAACTAGGAGAAACACACACTTTGTTCTCTTCACTAGCACTCTTTACAATGCATGCCAATGGGTCTATAAATAGATCCTAAACTTGAACAATAACTTAAACTCTTAGTTTACTATAATTATCCACACAGCTCAAGACTCGAAATAGCCTTTACATGCAAACACTCCATTCAACTAACTAACTATTCGTGCAATGAACAGTTCTAAAACACACAGGCAACCGACGTCGGTCCCTGCTTGTCTGGTGCTGCCGACATCGGCCGACTCCCTGCCGACGCCGGTTTCCTTCTGCACTGATCATGACCGACGCCGGTCATGCTGCCAATGTCGATGCTTTTGGGTCTTTAGCAACCTCCTTTTCTTTGTCTGCAATAAGTTGAAGCTTTTAGCTCCACACCCTAACATATGGTGGTATTTATTTTCATTCCCTACTAAATTTATTGAGGGATATTTGGCATTTAAAAGAGTTGATTTTGTATTTACTTGTAGTGATTTACATTATTTGTTTGTATGTGGTCCATTTAGTCCAATAATTTCATGATCATCTAAGTGGCATCTATCAAAGGATATTTCATTGATTAATTATCTTGAGTAGCATGGGTGGTTTGATTGGATTGAGGGGAATTATTTGTTGCACCTACCGTGGTTATGGTGATATTGGGTATATTAGAGGAATAAGGGATAGAGAAATTCATGGCTTGAATTTTCTCAATACCTAAGATAGAACCAAACTGAAGATGAGTTTTAAGGAAATTAGGAACCATAAATAATTAAATTTATTCATGTGACTTTCATATATATTTGGGATTGTGAGCTAAAAAAATGTATTTAGGGAGTAATATTAACAAATTCATCATATTCTCCCTATAGTTTTGTCTCTTCATAACGTAAAAATCACTTTTGTTGTTATTTTTTGTGGCTCCAAATCTTGTGTTGACCTATGAGTTGGTTGGAGAGTATTTCTTGGCATTGGTGGGAGCCATGTTGCAATATGTGTATAAGGGGAAAGATAAACCTTGATTTCTTTCATCTTGGGTATTATTTAGAAAATCCATTGTAGGAAGGAAAGAATCACCTTTAGGGTTGCTAAAGGGAAAAGATAAATTTTACAAATAATATATGCTTGATAAACCAATAATGTTAATAAATTATCAAAATAAAATATAAAAAATAACCCAACATAATGATGAGGTAAGATTCACATCGAGTTCAATAGAATGTGTGTAAGCCTATAATGGTCAACAATTCAAATATTCTCTAAAATAGGAAAATTTAGAACACCATACTAAATATAAAATACATACAAGATGTCAGTCCACAAAATAGTTTGGGGATATATAAAAGGGTCATGAGCAATGAGGCTATAAGGTATATAAAATGGAAATCTAAACAAAAAATATTAAGCATAAAACATAACTAGATCTAGGGTGTCTTAGATATTGATGCAAAATATATAGGGCAATTAAATAAAGTAAAATGAAATTATGTGGTAACCATAAGGTATCTAATATAATATTTGTATAAGTGTTATTAGATGGTAACCATGAGGTGTAAATAAAAATCATGCAAATATAATAATTTATTGAGAAACATGTACTAATATAAACATGGATAGACTTAAAGTTAACCAATATAATATAACAACCAAAGTACAAAATAAATAGTATAGGGTTAGGATACTTACCTTTAGTTGAATTTTTAGAATATTAATATCCCTTTTGGCTTGAAATATTTTTTGAGAGATAGTTATAGGTGAAGTCAAAGAGGAAATAATATTTCCTAAGTGTATACCTGATTTAGGGACTCTAAAGACTAGGTATACCTTATTGGCTCGACTTCTCTCTTTGAAATCTTCAAGTCCTTGTACTAATTTATCTTTCATAATTTTAAGCTCTTTATCCTTAATTCATATTAGTTTTCCTAAGGTGGATTTTCATGCATGAGAATAGCATTTTGGAAACCAATATTTTTGATAAATAATAAATAGGATCTCTATAAATTTACATATCCAAACTATATCCTAGTTAACATCATTTACCCAATTAATGGTGTACAAAATTATCTATCAAAAATAGTATGTTATTGGCTTGACCAATGACATCCAATAGATTTGGGGAATTTAAATGAGTCATAAATTGGGTCAATGACATTGGGTAAAGGTGTGAAAATAGGAAAGATAGAGACAAAAGAGAAAAAGAAAACCTAAAGACACAACCAATGTTGCATGGTAGATTGAAGGTGGTAGTAAGAATCGATAAACATGACATAATTTGTCACATAGTAACATGATCTGGCCCACCCATTTTTTAATTAAATATTAGGTATTACACTCAAGTATGTTATTGCATAAATGAGTCCTACAAAATAAAGTGTTAGTAAGAAAAAAAAAATTGTATCCACCTATTATTTTGTTATCTTTTCTACTCGCCTATACTTTTAAGTCATTGATGATCTCTTTTACAAGACTCAATGGTGTATCAATATCTCAAATTTCAAAATACAATGAGTACATATAGAAATGGGTGGGGTTAGTTTATGGTTTTTTGTAATAGATGTCCATGCTATCTTTTTATACCTACTTATCATGATTATCATACCTTCAACTCTGTTTAGCCTCCTTAGGGTATTTTATCCCTTCATTCATCTCATCTTACTTAGTATCTTAAATTTTTACTAAAAGATTAATCTAGATCAATATAATTATATATCATCCCCTATATTTACTACTAATTTGATCTTGATATATTTAGTACATTACCTGCCTATGATGTTTTCTTATTAAATTGATCCTGATTGATTTTGTTGTTTGCCTATTTTTACTATATTATAATGGTTGAACCAGTACTATGTCATTTATAATTCATTATACTGAATCAATCCAAATAAATTACATCAATATTTTATCTATGTCACTTTTATAACTTTGATTGACATTTTTAGGGTTATTAAAGGTCATTTTGATATAATAAAAAAACTCATTTACTCTACTTACAAAAAAAAAATTCTACTCTAACTATATTAGAGGAGTTAGGAGATAGAATATTATTCTTGTGGAGGTCTATTCTTGTTAAGGTTCTTTGAATGTCAATAGAATGAATCTGAATCAAGGAGGTGTCCCTTAGTCTTTGGAGCCTACAATTAAGGAAACTTAAGTTTTCATCCTTTCCATTTCATGTCTCCACCTACAAAACCCCTTGCAAAGTGCCACTAAATATAAGGGGGAGATTGATTTTCTACAATGTGACTCAAGGTAAGTATCCCTATTAGTAGATAGATATATTCTACATATTACTATAGTATTATGTTGTTTTTTCTTTTCTACTTACCTCGATTACCTTTATAATTATATTAGTGTACATCATCTAGGCATATAGATAAAACCATAGTTAGATTCATTTATCCTTGTTTAGGTTAGTTTCCATTACTTTTTCATGCAATCTCAATCCATTATAACCTTTTGGAATCTATATCTTGTTAGCTAATACTCTTACCATCTTGAATCTAGGTTTCTCTTTTTTGATAGTTATTTGCATGTGGTTTTATTATTATATCTTTGATACACCTATTATAAATAACACTTTATTATATCCCTACCCTACTTTGCAACATACTTTTTTTTTATGTAGTTGATCCTAGTATAGTTTTTTCTCTTTCTATATTAGAGGATATTGTTAAAAATCATGTTTGGTACTCACATTTGTAAGACTGAGAGTATATGAGTTAATGTATTTATTGATAAAATAAATTATTTTAATATCTAATTAGTTGGGTGAGTTTTTAGAGTTTTATTATATTTTTAACATTTTTTTATAAATAAATACAAAGAGAATAGCCTAACCAACTAAGGAATAGACTATTATAAAAGTAGTCTAATTAAATAATTTAGAATCACAATATTTTGATACAATGTTGAATTAAATGAAAGTATGTTAAATATAGAAATTACAATGTCAAAGAATAATCTAGTTGTTTAAAAATAAAAAATTAATAATACTTAGCTTATTGAATGATGTGTAAGCAAATCTAGGAAGTGCAGATGCATAATTAGTCAAGATGATGCTTAGTTGTGATTTTTCAGATTCTAAAAATTACTTCTCTATTAGCTTAAACACTATTACCAAAATAGGGATACTGGTGTTGATGCTTCTATCTAAAAATTTATGTTTATATCATGTACAAAATATAGATTCCTTTCTATAAATTAAACTTGTGCCTATTAAATTCACTTCCACATTATAGATTATCTATTTAGATCATATGCATAGGTTTTAGATATCAGTGTGTAGCTCAAAACCTTAGGACCTTCAATTAGGATATGCCACCTTGAAAAATAAGGGTTAGTGGGATCAAGTGAATTCAACCTAACATCAAACACCCCCTTTTTAGTGATTTTTACCTACATAGCCAATACTCCAAAGAGGGCCTCATATTGGTGTAGTTTTCCCCTTATGTGGGTTTATGTGTGAGATAAGGGATCACAACTATCAACTATCAATCATATTGGGTTAGTAAGTTGCTTGATCGATGTATCTATAATGGGATCACAACTATCAATTATCTTTTGTATTTTATTATTCAAGGAAAAACAATAATCTGAATGATTCCCATGCATTATATGATATTCATAATATTAGTTTTATTTCCCTTAAAGGATGTAGAGGGGGTATTTTGATCAACTTGTTCCTAAGCATTTCCATTATAATCTCACTTGAACTCTTGTTAGCTTTTTTTATAATTTTTAAATCACTTATTGTAGATGAATTATATTCTAACTTATTATTTTGATATGAAACCTTAGTGAGCACAACATTGTTAGGTGAATATAAAAACACATGATTAATAGTAGCATATTTTGGATTTGTGTGTATGTAATCTAATTTTTCAATGATGTGATTTTTGAGCTAAAATAATTTTGTAACTCTTATATAATCCTTCTCATAGTGATGATTTGATATTTAAGGGATTCATAAGCATAGACCCTAGGTACTTCAAACTGAATATGCATAAACACACCATCTAAGGGAGATGTGGAAGGTGGAAGGGTTTGAGGAAGGGTATATTGTTTACCTTAGTTTGACATTATAGGATGGGACACCTTATCCCTTGGAGTAGTGTGGCATGGACCTAGTTATATGGAAAGTAGTTATCACACTCTTGAGGGTTGGGAAGAACCCTTATATAATATTGAATATATGATTTCTCTTTTTCCCACGTCCTACATGGTTTGACAAAATTTTAATTAATGAATCTTGTTTACAGAGGTTGATCATTAGTACATCATAGTCATCAAAAATATATATATCATCCATGACTATCAAAATAATATAAAGTACAATGCTATAAATAAAAGCATGGAAAATATACAAGAAAAAATAGAATGAAGTCTAGGTAAATAAGGAGAAAAATCATCTCCTATATTGTTCCCATGTAAAAAAATAGATCTATAAAATAAATGTAGCAATCTAAAACTATAGAAATCTGAAAACCCTAGAGCAAGCTATGGTTGCGTAGGAATAATAAGAGGTCAATTTCACCAAATGTTTAACCCTTTTTAAAAATAATGTTAAATATAATATATTAATAAAATAAATAATATGATATTTTAAAAGTAGGCCAATTAAATAATTTAGATTCATAATATTTTGATATAGTGTTGACTTATTATATTCTATTAAATATAGAAAGTACAATGCAAAATATTAACTTGATTACTTAAACATGAATAAGGAATAATAATTTTATTTTTTAATGATACATAAGAATATCTAGGAAGTGCATTTGTATAAATAGGTAGAATGATGCTCAACTATGATTCATCAGATTCTATAAATTAGCTCTCTATCAACCTAAATACTAACATCAAAATAGGGACACTATCAATGATACTTCTGTCTAAAAACTAAAAATTTTATCCTATGAAAAATATAGATAATTTTTTGTAGATTCCACTTGCACCTATTGAGGTTAATTTTCACCTTTTAGATTGTATGTTTGGATCATGTGTACAGGTTTTGGATATCAGTGTGTAGCTCAAAACCCTAGGTCCTCTAATTAGATCATGTCACCTTTTAAAATAGGGGTTACTAGACTCAAGTAAATTCAATATGACTCCAAAAACCCCTTTATTAGTGATAATTACCTACATAAACAATATTTTTAACAGGGATTCAAACTGATGTAGTTTTCTCCCTTATGTGGGCTTGTATGTGAGCAATTGTGCAATATGATATATATGAGTGCATGTAGTGATCTAGCTCGTAACTTGACAAATACTACTTATGGGTTGATATTTTAATGATCCATACATGTAATAATAATTATCCTATGATTAATTTGAAAAAAAGGAATAATAATGTAGTTTTGTAAGTTTGAGAGGTATTTTTGCTTGGTATAAGATAGGTGTCTACTTTATTTTTACCTGATCTTAACTTATGATAATGAATGTTATTTGACTTTTATTTATACAAAACCTTTTTAAATGATCCTACTGGATGGTTAAACTAGTACTATAGGCCAACCCATACATGTCAAAATATTTTCAAATTTGACCATTTGTAAGGTTCAAACACTAGTGTCAAACTTGAAACACTAACATTGATGTTAGTGTCCTAATATGGATGGTAGTGTCTTCAAGAATAGGAAGTTATTGAATATTTGTAACTACTAGAGTAGGATATTCATCAAATTTTAAGTATATTATTTTCTCAAAAATTGGGTTCTAAAAAAGGTTTCAAGTCAGAGTTTCAGTGGTGGCACACTATAGAGCTCATCGAGAGATTTTTGGCACTTTTCGTGATTTGCAAAATAGAGTCCAGATGCTCAAGATATGGTCATTTGAAGATTTCTCAAAAAATGTCACTTGTGACATTTGGCACGTGTTTCGAGAATGTATCAAATTTTGGACCTATCAGAGTTTGACACATGGCACTGTTGAAATGCTAAGTGGGCCAATAGCCATTTGACACATGGCAAAAAAAATTGGCTTGGGTGTTTTTTATTCACATGTCATTTGATATTTTCAAAGTCCAAGGCACCAAAAAGGAGGGAAAGAAGAAGTCAAAGCATTCAAACTACATGCTTGGTGCCTAGGGAGGAGAGCCTAAGCATGCCCAACAAGGAGAGGCTGATTCATACTCAGTCAAGGTGCCTAGAAAGGTGGGAGGTGGTTTGAACCCCTGACCTGCTGCCCAAAATTGAATAGCCTTGACCACTTCAGCCATGGTGGTTGAAGTGTTATAAAAGGGAGTAATTTTTACTTATATTGACACAAAAATCTGACTATGTTTTATTTTTAAGAGGCTAAGAGCTAGATAAGAGCTTGGAGATGGCTTTAGCAAGTGGATATTAATCCAATTTCTGACCTCTATACATAGGGTAAGCCTTTCAATTATTATTTTTAATTGAAAGAGAATGTTATTTTTTTGTATAAACCAATAGTTGAAGTGAAGGGACCAAAGCACATTTAGAAGGGATTGAAGACTGAGGAAGGATTCCATGTGATTGAGCTTGAGTTTATCAGCAAGGTGGAATTCTTGGATAGAGATCAAGCCTGAGGGAAGTTGTGCAATGTTTCTAAATAATTTGTAAGCCATTTGTTGCACAAATTTAATAGAAATGGTCCTCACTATAGGGTGGACCCAAAGACGTAAGCAATCAATGCTGAACTCTGTTATCAATCTCATGTGGTAATTTGTCATTATTGCATGTTTTATTTTCAAGTATTCTAATTTTTAATTAATTAAGAACTCATGCAATATTTGAAAAATTTGACAATTTATGACATTTAATTTTTAAAAATAAAATCTAGTTTTTATTGGTGAATGGAAGATATCAGTCTTTTGACAATTCTAATCCAATTTGATAACTGAGAATACTTTGCCAAATAATTTGCAAGTTCTTTTGAGTTTTTCAAGAATTTGTAAGTTTGAGAAAATTTAGAATTCATACATTTAAAACTTCACTTTGAGTTTTTTAGTGGTGTTTTTGGATCAAGTTGGTATCAAAGCAGTTCATCAATAGGATTTAACAATTGGTTTTTTTTGCTTCTATTTCGGTATTTATTTCAATTTTTGTGATTCGATAGGTGCAATGGGAAAATTATCTAACAGAGCCAAGCTTGATGAGCTTGAATCATATAACCAACAAATCCAGGAAGAGAATGTTTTCTTGAGAGCAAGATTGTACTCCTTGGATTAGGAGATTGCCCAATTGAAAATGGAGTTACGAGCCAAGGATGAGCTCATGGAAAAACTACAGAATGGTGGACAAGTGAAGGATTTGCCTTCCACTGTAGATGCAAGCACTGTGACAGATAAAAACATTGTAAGTGCATGTAAGTCATTAATTGATTTTCCTTCACATGAAGAATCTAGTAACAATGATTTTGGTAAATTTGAACAATATACAAAATGAATAGGTTCAAAATTACTTTTTAAAATGAGATTTAATGGAAAAGGCCTAGGAAAAGATGGCCAAGGTGATACTAACCCCATTCAGGTACAGAATAAGCCTAATCGTGCAGGGTTAGGATATAGATCTAGTATTCATAATGAAACAAGTGAATGCTCTAAGAAAGTAGAAGCAAGATGTGTTATGGAGAATTGTAAATCCTCTTGGATGGAAGGTAAAACACATTCTTTTCACCACACTTGCAATCATGTTGATTCTAATTCTACCAGACAACATAAACATTCCAATGTTCCTTTTGATTATGGTACACAAAATTTGTGGCACATTTATCCATGCAATTTTTGTGGATTGTCTAATCATTGTGTAGCCAAATGTTGGAAATGTAAATATTTGTTAGGAAATATTTTGAAAGACTATTCTCCTAAATAGGGTTCTGAGAGTAGCAATAAGAATATGTTTTTCAATAGAGTGGACAAAAGGTTTTGTACTCATTATAACAGAAGTGGACATCAGGTTGAAAAGTGTTGGAGACTTCAACCATCACACCATTCTAGAAATGGTAAGATTAAGATGGCCTATAAACCTATCAATAAGGTAATTAATGAAGTTAAATCAGCCCATACAAATGTTACTAAATCCACTAAAGAAATCTCACCAACTAATCAAGAAAATTTGATTAAGAGGGTTGGTAAACAATTTTTGACATTCATGTTGTCATGATTAGTGGATGCATTCATGTTGCAAAGCAATTTTGGGATCCTTGTTGTATGCATAAAGGACATTTACTATGCTTTGAATGATGATATGGTTTATTGGAGTGGCCCGTAGAGAACAACCAAGGGATAGGTTTAACATACTTGGAATAATTTCTCATGTTTGGGATTTTTGAAACTTTATTTTTAAACCTTGACAACAGTATATGTAGTTTATATGGGCATGAGTAGTATGTCTATTTTGTGAAATTTGCATTGCAGTTTATATGTTGTCTTTTATATTGTGCAAATAGAGGCTTATAAGACCCTTTATGGGCACCATTTGTAATTGTACTAATTATACAAACTATTTGTAGCCATGCATGATATTTGCATATTCTATAAGACCCTTATTCATTTTTGGGCATTTTATTGTAACTGTCAATTGTGGTTACAAATAGTGGGTAAAATTATTACACTAACAAATTGGTTTGTAGTTGCACTTGGTGAATAATTTGCAGTGATTCACAATTCACCACTTTACAAGATGTGACATTTGGTTAGGCAGTTTTTGTAGACTAGTTATAAGATTTCAGAGGATATTGGACTTTTGGAGACCAAAAGCCTTCCATTGGGGAGGTGTGATCAGAAATTGGGTTCTAAAAAAGGTTTCAAGTCAGAGTTTTAGTGGTGGTACACTATAGAGCTCGTCGAGAGCTTTTCAGCACATTTCACGATTCACAAAACGAGATGCTCAAGATATGGTCATTTGAAGATTTCTCAAAAAATGTCACTTGTGACATTTGGCACATGTTTCAAGAACATATCAACATTTGGACCTATCAGAGGTCAACACATGGCACTGTTGAAATGCTAAGTGGGCCAATAGCCATTTGACACATGGCAAAAAAAATTAGATGCAAAAAAAATTAGCTTAGGTGTTTTTTATTCACATGTCATTTGATATTTTCAAAGTCCAAGGTGCCAAAAAGGAGGGAAATAAGAAGTCAAAGCATTTAAACTGCATGCTTGGCACCTAGGGAGGAGAGCCTGAGCATGCCCAACAAGGAGAGGCTGATTCATACTCAGTCAAGGCACCTAGAAAGGTGGGAGGTGGTTTGAACCCCTGACCTGCCACCCAAAATTGAATAGCCTTGACCACTTCAGCCACGGTGGTTGAAGTGTTATAAAAGGGAGTAATTTTTACTTGTATTGACATGGAAATCTAACTGTGTTTATTTTTAAGAGGCCGAGAGCTAGATAAGATCTTGGAGATGGCTTTAGCAAGTAGATATTAATCCAATTTCTGACCTCTATACACAGGGTAAGCCTTTCAATTATTATTTTTAATTGAAAGAGAATGTTATTTTTTTGTATAAACCAATAGTTGAAGTGAAGGGACCAAAGCACATTCAGAAGGGATTGAAGACTGAGGAAGGATTTTGTGTGACCGAGCTTGAGTTTATCAGCGAAGGTGGAATTCTTGGATATAGATCAGGCCTGAGGGAAGTTGTGCAATGTTTCCAAATAATTTGTAAGCCATTTGTTGCACAAATTTAATGGAAACAATCCTCACTATAGGGTGGACCTAGAGACATAGGCAATCAATGTTGAACTCCATTATCAATTTCATGTGGTAATTTGTCATTATTGCATGTTTTATTTTCAAGTATTTTGATTTTTAGTTAATCAAGAACTCATGCAATATTTGAAAATTTTGACAATTTATGACATTTAATTTTAAAAAATAAAATCCAATTTTTATTGGTGAATGGAAGATATTAGTCTTTTGACAATTCTAATCCAATTCGATAACCAAGAATACTTTGCCAAACAATTTGCAAGTTCTTTTGAGTTTTTCAAGAATTTGTAAGTTTGAGAAAATTTAGAATTCGTACGTTTAAAACTTCACTTTGAGTTTTTTAGTGGTGTTTTTGGATCATTATTGGATATAGGTGTTTTTATTAATCATAATATTAGGGTTAGACTATAAGATAAGCATTTAGGCATAGTGAGATGGTGAATGCAAGCCTTTTGGTAGTATGGAGGACCTAAATTTAAGGGTTAAGCCATAAGTGATATTTTCCAAGTGTAAAAGACTAGTTTATAATGTAAAACTGAGATTTTACATCTATATTCTATACATAAGATATATTTTTGTGTGAGTGTGAGATAATGTAAGAATGTATGAAATATTTTAAGGGAAAGAAGAAAGGTTGTTGAACAACCCACATATAATATGCTATAGGTTTGTGGATCTGAGATTATTAATATGTAATGATTTTCATTATGGAATATATGGATTGATTATTTATTGAGATTTGGATTTTCTCTAGATATGGGGTTTTTTCATCGATATTTATAATGTTGACTATATTTTGCCAATACACATTCTATTGAACCCAATGTGAATCTTATCCCACCATTGGTTGCATAATTTTCATGTATTCTTGTTTATTTTTATTACTTCTTAGATTTTATTTTTCTTCTATCATTTTAAAATGTTGTCCCTCTTAGGGTTTTTATAGCAATCCTTAACCCATTTAAATTATATATGGGTTTCTCCTTTCCAGCATTGAAGGAAAATCCTCATGGTGCAATTTTACTCAATCTCAGTCTTGGTTTATCTAATGCAACATGGTCTTAAATATTTCATATTAATCTTTAAAATACTGATCGACATATCAAATATATTAATTTAAGAGTCATTTATAATCCAAACAAGGATGACATCCTTAAGAACCTTAACAACTCTAAATTCACAACTAGTGTTTCAACTTGCATTCCTACTCTTCATAACAAAACCATTAACATCTCTACTAAAAATCATCCTCAATGTTAGCAATGCTACCAATTATTCTCCTCAAATCCCTATTATTGATACTACACAACTCCTTGCTAAGGTGTTAGACCAAATAGACCTCATATAAGATAATAATATCAACTAAATGCTCTAAATGGAAAAACACCTTTTTTAAATGGGTAATCATCAAAACATCATTTTAAACCAACCTATTTAAGATATTATTCCTCCCCCTCTTAGGGATGTTAACAGGAATCACATTCCCCAACCTCTTGTTCATAACAAGATATTGTAAACCCTTAAAAATAAGAAGTTAGCTTCTTACATTGTATCTATGGACATTGGAAATATTTATAAAACCATAACATATCATAAGACTACCAACCCTAATTTACATCTAATATAATTTAAAAACCTATAAAATAAATGGATTCAAACTAACACCTATGTGACTACCAAAATTATAGTTAAAACCTTAATTAGAGATGCACTAGAATGGTATAATCAACTTCCAACCCACTCTATTTCACAACTGGAGGACTTAGTCAATGCTCTAGTTAAATACTTATAATATCATGAACTTCTTGAAAATAGTTTATCAATTTCATTAATGCTAAGCAACTACCTAAGGATTTTACCCATGATTTCATTAAGAAATGGTAGTATTTGGCACATAAAGTGGATCATTTTATGAATGATGAAAATATATTTAAAGTATCATCTCTAATACAAATTTTGAATCTTCTCTCCTAAGACTTTGGAAGAAGCCTTTTACCAAGCTAAAATAAAATATTTCTTTATGAGCCAATTTGAACCTTCTCAAAAATCCAAAAGGGACTCTCTCCAAGTATCAATTATTTTAATCAATGTTAGTATATCCAAAGATAAACCTCTCCCACAATCCAAGTCAAGAGCTTCCAATAAAATTAATTTAAACAATCAACACCCTACTTGCCCTCCCTTAAGTTTATAATAACTCAAGAATTCGATGCCACCATCTAAACCTTTGACTTATTATTCACCCCCATCAAGGTATAATCCCTAAAACTTTTATTGGTCATTCTCATAAAAAAATTGTGGACCCAAGAAACTTTCTTATGTCTTTATGGTAGGATAAAACTTCAACCATAAAGCTATCTCTAAATATAAATATCAAAAATCCTCTAAATTCTAATCATACCAATCCCATAATTATAATCAATATTACCAAGGCATCCAATCTAAACACCACAACCAAATTAAAAAATATCAAAACAAACCTCCTCAATCATCTTATCCCAAAAAATACCATATTAACAAATTCATAGGTGTTATTGATGTTGATTATAACCATTATTATACCAAATCTTGATATGTAAGCATTCCCAAGGATAACTAATGTCATAAAATAACTCACAGAGATCTTGTTATGTAGCCTAATAAACCTTCACAATAATACATGCTTCTTAAAGGTACTATACCTTATATCTTTGACACCCCACCTACTAATGAGTCCTCTCCATCAACAAATTGTCAACCTAGAGCTAAAAATCCTCCTACTACCTTGGTTCTTAAATTTAATCATCCTCATCCCCTTAAATATCATTACAATTCTTACCATACATCATCCCAATGGTATTTCCTAGATGAGATTATCACTGTGCCTTACAAGATTTCTTTAATGTAACCCATGATAACATCATCATATCATTAAAAAAATTCATACAAAAATTTCAAGATATATATAATATCATTTAAAATATCAAAATGAACCATCTATTCAGCCTTCTAAAGACCTAAACCCTACCAAAATGCATACCTTTAAAGCATATCTTATTCTCAACCATCTAAAAAACACTTTACTGAGTTTATAAAGGATGATATGATCAATGAATAAGTATTTTTATAATTTGATGACCCACCTCTCTTTATAAATATCATGATAAATAATGTAAAAATATAGAAGTATTGGTGGAAAAAGGTTCAAGTATTAACTTCACTTTCTTATGGATAATCTAAGAACCAAGATTTTCCATCAACAACCTTAAGAATGTCAGACTTAATTTCCATGGATTTGAAAAGACTAACCAAAATATTCTTGGTTACATGTGGTTCCTTATTACTATCAAACCCAAAAAGCATCCATACCAAGCTTATGGTATTTTATCTTTCAATTTATTATAATATCCTCTTAGATCATCCTTGGATCCACTGCATGAGAGTCATCACTTCTTCTAGTAGCCAATGCTTAAAATTCATTCACAATGTAAAATTATATAAACATGAAGGTGATAATATCCTTTGGGATCTCAAATTACCAAATACTAAATCACAATATCACATTCTTACAACTAAAAAAATTGATACCCCTCCTTCACTTGATTTTGTCAACATGCATCTTGACATGCAAATCACTCTAGTTAACTCTGATGATGACAAACCCAATGAGATTCAAAAAAATTACAACACTTGGTTACCACCTTATATATATATATATATATATATATATATATATATATATATATATATATATATATATATATATATATATATATATATATATATATATATATATATATATATATATATATATATATATATATATATATATATATATATATATATATATATATATATATATATAAATTACTTCCTCCATCTCTTCTACCAAGATATAGGACCCTTCCCAAAAATAAAAATGATAGTGAAATCCCACCTCCTTGTAATGATAACAAACCTTCCTACAAGGAATATGTTTATGAATGAAATGATTTTAGGGTTTCCAAACTCTTTTAAGAACCATTACTACTCTCCCCATGATATTTTAGTCAACTTGGTGTGTCTTCTATGTATTCTTCCAATGAAAGTCCCCAAAACCTCAACCAAGCTTGTAATATTTCTTTCTTACATTGAATCTTACATATTTTCCCAATATCAAGTATGAGACTTGGATGTGCTTCACTACAAAAATAATCTTTCTAGGATTCATGATTTTAAACTAGGATGTTCATGTAGTCTATCTTTTTCCTAATTTTTATTTATGTGATGAAGAGGAAGAACCATAAGGTTACCTCCATCCCACTAATCCACTCATGGAAAACTACCACTAGATTCTTCAACCAATCTCTATATTTTCCTAAAACCCTCAACATTAATCACTCTTAGACCACATCAATAGAATTAGACATGTTTAAGATATGTTTATTCTAGTTCAGTCTAGTATAAATAATTAAATTGACCATGTTGCTTAGATGGATGATCCAATTCAGAAACAACAATCAACAAAAAACATTAAAATTAACACACTTACATCTGTGGTTGATCTAGTAAAAAAATTCTAGAAAGGCATAACAAGATCAACATGTCCAATCCCAACTATAAATTCCTAAATGCTTCCTAAACAGCTAGAAATTACCCTAGATCTTAAAGCTATTGTTATAAGACAGATTCACATAGAGTATGATAGCAAAGGTAACCAATATGTTGGTTTTAAGGTGGAGATCAAGTATCACGGTCCTTTTCCCACTTTTTTTAGTGATGAGACTATCTTAGCTATCTTTCCTAAAAGGTAACCTCAATTTCCTTTCATCACATACTTGGACATTTTGAGCATACTCCTCCACAGTTTCATAATTTCATTGATAGTGTTGAGCCAAAATATCCTTACTCTAACTCACCTCCTACACCTTATCACTTCCAATATGGAAATGTAATGTTCATTGAGGATGCTTAGGATATTAACATATATGATGTTTATCACCATGTTCTCCTTTACTCATACCTTACCACTTGATAAATAAATAATTTTAGTTTGGTCCTTGACAAATTCAAAAAAACTTTTGTTCAATCATTATAGACATGCTTGGAATTGACCCTAGCATTGTTATTCATAAAATATTACATGTCTTGAGCAATTTGTATTTATCCAAAACAAAACAAATTACCTCCAAATATATCTATGTTTTTTCATAAACAAACCATCAATCTCATTGATGTGGATTTCATTAAGCTAACATATTATTCTAGATGGGTCTCCAACATTGTTCTTGTTCATACAAAAGTCATAATGGTCATATTTATATGTATGGAATTCTGTAATCTCAACTTAACATGTCTTAAGGATAATTTTCCTCTACCTTATAGTAATGTGATTTTTGATTCTAAAATCATATATAATATGTTTTACCTCATGGATGGATTTTTTAGGTATGATCAAATTCACATCACTCCCACAACTCAACATAAGACCACCTTCACTATCAATTGGGACACGTATTGATATGTTAAGATGCCTTTCATCCATAAAACATATATGAAAACTTACCAATGTTTTATAAGCCATATTTTTTTACTATATGATTTATAAAATATAAAAATATTATGTGTATGATCTCTTATCCTAATCCAAGCATTGTAATAATAACCCTCATGGCATATTTATCATCCTTGAGCATCTAATCTGATATAATGTTAAGCATAAACATAAAAAGAGTGTCTTTGGTGTTACCTCTAGAAAAAAAATAGGGTTTTTGGTCTCAAGACAATGGATTGACATAGATCCTTCCAAAATTAAGGCTATCATGGATATGCCCAAACCAGTATTTATCCCTTATATCCATACTTACTTTAAGAAGCTCATGATAATTTGAATAATTGTTACCAAATTAGATTTTATAAATCATTAAATACACTCCTTTTTAAAAAAAAGTGCCACCCTTGAATGGATGGATGCTTGAAAAAAATTCCTTTGATAACATGAATAAATATATACTTCAACTTCCAACTTTATGATATTCATCTAATGATCTCCCTCTAATATTAAACAAATATTTTAACCCATCTAAGTTAGGAAATTTTTTGTACAAAAATATTATTAAGGAAATGAATATGCTATTTATTACATTATCCATGGTTTGATTGATTATGACACTTAATGCAGTAAGATCGAGCATGATCATCTTGTTGTCTATTTTACCATCAAATAGCTTTAGCATTACATGCTTCATAAAATGACATATGTCACTTTCCATTCAAATACCATTCATTATTAATCATCTAAATCATTTTTACTGAGTGATAAAATTGGAAAATGTAAGACCCTCATGATTTTATTTTATCTTAAAATCACATAAAATTTAGTAAAGGGGAGAGTGATTTTTGATCACCTTGTCAATGCACCTCTTTCTACCCAATGACACATTTAAGATACCTTATCAATAAATATGTCCTATTAATTGAAGGTGTCAATAAATATATAACCCTTAAATAATACTTTCATAATTTCAGAGTTGATCTTGTTGATGATCAACTACCCCTATTCCCAGAATGGTGACCCTCCTTTCTTACTTTTCAAAATGCCTAAGATGTCAAGAATTTTAACTAAATAAATAATTTATTTAATACTTATTATAAATATTTGGTTAATTATTTACTTTTTACTATATATTAGGACTTAGAAATATTTAGGTTATTACAAGGTTTTCATGTTTTATTCAAAAAATTAATCATTAACCATTGACACTTTAAAAAAGTTTAGACAGGCCTTCACTAAGAATGCTCTACCTGGTTCCCAAATTAACATGAACACAAAAATATTTACATGTATTATTTAACTAACCTTATATTTTGTTTAAGGTATTTACTTACATGGTTCCACTTTAACTTGTTTTAATTTGCTTAAGATGGGAATTTGACATTTTTAGAAGTCTAATCTAACTTCTCACTTGACCTCATAGGATGTCAAAATTAAAGTAGAGGTTTTTAATGCCTCACAAGATTTCAAATTAAAAACTACAACTCAAGAGGATAGGTGTCTAACTCATTAGGATTCGTAATGCATTAGAGATATATTATGCCCTGTATAGGACACTTGGAACAAATCTATCAAGTTTATGAGCTATGTGGCACCATCTAAAGATCTCATAGATGAACTAACCATTAGAATTAAAATTCAAGGCTAAATGTCAAGATCTTGGCCCCCGTGAGCAAGCCCAATTAGTCCAAGCCACCACATGTCTTTCATGCATCCTACTACAATCCAAAAGTTTGTGAGATGCCATTGCATGTCTAAAGCATGACCATCCAAACCCAAATAACCTTTTCAAGTGACACATGTCACCTCAAGGGTTCATATAAGATCAAGACATGTCCACACCACATTATATCCATCAAAATCTCAAAAGAGCCCTCAAGCAAGACATCCAGTAGCACCTGAGCTATCTGATTAAGGTTTGATGGCATATGGTTATCCAAAGCTCTTCCCAAGAATGACAAGTGGAAAAATAATAAGGAAAGCCTATAATAATGGCATGTGTCCCATTTGAACCTACATGATGATGCCACATGTCAATCTCACACTAATTATATCCAAGATCAGCTAGATCACCTTTGAGAGTGATGTGTGTCCACCTTGAACCTAAGGGATGATGTTGTGTGTCATTCTTAAAAAGTTGCATCCTAAGATCTATGATATTACCTTTGATAAAGACACATGTCTCTATCTGAGCCACATGATTAATTCTAAGTTATTGATAATTAGACAAAATCCTTATCAAGGCAACACCTATCAAAGAAAGTTGTGAGTGACCTCTGAGCGAGCCACCTAGAAAAGAAAAGTCCCAATTGCCCATGAGAATCATGCATAAAACTCCTATGACCAATCAAAACTAAAATTCACCATAATGATCTCACCACAAATTGAAAAATTCCATGTGGTAGGTTATAAATGAGTCATCACATAGGGATACATCTTGAGAGCCTGTGAGCAATCAAAAGATGCACAAGTCTATTTTGTGAGTCAACTAAGCAGCTTAGTCACATTTAGGCCCTATGAGTGCCTAACTAGATCTGATGCGGCATGCCACATGTCAAAATATGGAAATATTTAGTGTTAAAGCTAAAATTGATGGTAGATCAAAGGCAAATTAGTGTTAAAATTGAATTCTAAAGTAATTAGATTCTAAAAGCAATAGTTTGGAGTATTTTGAATGTAAAGTTGATGAGCTTACAATTAATATGGCATAAACCATAATCATCATCTATGCTACATTAATCAAATCAATATTTCAAGAGGCTATTCAAATTGACTATTACTACCTACATTTGTACTTAAAGCTATATGTGTTTATTCTCCCTACTACTTGTGCCCTCAATATGACAAAGATCAAGCTAATTCACAAGTTGCACCTAGGCTATCATTGTCAAAGATTGAAAGTTATAGAGAGATATAAAAAAATGGTGGTTTCCATCCAAAATGCTACAAAAATGGCATAAGTAGGTCCCTCCACCATGGGTAAGATCACCTCTTCTATAAATGATGACTTCTTATTTCAATATGGTAATTTAGTGGTTTTCAAGGATATGATATTCATCCTTGAGACCATAAACTTAGGGGGAATGCATTATAGTATCATTTATTATAATGTTGAATTATCTAGGGATCTTAATGAGGCCAAGAAAATTCCTCACATAATCTAATTATCTTTAAACATTGTTACGATCCAAGTTTTTGGTCTCCACAAGGCTCTAATAAAGCTAGAGATCATGCCATGCACCAACCTAGTCTATGGAATCTTTGAGAGGATGAGATACAAGGATGGGTTGATAAAATCCATGAACCAAGGGATATTACTTTCTTTAATTTTAGGTCCTAGCTTTGATAAATATTATGACCTACCTCTACCATAATTAGATTACAACCATAGCATCATTAACAACTGGTATGAGGCACACAAACCAGAGATAGTCTTAGCATCATGGGTTACTGACCAATCAATATTATTTTGATGGATGACTTAAGGAACATACCTATCCATAATTTCAATAAGGGATTTAGGATTGGCTTTACCCTTCTCAATAGGATATATGGTAACCTACTTATTGGTTATGTGGATATCATAACTATCCCATTGCTATGGATAATCCTAGAGGATCAGTAGATCCCCTCACTTGGAGACATCATCAGTAACAATATGATGTATACAATTAATGGTACCTAAAAAAATAATCCCCCTTTCTACATGATGGAATACCTATTACATTTTATTTGCACAACTACCAAACTAGGCCTAAATTCATAGTCTCTTGCATGAGATGAAGTTATGCCCCAATTATTTTCTACAATGATTGAAATCTTAGTCCTCTTCAGCTTGTAAGGAATCTTGTGGGGGACTGACTTCTTTTTTATCTTAAAGATACCATCAACTCCATGGAGTAGTTGGTAGGCCATCTCCTTCTTGACCAAATTCACTGGTATGTATCTTGATAACCTAAGGAGAGCCACCATCACCCCTTCTACCTTGATGATAATGCAATTTGGGTACAACCAATACCTACCCATTTCCTTCAGTGTTTACTTGAACTCTGAGGGGACCCTTGGCATATCACATTTGGTGATTGATTTGTAGAACATTAGATATAAGTCTTCTATAATTACCTTGATGTTATGCCAAAAGTGGTGAATGTGAGGACATTATAGTGGTTTCAAGGCATAGGGACTCATACCTATTACCTAAGGATTATTTTAGGTCATGAGAACCCAACAATGTCATTACAAATCATCTCTTCAAGTTAAATAATGATGTGGCATTAGAATATAAGCATCAAGAAGAAGTCTATGAATGGATCTTCAAAAATGCCATGAATGATGAAGTAGTCCTCTTAAATGATGAAAGAAAGAACATAGAGATTGAAATTATGATATATAAGGAGAAGAATAAGGAAGACATCATAAGGCCTCAACCTCCACCAACTCATAGAAGTATGTTCAATGCAAACTATGAGGAAAAATAAGAAGAGGAGGAAGAAGACAATGTTCCTCTCATTAGGAACCAACCGTATAGACCTCCACTATAGTCCACTCTAAGTAGCCTGGGCATGCCTACAAGATCTGAGAAAGAAGTGACTAGTAGTTAATAAGGTCCTACATTTGTCTCTACCTCTACTACGGGAGCTACCATAGAGATCCTAGGCTAACCCAATCTTGATTTCATTAACCTCAAGGAATTGCAATAAGGAATTGATCTCTTATTGGAATAATTATAGACATTGGCTAGAATAAATATTGAAAAGGTCTACAAGAGAAATAAGAAGCCAAAGACTATAATGAGGTGAGAAATCTCACCTCCACAAGTAAATATAGAGTTTTCCAACACATCTCAAGTTCCTAGTGTAAGTACTACACCATTTCCTTATTTCTTAGTTGTTAATACATTTACTTCTACTTCCACTTCCATGTTTTCTCCACCCAACTTTACTTCTATATTGGATCCATCATCTTCTATTATAGATACCACTACCACTCATCCCTTAGAGGACACTAACATGAACTAAGATAGTGCCACCTTTATCTTCACCTTTCCCCACTTCATTTCTCATGCCACTACACATGTGGCTTCCACCTAGGCAACCATAGCAATTACCTTACTTTTTATTGGTTACCCTACACTTATAAGAACATTAAATCCCATTTTAAATAAATTCACCTTCCAAAATCCACTTTATCTCACCATAGATTCTAAAATGAGTATACCTTCAAATTTGCCTTCATTCATTCTTGACATGGGCTTGACCAAGTCTCTATTTGACCCACTTAGCCAATTAGATCCAATGAGCTTATACATCCCTACTTTAGTCTTGGCCTCTTCTTCTACCTAGGCACTTCCATTACAATCACCTCCCACACAACCAACATCTCTTGCTACCCCAAATTGGGTTAGACATCATTCAGTTAGCAAGGTAGGAGAAGCCCTAGGTAGCCTACTCAGCGTCCTAATTTGGCCTAACATTTGATGCTAACATAGGAACCATGAAGAGGGTGGTTAAAAATAAATTTGAGTAGCCATAATCAAGCTCAGTTATGATCCATGAGAGTGAAGATTCACTCTTCACCTTCACAAGGAAGAGGAAGGTCGATCCTGAATAGGTGTAAGAATATGCAAAGGATCCTATGTCCATAATTTAGGCTCAATTAGAATCAATAATTTCCTTGATGAAGGGGATGCATCAGGAGCTTAAAATTTTGAAAGATCAAAGTCTATCCACTATACCAAAGGGCACTATATTTTTAATAATAAATGTTATTATTAATGCCTTTAACTTGTTCAAAGTTATGAAGGGAGGTAGGAAGATAGGGTCCTGCAATCCAAAGTGGTCATTAAACTTGACCAAAAGCTTGCACTTTATGATTCCAAGTTAGGAAACTTGGCTAGAGTTATAAAAAGTAGTAAGTTCCTCAACCTCAAGGTGATGCCACTCAATGACATCATTCCTACACAAACCATCCTAATGAATAGGATGACTATTTTAAAGAGATGGATAGAACATATTAAGGATGTAACCACATCGTTAGAGAAGATTGAGTTCAAAATTTCATTGTTGTTAAAGGATGCCATGGACACAAGGGTGACCAAGCCTAATGGCTACTTTATGGATAATCAGGAGTTCAGAGCTCAGATGAAAGTGTTTGTGGCTGAATTTCAGCAAAACATAACAAGTACAAAAATTGCTACCGAGGTGATAAACATGGTGTCATTTTCCAATCAAAGGTTGGAAAAGGCAGAGGCAATTGAATAGGCACTCAGGATAATATTTATAGAACATGGTAAGCTCATCCAAGATATACTTGATTTATTTTAACCCATGATCCTAAACTTTACCTAAATTGACCAAGACTACCTAGCATGTGTAGAAGTATAGACTAAAAAGGAAGTGGAGAAGAAACAAAGATAGCATCAAGCATTACAGTAGCCACCTCTAGGGCCTTAGAGAATAGTATATTTCATTTTGTAAATCCAAATGTATAATATTCCTCTATATGTTACATTTTAGCCACATAACTATTTGGGTTCATTTTGATGGAACCACTTGAACTTGTATTAGGCATTTTTTATGCCTATAAATAGGGGTTCCCCTTCATTTGTAATGATAAATATTTGTTACAAGAATCAATGCAAAAGAAGCAAAGAATTTGTGAGTTTGTTTGAAGTTATTAATTGTATATTTCTATATTTATTATTCCTCATGCTTTGAGATGAATAATATTTTATTTTATATAAACTAATTTGGTAATTACATTCCATATATGCATCTGTTAGCTTGAGTTAAACACTAGGCTGACTAATATGTTAGTATACTTACTTTCTTTTCTTTTCTTTTACAATTGAATGTGCTATACAATTCACTATTACTGAGCAATTTTTCTTCAAAGTATGCTTTTAGATATATGTATTTCCTTTCCTCTAAAGCTTTAACTACATTTATTTAGATTTGAGCATTATGCTAGAGTTGAAAGGTGTTAGTTTTATGTGTTTTTCCTTAGAAGTTAACAGAATTGGTGTTTTTGATCATCTTAAGCAAATTCTCTTTTCTACCCTACCCTACTTACTCTTGGATCCACCCATGACTTACTTTATCTTCTTTCATATTGTAAATTTCCATTGTTTATTATATTTTGGGCAATAACTGGTAAAGATTTAAACAATTTACAAAGATTAGAAAATTATAGTGTCACTACATAACATTTGTTGTCCCTACAGCAGGGTCTGCTTGCTTCTAAGTGGTGACCATATCTCTACTATTTATGCTATTTCTAGTAGAAATTACGTTAAAAAATCAATCTCTAAGTCTTCTAGGGCTCAAATTCGAGTTTCTTAGTTTCTCCTTGTTCCGTAGTGACATAAGGAGCATAATATGTGCATCAATATGAAGGGAAATTTTAGTGCTAGAAGGAAGGCCTTTATGCAATTATTTTCATACATCTTTATAGAATTGTAGAGTATTTCATTAAAATTATGCATAATTATTTCAAAGTATGTAAATATTATTGAATAACATTAATGATCTACATTATTTACATAGATCTTTGCATTCTTTACATGAATCTTTGCATCCTTTGAAATATTTCATCAAGATTAGTGTTCATTTATGAAAATTTGGTGAATAACCTAGATATTTATCTAAATTTATGCAAATATGGGTGAAATACCTTTTTATTCAATCATATTAAGAGTTACTTTGGTCATCTTTATAAAGCTTCACATAAATTTGGTAAAGAATCTATATATTTGTAAGAAAAATAATGCAAAGATCAACTATTGGGACCTCATTTGTACTAGATCTAAACATTTAAGATCATATTTTCTCTATTTTGTTTGAAATTAAGTGAACCTTTGCATAGATTTGTGTTTAATGTTGTTTTAAAGTCCTCAAATTCTTTCAGATCATTAAATAAGCCATAAAAACACTCTAGGTTATTGGTTTAACACTAATATTTGTAGGTTAACGTGCAAGACTAACAATATTTATGTAGGTATCAAAGATTTTGAGGTTTCAAGGCTTAAATCCTAAAAAATAAAGGTAAAGATAATTTATCTAAATCTTTTCTATAGAATATTGACTGATCTTTACTATATTTGGTGCTTTTGAGGCTATCTTTGAAGCTCTTTTTCTCTTAGTACCTATTTTACATCCTAGAGTTGCCTAGGATTAGGACCAAGTCCTAATATAAACCCAAGACTCCTTTAGCATCCTTAGAGACCCATAGAAAGGTTAGAGTAGACAAAGGTAGATGTAGGAATTTTAGGACCCAACCAAACTCCCCATCTAACAAGAATTTGCAACCTCTCTTACTAGTCATAGCATGGCTACTAGGTTCATCCATCAACATTCCTGGATCAATACATGATTTGCTAAGGAATATAAGGAAGTATTTTCCCTTATTCCCCACTAATATAATAATGGATAAATAACATCTCAAGTCCATTAAGGCATCTTTGAGGCTCCTTAATTTAATCCATGAGGACATGGCTTACCATCTCTTTCCCTTCACATTTAAAAATGTCACTTATGATTGGTTCCTTAATTTACCCAAAGATTATATCATGGGATGGGGTTAGTTCAATTAAACCTTTATTACACAATTTGGTAGGGTAGTTAGCTCCGGAGTTGTGTACCAATAGTTTACCACCCTCAAAAGGGACATAAAGGATCTAATTAGAATATTTAATGCTAGGTTCCAAAACATGTACACTTTGATGTCCCCACCATATAAGCCTAAAAATGAATTGGCCTTTGAAATATACAATAGTTCCTTAGATAAAATGATAGCTATCTTCTTGATAAGATCCCTCAATATTGACATGTTACCTTTAGTATATGTTGAGGCCATTCATATTGATGAGCGAATGCACCTGCAAGGACATCCTACTTTTACTATACCTAACTTTGACCCAATAATACCTGATCTAAATGTCATACCCAACATGAACCATAATCAACTTGAATTGAACTAATTACCAATGATCAACTAGTTACCTTTGAGCCATGTTTCACCCAACCAGTAGCTAGGTTTCTTTAACCAAGCAAATACTTGGGTACATCCTCAAAATAATACCAGTTAAACAATGGTGCTTGTGAATAACACCTATTTTCATAATACAACCTAGAATATGAAATCATATCCTCTAAAGGGATATTTAGACTTAATACAAATAATTATTCAAAAACTAACCAATGATTTCTTAGATCTCAAGAAATAGATGAGTAACACGGGTGAGAGTTCCAATAGAAATTGTGATTTCTAGAGGTATAAAAGACCTTTCAATAGGCATAAAAAAATAATGAGCCCCATTTGATAAAAATTATTGAGATCAATATTTGTGAGATGGCCTTGCCTAACTGGTGCTAAGTGCACAATACAGCTAGACATGGAGAGCTAGACTATGTGGAGTTTTTTCATGCATTTAAAGTTATTCATAGTCAAATAGAGGAATTCAAGATGAATCCCATTGATAAAAATAATGATAAGGGATTTGATAATTCCAATGATGCCTCTAAAGCCTTAGAAACTATCCTCATGGTTGATATTTATGACTTTCCTAGTCAAGATGAAAATGAACCTAAAGACAATGTCTAGGAAATACATGTTTTACAAAAATACCAAAGGAGTAACTATGCCTTGAGAAGCAAAGGTTAGAACCCACCTATGACAACTTCCACCTAACCTAATAAACTTGATACACCTCCTAATAATAGGATAGATAATAATACTCTACACCCTAAGGGTAAGGAGAGTCAGCCAACAATAGAAGCTCCCTACACAACATCAATAAAGGGTGGATACAATATAGTATAAGACATGAAGAAGATCAAGGCAAACATAACATTGCATGAGATCACATCACTAAAAAATTTGACTGATGTTGAATTCATTAAATGAAAAGCCTATCTCTAGCAAAGCTAAATAGGCTCATGTAAATGTGGTGATGTATAAGAATAAGCATGAAGTTCCTCCATTTTTGTTGACTGTTAGAATTTTTGGTAAAAATATTCATAACTATTTTCTCAATTATGGTGCTTCCACTAACATTATGCCTTTAGAAATTTTTTTAAAAATGGGTTTAAACCTAGTTAAATATGAGAAGGTGGTGGTGTAGTTGGACAAGTCAAGATTAAAAGTGGTAGGAAAATTATTCAATATCTATATGCAGCATGCTCATGAGCCCCAAATCAAGAAGTTCATCAACATTCAAGTTTTTGACATACCTAAAGCTTATGGGTTGTTATTGAGCCATGACTAGACTAAATCCTTACATAGATACATGTCCATGGATTGTTCCCATATGTGTCTACCTTAGCATGTATCCCTAATCAAATTAGGATTGATCGGGAGCCCAAAATGAAATATATGATTACTAAGTACAATGCTAAGAATGAAAAGGTAAACTACCAATACTATGACTTAGGTGTTTATATTTTGGAAACCACTAACATTATTTTATGTGATAGCATGAAGGAAGAGAATAAAGGCCCTTGAACATTACACTTTGATGGTGCATAAGTGAAATAAGGTTATGGTGTTGGGATTGTTCTAATGAATCCTGAAGGCAAACAATATTTAGCTTCTTATAGACTAAAGTTCTTTTGCACTAACAGTTTAGAAAAATATGAAGCTCTCATTTTAGGACTTCAATTTTCAATTAAACATAAGGTTAAAGAACTATTAGTTTATGGTGATTTTGAGTTAGTTGTGAACTAGATTAGCATTAGATACCAGTGTAAACTTTATTTTCTAATAAAGCATAAATTTAGAGCTTGGGATTTAATCAAGTACTTTAACTCATTCAATATTATTTCCTTGCCCAAATAATAGAACCAATTGGTAGATGCTCTAGATTCAAAAATAACAAACTTGGTTCCTTCGAAGGCTTTAAACTTGTAGGAATTCACTGTGGAGATAATTTCATGCCCTTCTATGCCAGATAGCATAAATCACTTCCAAGATTTTGATGATGATCATTAAATCATTAACTTCTTATGTAGTGTTAGTATATTTGAGTCTCATATCAATGATGAATAGGATGAGAATCTAGCATAAAGTTTAAAGGATAATGAAGATGGGATCCAACTCAAGGAGAACTGAATCCTTAAAGGCATGATCTCTTTGGAAAGAATGTTTGACCCAGATAAACAAGAAACTAAACCACCCAAAGTGAGTGGAAGACTATAGGCAAGTCAACTTGGGAAGTCCTAAGAACAAAAAAAGTGTAAACATTGGTTTAATTTACACCAATGACAAGTTAAATAAATTCATGTCCCTTATAACCAAATTCTCATTACCTGGTCATATGATGATCTTAAAATATTTGACACTAGTGTGATTACTCACACTATCCCCCTAAAGTAACCCTACAAACCTTTTAGTAAAAGACAAAGGCAAATAAATATAGTGCTAGAACCACTGATTTATAAAGAAGTGATGAAATTTTTTGATGCAAGGATAATCTTTCCTATATGGCACTCAACATGTGTCACCAATCTTGTGCCAGTCTGAAAGGAGAATGTAAAAATCAGACTCTGTGTTGATTTCAAGAACCTAAATAGATCCTTAGAGAAGGATAATTATCTCTTTCCATCCTTAGATAAAGTCATTCAGTTGGTGATTGGGTTTGGATTGATGTCATTTCTTGGTGGCTTTTTAGGCTACAACCAAGTCCTAGTTAATAAGAATGATATAATGAAAACTACCTTCACCACCAAGTGGGGAATGTTTGCATACAAATGAATGAATTTATAGTAAGTAATAGATCATGCATTCTATAGATTAATTGGTAAGTACATTATTATGTACATGTATGATCTAACATTTTTTTTAAATAAAGAAGATCATATGATGCATTTGTAACAAGTGATGGAAAAATGTAGAAGGTATGGAATCTCTTTAAACCCCAAAAAAAGCATATTTAGTGTAACAAAAGGCAAACTTATAGGACATTTAATCACTCAAGAAGGTATGACTATTGACCTTGATAGGATCAATTCAATTTCAAAGGTAGAAGTTCCCAATAGCAAAAAAGAGTTGAAATCCTTCTTTGGAAAAATTAATTTTGAAAGAAATTTATATCTAGTTTTACAAAGATTGTGAATCCACTCAATGCCATGCTAAAGAAAGATGCTAAGATATAATGGACCACTAAAGCAAATAAGTCCTTTAAAGACATTAAGGATGCAATTATTCAAGCTCATATCCTGATAATTCCTAATTTTAGTAAATATTTATATCTATACTCTTTTTCTTTTGATCACACTATTATTGTTATCTTAACATAGAAAGAAAATGACAAAGAGAACCCCATATCCTTCATGAGCACCAATTTGAATAATGTGGAGTTAAACTATCCTATTTTAGATAAACAATCCTACACATTGGTGAAGGTTGTTAAGAAATTTAGACACTACATCTTGATAAATAAGACATATGTCATAGTGTTTGATCTAGTTGTCAAATTCATGCTAGGACAAAATGAACTTGGAGAACAAAGAGGGAAGTGGATGATCAAACTCCAAGAATATGACTTAGAGATAAAATCTGCTAAGTTGATTATATGTCAAGGTTTAGTTTAACTTATTACAAACACTGATCCATGCATTAAATTTTTACAAATTGAGGCAAGCCAAGTACCTGGAGGAGATTAGTATAAAGACATTATCCACTATCTACTACATGGAGCATGCCCCCCACACCTTAAAAAAGAGAAAAAAGGGTCCTTAGGCTAAGATCATCTCATTTTATGATCAAAATATGGGTCCTCTATAGAAATAACTATGAAGGGGTCTATCTAAGGTGTGTTTCTAAAACTAAGGCCACATAAATTATGGATAATTTCCATGATAAGTTAAGAAGCGGCCATCCTTCAAGGCACACTATTATACACAAAATACTAAGAGTTGGTTATTATTGGCCAACCATATTCAAGGATGCACATGCCCATATGTGAACATGACACTAATGCTAAGTATTTTATAGGTGAGAGATAAAGGTAACCATGCCTTTGTAACCAGTGATTGAAGTAAAACCATTTTCATAATGGGGCCTCAACTTCATAGGAGTGATTAATCCCAACTCCTCAGCTAGACACAAGTTTGTACTCATGGCCATAAATTATTACACCAGGTGGATTAAAGTGGTAGCCACCAAAAATAGAAAATAAATTAATGACATCAAGTTCCTAAAAGATAATGAAATCACTCAACTTGGGGTACCCTTATCTATGGTATGTGACAATGGCCCAATCTTTGAATCAACTGTGTTAATTGAATGGGCATATGAAAATCAGATTGTCATCAAGTCTGCTTCAAACTAATACCCTCAGGGTAATAGAGTTTCTAAGTCCACCAACAAAATTTTGATTAATACCATCAAGAGGTCTGTAAAAAACCTAAAGAATGGAAATCCCTACTAAAATATGCTCTATGGATAGATAGAAAAAGATACAAGTAGGCACTTAAAGTATCCTTATTCTTATCAGTCTATGGGTAGAACCCTTTTTTTCCTATCACGTTGAAGCTTCCCACCTATGAATTCATGATTGAGTACATGGAGGATGATGAAAGAGTGCAATCCTAGATACTAAACATCATCCAAATCGAGGATGCTAGAGACAAAGCATTGAATAACTTTATCAAGCATCAAGATGTTATTAAGATATGGTTCAACAAGCAAGCCAAAATTAAAGAATTTCAAATATCAAACTTAGTCCTACTATGGGACAAGTCCCATGAGAAGAAAGGAAAACATGACAAGTTCACTCCTCTTTGAATTGGACCATATCAAGTATCAAAAATACTGGGTGGAAATGCATTTTAGCAGAAAGACCTACAAGGAAATGACTTAGCCTTGCTAGTCAATGGGAAATATCTAAAGCATTATATCTCTATTTCCCCATCACAAATTCCAAAAGGATAGTAAGCTTGTTTAGGATTAGAGTACGTAGGATTAGATTACTTTTCTTTCCTATTTTGATTTCTTGTTGTGTTCTTTCTCGCTTTCACTTTGATTGCTTGTTTTGATTTATTATTGTGTGTTTGTTTTCTATTATGTGTTGTATCTTCGTAATAAGTCCTCTAGACAAGAATTCATTAGCCCAATTTGTATTAACCTAGCCTTGAAAGGGGAAGAAGGGATTTTTAGTCTTAAATATTATCTATCCAAAGTTTGAAAACCTCTACCAGTGTTCTAATTTAGAAAAGCTGGGCAGGGTTAATTAGAAATTGGATTTCTCATAAGTGACCTAAGTTATTTTAACATTGTAATATAGTTTAAATGACTGATCATTTTCTTGAATAAGAGTTTGAAGTTATGTGGACCATCATACTATCACTTAAATTCACTAAACAAATTATCTGGGTAGAACTTGCTATCTGAGAATCAATAACATCCAGACTATGTCTTGACAGAACCCCACACCTATCCAATTTTGGTTCCCAACCATTATAGTTTATGAACATAGGTATTAAAAACTAAAAAAATGATACACCAATGAATTGAAATCATAAACTACTTTATATTCCATGAATGGTGATTTAGGAAATCTCTACCAAGACTATGGATGCCTAGATGGTAGTATAACAAGCCCTAGAGTGGATTCAAAGGTATCTCTATTAAAGCTATGGATTTTTTGTTGGAAGCAGAGCAATGTCCAAGCCATCCCTAACTAAGTAAACCATTATTATAAAAAATCTAAAGAATGCTTAAGTCATTTAATGTATAATGTCTTAAAGCTTGAAAGTTATCATTTCTAAATCCAATGGCAATGGTTAATGAACCTCAAATCATACACATAGTATGATTTTTTGAAAGGCTCAAACTCTATTTCTAACTTGTGGTATTTCATTAGTTTTGAAAAGTAATTTTGACACTGACTAAAGATCATAATGAGACAAATAAGTTTTGATTCATCTTTAAACAAAAGATCTAAATTCTAACATTTTTTTAATGTTTCCCCATAGAGGTCACCATTTATTGATGATCAACTACCTCTTATTCCCAGAATGGGGACCCTCCTTTCTTAATGTTTTAAAATGCCTAAGATGCCAAGCATGTTAACTCATTTCAACTACATAAAGAATTGATTTAATACTTCTTAGAAATATTTGGTTAATTATTCACTTTGCAATACAGATTAGGACTTAGAAATATTTAAGTTATTACAATTTATTAATGTTTTATTCAAATGATGAATCATTAACCATTGACACTTTAAAAATGTGTATATAGGCCTTTGTTAAGAATGCTCTACCTAGTTCCCAATTAGCATAAACACAATAATCTTCACCTATCTTATTAAACTAACCTATATTTTATGTAAAGGATTTACTAGTAGAGTTTCACTTTAAACTTATTTTAATTTGCTTAAGATGGGCATTTGACATTTTTGGAAGTCTAATCTAACTTTTCAATTGACCTTTCAGGACATCAAAATTAAAGTAGTGGTTTTTGATACCTCATGGGACATCAAATTAAAGACTATAACTAAAGAGGAAAGGTTTCCAAATCACTAGGCTTTGTAATGCCTTAGAGATCTATTATGCCTCACACATGACACTTGGAGCAAATCTATTGAGTTTATGAGCTATACAGCACCATCTAAAGAGCTCATAGAGGAACTAGCTATTGAAATTCAAATTCAAGGATACATGTCAAGATCTTGGCCCCATGAGAAAACCTAATTATTCTAAGCTACCACATGTCCTCCACACATCCCACTTCAATCTAGAATCCCATGAGATACCACTGCATGTCTCAAATGTGACCATCTAAACCTGAGCAACCTTCTAAAGTGATATGTGTCCCACCAAGGGTCCATCTAAGATAAATTCATGTCCATACCATGTTTCATCCATCTAAATCTCATAAGATCCCTTAAGAAAGACATCTAGTAGCACCTGAACTATTTGATCAAGACACAATGGGGTATAATTGTCCAAAGTTCCTCCCAATAATGAAAAGTGGTAAAAGAATGAGAAAATCTTGTACGAATGATGTATGTCCCCTTTAGACCTACACAATGATGCCACATATCACTCCCATTCTACTTATATCTAATATCAGCTAGATCACCTTTGAGATTGATGCATGTCCACATCGGACCCATGAGATGATGTTGTGTGTCATTCCTTTAAAGTTGCATCTTAATATCTATAAGATTTCTTCCAAGAAATATGTGTGTCTTTATTCGAGCTACATGATTAATGCTAATTTATTGACAGTTGGCCAAAATCCTTTTAAAGGTGACACCTATTAGGAAAATCCATGAGTGCCCTCCAAGAGAGCCATCTAGCAAAGAAAATCCTGATTACCCATGAGAATAATGTGTGGCACTCCTGTGAACAATCAAAACTAAAAAGCACTACAATGAGCTTACCACAAATTTGAAAATGTCATCTATCAAGGTAAAAATTATTCATCACATAGGGATGCGTCCCAAGATCCCATAAGCAATCAAAAGATGTCATGTGTCTAGATTATGAGCTAATTAAGCAACTTAGTCACATTCAAGCCCCACGAGTGCCTAGTTGGATCTGATGTGGTGTCCCATGTGTTAAAAGGTGGTAATATTTAGAATTAAAGTTAAAATTTATGGGGGATCAAAGGTAAATCAATGATAAATTTAAACTCTAAAAAAATTAAATGCCAAAAGCAATAGTTTGGAGTATATCGAATGCAAAGTTGATGAGCTCACAATTAATATGGCACAAACTAGAATTGCCATCTATATTGCATTAATCAAGGTAATATTTCAAGAAGATACTCAACTCAATTATTTTTACCTACATTTTCACTTTAATCTATATTTGTTTTCTCTCCCTACTACTTATGCCCTTAATACGACAAAACTCAAGCTAATCCACAAGTTGCACCTAGGCTGCCATTGTCAAAGTTCAAAAGTTATAGAGAGATAAAAATAATGGTGGTTGTTATCCAAAATACTATAGAAATGGAATAATTAGGTCCTTCTACCTTGGGTAAGAGCACTTATTCTATAAATGATGACTTCTTATTTCAATATGGAAATTCAATGGTTTTTAAGGACAAGAAATTCATACCCAAGGTCATAAACTCAAGGGACATGTATTATAGCAAATTATATTACAATGTTGAAGGAACTAGGGATATTGATGAGGATGAGAAAATGCCTCACATAATATAATTGGGTTTTGGCATCCTTGTAATCCAATTTTTTGATCTTCACAAGGTTATAATGAAGCCAGAGGTCATGTCATGCACTAACCTAGTATATGAAATCTTCAGGTGGATGAGATGTGAGGATAGGTTGTTAAAATCCATAAACCAAGGGATCTTAATTAATTTAATTTCAAGGCCCAATTTCAAGAAATATTATGACCTACCTCTACCATAGCTAGATTATAATTAGAGCATCATTGGTAATTTATATAAGACACACAAACTAGAGATAATCTTGGCATCATGGGTTACTAACCCAACTAGGGTTATTTTCATGGATGACCTAGGGAACATACCTATCCATAAGTTCAAGAATGGATACAATATAGGATTTTCCCTTCTCAATAGGATATATGGAAATGTGCACATTGCCTATGTAGATATCAGAACTATCCCACTACTATAAATAATCTTGGAGGATTAAAAAATACCCTCACTTGGATATGTCATCAATAATAATTTAGTGTATGCAATGAATGATACTTGTAAAAATGGTTCCCCTTTCTACATGATGATCTACCTTCTATATGTCATCTACGTAACTTCCCAATTAAGCCTAAATTCATGATATCCTATGTAAGATGAAGTTATGGCCCAATTATTATATGCAATGCACATTCACCACTTTAGGCATAACATCAATGTAATTATAGAAGACTTATATCTAGGATTCTACAAATCAATCACTAAGTGTGATATTCCAAGGGTCCCCCCATAGGTCAGTCAAACATTAAAAGAAATGGGTAGATATTCACTATACCAAAATTACATGATCATCAGGGTAGAAAGGGTGATAGTGGCTCCCCTAAGGTTGCCAAGATACGTATTAATAAAGGTGGACAAGGAGGACATGGCCTATCAACTACTCCATGGAGTTGATGTCATATTTAAGAGCAAAAAGAAGATATTCCCCCACAAAACTCCTTATACATAGAATACTATGATTACAAGATGGTAGGACATTATAGTGGTTACAAGGCATATGGACTCATACCTATTTCCTAAGGATTATTTTAGGGCATGGGACCCTAAAAATATCATTAAAAATCATATATTCAAGTTCAAAAAGGATGTGGCATTAGAATATAATCTTCAAGAAGAAGTCCATGAATGGTCTACAAAGATGCCATGAACGATGAAGTAGTCCTTGAAAATGTTGCAAGAAAGAACATAGAGATTGAAATGAAGCTTGATAGGGATAAGAAGAAGGAAGACATCATAAGGCTTCAACCTCCACCAACACATGGAATCATGTTTGATGTAGAATATGAGGAGAAACAAGAAAAAGAGGATGAATAAGATAATGTTCATCTCATTAGGAACTAACCATGCAGACCTCCACTATAGGCCATTCTAAGAAGCTTGGTCATGTTTAAAAGATCTGAGAAATAAGGGACTAGTAGCCAAAAAAGGATTACATTTATCTTTGCCTCTGATATGGGAGATACCATAGAGATCCTAGGCCAACCCAATCCTAATGTCATTGACCTTGAGGAGTTGTAACAAGGAATCAAGCTCTCAATAAAAGAATTACAAACATTAGCTGGAAGCAATATTAAAAATATCAACAAGAAAAAGAAGGAACTAAATACTATAATGATGGGAGTAATCCCACCTCCATAAGTAAATATAGAAGCTTCCAACACATATCAATCTCCTAGTGTAATTATTGCACCATTACCTTCTTTACCAATTATTGGTACATTTACTTTTGCTTCCACTTCCATGTTTGCTCCACCTACCTTTACTTCTCCATTGGCTCCATCATCTTCTATTGTAGCTACCACTACCACTCATAAGACACTAGCATGAGCCAAGCTAGTGCCTCCTTTGGCTTCACCTTTCCCCACTTTATTTCTCATGCCACTACACACATTTCTTCCTCCTAGGCAACCACATCAAGTACCTCACTTGTTATTGGTTCCCACACACTTACAAGACCATTGAAGCCCATTTCAAAATAATTTTCCTTCCACAAACCACTTAATATCACCACAGACATTAAGGTGAGTATACCTTCAAATTTTACCTTATTCATTCTTGACATGGGCCTAACCAAGTCTCTATTTTATTGACTTGGGTATTTAGATCCAATGAGCTTATACATCCCTACTTTAGCCTCAGCCTCTTCTTTTGCCTAGGTAATTCTATTATAATCACCTCCCACACATACAAAATCTAATACTAATACAAATTGGGTTAGAGACATCATTCAATTAGAAAGGTAGGAGAAGCCTCGAGAAACCCACTCAACCTCCCAGATTGGCCTAAGGTTTGATGCTGACACAGGAATCATAAAGAGGGTGATTAGAAGGCAAGTTGAGCAGCCATAATCAAGCTCAATTATGATCTATGAGAGTGAAGATTCACTCTTCACCTTGATAATGAAGAGGAAGGATATCCATAAAGAGGTTCCAAAATATTTAAAGGACCTTGTGTCCATAGTTTAAGCTCAAGAAGAATCCATAATTACCTTGATGAAGGGGATGTAGTAGGAGCTTAAAAGGTTAAAAGAGAAGACACTACCCACCATGTCAGGGGGCGCTATAATTTCAATAATAAATGTTTTTATTAATGTATTTAACTTGTATAAATTTATGAAGAGGAGGTAGGAATATGGGGTCCTACAATCCAAATTGGTCATTAAACTTGACCAAAATATTGCACTTTATGATGCCAAGTTAGAAAACTTGGCTAGAGTTGTAATAAGTAATAATTTCCCCAACCTCAAGGTTTTACCACTTAAGGACATCATTCCTACATAGGCAATCCTAATGAATAGGAAGAGGATTTTAAAGAGATGGATATAACATATTAAGGATGCAACAACATCCTTAGAGAAGATGGAGTTCAAAATTGCATTGCTATTAAAGGATGCCATGGTCATAAGGGTGACCAAACCTAATGGCTCCTTCATGGATGATTAGGAGTTCAAAGCTTATATGAAATTATTTATTGCGAAATTCTAATAGGACATAACAAGTTCAAAAACTTCTACCAAGGTGATGAACATAGTGGCATTTGTTAATCAAAGACTAGAAAAGGTAGAGGAAATTGAAGAGGCACTTAGGCCAATACTTGTAGTACACAGCAAGCTTATCTAGGAGATACCTAATTTGTTTCAACCTATTATCTTGGACTTTGGCCAAATCAACCAAGAATACCTGGCATGTGTAGAAGTATGGAAGAAAGAGGAAGTGGAGAAGAAATAAACATAGAAAAAAACATTGAAACAACCACCTCTAGGGCCTTAGAGAATGTTATGTTTCATTTTTTCAATTCAAATGTAGAATATTCCTCTATATGTTACATTTTGGTCACTTGGATATTTAGGCACCTTTTAATGGGCCCACTTGAATTTGTCTTAGGAAATTTTTATGCCTATAAATAGGGGTTTCCCCTTCATTTGTAATGAGAAATAGTTGTTGCAAGAATTAATACAAAAGAGCCAAAGAATTTGTAAGTTTGTCTGAAGTGCTTAATTATTTATTTCTATAGTTGTTGTTCCTCATGCTTTGAAATGAATAATAGTTTATTTTATACAACTAATTTGGTACATTCCATATATTCATCTGTTAATTTGTGTTTGACACTAGGCTGACTAATTTGTTAGTATACTTGCTCTATTTTCTTCTCATTTACAAATGAATGTGCTATGTGATTCACTATTAGTGAGTAATTTTTATGGAAAGTATGATTTTAGATATTTGTATTTCCTTTCATTTGAACCTTTAACTACATTTATTTATATTTTAGCATTATGCTAGAGTTGGTAAATGCTAGTTTTATATTTTTTGCCTTAGAAGTTAACAGATTTGGTGGCTTTGATCTTCTTAAGCAAACTCTCTTTTTTACCCTACCCTACTTACTCTTGGATCTACCCATGACTCAATTTAAATTATTTCATGTTTTAAATATCCATTGTTTGTCTATAATTTGGGAAATAATTGGAAAATATTGAAACAAATTACAAAGATTAATAAAGTGTCACTACATAACATATGTTGTCCTTATAGCAGGGTTTGCTTGCAGACTTCTAAGTGGTGACCATATCTTTTATATTTATGTTATTTATAGTAGTAATTGTATTAATAACTCAATACCCAAGTCTTATAGGGCTCAAATTTGAGTTTCTTACTTTCCCCTTGTTCCCTAGTGACACTAGGAACATAATACATGCATCAACAAATATCAAATCCTAAGACCTCTGAGAAGAACTCTAAATCCAAATAGATAAACCTAAATTAAAAAATAAAATTTAACAAGAAGAGCAACCCAAAGTCACCATTTATTTTTAAGAGGATACTTGAACACTCCATTTTGATGGAGTCAATTGATTGTAAGGAGTTGGGGTAAGATGTGTCCTTTCATATCCTTTTAGAAATACCATTCTAGATTATTTATTAGAATTTGATGTCATTAATAATATGGATGAATACAAAGCACTTATACTTAGTATGCAATTATCCTTTAATATTAATATTTATTATTTACATGATTTAGTTTATTCTCAACTTGTCCAAATAAATGGTGCCTACTAGTGAAATTTTGAGAACCTAAAAGTATATCATGACCTTGCTAAAGAATTTTTTTCACTATTGAGGCAATCCCAAGAGAAAAAAATTATATCATTGATCTTATTTCCTCTTAAACTTCCAATTTTCACCTACATAAGCCATTATATGATACTAATTCCTTATTCTCTTATACAAATCCCTATGTACCCTAGCACTTGATAATTATTATTTTTGTAGCACATAATTGTACCCTTATGGGAGAGTTTTTTAGGCTCTCACTCCTAGATACAAAATGGGAACACCTCCAGGCTATGGGTATCCTATGATGGGGGTGAACCTCTAGGTTATGGGTCATCTCCCTAGCTGTATCAATTAGGCTCTTAGTAAAATACTCTAAACAAATGATTGCCAAAGAAAATGGTTAAAAGAGGGTAAATGGATCCTAAGAAGCCTAAAAAGGTGATACACCAAATTAAGTGAGAACTCACACAAGCATGAATTATACACTGAAGAATTATAAGACAGTATTAGCTCACACAATCTCAAATTCTAGCTAATTACATAAGTGTTTCATACACTAGGTTTAAGAAGTAATGAATGAATCTAGGAGTTATAAGACTCACACCAAGATTGTACTAATGGTAGAAATAACATAAATTATACTTGCAATCAACTAGAAAACACCCTAAAATAGTCAAGAAAGAAGGATAATGACATGGAAGTTTTTCCTTCATAATGACATCATGAACAAGCTTACTAAACATAGTTTAAAAGCAAGAGATAGGTAAAGAAAGTATTTATTATATTCAAGAGGAATTTCATACAAGTTTTGATAGGGTCTAGCCTTATCAAATGAGAGTCTCTACTCTTAGAGAATTGAGAGAGAATTTCTATCAAAAGTGAGAGTCTTTCTTCTAACAATCGAGAGAGAGCTTTTGAAAAGGGAAAGAATAGGAGATATAAGATAAATGGGAGGGATAGAGTGAGATCATGTTAACCAAGAACAATCAATGAGCTGCCAGCTTTTGGTGAATGTTCCACCATCCTTTTGTTCTAATCAAGACTAATCCATCACAACAAGATAACCTTCATTTGCTCCAAAATATTTAAGTTTTTCTCATTGGCTACAAAATGCACTAAAAGATAAGGATTTATTTTGTATATGATAAGTCATTATCCTTACTACAAGGGATAATCCTTAAATATTTTTAATAACATTAAATTCTCTATTGTGCTACTCCAATCCCTAGATCTCTTGGCTATGTTCTTCCACACTATCTCTACTTGATTCATTATGAGGGCAAGGTCCTTATATCTATGTACTTGATAGAGCCATGCCCAAGTTTACTCTTAGTAATTTTTTGTCAAAGTGAGGACCATATTGAAATATGAGACACCTCTCCATGACCATTCATATCTACCCCTACTCAATATCTAATCATAGGTCCACTATAGGCTAAAAACTAATCTCTTTTATTATTTTTATTATAGATATATATCTATGCAAAGCCTAAAAGTCACATAAATTCCTTATTGATTTATATATTAGATATAAATAGACCTATCCTACCTCTATACCCTATGGGAACCAATAACTTATGCATGCATAGATCCTTTTTTAAAGAGCAAAGATCATAGTCACAAAATAATATTGTAACCCAAAAGAATAGACTCTGTGTGTTCCAAATATTCAAACCAAAAATTCATGGCATAAAAACCTTATTTTTGTCAACCCCTAACTATATAATTAAGTTTTATTGTGACATTTTTTCAAGCTCTAATGATAAAGGATGATTCTTGTAAGATTTGCCTTTGTTTCGACCTAGGTCACAATTATTCTCCACTAAAATCTCTGATCTTTTGACCTTTAATATTGACCATCAATCTAATTTCTAGAATTTGAATCAGCACTATTGATCTTGATGGACCCATTATCTTCTAATTTTATACTATTCATCGATCTTGATTTGGACCCCTTATATTGTGCCAACTCTTAGATTTTTATTTGTTTTGCAAGATCTTGTTGACTCTTTAACCTATCACACACTATAGATCTAATTTTGTATGATTAAATACAATCCCTATATTTTATAATATATTAACACACTTATGAAACTTAGTATCTTCTTATTAACCTTTGAGATCCATTAACTTATTGACTCATCGCTCACCATTAGATCTCTATGTATGATTGCACATGTACCATTGATCTACTTGGACCCACTAGCATCTATAAGTCAATGCATATTATTATATATCTATCAAGACACCCAAGATCTTACCACTTTTCATCTTCTCATGTATTTTGACCTTTTGACTTGATGCTTACCATTGATCTCTTTGGTATGATTGAATGTAAGTCATTAGATCTTGGGACCCACTGACACTATAAAATTTCTTACTCACCATTGGATCTTGACCTTAGCTCTTTAGATTTAGACATTTTTCACTCTCACATTAAACATTGAGATATTTGAATTCCAATGGTTAATTTGTAGAGCTTAAACTTGATGTTTATGCACCTGTTTCATTTTACAAGTCTAACTTTGAAACTTTTTATCTTGAGATAGAAAGCTTATCAAGACATGAAATTTGTAGAGCATGATTTTGTCATGAATAACTTCATGTCCATGTAATATTTTATCCTTGATAGGATTTTTAATCATATTTATTAAATACACAATCAAGATGACAAATCCATTTCTATGATGTTCTCATCATAGTTTAGTTCTTTTGGACTTGTGTAAGAACTTTCAAGGCCCAAAATGATTTTCTAAGACATGTGAAACCTATTTTATGTATATGAATGCTTGAAACACCATTAGAACCTAATGGATCTTCTTCTTTTTCCACTCTAGACCTATTTCAAGACTTGTTTCTCAAATATCAACAAATTCCACTTTAAGCTTGCTTAAATGTTTCAAAAGCTTTGTGAGTGACTTTTGATCTTTGGACCACTCATTCCATCCAGAACTCTATTCATCTATTCAAATCATTTTTGGGAAAATGACCCTTATGTGAACCAAATATAGCCAACATTTTTGGTGACATCCTAGGGTTGTATGCATGTTATGCAAGGATTTAATGGTCTTAAATTGATCCATTATGTATATAGAGTCATAGTCTTTCCTCTCAACTGATGTGATACAGACTAGATCTAACCCTTTTTAAAGCTTCCTCTTCAATAAAAAAAGGATCAAAAGAGTAAAACAAACAACTATGCCATAGGCACTTATTAAAAGGGAAACACATAGCTGAAAGGAAATATGCTCAAGGCACTTAGAGGAAAGCATAGAAAACTACTCTAACATGCTAAAATATCATGAAATAGCTGAAAAATCTTTTAATAACAAGGCTTTAAATAAATACCATTGAATAGTATGGTTAATAACTCTCCATCTAGTTAGACATGCTAAAAATCATTATGTTATTTACATCCATGGATCAAATAAAGACCACTCCACAATCTATCAAACTTGTTGTGGTTGCTTGGTTTAGCCTTATTTAAGTCCCACCTGAGGACTAAGTCATGTTATTTGAAGTCCCTTGTTGTAGCTTGTCAAAGTATTTCTTAACCTAAGCTTAATGTGACTTTAATGTCTTCATTATAAGGTCCTTCAAGTTCCATGAGCTCTATCATCCTCACATTAATAGGCTCACTCCCCATCAATTCAAGTTGATGAACTAACTCCAATATAGGAAATTTAAAAGAAATGGGCAATTTGGCTTCCCTTCCATATACAAGGACATATGGAGAATTACCAATGGTAGCTTTATGAGTCACTTTGTTAGCCTATAAAGTTATTCTTATATTTGTATGCCACCCTCTTTAATTCTCTTCTATGGTCCTCTTGATAATCTTTATTAAGTTATTATTTGTGGACTCTACCAATCCATTGCCTTGGGGGTATTAGTCATAGGATGTGTTGAGGTATATGCCTATCTTGAATGCCCATTCACTTGTCTTCATACCCATAAATGCTAGTGCATTATCTAAAATTATAGTAGTTGGGATACCAAACATAGTCACTATGTTATCATAGAAGTCCAACACTATTGTTTCATTGGCTTATTTTAAGGCAACTGCTTCCACCTACTTGGTGAAATAGTTAATTATAGTGAGCACCCATTTGTGTCATGCACTTGAAGGTGTATTTATCATCCTTATGAAATCTAACCTCCATTGCATAAAGGGTTTCTCTACCTAGATTAAGTTGAGTGGAAGAGATGTTAATCTATACTTTTTTGCAAATAAAGAACACTTTTGGAATTTATTGACCCATGCATAAGCATATTTGAAAATATTGGGCTAGTAATAACCAACTCTCATTACCTTTGTTTTTGTTTCTTGGAGAAAAATGGCCTCCTATAGGTCCATCATAAAACTGCTCCAAGAGCTTTGTCACTTGATTGTCATCAATGCACCTGAGCAGTACCCTATTAATGTCCCTTATAAAAATAACACCATCAATTAATGAATAAGGAATGGATTGAAGCCTGAAATACCTTCTTTTTGATTTATCCAAACCTTAGGGGCATTCTCTTGTTACCAAGAAATGTGTCATGTCTCAAATCCAGCTATCATGAAGTGGAGGTGCATCTACTTGTGAGTTATCTTGTGTTACCAAAACAACTTCTTTGTCTTATTTAATATTATTTACCATATGCTCACACAAGCCTTTTCCTCTTACCATCTTAGTGACTTTGATCTCCACATCATACTCCATGACCTTGGTAATCTAGCTAAACCTCTTTTCATTCAATCATTTATTAAGGAAGAAGTCCCTAACTCTAGATGAGACACCATAAGATGGATCTTGTTGTTGGAAAACATTGGATTGATACTTTTGAGGTCTCTCAAATCTTTAAGAACCTATTTTTTTATGAAAGTGTACTTTACCTCATATCCCTCTAGCCCTTGACTAAAAAAGTAATTGGTTGCTCAAGTCTTTCACCATTCTTCTGCATTAGCATAGTTGATATGTTGTCAATATTGGCAAAAGTGTATAATGTAAAATCCTTTGAGAAATAAGGATTCATAAGTGAGGGTGATTGAGTAATAGCTTACTTTATGGCCTCAAATGCTACTTTAAATTTATTTGACCAAGTAAACACTTGGATCTTCTTCAACATGGTGGTGATGGGTTTGACATGGTTTGAAAAACTAGGTATAAAACTTCTCACAAAGTTTATCTTCCCAAGGAAGCTCTGGATTCCTTTCTTGTGCTTGGGTAGAGATAGTGCTAAGATAACACTTATTTTGTTAGGGTCAATGGATAACCCTTCCTTTGAGATAATCTGACCCAAAATTTTGCCTTCATGAATAGTAAACACACATTTATTGAGATTTAAAGAGATCCCATACTCTTTGCATCTTTTAAAGATCAACCTTATATGATCTAAGTGCTCATTGGCTTTTTTGGAGAAAACTTTGATGTCATCTAAGTAGACTATCACCATTTGATTTAACAACCCTTAGAAATTCATTTTCATTTCTCTTTGAAAGGTTGCCCTAGTATTTAATAACCCAAAAGGCATATTATAATAAGAATATGTTCCCCACTTAGTGGTGAAGGTAGTCTTTTACTGATCTTCTTCTCTTACCAGCACCAGTTATATCTTAAATACCCATCCAAAAGGGAGAAGTGTTCTAAACTAGAAACTATCTAAATTAGTTTCTCCATGGATGGAAATGGGTAGTGATCTTAAAAGGAGACCCTATTCATATCCCTGAAGTCAACACACAATTTGATCTCCCCACTTTTCTTCCTCATAGGTACCAAATTGGCTACTCATGAAGAGTACTTTATGGTAAAGATGATCTTGGATTCAATTAGTTTAGTCAATTTTTTCCTCATAAGCTCTTTAATTTTGGGTTTTATAGACCTCTAATTCTACCTAAAAATCTTGGCATTAGCTTCTAATTCTATAGTGTGTTGGGCCAACTTGGGATTAAAACCTCTTAGGTCACTATATTCCCAAGTAAAGATGTTTGCATATTCTTTACAAATCTCTATGAAAGCATGCCTTTCAGCTTTAGTGCTTACCTTCCCAATCTTGAGGAGATTTCTTTAAAGATAAGGACTCTTTCATAGTTATCTTCACTTGTTGATATTACTACCTTGTCCTTTCTCATATGGTCTCCCTCATGGAAAAGACCTTCAAGGGTGACTCATCCTTTAGGAAGATTATTGGATCTCAATTGGACTATTTGATCCTCATACTGATGTTGAAAACTTCCCTGGTTCATTGAGGATAAATCTACTTCTTGATGCAAGAAATAAGCATTTTGCTTATCATTAACAAAGACCTGCTAATGATATTCATTATCTATCATTGATGCTCTCATCACTACTTTAACATGTGGTTACACCTTTATCCTTTTTAACTCATTTGGGATGTCAAATTGAGCTCCCATAGATTCCAACCTATCAACATGTTCATTATACTTCCTTGGCACTACTTAGATGTTAAAGGCCTAAAAATCCTCAATTAGGTACCACACTCTTTGTTTGTATGACTTCATTAAAGGATTCTTGGTAATAATTTGGCCTACAAATTGATGCACTATCAACTCATTCTCACCATAAACTTGAAATTGTTTGATTTATTTCTTATTATCCCATTGAAAGCCATGGATAAGACCCTCATATTCTACTACATTTCAATAGAAATTGAATTGGAACATTTAAGAAGATAAATACTTATCATTGGAAGGGGATACTAAAATTACACTTGCACCCACTCCATGTTTTCTCTTTGAAACAACAAAGAATAATTTCCATAAACCACTAGGATCTTCTTGAGGTTCAATGAGGGATGGCATGGATTGATTCTTTTCATGTAAGTGGTAGACACCCATGTCCCTCTCTTAAAATCCTTCCAAGGAATCAACCAAATGATTATCATTCCATAGTTCATCCAACAACATGTCTAATATCTCCTCAAGGTGAGTGTTTAGCTCTAGACCCACCATATGTTCATCCTCATCAAGAATGTTTCAATTGAGTTTTATGTGTTCTATCCTATAAGGATCTATATAGAATTGTGACATAGGTTCAGCCTTAATAGATACCTTGGTCCCATATCTTGTTTTGAATGCCATGTATGACCAATCTACTATAATATAACCTCAAATATTTTCAAATAATTCTCTAAATAGGCATAGGGTAAAATGAGGAGGTACATCTTTGATCAACACATCTTGAACCACTAAGACACTACGACAAGCATGTAGGGTCAAGTTGAGGTCTCTGATGATACCAAATGGCTTGGTGTAAGATCCATCCAAATGCAACACTCCTTTAGATTGGGGCTCATACTTTAGACCAAGCTAGTCTATTATGGACTTTGGCATCATTGAGGTGCTAGTCCCACTGTCTACCAAGTAATTATGCACTGAGTCACCAATGATTAGTAAAATGTATAAGGGAGGAGGTTTTATGACCTTACCTAGTTTCCCTTCACTTGGTCCTTTGGTTATGTTGGTGAGAACCACATTTTCTTTGCTTGGTGGTTTCTTAGAAATATTGATCTTTGGAAAAATTTCTTGGAGGATGTCTACTTAACCAAGCATGGAGAGCATATCCCACATTGGCACACTCATATTGGACCTTTTCATTTGTTCCATAATGTTGATGGGTGAGCCACAAACCTTTTGTTGTTCTTTGGGGGCCAAAATTGCACCTTTAGTTTGTGAGTTTTGGGGAATAAAGGCATTCCCCTGATTTAGATTCCTTAGAACTATTGGAAACTTTGGAATAATAGTAGGTTCAATTAGCTTTGATATTAAAGGAGTAATGGTAAGAGGATATTTGAATACTTTTTGATTACCATCCATGTTCTTTATTTTGAACCTTGTATTTACTACCACTAGAATGTATGCTTGGCTGGGACTAGCCTATTGATGGAGTGCATAACACTCTTCTTAATCATAATTCACCATTGTAACTATTATCACTTTAACTTTCACCCTTTAAGGAGATGACACTTCCTGATTACCATCCATGTTCTTTATTTTGAACCTTGTATTTACTACCACTAGAATGTATGCTTGGCTGGGACTAGCCTATTGATGGAGTGCATAACACTCTTCTTAATCATAATTCACCATTGTAACTATTATCACTTTAACTTTCACCCTTTAAGGAGATGACAAGTCTCTCCTCATTCAAGTGGCACAATGGAACCATCTCAGGGTTGTGGGTGACCTAAAATTGAAGTGCATCTCTAGATTAGGGATAGAGTAGGGATAAGTGAGATATTAAGACACACATGAGACCCTATAGGACATATGAGAGCTTGTGAAAAGTTTCAATATGTCCTATAGTCTAACATATATTCTTTGTAGCCAATGAGAGTCTTATTAAAACTTGTAATGGACTAAATTAGAGAGGAACTAGGTGGACTAAGTGAATCACAAGCTTGATAGGGATGATTATAGGTAACATACGATTGATAGGGATCATTACAAGATTGGCCAAGGACTTTTTCATATTGAGATGTAATGGGTAAAGATGGATATGTCTCCCTAACTTGTGTTAGGATAAAGACAACATAAAAATAATCCATAAATCACTCATGAGAAGTGTATACAACAATAAAAAAAACCTAAAATATAGTACCTGGGTTACTTATCCAGTATATTTATGCTTAGAGTTTCCATTTTTGCTTATTTAAATTACCTCTAAAGGTTGATATCTTGAGGAGAACACCAAAACTTCTCAAATTATTGGAACAAGAGTCCCACTGAGCATGCCAAAAATAGTTGTCACTTGAACTTGCACCCTTTGAGGAGATGAAAATTCTCTCCTCATTCAAGTGGCATAATGAAACCACCTTAGGTTTTTGGGTGACCCAAAGTTGAAGTGGATCTATAGATTAGAGTTAGTTTCATTGATTTATCACTATAGCTCAAACCTATTACTAAATTTTGGGGGTGAAAGGGGAGAAAGATAACTAAAATGAATCTAATCTAGGGGAGGTGATACACCAAATACATGGTCTATTCACACCATTTACAATACACTTGGAACTAATTAGAATCCCACACATACATTTCATCCAATTCAACACTCCTCTTCTACAACGATGTTTCAAGCATGGGGTCTTGAAGAGATCTTAGGCTAGGAGGACTTGGATAATAGATCTTCTAGAAACACTAATGAGTTATTTACTCACTATACCTACAATTCACATTAGACACTTCTTGCTAACCTAAAAAAGAGAGATTTCAATTCACATAAGGCATTAGGAAGAGTAATATGTGAAGGTAAGAAAAATACACTTGCACAAGACCAATAACCAAAACATGCGCTTAGTGAAATATTTAATGAGATAAAACAACATTCTTCATTAATTCATGACAAAAAATTTGTATGTATTCACCATACCTACGTGGAGAGATCCATACAATAGCAAAAAAGGTCAATATTTATAGTAATTATGAGAGGAGAGAGAGAAAGGGAAGCTCAAGAGTCACTAAGACACTTTTAAATCAAGGATAATGAGTTACAACATCAATTTAATCTATCACGAGATATTTCCTACAAGGAAATCAAGGGAAAATGTCTCCTAAGTCATCTAACTCCTCCATATGTGGCATATATTCTCCCTTGCTTGCATAAAAAATTTCCCTCATGATTTTCTTTCATAAAACTCTTTATCCACTAAAAAGGGTTAGTTTTAATGATTGATCTGAATCTTATGGGTTAATAACAAGCCCTCACATGTATTTGATTGGCCCTCAATCATTCATATTCCTCTGAGCATGAGCAATCATCTCAAATAGTTATAAAATGACTCCTTCTCATGCACCTCTCACACTTGACACCCAAAACCTTTCAAATTATACAATATGATCAATGCACAAGGAGGGATGAAACTTTTCAAGAGTGTCCATATCATCAGGTTCATGAAACAAAGCTCAAAAATCTTCCCAATTAGAGTCTTCACCATTTTTACTAAGTGTTCACTATCTTCCCACTAGATTGGCTAAGATGAACAAGGTTGTAGGCACACTTGGGAGAGTATATAACTCAATATATGAATATGAGGACTTATAAAAAGTCATAATATCTCTCCCAAATGTGGTATCATATTTTTAAACTCCCCCACACTAGAAAAAAACATAAATCTATCAAACAAAAATCTATTGTACCTCATATGTATAGGTAGGGTGTATCTCAATCACATGGAATAGGGGACTAGAGAGTCTTATATAGTTCTTATTTTATTCCATGGTCACCTTATGTCATTTTTATGCTCCATTTTGGTTCTTTTCTTCATTGGGTCCTTAAAGAGGGTTTTTTGAGGGTTTCAGAGCCACTTCTGGTCTTAGCCTTTGTTCATAAAGGCTACACATTCAACCCCTTGATAAATCATTCTAAGAGCATCCTATTAACCTCCTCTAACATATATAATCACCTTGTCTTTCCATGAAAATTATTATGAATGTTTTGAGCACTCAAATTGGCCATTTGTGTCCTCCATACATTTTGTAGGGTTTAGGTGCCTTCTAGCCAAAAAAATGGCTTTTGATGGATAAATATACATATTTAAGGCTCCAAAATACCTAGGATGATCCCAAAAATATGTTTACATATGATATAATTCCTATCTTGTGTGAAAATTTAAAATAACCCCCACTTTGGCATTAGGCCTAATGTAGCCTAGTAAGGTTGCCCTGCATTCTTGAGCTAAATGACCCCTTTTAAAACTTTACACGAATTTATATATTTTTAACACATCATTTCCACCACCATGAAAATTATTTAAATAATTATAATTCTTTTCAAATTATAGGACTAGAAGTGACTCCCTATTTTGGCATTAGGCGTCTACCTTACTCACTAGGTCTACTTACAAACCTAGTTGCCTAGACCACCCTGTTTGGTTTTAAACCTTATTACCTATTTACCCATGTTTTATTAGATGTAATTAAACCCTCAAAACTTTTCTAAAATTTACCATGCCTTCTTGTTCATGTTCTTTCCCATTTCTAAAGCTGTAGGACTTTGGTGTAAGGGGAAAGTGCCCCTTATCTAAGATAAAATAGGGGTACTTCCCCTATTAGTATCACCAAAAAACCATTGTATAGGGTTATTAAAGTCCCAAGAATGTTATCCATATAAATTTATCTCCTAAATCCAATATTTGACCCTTCAAACAACATAAATTCAGAGATTGAGTTTGTCTAGGAAACTGCCTACAGGGTTATTGAAACATTGACTATGTTTTGCACAAATTTAATCTCTCTTGGACTTGTTTAAGTGGTAAAAGTGTATTTTAAGGTTAAAAAAACCTTTTATAAATGTTTTAAAACTCCTATTTACCCTTCAAACCTGCCCGTGTTCATCATATACATGTTGAAGACCCCAAGCTGGGCTCTCTAATAAAGGACTGAGACACCCATGTCTCCCTTGCCTATAGGTGCAATTGCATGTTTTTTATGAGATCCAAAAAATACTTTTAGATATCCTAAATTAAAATCCTTATGTTTTCCTATATATATATTGGTACTAACATCCCATTTCAAATCTTGAGGCATCATTCTAGCATCAACTTTCTTAGTCATTATCTGCCTGACTAATACACTATACTTCTACCCCTATCTATAGGTTAGTTTGTCTTATCTAGAGATCATGAATATAATCTCATGTTATTATACCCCATTTATTCCTCATAATCTCATTAAATTCCTTATTATAGTGGTGTCTCACTTAATAATATCATAGTCTTTATTATATTTCATGTTAGTTCAAGACTGAGACACTCTTTTTTACCCCTACCTATATGGTATCATAGCTTTTATTGGGTAAATCATGGTGCCTTGAGACTATATTTACACCCTATGTATGTTAGAATACCTAAATTTATTTTTCAATGGGAACTCAATCTATTTCCTTTCCTGACTGAGACCAATTTCTTCAAAACCCTGCCTGTAGACGCATGCTCGTATCTTATGATAACTCTCCTTGATTTTATCATGGAAAATGAGGATCTATTTTTATGGATTACATGGTAATTTTATAACCTTTACATTTAATATCATTTATATCTCAATGATTTATTACCTAAACTCCTCCTTTTTAATACACAAAAAATAGGTCTTGGTTGTAGGTGTATCTCAAACTTGATGTACAAATAGGGAGTGAGTAAAGGAAGTCACCACATCAAGTGCCATCTTAATTTATAATTTATTAGTCCATGAGTAAAAATTGATTCATTTATAATCACTCTTATATATAAAATAATCCTAATTTTCAAACTTGGTTGAAGGAAGCCCTCTTTTGGTCTCAAACATGTAGATGACATTGTTGTAATTCAGTGGTTTCAGCATTAACTTTTACACCTTTAGATGATTGCCTTCCATTGGTCCTTTTCCTCTCAAAAATGGCATGATGATTTTCCTATATGAGTAATACAAATCTGAGTAATTGGTAATTATCAAGGTTCTTTGAGACTATGGCATATGTCATTTTCAAAACCTATAAGGCCTTTGTTTTGCCCTTTCGAGGACAAAAGGCCAAACTCAGATTTCTTCCTTCAAACATGTTTCCACCTCTTTTCTTGTCAATAAATTACCTCATAAAATTCTATAATGATATTCCACCATGTTAAAATAAGAGGATTCTCTTTAAAAGTTCCAAATTATCCATGTGACTTCTTTTAATACCACTTGTAGGTGACTATCATGGTGCATAGGTAGTGAATTACAATATGAGCAATGTAGAGACCTCTCATAAATATGGGTTTTGATGCTTCCATTTAATAACCTAATGAATTTCTATAAAAAACAAGAGATTTAAATTCACATTCATCCTTCCATGCACTATCATGACATTAACAAGGGTCCTATAGATGTAAATTCTAAGTTGCAAGGCAGTGAGGGTGATCTTGACCAAGAACAAGCCTATAAGAGGCTTGTTAGGCATTCGATAACTCTAAAATCAAGCAAATGGTGAATATAACTATGGGAAATCCTTGAGACACATATGAAACCATAAAATCCATCAAACTAAATCAAATAATTCTGAAACTATCTCAAACAGTGACCCCTCTTGGATGAAGAAGCATAAAAAGTTGCCTAGAGTCTAAGTGATGGTTCATAAAGGAGAAGCCATGAAACTAAAATTTAATGCCATGAAAATGAATCTAACTTAGATTCCTTTCAACCCCCAAGATAATTCCTCTTAACTCCACCTATATGAATTTTACCAAGCATGCAAAGTTGACCCTTTTTAGATTATGAAGATAAGAAAGAAGAAAAGGAAGTAAAAACTAATGAAATCTAATGAAATCTCTACACACTATGTATGGTAAATGTCTTAATAGATGAAGAGATACATTCCCATGTTTTTAGTTGAATGTGGACTTCCCAAGTCTATACAAGTACCAATATGGGCCTATTTTCAAAGAAAAATTTCCTCTTTCTACATGAAATTTCTTCTTGAACTGACTCTGACTACCTCCTAACATATTGTGACCTCTTCCACATTGAAATCTACCTTTGTGACAAATTTACTTCCATAATCCATCTGTACAAGTCATTTAATGAGATAGAAATATGATAAAATGACACTTTTTGCATATGAGACATGGTAAAGGACTAATTTATGACTTAAAAACACCTTAGAACACCTAAATGACCATTTTAGGACATTTTTAAAATAATTTGGACCTTTGACCATGTTGACCAAAGTTGATTTTGGTTAACTAGATAAGCACAAGGAAAATGGACTTATACCAAGGCTAGAGTAGGGATAATTGAGATATTTAGACACCCATGAGACCCTATAAGACATATGGGAGATTTTGAAAAGTTTCAATATGTACGGGTTGACCCAATTTGATTAAAAGTCAAATTTGATCAACACTTTTGGTAAGTCCTAGGGGTAATATGCTTGCCTATGTTAATAACCAATAGCCTTATCCCATCCATTATGAAAAGGGAGTCAAACGGACTCTAAAATAGTGGGGTCAAACCTTGACTTGACCAATAAGATATCTGATTGACCTAAAAACACACAAAGGAAAGACAACACACAACAAGACTAAGCAAACACACAAAGCAAATGAACACTTGTGCTACTAAGCACTTAGGGAAAACAAGACATAATAGCAAGAAAATTAATTATGTACCTCTAACCAAAAAATACCTCCCTTCTTAGATCAAAATGAAATTACCTTGAATCTCCTTTCTCACTAGATGAATGAGGGTGTCAAGCATTCTTCCTTTTGGATGTAGTACTAGATGACTCATGCTTCATTTTTGCTCCTTGGCTTGGCATGTCCTTTGATGGAGTCATCTAAAACAATCCTCCAAGGTATATGGAGTATTATTGACCTTGAAAACATGCTTCATACTATTATCCCTTTATCTCATCATGGTAGATTTTCATCTCTATGCATGGGACAGCTTGTTAGAAGTCTATATGTTCTTGACAAGCCTCATTGTTCTTATAATTTGTTATAAAATCTTCAAAACCTTAAATAAGAGTTGTATAATGGCATTCTATTAATTTTTATTGTTCAAAATTATCCTTCATGGTTGTAGGATCAACTTCACATGAGAGTATAGAATCAGACTTCAAACCTTCTTCAAAAGATTCATAGTCGTTATGGACTAATTCATCATGGTTTAGAGCCTTTTGATGATGATACCTCTCAACATATACTTGATCTTAAATATCTTGGGATTGTTTTATTAGTATTCTTGGCTTCTCATTATCTTAATATTCTTTAAACATTTGAATATATGTGTGCCACATGTCTTCTTCTTGAAACACATCATCTTGTTTACCATGTCTTATAGTTAGCTCTAAAGGACTTGTAGGCCCCATGAAACCTTAAACTTCATTGAAAATGTCCTCAAATTTATACCAAAATTCATCATTATTCTCTTAATCAACATCATGAAGGGGAATTATAAGATAAACTTCTTCTTCTTCTTCTTTGGAAGCCAAAAGAACTTCTTCTAAGGCATCTTCCTAAACACAAGGAATGTCATCTTAATTACCATTAAAATCTAAAGTATCTTCACAAGGATTCAACCCTTCCTCATCATCAATCCAATCTAAAATATCCATATCCTTTTACCTCTTAGTGATCCTAATACTAGGTATCTCAAAACCAAGAAGTTTAGCCCAAGAAGGATCTCAAGGAGAAATGCAATCCTCACTAGAAGGGAAAAGTGGGTCAGTTATTGAGGAGGGGTGGGAGGGAGTTGAGTATTTTCAAGTTTCTCTTCACTTCTAACTTCTCCACTTAAACATGCTTTATTTTCTTTCTACAAGCTACCATTACTTCTTTCCATCTTAGGAAGGTAGGCTTAGAGAGTTATCCATGGGGATAAGATGTAAATGGAGGGGTAAATGATAGTCTTAAGGAACTTGGGGTTTCCTTGGGCTTGGTATCTTGTTTCCAAATTGGAAAGCTAGGATTAGGAATCTCTCCATTTTCTACTACCATGATGGATTGCCTTATAATTTGGTTTACCAATTCAATCTTCTTATCAAGATGGGCCCCAAAACTCAATCTTCCTTTCTCAAAATCTTCTCTAAATAAAACAACCTAATCAATAGTGGTGTCCTCCTTCCTTTGGCTGCTCTCTTGTATGGACCTCCAAGAAGGGAAACTTTCATAAATAAATGAAGGACTTGGGGCATTTTGAAGCATGCTTGGATTATCATTTTGAGTGGATAAAGTTGACACACTTAAAGGTTGATGTGGGATGTATTGGAGCTACCAAGACTAAGTTGGTTCATGATCTCTCTCCTCTAGGTGAAAAATTAGACCACACGCATCAAGCATCTCATTAGTAATACCTTGCCAATTAGCTCTCTCTATATTCATCCATTATTTCTTGACTTTCTCCAACTCATTCCTCATACTCTTGATACAATCACTAGGGATGAATTGACCACAACCATTTCTAGTATCAAGGTCTAACATATAATATTTATAGCCAATGAGAGTCTTCTTAAAACTTTAAATGTACTGACTCGGAGAAGAACTAGGTGGACTAAGTGAAGTAAAATCATGATAGGGATGATCATAGGCAACATATTATTGATATTGATCATGATAAGATTGGCCAAGGACTTGTTCATATTGAGATGGAATGGGCAAAGATGGATATGTCTCCCCAAATTATGTTAAGACAAAGTCAACATCAAAATAATCCATGAATCACTCATGAGAAGTGTATATAACAATAAAACAACCTCAAATAGAGTTCATAGGCTACTTAACCAATATATTTATGCTTGGAGTCACCATTGGTGCTTAGTGAAATTACCTACAAAGGTTGATGTCTTGAGGAGAATACCAAAACTCCTCAAATTATTAGAATAAGAGTCCCATCAAGTGTGAAAAAAACTATTGTCTGTCCTTGTTCAAGTGGCACAATGGAACCACCTCAGGGCTATGGGTGACCCAAAGTTGAAGTGGATCTCTAGATTAGGGCTAGTTCCCTTGATGTATCACTATAGCTCAAACCTATTACTAACTTTTGGGGGTGAAAGTGGAGAAATATAAATAAAAATGAATCTAATATAGGTTAGGTGATATAAAAAATAGATTGTCTACTCACACCACTTACAATGCACTTGGAACCAAGGAGAATCCCACACATACACTTCATCCAATTCAACATTCCTCTTCTACATCAATATTTCAAGCATGGGGTCTTGAAGAGAGATTAGAGTAGGAGGACTTAGACAATATATTTTCTAGAAACACTAATGAATGAGCTACTGCATATACCTAAAATCCACATTAGACACTTCTTTCTGACCTATAAAAGAGATTTTTAATTCACATATGGCACTAGGAAGAGTAACATGTGAAGGTGAGCAAATACACTTACACAAGACCAACAACCAAAACATGAACTTAGTGAAATATTTAATGAGATAAAAAAACATTATTCATTAATTCAAGGAAAAAATTTGGTAGGGATTCACCATATTCAGGTGGAGAGATCCATACAATAGCCAAAAAGGCCAATATTTATAGTAATTATGAGAGGAAAGAGAGAAAGGGAAGCTCAAGAGTCACTAAGACACTTTTCAAGCAAGGATAATGAGTTAAAAAATTAACTTAATCTATCATGAGAGAGTTATAGAAATGAAATCAAGGAAAAATGTCTCCCAAGTCATATAACTCCTACATACGTGGCATAAATTCTCCCTTGCTTGCATAAGAAACTGCCCTCATGATTTGCTTTCACAAAACTCATTATCCACTAAATATAATTTGGTTTTATGATTTATATAAAGGTTAGGGGTTACTAAAAATCCATCACATGCATTGGATTAGTCCTCAATCATTCATATTCCTTTAACCATGAACAGTCATCTCAAATAATTATAAAATGACTCCTCATGCACCTCTCATAGTTGACACCCAAAACCTTTCCAATTCTGCAATTTGATGCATGAAAAAGGAGGGATGACACTTTTAAATATTGTCCATATCATCAAGTTCATGAAAAAAAGCTAAAAAATCTTCCCAATTGGAGTCTTTGTGATTTTCACTAAGTGTTCACTATCTAGCCACTAAACTAGCTAAGATGAAGAAGGTGGTAAGCACACTTGGGATATTAAATAACCAAATCTATGAACATGAGGACTTATAAAAATTCCTAATCTCTCTCCCAAATGTGGTTTCATATTTTTAAACTCCCCTACACCTATATAACACATAAATATATCAAATAAAAATCTATTTTACCTCATCTATATAGGTAGGGTATAACTCAATCACATAAAACAAGGGCTTGGAGAATCTTTTATAGCTCCAATTTGATTTCATGATCACCTTAGCTTATTTTTATGCTCCATTTACCTTATTTTCTCCATCAGATCCTTAAGGATGGTTTTTTAAGGGTTTTAGATCCTCTTCTAGTCTTAGCCTTTGTTCATAAAGGCTACATGTTAAACCCCTTGCTAAATACTTCTGAGAGCATCCTAAGAACCTCCTCTAACATCTATAATCACCTCATATTTCAATGAAAATTGTTTTGAATCTTTTGAGCATTCAAACTGGCCATTTATGTCCTTCTCCATGCATTTTATAGGGTTTAGGTGGATTCTAGCCAAGAAAATGGCTTTTGATGTATAAATATACATATTGAAGGCTCCAACATACCTATGATGATCCCAAAATAATGTTTTCATATTATATAATTCCTATCTTGTGTGAAAATGTAAAATACCCCTCACTTTGGCATTAGGCCTAATGTATCCTAGTAGGGTTGCCCTATATTCTTAAGCTAAATGACCTCTGTTGACACTTTCCATTAATTTATATATTTTTAACACTTCATTTCCACCACCATGAACATGATTTAAATCATTATAATTCTTTTTAAATTCTAGGACTAGAAGTGACTCCCTATTTTGACATTAAGCTTGTACCTTGCTCACTAGGTCTGCCTATAAACCTAGTTCCCTAGACCACCCTATCTAGTTTCAAACCTTCCTACCCATTTACCCATGTTTTATTATATGTAATTAAACTCCTAAAGAGTTTTTCACTAGTTACTAGACCTTATAGTTCATGTTCTTACCCATTTCTAAATTTGTAGGGTTTTCATGTAAGAGGAAAGTGCCCCTTGTCTGAGACAAAATAGGGGGAACTTCCTATATTATTATCACACAAAAACCATTGGAGACGGTTATTCACATCCAAATTATGTTCTCCATAACAATTTATCTCCTAAATCCAATATTTGACCCTTTAAACAACATAAATTCAAAGACTGAGTTTGTCTAGGAAACTACCTGTAGGGTTATTAAAACATTGACTATGTTTTGCATAAATTTAAACTCTCTTAACCTTGTTTTAGTGGTACAAGTGTCTCTAAAGTATTCAATACATTTTATTAAGGTGTTCCAACTCCTATTTACCCCTCAAACTTACCCTTTTTCATCATATGCATGTTAAAGACCCCAAGGTGGGCTCTCTAATAAAGGACTGAGACACCCTTGTCTCCCTTACCTGTAGGTGCAATTACATGTTTTTATGACATCCAAAAAACATGTGTAGATACCCCAACTTAACCTCCTTAGGTGGCCCTATATATATTGGTACTATCATCCCATTTCAAAGCTTGAGGCATCATTCTAGCATCAACTTTCTTAGTCATTATCTACCTAACTAATACACTATACTTCTAGCCCTATTTATAGGTTAGTTTATCCTATCTAGATCTCATGAAGCTCATATCATGTTCTTAGACCCAATTTAGGAATCATAAGGTCATTAACTTCTTTATTCTACTGGCATCTCACTTAATAATGTCATAGTCTTTATTATATTTCATGCTAGTTCAAGACTGAGACACTCTTTTTGACCCCTGCTTGTAGGGTATCATAGCTTTTATTAGGGAAATAATGGTACCTTAAGACTCTATTGACACAATATGGAGGTTAGAAAATGCATACTCCACTTTCACCTAACTTTCTTGTTCAATGGGAATTCAAGCTATGCCCTTTCCTAACTGAGACCAATTTCTTCAAAACCCTACCTATAGATGCATACTCATAGCCTATGATAGCTCTCATTGATTTTATCATGGAAAATGAGGATCTCTTTTGATGGATTCCATGTTTATTTGATAAAATTTACATTTAATATCATTTATATCTCAATTATTTATTACCTAAACCCCTCCTTTGTAATACATGGAGAATAGGTCTTGGTTGTAGGTGTATCTCAGAGTTATTGTGTAGATAGGGAGTGAGTAAAAGAAGTCACCACATCAAATGTCATCTTCATTTATGAGTTATCAATCCATGAGTAGAAATTTAATCATTTAGAATCACTCCTATATAAAAAATAATCCTAATTTTTAAACTTGGTTGAAGGAAGCCCTCTTTTGGTCTCAAACCTATAGATGACACTGTTGTAATTCAGTGGTTTCAGGAAAACTTTTGGACCTTTAGATGACTTCCTTCCATTGGTCTTTTTCCTCTCAAACATGGCATGATGCTTGTCCTATATGAGGAATAAAAATTTGATAAATTGGGAAGTATCAAGGTTCTTTGAGACTATGGCATATGTCATTTTCAAAAGCTACAGGGCCTTTATTTTGCCCTTTCAGGGACAAAAGGCCAAACTCAGATTTCTTCCTTCAAACATGTTTCCACCTCTTGTCTTGTCAATCAATTACCTCATAAAGGTCTATAATGCTATTCCACCATGTCAAAACAATATGATTCTCTTTAAAATTCCAAATTCTCCATGTGACCTCTTTTAAGACCACCTGTAGGTGACTATCATGGTGCATAGGCAATGAATTATAATATGAGAAATGTGGAGACCTCTTATAAAGATGATTTTAATTTTTTCATCTAACAATCTGATGAATTTATAGAAAAAATAAGAGTTTTAAATGAACATTCATCCTTCCACTAGCATGTTGTAAACAAGGGTCCTATAGATGAAAATTCTGAGTTACAAGGTAGTGAGGGTGATCTTGACCAAGAAAAAGGATATAAGAGACTTATTAGGCATTTGATAGTTCAAAAATTAATAAAATTATGAACAAAACTATTTAAAATACCTAAAACACATATGAAACCATCAAATGAAATCAAATAATTTTGAAACTGTCTCAAACAGTGACCCCTCTTGGATGAAGAAGCATAAAAAGTTGCCTAGAGTCTAAGTGATGGTTCATAAAGGAGAATACATGAAACTGTAACTTATTTCTATGAAAATTAATTTGACTTAGAGTCCTTTCAACCCCCAATATCATTCCTCCCAACTCCACCTGTATGGACTATACCAAGCATGCAAAGTTGACCCTTCTTGGCTTGTGAAGATAAGAAAGAATAAAAACAAGCAAAAACTGATTAATCTAATTAAATATATACATACCAAGCATTTTAAATGTCTTAGTGATATGAAGAGACGCATTCCCATATTTTTAGCTGAAGGTGGACTTCCCAAGTTCATACAAGTGCCAATAAAGGCCTATTTTCAAGGAAAACTACCTCTCTCTACATGAAACTACTTATTTAACTAAATATGACTACCTCCTAACATAATATGACCTCCTCCACATTTAAATATCCATTTTTGATAGATTTTCTTCCATAATCCATCTATACAAGTCATTTAATGAGCTAGAAATATGACAAAATGACACTTTTTACATATGAGACATGGTAAAGGACCAATTTATGACTTAGAAACACCTTATAACACCTAAATTACCATGTTAAGACATTTTAAATATAATTTTGACCTTTTACCATGTTTGACTAGAGTTGACCAAAATTGACTTTGGTTGACTAGACAAGCACAAGGAAGATGGATTAAACCAAAGCTAGAGTAGGGATAAGTGAGATATTTAGACACATATGAGACCCTATAGGACATATGGGATATTTTTAAAAGTTTCAATATGTAGGGGTTGACCCAATTTGACTAAAATTCAAATTTGGTCACAAGTAACACCTAATCAGTTTGGTCTTTGATCAGGGCTTTGATCTTATTAAGAATCTTTTTCTATTGTCATCATTGACACCTCTATGTTTTGAACCATGAGAGATTGATTGTACCCATAGTTGGTATCATATTGCCATTGATCATTGAAATCTTGATTTGAAGTTAATTTTTGGGATAATGGCTTAGCCAAAATACTAATTCCAAGGCATGGTACCCTTATCTTCTTGAGCAACATTATTTTGAATAGGGACTAAGTTATTGGAAGTGCTTGTAACATTTAGCTTATATCTGCTCTATCTATTATAATTAGGCTACCCTTGTCCTTGGTTTTGAATTTGACCTTGGCCTTGGCCTTGGAGGTTTCCTTTGTAAGGTGGCCTATTTGTTTGGTAAGATTGCTAGTGAGGTTGATATGAGGATTGGTGAAGCCTATTTAAAGCTTGCTACCTCTTCACATTCACTAGCTCATTTCCCAAGGATTGAAACATGCTCTTAATCTATTGAAAGTTCTTATGTTCTTGAGAATCACTAGATCCACTAGTGGAAGCCTTTTATTTCTTGGGTAAGGGTATATTATAAATTATATGCATGGGAGGAATGACATCAAGGGGAAGAATATAAATAGGGGATGGTCTAATCTCAGGAAACAAGGGCATTGGTGGTCTAGGTGTAAGCTTGCCAATTTGGACTAGACAATTCTCTGCTCTGATTTCCACATCATATGCATTTAGCAATGTGTTCCCTCCCATAGATTGGATCATTAATTTAATGTCACTATTAAGGGATTTCAAACAGTATAGAAAGGCAAAGCTAGGGGTAGGCCTAACAAAGACTAGAATTTTGTCCCAAGTTTTTTGTAACCTCATATTGAAGTCTTGCATAACTTCATGAGGTGCTCTTTTTATTATGGTTAACTATTCTACAAGTGATAAATGGTCACTTTTATCATTAAATATTTTACATAAAGACTCTCCTAATTGGTCCAATTTAGTAATGGAATTAGCAGCAAGGATTCTATACCAGTCTAAGGCTTTACCTTTGAAATAAATGGCTAATAACCTGATTGCCACATTTTCTTCATTGATATCATGAATATTGAAAAAATTGGATATATCCATGTGGTGTTCATAAGGGTTTTAGTTTGGTCTCCAATAAAATAGGGGACACTTTTGAGATCTGATAATAGAATAGGATCATAATGAGAGAGGGCTAGAGGAATTTGGCCATTAAAATCCATAAAAGCTCTAGGGATTGTCATGGAAATAAAAGGAGCTGACAAGGATCTTCTAGTAGGAACAGACCTTGGACTTCATCTAAAAGTAAATTTGCCTTTATATGGGTGTTTATTAGTAAACCTTAACCTTTTTACTAAATTTAAAGTTGATTGAACAAATTAAAAAGGAACACCTCTTAAAGCTAACCTTGTTGTCACCTTTGGCATGAGAGACAATTACTGCTCTGCACTAGAGTGTTGATTGTTCTTTTGGAGTTACCAAATGTTGTTGTGTGAAGCTATAACTACTATAAATTGATCAATATTTTATTTAAATTGAAGTCCCATCAGGCATGCCATAAACTATTATAGCACAAAATTTCACCCTTGTGGGAGAGTTTTTTAGGCTCTTTCACTCCTGACTACAAAATGGGAACACCTCCAAGTTATGAGAATCCTATGATAGAGGTGAATATCTAGGTTATGGTCCATCTCCCTAGGTGTATCAATTAGGCTTTTAGTAAACTACTCTAAACTATTGATTACCAAAGAAAAGGGTTAAAAGAGGGGAAAGATATCCTAACAAGGCTAACAAGGTGATACACCAAATTAAAAAAGAGCTCACACAAGCATGAATTATACACTAAAGAATCATAAGATAATACTAGCTCACACAATATCAAAGTCTAGATAATTGCATAATTTTTTCATACACTAGGTTTAGGAAGCAATGAATGAAGCTAGGAGAAGTTCTAAGACTCACACCATGTTTACATTAATGGCAAAAATAACACAAATCCAAACCTGCAATCAACTAGAAAAAACCCTAAAATAGTCAAGAAAGAAGGACATTGACATGGATGATTTTCCTTCACAATGCCATCAAACTCAATCTTATTAAACATAGTTCAAAAGCAATATATAGGTAAGGAAAGTCTTGATTAGCTTCAATAGGTATTTCATACAAGTTTTGATGAGGTCTAGCCTTATAAAATGAGAGTCTCTACTCTTACAAAATTGAGAGAGAATTTCTATCAAAAGTGAGAGTTTTTTTCCTCATAACTAAGAGAGAGATTTTGAAAAGGGAAAGAACAAGAGATATAGGAGAAACATGAGGGAGAGAGTGAGAGCACATTAACCAAGAATAATCAATGATCTATCACCTTTTAGTGAATGCTCCACCATCCTTTTGGTCCATTTAGGACTAATCCATCATAACAAGTTAACCTTCATTCACTCCAAAATCTTTAAGTTCTTCTCATTAGCTATGAAATGCACTAGAAGACAAGGGTCTATTTGTAGATGATGAGTCATGATCCTTACTATGAGGGAAGATCCTCAAATATTTTGAATAAAATTAAATGTTTTATTGTGATACTCCAATCCCTAGATCTCTTGGCTATGATCTTCCACACCATCTCCACTTGCTTCATTATGAGGGCAAGGTCCTTATATCTATATATTTGCTAGAGCCATTCCCAAGTATGTTCTTAGTGTCTATTTGTTAGAGTTGGAACCTTATTAAAATATGAGACACCTCTCCATAACCATTCATATCTACCCCTACTCAATATCTAATCATAGGTCTACTATAGGTTGAAAACTAATCTTCTTTATTGGTTTTCTTATAACTATATATCGATGTAAAGCTTATAGGTCACAAAGCTTCTTTCTTGATTTATATATTAGGTCTATAGAGACCTATAATACCTTTGGACCCTATGGAAGTTGAGAACTTATGCATACATATATCCTTATTTAAAGAGAAAGGATCACAATCACAAAAAAATACTGTAACCCAAAAGGATAGACCACGTGTGATCCAAATCTTCTAACCAAAGGTTCATGGCATCAAAACCTTATTTTTAATAACCCCTGACTATTTGTGACATTTTATTGAGATATAATGGTGAAGGGATGATCCTTTTAGGATTTGCCTTTATTTTAACCTAGGTCACAATTATTCTCTACTAAAATATCAAGTCTTTTGGCCTTTAATATTGACCATCGATCTGCTTCCTAGCATTTGAATGAGCATTCTTGATCTTGATGGACCCATTATCTTTGAATTTTAATACTAACCATCGATCTTGATCTGGACCCCTTATATTATGCCAACTATCATCTCTTTATTTATTCCACAAGATCCTATTGATTCTTTGACCTCTCACGTGTTAGTGCCCAAAATTGCACTAGAGTAATTGAACCCTTGTCAATAAAATTCCCATGTCCAAACTAAATGAATGTTAGTGCTTAGTTTCTTTCCCCAATCCTTCAGAGGATAAAAATACATTTTTTTGATTAGTTTTTTCTTATGTCCTATTTTTTGTTGAATGGGAATGCTTCTCCACTCTTTGCATAACTCCTAGTGGCAGTACTTTTTGAAAATAAAAGGCACTCTCAATAGCTCTGAAAGAATTGTGAAATGTTGATTAAAGATCCCATGGCCTAAAAATTTGCATTGATAAGATAAAAGTATATCCAAGCCTTTCTCTATGCATGGATTTATTGCATTATGTTCTAAGAAGAAAGTGTTGGGGCCCTAAATGAAATTATCAAGTTACACTTAATGTGTTTTAATGATTACGGTGAGAAACTACCTGATGCACTGAATGAAGGACACATGTTTATCTTGGGATACTTCTAAGATAATTTTTGGGGGTCAGAGGGATATTATACCTTTCCCCAAATGGAGAGAGCTTGTGTAAAACATAAAAAATGGCTGAGAGTTCAAACCCACATCTAATTTGCACATATGGTAGATTCTTGGGGCTTTGGATATTTTGGGCCTTTCTTGAAAATTTCCCTACTTCACTTTTTAGTGGGTAAGGTTCTTAAAATCCCTAGGGCCCAAATATCTAAACTTCCAAGAAAAATTTATGCCACATGGTGGATCCTCATGATTTTCTTAGTTTTGGTCCCTTTCTAGAGATTACCCCAATTACCTCTTCATGGGAAAATTTTAAAAGATACCTAGAGGCCTAAATGCCCAAATTTATAAAGATAAATTATGATCTATGGCATTCTCACCTCCCATGAGGAACTCGGGGCATATGGCATCACTACATGAGTGGAAAGTAACAAGTGAAAAGGTGTAGAAGTCCCTAAAGGCCCAAAAAGGATCATGATGTATTATCCACTCATATGACTCCACATGTTGTAAGGAGGATTTCTAGGCATAGAAGGAAATATTTATATTTTCCCTCTCTTTTTAGAATGAGGTTTAAAGCAATTAATGAGAGTGATTGATAATTAGCCATTGGGATTTAGAGTATTAATGGTAACCCTAATCTTCAAATTTAAGGTATTATAGCATAGGTATTTATATTCATTATAAAATTACCCTTTACATTCATAGCTTACGTTCATGCCTTTGAATTATTTGTGTGCCCTAGTTTAGTGTGGTGCAAGAATATGATTACAATGAATTCCTCATAAACCATCAGATTCTAGTGTGCGTGGCCCTCCAAATTAAACATTAAGTTTCCCATTTTCTCCTTATGTTGTGCTCTTTGAGAGGATTCAAGAGGTAGATTGAGGGTTGTTCAAGTGAAAAGTTTGTCTGGTATTAATATATTGCACTAGAGAGCTAGGGAAAGATGGTGACATCTTCAACCTCAATAAAGGGCAATATTGTTTCAATTTTGGATTCAATTAGGGATATAGATTTTATGGGGTTCGATTTTAGGGCCCTATTGAATGTATTATAGTAGCCAAGCCCCCCCCAAGTAGTTACCAACATTGGCATGAGTTACATCACACTTGTGGTAGCATTCTTCCTAGTTGTTCCATACCTAGAACTCATTATTGCATGTTCTCAAGCATACCAACCAAATACTAGGACTATTGTTGATGGTGGTCATTTTGTTTTGTGTTCCTTCACCCATTTGGACTTTATTACCATGCTCAAAATTCCTCCCTAGCCAGAAAGCATTACACTCTCCTTGAAGGAATGTTAGGAGTATGCAAAAAAGGATGATAAGGTTATCTAGGATATTGTCAATTCTTGTTAGCTGGTCAAGAAGAGACAAAAGGTCTCTAGAATGTCCAAGAATTTGAAATTGGTAGAGTTTAATGAATTACCCTAGTATGTTATTTCTATGGCCACCAAGATCTATGAGGTTCCTACTAAAAGAAAATTTGAACTATGGATGTTCCTAATTATGATATGCATGTTGCAAGGGAGGAAGAAGCTAGACTTAGGTGGACATACTTAGTGATAATCTGCATAGAAAAATGATACATCTCCAAGCTACAATTCTTTCTAAAGAGGCATTTTTAGGAACACTCTACATGTATTCTTATTTTATGTACAACTTCATGCACAACAAGATGTTCTAGGGGCTCACAAGGAACCTTAATGGAATGAGGATATATGAAATATATCTAAAAATCACTCTAGAAGGCTTCAATAATAACTTATACAAAGTTTACACTTACTTATTTAACATAATGATGAGTGTATTCTTCCCTTTAATAAGCCTCAATAGAATGTTAATGATAACCAAACAAGTAATTGAAAAATATGGCACCACTTACATATAATTTAGAACATTCACATACATCAGGGTGAGTGGTTACTGAAGATGGCCACACAAACTACCAAGATACTTGGATGATAAGTTGATGGTGATGGAGCTAAGTTGACAAATGGTGCCACCACATGAAATGATCATAGCTAAAAATATCAACAATCCTTTCAAATTTCTTGTGGTAATAGGGTATTATTCATGTCCTTCAATTACTTAGGTAAAGGGGTTAGAGTAGGTTTGGGCCTATATGTAATTGATAAGACACCACCCCAACTAATTAAAACATTAGGTGGTTGGTAAATATGGATACTAATGTGATATTTCATCAATCACATTATGAGGACATCTAGTCTAATTGCACCACTGAAGAAGATGTTTGGAAATGGGAATTTATGAGGCTGATAATACATGAAGTTATAGCATAAAACATTTCTCCTATCCCTAAAGACATGGTGGATGATAAACTAACATTGTCTTCATTAAATACCATCCTATTTCCTAACTAGCTTTTAGTGTTCAAGAGGATGATTCCATCCTTGGGAGATCAGTGTGAATCATGAAGAAAACCTTATTATGGCTTAAGGAGCATGAGGTTAAACTTGGTGCATATGACTCCCCTACCCTTTAAGAGCTAATTAAGGTTAATGAGATGAATTCTTTCTTCCTAACATACAATGGTGACCCTATGGATCCATCATTAGTTGTAACAGGTAAGGGAAAATGCAAGCTTGGGGATACTAAGTTCACCAAACTGATGGATGTGGAGATGATAACAATGGCATAATCTAAGGTTAGGTTATCCTTTTCAAAGATAATAATATTAGTAGAAAATTTGGATATGGTTCTTATAGGGGAAGTTACATTGGTTAGTGTCACCTTCATATCCATTTGAGTAAAGGGAGCCTCAGTAGTTCCAGCCATTCTAGTAGCCATTCTTATGGCCAGCCTAGCTACACTCCCACATGCTCCACTTATGCAACAATTGGCATTTTATCCTCCCTCGATAATGTATTTAAGAAAGAGAGAAGGGGAGGACCAAGGGGAGAAACCAAAGTAGAAGAGATTCAAGAAGGATCTAAAACCTCCAAGTAAGTCACCTATGAATAAGGAGGTTGTATTCAAACCCACTATCCAAAGAAATCCCTTTGAAGATCAGAGAGGACTAAGCCTCATATGCCCAAAGAATAAGGGATATGAGTGAAGAGGAGGATTCAGATGAGGGTAGACCCATTATTGAATTAATGAAGAAACAATGTGCCTTCACTCCTCCTCAATTGAAGACTAGGCAAATAACTCATAAGGAGAGGCCCCAAACCCCAATAAAGGTCCCAACAATGGGTTTCTTTACAAAATAAGGACCCTCAATGGTAGAAATCAAAGGTAATGAGGAAGATGCCCTAACCTCAGATGACCCTTTGTCTTTTAATGATGTTGTATAGGTTGGTGTTGAAGCTATCATATAAGCTCAGGCTCCTCTTGAAAAAGAGACTATTTCTCAAGAGATGGAGACATTCATCTATAATGTCATCACTGAACTAGCAAGTTAGGATGACCAAGGTGGATTTCAAGAATTAGATAAGATTGAAGATAAAGCTAAATAAGGGTCTGAGTAGAATATTCAAAATGTCACCATTTTTGAGGTGGTGGCATGAAGGCTCATAATAAGTTCTAGATACACCACGAGGTGTCAATTCTAACATCAAAAGAGAAGGTAAATATAGAGGAAGGTAAGGGAGTAAGCCTACAAATGGGTACCCCCACCCATGCAATAGTAGATAAAGAAGTGGGTGTTTTCAATAAAGATATTGGGGAGGAATTTTTATGAGGATTCACTTCCATTGAAGTTCCATGAAGTATTCTCCCTCACATCAGGGTCCATGACCCAATTTATAATAAGGTTCTTTAGGCCATGACTGGTGAAGAGTTTCCTAAAGGTATCAAGTACAACAATGTATCCTCATCCTTGAATGAAGCCTAGGTGAACAAATAAGGTGAAGCACCTATGTAGCCTTCTAGCTAGTTGGTTGAACAAGGAATTTTAATTAAGAAATTTACTTGATGAGTCTCATCAACCCAGGTTAGAGTTCAATGTTTTGGAGAAAATAGAGCCAAACTTGAAAAGGGGTGGTAAAGAGAAAGAAAGTGATGAAGACATTGAGAGATTTTTATTGAGCCCACAACCCAAGCCTATGGCACTCCCTAAGACTAGCTCATCATTGACACCACCCCTCGTTGTCTCAAGGTTGTCTATAATGTCTACAACTTTGATGGGATTTTAGACCATGCCTCTTCTCTAGGTCATAGAGCAAGTAAAAGAGAAGGAATACATTATGATAAAGATAGGGGATGTTGATGTAATGAATATAATTTAGATGCATAAGGACAATCCCCCTAAGAAGGTTAAAACACATTCCAGAACCACCTACACTGCCATAGGAGAAAGGAATGTTGAGGTAGTTATCCCTCCACTTGATACATTGAAGAAGGATACTCACCTAGAGATTTACTCCATCTATATTTATAATCTTAAGGATCCATCATGAAAGGAGTTGAAGCTTAGCTCACAAGTCTTGGCTAACATAGTGGCACAAAGGATAGATAAAGATAAAGCCACCATGGAAGTATTGAAGGTAGAAAATTAGGCTATGATCTAGTGCTTGTAAAAGTTACTGAGTGATCCCAAGGCAGTGACTCCAAAAGCTATCAAGGATCTAGGCTCTCTCCATCTAGCACTCACCTCATTGAATTTGGCTAGATTGATGATTTAAAGGCTAGAAAATGAACAACAAAAGAGTGGCAACAAGACTTAGGTGTTAAGGCTAAATAAATAATTCACTTGGAATTCAAATGCTTAAGTAACATAGTAGAGAGTAAAATACATTGTGATGCATAAACATTTTTCTACGAGGTAGACACCAAGAGATGGGAGGAAGCTTGATCAAAGATGGAGGAGATCTATGGGATGAGCACATATACTTTGATCCTAGAAAAGATCATTGCTCCAAATGATCAGAATAAGCTTAAGGAATGTGAAATAATGATCAAGCATCATTTGATGATTCTCAAAGATGGCCTCTTTGATTTTAAAGGAGATTAAAAGTCTCTCAAGATTTCCATGAGGGAGATAGAGGTCATGCTGAACAAGATGGTGAACCATGATGGTGTAAGTGATTTGGGGGAGGAAGCAATGTGTGTTGCTCTGAAGAACCTCATTGATGCACCTTAGGAAGCATTTCATATCCACAATATAAATAATTTGGTGTCATTTAAAAAATCTTGTGACCAACTCAAAGGACTTTTTGGACAAAATCAAAATTCTCTTCAGTGGACTATTAGTTGGTTTGAGGAATACATACTCAAATTTAAGTACCAAGCAAGCCCAAACCAAAAGGATCTTGTCTCCATGATTGGCAAATATACTAATTATAAGAATAAGTTGGAAAAATACTCAATAATCAACATTAATTTTGGAGCATGACCAGGTATTCTAGTTCTTTTTGAGTTGTCACTACTCTTACCTCTTTTCTCTCTCTTATTTTATCTCTCTTCTTCTCATTTCCCACTTGAAAACCATTGTACTCCACCCATTAGTGGCATGTCCCTTTCAAAGTTAGTTTGAATAATCATGTGTATATGAAAGGGAATTTTTTTTGTGTTGTACAAAGATAAAAAGGTTGTTTTATCCCTTATAAAATTGTCCTCCATGTGTATAACTAAAAATATTCTATTGTAGTGAAGTATTAAGTTTGTTATTATCATAGAAGCAAGAGCACAAATCTAAGGAATCATGTTTGTTACAACATTAAATAGACTCCAAGATCGTGAAATAGTTTTTCTAGTTGGAGCATCTTTAGGAGTATGCTAAACTTAGTTAAAATTGTATAAGTAAATGGGGTTTGTTCCTTTACATATGTTGGTTAACTTTTGAGTCTGAATCTATAGCTTAGAGAGTCCTCTCTATGTGATTTTACAGTGCCAAATTTATTTCTATTGTAAAATAATTGGAAATATTTGAGAGCATTCAAAATATCTCCCATGTTATAGAATTGTTCAACACAATGTTTTATTATGTAATTTTCAAGACATATTACATTCAGCTTTGATTTAGTTGATAAATGGAATATGTTCATGGTTTATTATTCCTTCTTATTGTTGAATTACAATGCTTTGTTTTACATGTTTAGTAGATTGGTTATCTGATATATTCTTCTTCATGGTAGTCATTTAGGGTTTATACCTAGAGTATAAAATCCTTTCTATTTTCAGATTTGGGAACAGAGTAATAATAGACTTGTTTAAGGGTAGTCCGAGGCTCATGAATTCAACTAGACGGAATTCTTGAAGGATGATTTGTAGCATTTCTTGTAAACTTTTGAGGATCATTTTTACATGATTTCATTTTATCTATTTTTGAATTGAAAAGCACTTGTTAATGAAGATAGTATAGCTATTTTTTGAACTCCTTCATGCTCATTTATTGACCATCTATACCTTTGTCTATAATTCAAATAAATCTAGTTTTACCTTGTCTCACCTTGTAGATAACATGTCATTTACATATTATAAGTGTTTTTTGGCTTGTAGATGCATAAAACCCTACATAATTAGAGTGTGTTTGATGTATGTGCTTTAAATCCTAGTGTTATAATTCTCAATTATTTCTTTTGTTTGAAATAGTTGCCAAAATGAAAATTATAGCCACCCTTTTATCTATCTTTAGTAGCTTGTATATGATGTGAAATATTTATGCATTTCACATGATAAATCTTCACAAGTGAAGTGTACAGGATTGGTTATGCTTTGGTCATATTTCCTTATTCATATCAATAATCCTCATGGATATTGAAGTGAAAAACTCCTTCATGTGAGCAAGCTACCCCAGTAGGTCCTTTCACCTTGTTCAGGCAAAGCCAAAATTAGCAAGGCATTAATCATACCCTATGTAGGTGCCTCCCAATCACTTTCTTCATGCAGCCCATTTTATATGCTAATCCCTTCCCCAAAGATAATGACATATTAGTGATTTATCATATTAGCTTGCCATCCTCTTTAATTGTGCAAGGCCAAACTATAGAGGTGTACAACTAAAAACCAACATCACATACCATATATCTACTTTTGTATGATTAAATGTGAGCCCTATATTTTTAAATAGATTAACACACTTGACATCTTCTTATTAGCCTTTGATATCCATTAACTTTTTTTGACTCATTGCTCATCATTAGATCTCTGTGTATGATTACACACACACTATTGATCTACCTAGACCCACTGGTATCTATGAGTTGATGCATACTATTATATCTCTATCAAGACACCTAAGATCTTTCCACTTTTTAGCTTCTCATGTATACTGACCTTTTAACCTTATGCTCACCATTGATCTCTTTAGTATGATTGAATGCGTGATATTAGATCTTGGGACCCAATGACACTCTTAGATTTCCCACTCACCATTGGATCTTGACCTTAGCTCTTGCATTTGGACTCTTGTCACTCTCTAATTAAACCTTAAGATATTTGAATTCCAATGGCTAATTTTCAAAGCTTAAACTTGATGTTTACACGCCTGTTTCATTCTACAAGTCTAACTTTAAAGCTTTATATCTTGAGATAGCAAGCTCATCAATACATGAAATTTATAAATCATAATTTTAGTATGAATAACTTCATATCCATACAATATTTTGGCCTTGAGATTATGTCTAAGAATATTTATTAAATGCACAATAAATCTGACCAGTCCATTTTTGCATGACATTCTCATGATGGTCTAGTTCTTTTGGACTTGTTCAAGAATGTTCAAGGCCCAAAATGAGTTTTTGAGACCTATGAAACTTGTTTTATGACCATGAATTCTTAAAAAAACATGATAACCTACTTTATCTTCTTCTTTTACCACTCTAGACCTATTTCAAGACTTGTTTCATAAAGATCAACAAATTGTACTTTAATCTTGCTTAAAGTGTTTCAAAATCTTTGTGAATGACTTTTGATCTTTGGACCACTCATTCCATCTAAAAATTTGTTCATTTGTTCAAACCATTTCTAGGAAAAATATCCTTATGTGGGTCAAATATGGCCATTAATTACATTATTTTCCATATATATTATCACCACTCAACAAATCCATAGGTTGCAAACATTATCCAATTTATAGACAACTAGACTTATCACTCCAAAGTTAAATCTCATGAAAATACCAAAATTGACAAGATTTTTAATTTATCTTAAGCATAATATTGTTTATAATAATAACTTTGAAGTAATCTGATGTGTTATTGAATATGAATTTTCTCTTCTTATTGAGCAATCACATGGGTTAATTTATGGTGGCCATAGTAGCAGACACGTTACAACTTGAAAATTATTATGCAAGGGTTATCATTGGCCAACACTTGAAAAATACACCATTATATTTGTTAAAAATAATAATCCTTATCATTCACATGATAATCTTATTCATTATCCTTTTTCTGATCTTTAAACACTTGAATATCCTTGGGCATTCTTTATGTGGAGATTAGATCTCATCTAAAAGTGCCCTTGATCATAAGAAGGCCATGTTTTTTTATTAATATCATGGTTATAAGATTGCCCCTTATTAATTTTACTATCATTATCATCTATAACTAAACCATTTGTTAATTTTGAATTCTGCACATAATCATATCTGATAATGATGGGAATTTCAAAAACAAGGACATAAACAAGTTTTTCTCTAAATTTAATATTACGCATAGATTTTCCACACATTATCATCCTCAGTGAAATGTTCAAACTAGATTAACTAGATATATCATTAATAAGGTCTTTAAAAATACTATTATATATTCCTACATTGATTAGCATCTGAAACTATATCTTGCACTTTTGGCTTACTATACTAGTATTTGTACCATTATTGGGGAAACTCTTATCTCTTTAATCTATGATTCTAAATCCATTTTTCCACTAGAAGTGGAGTTACCTGCTTTGTACATTTAACTTCATCAAATCATCCCCATTGAAGATCTCCATGAATAACTCCTCCACACTTTATATATCCTTAACGAGAAACACATGAGATCTCTCTAAAATAATCAACAATACAAAACTCACAATACTAGGCAACATTGTTACATCTTATCCAATCCTTGACAAACATTTATTTAAAATATATAATTGACTAATGACTAGTTAGAGTTCTAGTTTATGTAGAATAAACAAAAATATTACGATGTGTTTGTTTACTTAGACTGTTGTATTTTTTGTTTTTCATCTCTCATTTTAGTGCATCTATTTATCATAAAATTTATGATAGTAGTCTACTTTTACATCTTGGTATGAAAGAATACAATTTTATTTATATTGTTTACTTAATAGTGGTTTTCTAAAATTATTGATATAAATATATTAACTACATTATTTTTCTTGAGGTGGATGTTGGACATATTCTAACATCTCTATTTAGTATAGAGGGAGAGCATCATAGGAGAGAGGGTGATAAATCGTGAGTGTTATAAGTACACCAAAGCTTGTCAATAATCACACACACACACACACACACACACACACACACACACACACACACACACACACACAATTGCTTGTTTGTCTTTGATTGCTAAGGTTTTTCTTCAATTTTGTATGGTATCATATGTTAATTTGATCATATGGATATCTGATATCAGCACATGTTTGAATATATTGACTTAACAAACACTAATTTATATACATTTTAGAGTCAGAGTTAAATAACTTTTAGTCTTCTAACATTGGTGTTCTCTTGTTTTGTTAGTTATTCTAGTAGTTTTTAAGTTTGTCTTTGACTACGTATATATGTGTAGATTTTACATGTTTGTTGTTTAATGACATAAATTTGTTAGATAAATTTACACCTTTTCCTTTTGAAACCTATGAGCATAAAAACATGTATAAAAAAAATATGTCTTCCTAAGGTTTATGAATTTCATAAGGTTTTCAAACTACATAAACTTTTTTAAAAGAGTTTAATAAATTCTCAAATTTGTTGGTGGCATATTTAGAGGTAATATGTTATTAAATCCATTTTTGTTGTAAAATTTAGTTTCATTCCATTAACCTTGGGTTATAGGGACGTGGTGAAATGCTTGAGTAAAAAGGGGAAAAGATTAATTAGGTTTTCATTGTTTTTGTGCATGCAAGAAAACTATGTTGGAATGGACTTTTTATGGCATAAATTTTGGGTGAAATTGTGGACTCACTCCACCTAGTTACTGATCAAGCCCATTTTAGGGTCACCACTAAAGTTTGCATATATGCATGGATGCAACAAATGGAGGAGAACTTGGATTAGTTAATACTAAAAAAAATGTTTATAAATGATCAAAATAAATGGAAAATGGAAAAGGGCATGCCATATATATATATATATATATATATATATATATATATATGGAAGAAGAGGAATAGAGGAAAAGAAGCTTAGAGGAGGACGTTTTCAGGCATAGACTGACTTTTATTCTTTAATGTCTAGGTAAGTGCTCATTATTATTGTGAAATTGAGTGTAGAATTTTTATGGGTTTTGTTTCCTTAAAAGATTCATAGCTGACAATAATGAATCTTGTTTTTTATTGAAAAGATAAAACCTCATTATAAATGTTGTCTAAACTTATGAAAAATGGAGAATAACTATTTAGAATCTCCTTGAAGTCATGATTTTTATATTGGTTATATGTGTAAATTTGAGTTGAGTTGATAATATTTTAATGTTTCAAAAAAAAATAGAATTGGTTTAAAGTCAATGGTTGTAGGTATATATTACCCTAATAGGGTTTTCATTATGTATATTTTTATTGAGTTGTTATCACTTATGGATTTGGGGGTGAGAATTTTCTCTCACCCAAAAACCCACAAGGAAGATCCAATTAATCCATATGCATAGTTGTAAATATTTAATTTGTATACAATTGCCATTTTTTCAAGCCATTTTATATTAAGGATAAAAACCATTATTTATGATTCATTCTTAGTTTTAAATCAATGGTTGTAGGTGATGGTTTTATCCACATATCTCAAAATATTATTTTAATTGTGGTGAACTTGTTTTTGACATAACCAATTTGATAAATGAGTTTTTAATGACTTCAATGAGCCATAGATGTGTAAGTTATTACCTACTTGGTTGTAGCATAACCTTTTCAATTAATAACTACTTTTAGGGTTACTATTTTTCGTGGATTGATATTTTATTAATTAAGAAGATAATATACTAATAGATATATTAAATACATGGACATGAATCCAATGATGGAATCTAGAAGTTGAATACGTTTCTTCATGTTTGTAGTAATCCTAGTAATAATACTTTTGGATAAAATTATGTGAGGCTAAAACTATGTTGTTAATTTATTTATTTGATTCATTATGAATCTGGTTGTATCAAATATTTTATTGGACACTCGAACATAGATGTATGGTGGTTGTAGTGTACTGATAGCTATTTGATCAAGTATGAATGTGTGATTGAATATAGTGACCTTTATTTTACTTATTAAAAATTATTGTTTGAAAATTTAGATTTATGAGAGTTAATGTTAATTGACCAAGCTTCATGAAGTTAGAAGGAGAAAATGCAATGAAACCATATTACCTCATGATATATCATATTAGGGTATTAATTATCTAAGTTTAAGATATTTAATGCATGTTATATACTTTTAGGTGGTCTTTATGACCACCTATATGCCTATAATTTATATGGTCACCTTTGAGTATTAAAGTATATTTATAAACAACTCAGCGGACATGGATTATTTACAATGTGAAACTTGTAGTGTTTAACATAAAGTATTATCATATTAGTATATTCATAATATAGATTATGGTATGATTAAGTGATATGTGTTATATTTAAACTAATTTGAATGAGAATAGTATGGCCTTGGTAAACATTAAATAACTTAAGAATAGATGAGTACAAATTACATATGGACTATTAAAGAGAGTATTAAGTAAAATGGATGTCTTTCATAATATTTGTTTGCTATATTTAAAACTAAAGATAACCAAAATAGTCAAATGAATCAACACTTGTGATGGTACTTGTTTGAATTATGATTTTTGAGTGGATGATTTTATGTGGACCTATTTTAATACTTTTTATTATTAGATATTCAAGGATTATGTTTTTGGGTGAATTATAGTATGACTTTGACTATATTGAACTTCATTCTATGATGTCATACATATTATGATTATATCATTTTAATTATTATTATGATAATTTCTTGATTCATGTTGAGTTATTTGCATGCATGTACAATCCTCTACCTTATTAAAGGGTGATGAATGATAAGAAGGAAGCCAAGTATAGTCAATTTTCATCAGTTAATAAGGTGGACAAATAATAAAAATGTGTTTTCATAAAGATTATAGATGATTTAGACTATGACCCAAATTATGAGATTTGATAATACTATAAAAATTATTTGGACAAGTAATGTTATAGTTATATACATTTTTAGTACATAGTACTTTCTATTTTATGTGCTTGCTTGAAGTCATAACAGATAGAAGCATACCTAGGGTCTATTTGACTAGCTGCATATAATAGTGATTATATTTTCACATGTGATTTTCATATGGTTATGATTACTTTCATCATTTTTATCTACCACTTCATTAAATAAAGGGTCACTCCCAGTAGGGAGGTGTGTAGGAGGCCATCATTATGTAGTTGGAGATAAAGGTCCCAAAAGATGATCCCCCTCTCTATAGTTGAATCTAAACTAATCTTGATACATTCTCAAGGATATTTTATTGATTGGATGAATTATTTTATTGGAATCTCTAATTGATTGTTGTACTTTGATATTATTGTGTTGATTTGGCCTACCCAGTTATGGTTGTTTGTAACCTTATATATTTATCATTTAAAAAAATAACCATAGAAGTGGCTATAATATATGATTATAAACTGTTTGGTGTACTTTTATTAAAATTTATTGATGATTAGTACCTTTATTTTTTTGTGATTAACTATTGCATACTTTTACCGTTTCCACACCATTGAGATCCTATTTGAGGACTAAAATGACAATTGACAATATGCTTGAATCAATGTATTTATTTTGAAAATTGTACCTATTGTATTTAGTTTTGTTTTATCTTATTAAATAAATATTTTAATGGTGTTTAAATTTTAATAATATGTTGATGGTTCACTTAGTGGATAACTAATCCTAATTACAATTTTTTTTTGGTGTATTTTTCATTGTTGAACCTAGTGAGGTTTTAACATTTGGTATAAAAGCATATGTTTAAAAGCTTAGACCTTATGAGCCCAATAATGTTGACACAACTCTCCTTATTTAATAATAGGATATAATGGTGCATCCAAGACCTACTCCTAACCTGTCCCCAACCTATTCGTATTAGAGAAAGCTACTAAGCTTAATTGAATCCTTGGTGTCTTGATCATGACATGGGACAAACTATCAACCATAGAATATGAGGTACATGGGCATGATGAGGAAGAAGAGAAATAATAACAAGAGTAAAAATATGTGGAGTAGGAAGAGAATACATAGCAATAAAAATCTAAATATCATCAGGCTACAAGAGCATAAGTGGCTACAGAACTTACATGTGACATGAAAAAGGTGAATCCAAATATTTTTATATAATGATGTTAGGAGATGGAGTTGAAGGTTGGCTCACTTAAATGGATAACTATTTAAATTCTTAAAATAACTTTGAGGTGACCAAATCCATATGGGGAGCATACCATCTAATTGGTGAAGTAGCAACTTGGTGGGCCAACAAAAAGATGAAAATGGGTCTCAACTACACTACCACCATCTGGGATCATTTTTTTATGCTATTTAGGGCAAGGTGGTTACCATAAATTTCATTTGATCAAAAAAATGATATATTTTTAGAACTTAAATTAGGGAGAGATATCAATATTATAATAGTGATACTAGTTTACAAAAATTCTCAAATATCAACCCCAATATCATAAAGATGAATGTTTCCAAATATGAAATTCCATCATGGGTTTAAGACCTCCAATTGGATGTTAATTGGATATGAATGGACCTATTTCCATGGATAATTTCTTTGATAAATTCATTAAGTAATATTATAAGATTAAATATCTTGCATAGGTCAAATATAAATATAGTAAAAATCTTGAAGGACCAAAAACTCCATTCAAAAGTAAGAATTAGAAACATAGTGGGGATTTTAAAAATAGATTCAATAATAAGAATTTGAATCCAAAGTTTAATAATTATTTAGGGGCATAATAAACTAGGTAATGGCTTCAAGTAAGGGAATAGAGGAGGTAACCCACATGAAACAAAAGGACTACCTAGAGGATGTTTCACTTGTTTGGGAGATCACTATGCAAAAGATTATTCTCTATGGAAGATAGGGAGAAAATTCAAGAATATTTCATCATCATTTCCTTGGTATGGAAATTTAAAAATATGTATCCACATAATAATTTAAAATCATCAATTTGAGTTTCAAATCTCTATAATAAAATTATTGTTGACATTTTGGCCTCATAAGGCCAAATGTCAACCACTACCATAAAAAACTTGTAGGAGAACCTTTTGAGCTTACCTATAATGCATAAACTATCACGGTCTCAAAAATAACTATTAAAAATCTTCTATCCTTGTTAATTGAATCATGATGTGTCATTGGGTCTACTTTTGAATCATCATATGTCACAACTATTTGAAGGTCCACTGTGGGTGTTTTAGTCCTCATGATGGTCTTGGAATGAGTAGAGAGAATGTCAAGGTATCTTGGTGGTATATTAAAGGTGTTTGAACATGGTTTTAGGTCATAATATGAAGTCTTATTATTGTTTTCAATCTCATTGTCCTTGGTTTATACATTTAATCCTTTTCAGCCCTTCATCACCCCTCCTTACGCATAAAATGCCCCTAAAATCACCTCATATGAGTCAATATGCCTTTTGAAACATTATAAAGATAATATCATGGTGTTTAATCGAATTAAATAGGTCTTAAAAGGATCATAATTTAATCATATTATCATGACTCATGCATTTCATATCCTAAATATTCATTTTGAAACTCATTTGCACTCCCCACTCAATAAGTGGGTCCCACATGCCAAATTATGTCTCTCTAAATTTATCCTACGTATTTCATATTTGAAAGAGTAAAGTAACTCATTTTACCTCTCATTTTACCCTACAATGGATATTCAAATCTTGAAATGTGGAAGGAACTAAAAAAAATAGAGTTTTCAGCCATTTTTTGTAGATGTATGGACTTGTACAGATTGATCCATACAAATGAAATCAGAAGATTGAAGGGTGGATCATATATAATGTATTATACAAGTTTAATGGTATAAATATGAAATAAAGAATAAAAATTTGTCCTCTCACTTCATCTACCTTCTTTGCAAACCTAGACAACCCTTCAAGTTTGTGCTTAGACTATACAGAGGAGAGAGAATGGAGGCCCAAGATCTTAACTAAAGGAATCATACTTGGCCAAATTTTATTCATGGTTATTTGTTTTTATATTTGTCCCCTAAGGTCTAATAACATTTCTTAATAAATTAAGGGATCTGAGCATCATCCATGTCTACATAGGCCAAGTAGAACAAAATGGTTTTTATGAGTTTTTGACTTGTTTGGCCAAACCAAGGGTGGTTCCTATTTCCTTAGGTCTTGATCAAAATTATAAATGAATTTTTAGTCTTTGGCTCACATATTTCATCTTTTGGAACCATAAAATATCCAAACTAGCATAATCTATAGTTTATAGGCAAATTTGGGTAGTGAACAAAGTGTTGAGTGCTCTTATCAGGAGTTGGTAATGTTGAGAGATTGGTTGAGTGTCTTTGCCTTTTCAATACCTTTTTTCTTAAGGTTGGTGTTCATAATATTCTCTTATCATATTAAAGGGTGTAGTCAAGGAAATATTTCATATGCATCTGATTTTATCTATGTAGGAACACTATATTTTGTTCAATGTTACCATCAGAACCTTCTAACATAATCAAAAGTATGAAATAAGGTGTTGGATTCATGGTATACCATCATCATATCCTTAGGATAAGGTCTCTTAACCTATATTATAGACTTATGGGCCTAAAAATTACCCTCCTTGACTCCAAATCTCATATAGTTAGTCTTATCAAAAGTGAAGGTTCTTAGACAATATTAAGGTTTCTCAGAGATTCTTAGATTTCACTTTTTTAACTGTATATGCCATTTTTATACCCCCAAAGTGTTATGTTTACATATGTATGTGTATAATGGTCTTCAATGTTATTATGGTTTGTATTTAAAAGGTTTCCATACTCCATTTCATGTCATATCTTGTCCTCTACCATTTCATGTTGTTTTCACTACCATTACATTGTGTTTCAACCCTATTTTCATGCTTCAACCCCAAGATCACTCTGCAGTCATCCTCATAAACATATCCACCCTCACTCCCAAGTCTAAACCATGAACATAGACCTAGGTATCCCTTTTAACCCTCAATAATAATAATATCATGGAATTTTTTATCTATATAAGTCATTCATCTTAATAAGAAATCAAATAACCACCTATAGCCAATCATTTGGGCCTATTGTAGCAGAGTCTCCAAGAACATTATGTGTGGACCACTCATGGGCATAGGAGAGGGTGTGATCAGGAGAATGGATACCCTAGAGATATAAAGGATAATGTGATAAAATTTAGTATATTTTTCAAATTGATATAAACACTCTAGTCCCTTAGAGACTTATCTCATAAACACCTATACACAGTCCATGTATGTGAGTGCATGCCTACAGCAATGTTGATGTATATGGAGAACCACATATTGATTATGGTAAGAGTAAAAACTCATACAATTAAAATTAATTTTCACTCTTAGGAAGAGTATAAATATGATGATCATCACATTTAAGAAATCAAAAGAACATCAGACAAAAGATTTGAAGATAAATAGGCCTAATCTAACACATATATACCTGTAGGTCAAGCAAATACTTATGCATAATATGGAGGATATATAAGGTTATAATAATTTTAAAAAGAGATTAAATAATGTATACAATTATTCCAAGTAATATAATCTCAATTTTTTAGGATAACCTAATGGTCTAATCAAGTTAAAAGTGCTTAGAGTTGATGCATGCAGGCCTATAAAGGTAGTCTTAAGAAAATAGGGTAACACAGTGAGAGGTGTGGCCTAATAGATTTTTTAAAGATTTATATAACAATGTAATAACCCACTTTGTATTTTTACTCAATAAAACTAGTGCTTCAAACTATCAAGGATTGGTTGTTTCCACTGATGACATAGGTAGACTTGATCACCATACACAGTCAAAATACAAGATTGATATTCATGGAAAGATTCATCAGTAAGATAATAAAGTGTAAGCATAAATATGTGAAAAGGAATATATAGTTATCCATTAGAACCATTTCAAATATTATACACTAACATATATTGGTCCCTTTAGGGAAGTAATTTAATAATCCAAACAGACCTATACGGCCTAATACAGACTTGAACATGCTTGTGTCTGATTACAGACCTTTTAATTGTTTTAAAGATTGGTTAAGAGCTAACTGAATCATAATAAGGTTTATAAGGTTTTAAAAACTTTGGAAAAGGTAGGGGTTTTCTTAATTAATCCCTTAGGGTTCTATAAACTTGACTATGCACAAACCCTAATCTTGAATGTGTGTCTTATATAGAAACATAATTGGTAAAAATATTAGCATAAAGGTATCATTCACTTTGGGATAATTAATTGGAGTTATAATCCTCCATAATCATTAAACTAAAGATATAAACAACTTCTAGACCTTTGCCTTCCCTAAACACATAGATTAGCAAAGGAATATGTAGGTAGCCACTTGAAGTAATGAAGACAAAGTGGCATTTTGAGTAGTTATGGTAGTTGTTTAAGGTTATAATAGGTGATAAATAGTTTTTCATGCTAAGGTTGAGTCTCTCAAGAATATATAGACCATTTAGACCCTTGAAGCTCATTTAAGGCATGTCAAGCCTAAAGCCAATCTTAAAGCCAAGAAGGCCTATACCACCATGAGAGCACTCTTAGACTCTCCTAAATAGAAATGAATTCATGAGGAGGTGGAAAAAGATGGTTTCATTTCTTAAAAGATTATTTCAAATCAATAAAAATTCAAATATAAGGTCAAACTAGTCTTAAGACCCTATTCAAACTCCATAATGTACATAGTCAGTTCGAGTGGTTTGTTTGGATGATCATAAATTTCATCACTAAAATATTTAGATCTTATGAGATTTTAGGCACCCATATCAACTTTAAACCCATGGAGGATTTATTTTGTTTGAGGAGCCCACCTTTATGAACAAAGGTTAAGATTACTAACCAAGAACACAAGCCCACATCTCTACGTACATATCTTGATTCATATTTTGCATGGGAGCTCAAGCTTATCAAATAATTTGTAGGGATTAATTTACCTAAAATACATGAAAATATTTTTTTCTTTAGGGGTTTGTACTTTATGAATCATTGTTAAGAGTCTTGGATCCCCAAAACCTCTATAAAACCCTAAGCAGACCTAGTTTTGGAAATCTTGATATTTTGGCATCCTAGCAACCTATAATGGTCTAAAAAACACTTGTAACATAAATTACACTCAGAGAAGGACTTGGTCATGGTACCTAATTGTATAAAATCTGTATAGAAGTGTCAGAATACTATACTTTATTAATAAATTTAATAGAAATGGAGGTACAAAGTTGTTTTAAGAGATGCCAATCATTTGGAGGAAAATTTCAAAACTTATTATATCTCCTCAATCCATAATATGTTAAAAAAATTCTTGTAAATGCCTCTATGGGTTTATTCTAAAGAGCCAGTCTATAGAAATGAAAGACATGGTGACATAGCCAACTAGTTTGGCACAATTACAGATGTTTCTTACTCAAGAAGAACTATCTTATGGTATAAGGTGTTGTTTTAGGTATGAATATAATGTGTTCAAAGTTTCTCAATCTCTCATATATGTCTTTCATGACTATAAAACACCAATAATTAGGCTATTAGGCATAATTGACCTATTTGGCCTACTTAATCAATAAGAAACTTGAATATTAGCATAGAAGTTTGATGAAATGAGTTAATGAATAGGTACTACACCTAGTAACTGATGATTTGAATGGGTAAAATTCACACTTAATGGAAATTATGAGAATGGGGAATTTATCAAGCCTAATTGGCATATGAGGGGGAGTTATCACTAAATGCCTCATGGAGAAGGCTTTTACTAGACCTCTTTCAATGTTGGTAACTGATGAAAAGAGAATAAGTGGTCAAAAAATTGGTGTGCATGGAATCTTGATGAATCAAATATTACTAATAATATTCATCAATGCTCCAAGGATCTCATTCAAGGCACCTATTCAACCATAACAACAACATATGAAAAGAATATAGAGAAAATGTTGAGACTTGTAACTAATGGTGAAGTGAAGGAGGATTAGTTATGACCCATTTTCACTTTTCCATTCCAATATCTCTCTTATTTCACTCTCCCATCCTTATATATATTTAGGCCTTTTGGCCTTGATTTGTATACCTTATGTTGGTATGACGAAACTATATCAAATTTTATACTTGTAGACCTATTAGACTGATAAATAGAACATTACAACTTTTTCATGATCAGTACTTAGTGTGTTCATGCTTATTTTGATATGCATAAGTGGTGCAATATTCCCTTTTCCAGGTTTAAGTCTTACCTAGGTGATAATAAGCTTTTTTTTAAGTCATATAGTGTGTTATGATGTTGATGGCTCAAGTTTGAAGTGGAAGTTTGATTATCAGTGCCTTGAACCAGGCCTTCTTCTCATTACCCTCTTTCTTTAGTCATTAAAACTAACCTCTATGTGAAACATTGTTGCTTAGAATCCATTTAAGATAGTGTTTTATCTCTATACATTGCTCACTACTATTATTAAGAGTGAAAATTTGAGTGGATGAAAGATTTTATAGGTGCATCACCACTCCTTTAGTGTAGATTTACTTTATGCAATCTCTTTATTATTTTCATCCACATAGAATTAGGTCTTAAGAGGAGTATTCAAGTTGATAAATCATGGAATTTAGCCCCATAAACTAGAGGTTTGGCCTAGAAAATAGGTAACCCATAAACTATAGGTCAATCTCATATTAGTCCAAGTTTGAAGAGGGTTTGATTAGTCCCCTCAAAAGGGTGTAACTTGGGTGGCTAATCATTCTAGCATGCCCAGTGAGACTAGATTTCAAGTTCCTTAAATCATGCCTTGGTAGCCTTGATGGACATTTAGAATCTAAGGATATTCAACAGTAGAATATATAGTCATTTTAGATAACTTCAAGCATCACATTAACATATTTGCAGTCATTTTTCAAGCTCAAAGACATCATAACATCATTGTTACAGAGTTAAAGAGGATCATTGGTCATATTCATGTTATTGTGCATATGTTATGTGAAGAGTTATGGCAGCTTATGGGGAAATTTTCTATCATTCACCTCCCTATCATCCCTAACATAAACCCTATGAGCCTTATGTTGACCCTTATTAGCCTTACAATGGGCCTCCTTAATGCCAAGACTATCCACCTTATTATGAACCTCTACCTACTTAGAAACCCTCTTATTCTCATGAAAAATCATGGTAACAATCTATTATCCCTTATAGTTAGCCTACACCAATAAATAATGATATAAACCTAAAGATTGTGTAGGTAAGGGAGGAAATAAATAGGTTGCATGAATGCCTTAGGTAGCAGAAAGAGATTGAATACCAAGCCCTTGTTTACACCCTTGCAAACCAAGAATAATTTTCTAAGTCAAGAAATCCATCTCCTTTTCTCACCTCTATGGTCATTGGAGACTTTTTAGTTCACAACTATTTATTTGATGAAAAATCTAGAATTTTAGTTATCCCTATGCTAGTGGAAGATAATCTAAATTTGGTGCATGAGCCTACCTCTAACCTTGAATTTCATTAGAATGGATCTCCTATGAGGATATTTTTCCTTATAAAAAACATTCAAATCACCCTTCATGCCTAACCTAATATTTTAATTGCACAATACTTTATTATTTCAAACTTATTACCTCATTTTTATATATGCTTATCTAGTGATTTCATGGCTAAGATTGGGGGTGCTTGTCTAGTGACTTGTCTTATGATATGCAAAATTGGGTATAGTGTAGAGGTCAAAATTAGTTCTAGATCACTTTATAAATTTCATATCCATCCATACACACCAACCACATCAATTTAATATTATCTTCACCATCCATTCTCAAATAAATATACTTGTGTTCAAGATTCCCTCTAAGATCATATGCCTTCTTAAGAATCTAAAGTAACCCTAGCTTACAAGCCTTAATGGGCCAAAGACACAAAGTATGTCATGCATTCCTTTAAAAGTGAGATTAAGGAATAAGGGGAAGGTATGAAATCTATTTAAATAGGTATTTCAAGTTCTCCTATTGCCTCGTTAGTTCTCTATATTGTAGCTACTCATGAGCATCAAACCATACCAAAATATTATAAGGTAACTGAAGGTTTTAGGAATAAGAGTGTGATCTCCAAGATTTACAATCCTAAGGTCCTAATCTATAAAAACACCTTATAAGCTATCAAGTAGACTAGGTAAGTTGATTTCCTTCCCACACCCTCCTCTCTTAAATAGGAACCAAGTGCATTAAGATCATAACTTGAACATCTAAGCATGATAGACAATCCATCAAGGTTAACCAGTGAAGGGGTGGTCCTTAAATAACTTGACCATGTGGTAGTTGTATCAAGGTTTTAATGTAAATATTAAGAGGACACCTAAAGCACATATGAATATTAAATCATGGTTGGGACCCCATCACATCCTTGTAGATCAATAATTAAACATGAGGTAAAATTGGATGACATAAAGCAATCACAGTCTCATGATGATGAAGTCAATGAAAACACAACTCAAGCAACCTCTCTCATGGAAGAAGATCATGGATATAACTAATATGAGCCCATTATTGAGGCTAGGATTAGCTCAAGTGAATTATAACACCATTGGTAACAATTATATCTTGAGTTCTTGGGTGAAATTGAACAACTCAGTATGATAGATTTGGATGGTGGAGTTGGATAACAAGCTGATATTTCAAGTAAAGAAGTAAATGAAAGTCCATAGGTACCAAATAAATATGAATTAGAATTTTAGGGGGTTGAAGAGTTTCCTTTCTCCATTTAAGATGAACATGATGAAGTTGCAACAGAACATGAGAGTGATCAGCATGGTGTTTTACAAACAAATGTTAAGAATGGAAGTGAACTCGATGTTTTTTCCATTGAACATGATGAGATGTATTTTTGGGAAGACTTTGAAAATTTTTACTTGATTTTAGACACTTTATCTCTACCCCATAAGGAGCTTGAGGAAGATCTTGCAAAGGGAACCATGATAGTTGATTGCTTTGAGTCTAATAGGTAAAATCAAGTGAAGCTCATGATTGAAGTAGAAATAACATTGATTATTCAAGATATATGGATATGGGAAGAGTATGATTGGGTTCTTGACTCACATAGTAAACTCATGTACCTAGGGATGGAGACAGAAGGTCTAGTCACTCTCATAAGATACCATGAGCATGAAAATGCTTCCAGTTATAAGTGGGAGTCCCAATAAACACATAATAATTTAACCTCACGATACCAACTTAATTAAAGGAATTTCCATTTTTATCCGAGAGGAGAAATAAGGTGTGATTTAGTTAGTTATTTTTATTTATTTTTCATGGTTTAATAAGTGTGTTAGACACAAGTTTGTAGATAGTTGTCTTGTTAATTTAGTGTCTTGCTTTATTTCTTCTTAGATGTTAAGTGTGTTTCTTAGGCTTAGGTGTTATTCATTGGTGTCCTTTTTATGCCTTATTATTGCTACATTCCTAAGAGTGTCATAAAGTACTAATTGCTTGACAGTCTAATAAGGTTCTTTCAAAGCCATGTTTCCATGTTTGAAGTCATCATTGTCCTGAACTATTCTAGGCTCTCTTGACTAGAAAGTTGGTCACCCCTCAAAGTCACCAAAAATGTTGACATTTTAGCCTCACAAGGCCAAATGTCAACCCCTACCATAAAAAAATTATAGGATAACCCTTCTAAGATTACCTATAATGCATCAACTATCATGGTCTCATAAATTCCTATTGAAAATCATGGATCCTTGTTAGTTAAATCATGATATGTCATGGGGTCTCCTTATGAATCATCATATGTCACAATTGTTTAAAGGTTCATTATTAGTGTTTTAGTCCTCATGATGGTCTTAGAGTGAGTAAATATAATGTCAAGGTGTCTTGGTGTTCTATTAAAGGTGTTTGAACATGGTTTGAGGTCATAATATGAAGGTTTATTAGTGTGTTCAATGTCATTATCTTTGGTTTATTCATTTAAGCCTTTTCAAACCTTCATCACCCCTCCTTAAGCATTAAATTCCCCTAAAATCACCTCATATGAGTCAGTATGCCTTGTAAAACCTTAGAAATGGAATATCATGGTGTTTAATTACATTTAATAGGTCTTGAAAGGATCCTAATTTAATCATATTACCATGATTCATGCATTTCATATCCTAAAGGTCTATTTTGAAACTCATTTGCACTCCCCACTCAACAAATGGATCCTACATGCCAAATTATGTCTCTCTCACTTCCTCATATGTATTTCCTCTTTGAAAGAGTCAAGTAACTCATGTTCCCTCTCATTTTTCCCTAAAATAGTAAGTCAAATCTTGAAATGTGGAAGGAACTCAAAAAAATAGAGTTTTCAACCTTTTTCTATAGATGTACAAACTTGTATGGACTGATTCATATAGAAGAAGTCAAAATATTTTAGCGTGGCTCATATCTAATGTCTCAAACAAGTTTCATGTCAAAATGATGCAATAAAGACTCAAAACTAGTCCTCACTTCACCTACCTTCTTTGTAGACCTAGACAACCCTTCAGGTTTAAGCTTAGACCATATAGAGGAGAGAGAATGGAGGCCCAAGATATTAACTGGAGGAAGCATACTTGGTCAAATTTCATTCATGGGAATTTATTTCTATATTATTTCCTTGACCTTTATGAACATTTATTAATAAATTAAGGGATTTGAGCATCATCTATGTCTACACAATCCAAGTAGAATAAAATGGTTTTCATGAGTTTATAACTTGTTTGGCCAAACCAATGGTGGTTCATGTTTCCATAGGTCTTGATTGAACTTCTCAGAGTATTTTAAATGTTTGTATCACACATGTGAGCTTGTGGAACCACAAAACATCCAAACTAAAATAGTTTACAATTTACAGGTAGATTTGGGTAGTGAATAGAGTGTTGAGTGCTCTTATCAAAAGGAGTTTGTAATGTTAAGATATTGATTGAGTGTCTTATCCTTTTCCATACATCTTTGCCTAAGGTTGGTGCTCAAAATAGCCTCTTATCACTTCAAAGGGTATCTTCAAGGAAATAATTCATATGAATTTGAGTTTCACTATGTAGGAACACTATAAATTATTTAATTTTACCCTCAGAACCTTCTAGCACAGCCAAAAGTATGGAATGGGATGTTTAAGTCATGATATTCCATAATCATATCCTTGGGAGTATGTATTTTAACCTATATTATATCCTCACAATCCTAAAAACTACCCTCTTTACCTCCAAATCTTATATAGGCAGTCTTAGCAAAAGTTAAGGTTCTTATCCAATATTAAGGTTTCTTGGAGATTCCTAAGTTTCACTTTTTTTTTATTATATGTTCCCTTTTTCTACCCCCAAAGTGATATGTTTTCATAGGTATATGTATAAGGGTCTTCAAGGTTCTTTTGGTTTGTATTTAAAAGTTTTCCATACTCCATTTCATGTCATGTTTTTCCTCTACCATTTCTTGTTGTTTTCATTACCATTACAATATGTTTCAACCATGTTTTCAATCCCTAGATCACTCTGTAGTCATCCTCATCAACTCATCAACCCTTCCCAATTCTAAACCATGAAAATAAACCTAGATACCCATTTTAACCCTCAATAATAATAATAATGTCATGGAATTTTAGATCTATATAGGTCATTCATCTTACTGAGAAAGCAAATAACCACCTACAACCAGTCATTTGGGCCTATTACAATAGAGTTTCTAAGAACATTATGTGTGGACCACTCATGGACACATGAGAGGGTATGATCAAGATAATGGATACCCTATAGAGATAGAGGAAAATTTGAGAAAAATCACTAGAGGTTTTAAATGGCTCCAAAAACTCTACTCCCTCAAATACTTATCTCACAAATCCCTGTACATAGTCCACATATGTGAGTGCATGCCTATAATAATGTTGATGTATATGGAGAACCACATATTGCTTGTGGTATGAGGAAGCACTCATAAAATTAAAATTAGGGTTAACACTAATGAAGAGTATAAATCTAATTAAAATCACATCTAAGAAAGCAAAAGAGCATCAGACACAAGACTTGAAGACAAACAAGCCTAATATAGCACACACATACCTGTAGGTCAAGCAAAGACTTATGCATAATATAGAGGCTATCTAAGGCTAGAAGCATCTAAAAAACATAGGAAATAAGGTATAAATTTTTTATAAGTAAGATAATCTCAAGTTTTTAAGATAACCTAATGGTCTAATTAGGTTAAAAGTGTTTAGAATTGATACACACAGGCCTATACAAGTAGTCTTAAGAAAATAGGGTAACACAGTGAGAGGTGTGGCCTAAAAAGTGTTTTCAAGATGTCTCTAATAATTTAATAACCCCATTTGTGTTATGATTATATCCAACTAGTGTTTCAAGGTACCAAATATTGGTTGTCTCTATTGATGGCAAAGGCAGACCTGATCACCATACATAGTCAAAATATAAGATTGATATTCATGGATAGACTCATCATCAAGATATTAAGGTGTAAGAACAAATTTGTGAAAAAAAATCTATATTTTCCCCTTATAACCATTTAATATTTTCTACACTAATATATCTTGGTCCCTTGAGGGAAGGAATTCGATAATCTAAAAAGACCTATAAGATCTAATGCATACTTGAACAGGCTTGTGTCTGATTACAGACCTTTTGATTATTTTAAGGATTGGTTAAGATCCAAGGGCATCATAAGAATGTTTCTAAGGTGTCAAAAACTTTTTACAAGGGAGGGAGTTTCTTAATCAATCCCTTAATGTTCCATAAACTTACACAAACCCTAATCTTGAATGTGTGTCTTATATAGGAACAATGTTGGTAAAAGGTTTGGACTAAAGGTATAATTATCTCTATGAGTATGAATTGGAGTTAAAATCCTTATTCATAATTACACTAAAGAGAGAAATAATTTTTAGACCTCTACCTTCCCCAAACACATAAATTAGCAAAGGAACCTGTAGGGAGCCACTTGAAGTAATGAAGATAGAGTGGTATTTTGAGTAGTTATGGTAGTTGTTTAAGTTGAGAACAAGTGATCATTAGTGTTTTATTCTAAGGTTGAGTCTCTCAATCATTTATAAACCATTCATATCTTTAAATCTCAATTAAGGCCTATCAGGCCTAAATCTGGTCTTTAAGCCAAGAAGGCCTATACCACCATGAGAGCACTCTAAGTTTCTCTTGAATATAAATTAATTCATGATGAGGTGGATAATATGGTTTCATTTCTTATAAGATTATTTCAATCAATACAAATTTAAAGAGGTCAAACTATTCTTGAGACCCTATTCAAACTCCATAGTGTACACAGTCAGTTTGAGTGGCCTATTGGATGATCATATCTTTCATCACTAGAAGATTCATATAAAATACTAATAGAATATTTAGGCACCCCTATGCACTTGAAATCCTTAGATTATTGAGGCTTTTTGAGGGGCCCACCTTTATGAACAAAGGTTAAGACTGCTAACTTATTCAAACTACCTATAGAAGAACACAAACCCACTTCTCTACATACCTATCTTGATGCACCTTTTGCATGGGATCTCAAGATTGTAAAATAATTTATAGGGGTTAATGTACCTAAAATTGATTACAAGATTTTTTTCTTTTGTGGTTCGTACTCTATGAGTCGTTACTAAGAGTCCTAGACCCCCAAAATCTCTCTAAAACCCTAAGCAGACCTGATTTTGGAAATATTGATATTTTGGAATCCTATCACCCTATAATGGTCTAAAAAACACCTATAACATCAATTAAACTCAAATTAGAACCTGGTCATGGTACCTAATTATATGAAATCTATATGGAAATGTCAAAATAATATACTTTTTTAAGAAATTGAATGAAAAGGGAGGTACAAAGTTGTTCTGAGAGATGCCAATAATTGTTAGGAAAGGTTAAACACTTATTATATCTCTTCAATCCATAATATTCTCAAAAAATTCCTTTAAATGCCTTTATGGGTTTCTTCTGAAGAGCCAGTCTATAGAAATGAAAGACAGGGTGACATAGCCAACTAGTTTGACATAATTATAGATGTTTCCTACGCAATAAGGATTATCTTATGGTATAAGGTGTTTTTTTAGGAATGAATATCATGTTTTCATATTTTATTAATCTCTCATGCAAGTCTTTCATGGCTGCCAAACACTAATAGTTAGGATATTAGGCCTAATTAACCTATTTAGCCTACTTAATCAATAAGAAACTTGAAGATTGGCATAGAAGGTTAATGAAATTAGTTAATGCATAGGTAATACACCTATTATATGATGATTTAAATAGCTTAAATTCAAAATTCATGTCAATTAGGGAGAGGGGAATTTATCAAGCCTCATTGACATATGAAGGGGAGTTACATCACTAAATGCCTCATGGAGAAGGCTTTTACTAGACCTCTTTCAATGTTGGTAACTAATAAAAGGAGAATATGTGGTAAAAAGGTGGAGTGCATGGAATATTTATGATTCAAACCTTAATAATAATAGGCATCAATGCTCCAAAGATCTCATTCAAGGCACCTATTCAACCATAAGAGCAACGTATGAAGGGAATATGGAGAAAATGTTGAGACTTGTAACTGATGGTGAAGTGGAGGATAAATTATGACCCCTTATCCACTTTTCCATTCCACTGTCTCTTATTTCAATCTCCCATACTTCTATTTATTTAGACCTTATGACCTTGATTTGTATCCTTTAGGCTAGTATGAGGAAACTCTACCAGGTTTTATACTTGTAGACCTTTGATGAATAGAACATTGTAACTTCTTCATGATTAGTACTTAGTTTTTTCATGATTATTTTGATATGTATAAGTCTAAGTCTCACCTACATGCTAATAGTCTTTATTTTTAGGTCATTTAGTGTGTTAAGATGTTGATGGCTCAAGTTTGAAGTGGAAGTCTAATTGTAAGTGCCCTGAACCAGGCCTTCTTCTCATTTCCCTCTTACTTTAGTCATTCAAACTAACCTCTAGGTGAAAAATTATTGCTCATAAGCCATTTAACATAGTTTTTTAGCTCTATACATTACTCACTAGTGTTGTTAAGAGGATAAAGTTGAGTGGATGAAAGAATTATAGGTGCATCACCACCTCTTTAATGTAAATTTCCTTTATGTAATCTCTTTACTCTTTTTATCACCATAGAACTAGGTCTTAAAAGTAAGATTCAAGTTGATAAATCAGGGAGCTATCCCCATAAACTAGAGGTTTAGCCTAGACAATAGGTAACCCATAGCCTATAGGTCAATCCCATCTTAATCCAAGTTTGAGGAAGGTTTGAATAATCCCCTCAAAGGAGTGCAACTTGGGTAGCTAACAAGTATCATTTAATTTATGTGGTCATCTTTTTTCTATTTATATATATATATAGGATCTACTTAATGTTTAATTTCTCCCAGTTTGATTAATAAACTACCTATAAAAGTTAGGAATATTTTGAATGCATGGATTGTATAGTATCAGAATAGGTCCAAGGTCAAAGTAGATAAATGCCCAGTTGAAGAAAAGGTGGGATTACTTGATTTCACCACCATATTATATTTTTTTTAACTCTTTTTAGGATCATATGATGTAATATTATGGGTGAATTATCTTTGAAAGTATAAGGAAAAGTCTGATTGCTTTACAAAAAAGGTGGAATGTTTGGATGATTTAGGAAGTCAAACACAAATCCAAAGAAAGGAGTTAAATTTAATTAAGATCTCAACCATTCAATTAAATGAGAATCAAAAGAGATGATTCCAAGTGTTCATGGTTAATATAGATGAGGTTATATAACCTAAGAATCCTACCATTGAATATTGTATATGAGGTTAGATAACCTAAGAATCCTACCATTGGAATATATCCCTTTTTATAAGAGTTTAAGGATGTATTTACAAAAGATCAACCTAGATTACCTCCCAAAATGTAATTTGAATTCATAACTTATGTCATTCCAAGATCTAATCCTCAATATAAGGTATCCTATAAAATGACAACAATAAATTGACTCGAATTGAAATCCCAGCTTCATGAGATGTTATCTAAAGGGATAATTCAACCTAGTGTTTCACCATGGGGAGCACCAATGGTGTTTGTTAATAATAAGTATAGGAATATTTATCTATGTATAGACTCTAGGATGTTAAACAAGGTAACCATTAAGAATAAGTATCCTTTACACCACATTAATGATCTTTTTGATCAAATGCAAGGTGCAGTGTTCTTTTAAAAAATTAACCTCAGAGTAGGTTACCATCAATTGAGGACTAAGGAGGAATATATTCCTAAAGCATCCTTTAGGTTAATGTATGATCACTATGAATTCATAGTTCTTCCTTTTAGGATAATAAATACCCCTACAACATTTATGAACATTATGTTCAAATATTATTTAAATCAGTTTGTGCTCATCTTCTTAGATGATATTCTGATATGCTCCCAGAATGAATAAGATCATTTTGAGCACTTGCATTTTTTTTCAATGCCTTCAAAAACATAAGCTCTATGTAAAATTGTCCAAGTGTAATTTATTTTATAAAAAGTTTAAATAATTGGGGTATATCCTTTCAGCTAAAGGGATATATGTGGATTCAAAAAAAGTAAAATCCATAATGGAATGTCTGGCACCCAAAAATGTTTATGAGGTGCATATTTTTATGGGTTTAACAAGGTATTATATAAAATTTGTACCCAAATTTTCCAAAATAACTAACCCCATCACCTCATTGAAACATAAAAAAGTAACTCTTTTGTGGAGTGATAAGTGTGAAGAAAGATTTCAGATCATGAAGGAGAGGCTTACATCTACACCAATGTTGTGTGTTCTAGATCCTAATGACCATTTTTATGTAGTAACATATCCATGTAGGGATGGTCTAGGTGGAGTATTATTATATTAATGCTTAGTAGTAGCATGTGAATCTATAAAATTGAAGCTAATTATGTCCTACATGATTTGGAATTGGTTGAAATAGTACATGATTTATAGGTTTTTAGGCATTACCTATTTGGAGAACCTTTTGAGCTTAAGACTGATAATATGGAACTCAAGCATATATTAACATAGTCAAATTGGATTACTTGTTAAAGGTGGTGGCTTGAGTTTTTGTTGAACTATGATTTTAGCATTAGTGACAAAAGGAAAAGAGAACATAGTTGTAAATGCTCTTAGCTATAGAAGCTACATAGTATCAATGGGAATTGTTATCAGTACATTCAAAGATCATGTTTTTAAATTCTCATCAAGAGATGAATTCTATGATCAGGGCAAGAAATATCTAGCAAAAAACCCTCAAGATCATAGATATAAAGGTTTTCATTTTGATAAAGAAGTCCTAAAGTTTAATGGGATAATGTGTGTGCTAGATAGATAGAATTTGAGAGTTACATTGCTTAATAAGTTATATAATGCTCCTTGTTCTAGTCATCCTAGAGTGACCAATCTAAAGTTAAATTTGAAACAATTGTATTTATGGAAGGGGATCAAGAGAGATGTAATTGATTTTGTATCTAGATGTTTAGAATGTCAATGAGTAAAATCAGAGTGTGTTCATCTTGTTGGGTTTTTTAACCCACATGATATTTGATAATGGAAGTGGCACACTTTATACCAGGAAAATTAATAGATGATACACCAATTTTGGCAAAAATATTTATGTAAGAAATTTACATGTAGGTTTTTTACAAAAAATGATCTCTGATATAGATCCACATATGACTTCTAAGTTTTGGCAAACCCTTAATACAGCATTAGTTAATCAATTAAATTTCAAAAAATTTATCATCCTAAAATAGATGGGCAAATAGAAAAGGTAAAATAGATTTTAAAAGATTTGTTGATCGTGTCTTGCATGGACCAGTAATGTAAGTGGAAATGATACCTTCCACTATTTGAGTTTTCTTATATAACTCATTTCATTAACTTTAAGAATGACACCTTTTAAGGCTCTTTATGGTATAAAATATAGAACACCCATCAATTGGGATAGATTATAAGATAGAGTGGTTCTTGGGCCAGAAATACTTGTTAAAATGGAATAGAATGTAAAATTCATTGTAAAAAACTTGGTAGAGGATAATAATAGACAAAAACACTATGTTGATTTGAAAATAAAAGCAAGGCAGTTCATAGTTACAGATAAAAAGTTGTTGTAAAACCACAAAATATCTCAATCAAATTTGGTAAATCAATTAAATTATCACCTAGATATGTAATACCTTTTGAGGTTTTGGAAATGATTAACCATGTTGCTTACAAACTTGCTTTGCCACCATCATTATCTTAAATTCATAAAAAAATTCATGTATCTTATTTGAAGAAATATATGGTTGATCATTCACATGTACTTGGCTGAAATACATTACAAGTTATGGATCCAAGATTGGTAACAATACAACTAATCATAATAATTGAAACACGCAAACTCAACTTGCATTGAGAGAAGTGGCTCAATGCAAGGTCCAATGGGTCCAATATTCTAAAGATAGTGCCACTTTGGAGGATTATGAGGAATTTCTTAGGTTTTTTCCTCATTTATTTGCTTGATATATATTTTTAAACTTGTTAAATTTTCATAAGTTTATTTTAATAATAATGTCATCTAGACGATGACCTATTTAAAGGAAGATATTGCAACATCCATTTTAAGTAAATAGTTGACTAATGACTAGTTAGATTTTTGGTTTATGTAGAATAGATGGATACATTATGTTATGTTTGTTTACTTAAAATATTGCATTTTCTAATACACATTTATAATTTTAGGACATCTATTTATCAAAAAAATATGATGGTAGTCTAATTTTTACATCTTGTCATGAAAGAATATAATGGTATTTATATTGTTTATCGATTAGTAGTTTTCTAGCTTTATTAATATAAATGGACTAACTACTTCTTTTGTCTGAGGTAGATGTAGGACATCTTCTACCCTCACTATGTAGTATAGATAAAGAGAATCATGGGGGGTTGGATGATAGATTGTGGCTGCTAGAAGTACATTAGAACTTTCTAGGAATCACCACACACACACATAATTGATTTCTTATCTTTGATTATTTAGGTTTCTCTTTAGTTATGTTTGGTGTCATAGATGCATGAATTTATCATGTGTGATTTTTTTTTGATCATATGGATATCTAATTACAACATGCATTTGATTGTATTGACTTAGTGAATACTAGTTTTTGTGCATTTTAGAGTTAGAGTTGAATAACTTGTATACATTTTTAACATTGGCATTCTCTTGATCTGCTAGTTATTCTGGTAGTTTTGTATTTTATGTCTTTGACTCTGTATATATTAGGGCCTTTGATGTGTTTATTATTTAGTGGTATAACTTTTTTAGATACAATTATACCTTTTCCTTATGAAACTTGTGAGCATAAAAACATGTATAAAATAAATATGTTAAGGTTTATGAATTTCATAAGGTCTTAAAAGTTTTTAAAACTACATAAAGTTTTAAAAAGGGTTTAATTAATTACCAACTTCTTTGGTGGCATATTTTAAGGTAATATTTTATTAAATTCACTTTTTGGTGGTAACTATAGTTTGGTTCCACTTACCTTGGATTATAGGGATGTGGTGAAATACTTAAGTAAAAAGGGGAAAAGAATAATTAGATTGTCATTCATGTTGTGCATGTAAGTCATCTATGCTCAAATAGATGTTTTATGGTGGAAATTTTAGGTGAAAATCATGGACTCGATCCACCTAACTACCGTTTGAGCCTATTTTAGGGGCACCATTATAGTTTTCATGGAGGTATGGAGGAAACAAAAGGAGGATAACTTAGGATAATTTATTCCTACAAATAAGGATTTCAAAAACAATAAAAGGAAAAGGAAAAAGAAAAAGGGAAGGCCACATTTTTTTAAGACTAAGATGAATGGAGGAAAAGAAGCTTAGTAGAGGACATTTTCATGCATAGACTGACTGTTATTCTTTGAATTCTAGACAAGTGTTCATTATTCTTGTGTACTTAAGAGAGAAATTTTTATGGGTTTTGTTTGCTTAAAAGATTCATAGTTGGTAATAGTGAATCTTGTGTTCTATTGAAAAGATAACCCATGATTGTAAATTTTTACTAAAATTAGGGAAATTTGAGAATAATTATTTGGAATATCCTCAAAGCCATGGTTTTTATATCAGTTATGTGTAAATTTGAGTTGAGTTCATAATCTTTTAATGTTAAAAAAAACATAATTAGTTTGGAGTCAATGGTTATAGGTATTTGTTACCTTAACAGGGTTTTCATTATTTATGGATATTTTTATTGAGTTGTTATCACTTATGGATTTGGGGATGAGAGTTTAATCTCACCCAGAAACCCACAAGGAAGATACACTTATTTCCATATGCATAGTTGTAAATATTTAATTTGTATTTAGTTGCTAGTTTTTCAAGCCATTTGATATTAAGGACTAAAACCATCATTTATGATTCATTATCAGTTTTAAATCAATGGTTGTAGGTGATGGTTTTATCCACATCTTTGAAAATATTATTTAAACCATGGAATACTCATTTTGGTCATCACCAGTTTGATAAATGAGTTTTTACTCACTTCAATGAACTATAGTTTGTGTAAGTTACTACCTAATTGGCTATAGCGTAAGCTTTTCCATTAAGATCTACTTGTGAGGTTATTATTTTTTGTGTCTCGATGGGTTATTAATGAATAATATATTATAATAATATATATATATGAAATACATGGACATGAATCTAATTATGGAATCTATAAGTTGAAAACATCTCTTCATGTCTTCAATAATCCAAGTAGTAATACTTTTGCATACAATTATGGGAATCTAAAACTACGTTTTTAATTTTTTATTTGAGTCATTACAAATGTGGTTATATACACACTTTGATTGGACACTCAAACATAGTTGTATGGTGGTTGTATCATACTGATAGTTATTTGATCAAGTATGAATGTGTGATTGAATCTAGTGACCTGTGTTTTAATTATTAAAAAATATTGTTCAAAAATAGAGATTTACATGAGTTAATGTTAATTGACCAAGCTTATTAAAGTTAGAATCAAAAAATTAATGAAACTAGACTACCTAAGGATATATCATGTTAGGGTATTAGTTATTTGAGATTAAAAGACTTAACTCATGTTATAGACCTATAGGTAGTCATTATGACCACTTACAGTCCTATAATTTGTATGGTCATATTTGAGTATTAAATTATATTTATAAACAACTCAGCTAATATGGATTATTTACAAGGTGAAACTTGTAGTGTTTAACATAAAGTATTATCATATTAGTTTATTCATAATATTGAATGTGGTATGATTAAGTGATGTGTGTTATATTTAAACTAATTTGAATGAAAATAAGGATGAGAATAGTATAGTCTTGGTGAACATTAAATAACTTAAGAATAGATGACTACATGTTCCCTATGAACTTTTGAAGAGATTATTAAGTTAAATGAATTCCTTCATAATATTTGTATGCTATATTTATAACTAGATATAACCAAAATAGTCAGATGACTTTGTAGTTGTGATAGTACTTGTTTGCATTATTATTTTTGAGTGAAATATTTTGTGTGGACATTTTGTAATACTTTTGACTATCGTTTGTGAAATAATATTTTTTCTAGGTGAAATATAGTATGACTTTGATTGTATTTAAATTTGTTCTATGATGTCATATATTGCAACTATATCAATTTTTTATTTTTATAGGGATTGATTATTAGATTTTTTTCATTCATGCTAAGTTATTTACATGCATGTACAATCCTCCACATTTTTAAATGGGTGATGAATGGCAAGCATGAATCCAAGCACAATCACTTGTCATTAGTTAACAAGGTAGATAAATAATAAAAATGTGTTTTAGAAGAGAGTATGGATGATGTGGTCTATGACCCAAATTATGAGATCTGATAATACTATGAAAATGCTTTGGCCAAATTAATTTTATAACTATACACATTATCATTCCATAGTACTTTTTAGTTTATATGCTTGTTTGAAGTCATAACAAATATAGCCATACCTAAGGTTTATTTGATTGGATGCATATAATAATGATTATACTTTCACATGTTATTTTTAGATGGTTATGGTTACTTCCACTATCATTAAATACCCATTCATGAAGGGAAGGACCACTTCCAATGGGAAGGTATGCAGGAGACTATCAGTTTGTGGTTGGAGGTAAAGTGTCCAAATGATGTTCCCCCTCTCTACATTTGAATGTGAATGAATCCCGATACATACTCATGGTTATCATATTGATTGGATGAGTTGTTTTATCAGAATCTCTAATGTACTATTATACTTTGATATTATTATGTTAATTTTGCCTACACAGTTTTGGTTGTTGGCAACCTTGTATATTTATCATTTAAAACATTTTACCATAGTAGTGGCTATAATATTTTATTATAAATGGTTTGGTGCACTTTGATTAAAATTGATTGATGAGAAGTACATTTATTTCTTCATGATGAACTATTACATACTTTTATCATTTCCACACCATTGAGATCTCATTTGGGGACTAAAATGATAATTGACTATATGTTTGAATCTATGGATTTATTTAGCACATTGCACATGTTGTATTTAGTTTGATTTTAGCTTATTAAAGACAAATTTTAATGGTGTGTAAATTGTAATATTATGTTGATGGTTCACTTCTTCGATAACTAATCCTATTTTTTTTATTTTTTTGTTTTGATGTAATTTTTGTTTTTGAACCTACTAATGTTTTAACAAACACAACAAGAAAGTTAAAGTTGAAAAAAAAATGATGTTGGATATTTAGTTTTAAAATTGGATTACACCCATGAAAAAAAGGGTGAATAATCCAAAAAGTGATGAGGTATTTACCTTATAAAATACATCCATGAACCTAATACTTATATATTTCAAACTAACAAAAGACACATTTTCAACGAGCCAACCACTGCTTAATTTTTAAAAAGGTATTATGCTTGACATTTATTATTCTTAATTTTTTCATATTTTATATGTTTTTCATCCTCTATACATATCTCTTGCTTGTTCATAATTAGTTTACTTTCTTATAAGAAACATTTCTTACACGTTTTTCTCTAACTATCTTGTGTTACAGCTTAGCTTCATTTACCTAAACCTTTGGGTTTTCTTATTATCTACCTTAGCATCACCTTCAGGCTCCTACATATTTAGCCTACACTTTTGATTTTGACATATTATCACCTCTTTATTTTCACCTTCAGGATCCCTTAGTTTTACACCTCTTGGATTCTCAAGTGTTGAGTTGTATAGTAAGGCCTTCAGGAATACAACCAAATCCTCCTCACAAACACCTACCCTCTACCATTTTTCCCTACAGACACTTTTAAATGCATTATTACCCTCACACTCAATTTTTCCCATAATGTTTTACACCTTTTTATCCTTATTTCTACCCTTATATTACCTTTGAGCATTATTTACTACACTTATATGTGTCTCTTGTATTTTTAGTGTCTACGTTGCATGGTAAGACCTTGGGGAATACATCCAGGACCTTCTCACAAGTGCCCATCCTATATTAACACCTTTATCTCATTCTCCCACTCCCAACCATAGCTAAATTTTTTACTATAAATATATTTCAATTATCAGAAGTGATGTTTTTTCACTTAGATTTATTTATATTATCTTGTGTAAAAATTATTGTAGTCTATCTACATGTTTCTCATCCATATTTTATCCTTTCTTATGATGAAAATATCAAACATGTCTATCTTTATATCATATCCCCTTATAAAAAAATTATGATTATGAAAACCCAATAACTATATGATCATAACTATCTTCCCTATTCTCCACCTCCTTTTGGGCACACCAAGGTCAGTTTCAATATAACACTCTTTTCCAAGGTGTATGTCTAGGAGTATCTAAGCATTTTTGGTCTATAGGTTCTCTTTTTTAGTAGTTAAGCATAAAATCTCTTGTGTTAATCATCTTAAAAACCCATTGTTGGTCTTCTTAATATGTATGAAAGAGGAAAATAGTAAAGTACAAAAAAAATTAGAAGCCATATTATCATAGCAGAAAAATCAAAAGGAAATTTCAAAAGGAAAAATATTTCTCAAAAGTCAAAATCACACTAAAAGGCGTGATCATATCATTTATCATGTCCCCATATCCTAGTTGAAGTTCAAACTCTACATTTATCCTCATTATAGAGAAAATATCTACTGGGGCATGGTAAGATAGTAGACTAGGGTAGGAGGTCTCATATACATCATTAGTACCACTTGTTTTCTCACATAAGTACTCAATCCTCATAGTAGACCTATGAGTCTATAAGAGGTTTTGAGGAATGGGGAACACATTGTAAGAAAGTAGGATCCTTTTATTTTTTTTATATTAGCTTCATGGAGTGATATTTAAATTTTAATCCCAAGTTCATGTTTTATGGGTCAATTTATCTAGGGTCCTTGATGTCAAAAAATCTTAGTCTTTCCAAACTTATTAGAGTGTCTTGTTTATGACAAATAATGTGTTTTCACATTGGTTGTGCCTTTTTATCCCCTTTAATTTTTTCCATTGAGAGATATATTTGTTTCCAAATCTATCCCATCATTATTATTTGTTATCCTTCATCTCATTTATAATTTTCCTACTCTATTTTATACTTTATTCTCCTTATCTATCTTTTTATACTTGGTTCATCCAAACCTAGTTTATCCTTTACTTTGTGCTTGTCAAACCCCTTTTATCCAAATTTATTTTAGCTATGATTATATTATCCTTGGGTATTTTGACCCTAATTTATCCTTATCATCTCAACTTGGAAATTTTATTTTATTTTTACCAATTTTAAATACAAATCCATATACTTAAATTTCTCGACTCCCCAATATATGCCCACATTAATTTTATTCCATTTTTTAGCCTTGTGTCATTAGGGTTCCTATATGTATATTTTAATTATGCTACAACCAAGGTATTTACATCCATATTTTTAATGGAAAGGTAAATCGAGTTATGTATACATTAACATCAGTTATTTCATTCTCTTATCATCATTTATTACAATGTTTAATTTTATGTTTTTACATTATTACATTTATTTCCCAAAGCATCATCCCACATTACACTATTATGATATGTGATGATATTTAGTTTGGACATATATATACATCTATATTTTTTAGTCACTAACTATCTCTTTTTTAGGATGCATTGGTGCATTAATCTCATGGAATACACATCCAAAGGATTGCACCGAGAAAGGGGTAGGGCCTGTTTTTGGTGCTTTGTGAGAGATTTCCATGTTATCTCATTATAATTTTTTATCATCATCATCAAACCTTCAACATTATCTATCCTCTTTTACATATATTTTTCCTTCGTTTCTCTCATTTTATTAGTAGATTTTATTAGATTTACATGGTTGACCTAGTACTATGTTGTTCTTAATTAATTATACTAAATTGATCTGAATTGATTCTACATAAATTTTAACTAGGTAATTTTGGGGAATTTGATAAAAATTTATTGTGTTCCTAAATGTCATTTTGATAAAATATCAATACTCATCTACTCTACTTTCACACAAAAAAATATATTCTAAATATATAAAATAAATTGGGAGATAAGATCTTACTCTTATAAAGGTCTAGTTATTCTCAATGTCTTTTAAGTTCAATAGAAAGAAGATAAACCAATGAGGTGCCCCTTAGTATTTAGAGTCACCAATTAAGGACATGTAGGTCTTCATTATTTTAATTTTATTGTTTCACCTACAACATCTCTTGAAAAATTCCACTAGAGCCAAGGGGGATATTGATGTGTTGACAAGGTGATCACGATAAGTATCCCTATCCCTAATATATATTTTTATTTACTTTAGTACATAAATATTTTTTCCAATTTTTAGACTTGTGTGTTTTTTCACTTCTCTCCTCACTTGGATTAAATTTTTTCTTATAATAGTGCATGCCATCTACACCTAAAAATATAGACATATTAGATTCCTTCATCCATGCTTAGGTTAGATTTCATTATATTTTCATGTAGTTACGATCCCTTATATCCATTTAGCATTTTTTTATTGTTAGCTTAGTTTCTTACCATCTTGGATCTAGATTTCTCATGTTTTTCATTTCCTTACATGTGGTTCCATTATTATATCCTTGATACCCCTCTTACAAATAAATCTTACTTATATCCCTACCCAACTTTTTAGCATAAAATTTTTGTAAGTAGTTATTCCTAATATGGTCTTATATATTTCCTATTTATAGTATATTTATACTATTCTCAAAAAATTTCCAATATACAACTCTCTTGTTTTCCCTGTACTTATTATGTTTTCTCCATATGCTTATTACTTGGCATGCCTCTCTTTTTCACTGTGATGGATGATTTCATTATTTTTTGTCACATGTTTAAACTTATTTTCTTTGTGTTCCATTGATTACTCTATTTTTATTAATTAGTCAAAGTATTGTGTTTTTATTTTGTGCTTAGTGTGTTTTTTATCTTGCTTTAATTAGTCTACATTTCTATATGATTGGTTTCATTACCTATATCATGCATAGTGTTCATTGATTAGATGTATGTTTTATTACCTATGTTACCATGGTTATTATCATGCATATATTATGCAAACACTTTGTGTGTGTGTGTGTGTGTGTGTGATAATTTGATATATTTATTGCTACAATACTTATATTGGAACATAGTATTGGTTAGGATTCATTAATTATATATTTTTATTAGCCGCATGATACTTATACACATGATACTTATACACCTACATTGGCTATACTTTGTCAATATTTTGGCATATTATTTATTTTCCTACATTTATTATATATTACCCACATATGGGAAACCTTCAATTATTTGTGCATATATTACTTATAATTTTCCCATATAATGGGAAACATGTTCCTAATTTTCCTACATTATTTATATTCAAATATATATGAGTCAAGATACCTATTACATGTGCTTCCATTATGATATTTTTATATGGTTATACCAAATTATTTTATGCATGTATGATTTAACAATGACATCTTGCTATGTTTATACATTAGAGCTTTTACTTTCCTTGTTTTACACATGGTATATGTAATACACTTAGTTTGAGATATGTGATTCACATGCTTATGCCACACTTTAAAAGGGATGCATATGATCCACTTATTTCACCTCTTCTACATTATAGTTACAAGGTGATACATGACAATACTTGAGACTTATAAGGCATACTTACTTGATCTTGCATTCAGAAGTAATATGAAAGTGCTATACAACATACTTCATATAGAATTCTCAAATAAACAAATACTCTGAGGCAATGTAGATTCTAAGATACAAATTTCATAGAGATAACTTCACAGTTTCCACATAACTAGGTGTATTTATTTTTTTTCATTTTCTCTCACTAATTTTAGTATCTCCATGATTATCAATTTAAATAGACATTGATTCACTTGTAAACATTTTCTTTATTTTTTAGGTACACATGTTTTCATGTTCTATACACTTAAACATGGATTCTTTCTCTAAGATATTTATGTATTTTCATAGTGAAAGTTAAGAAATTTGCACAAATTCTACATATTATAAGGTTTTATGGTATTTTACTAGTTGTAAAAGTTAGACTCTAAGATAAGGTAATTGTTGACCATTTTGACCACAAGTCAAAATGGGTCAACCCCCTATAGTCAAAAAATTGAATAGGGGTCTATTATTTTGAAATAGTATGTGTTATAGTTTATTTAATGTCATAACATATGTTATAGGCCTTGGTCATGGTCCAATTAAGTCTTACGCCATTTTGAGTCACTTAAGGGTCATTTTGGGGTCATATATGAAAGTGGCATGGATTTCAAGGTATTAAAGTGTTTTATTTTTCCTTACAACATCCAATTTATTAGATTACTTATTAATAATTTCATTCCACCTAAAAATTGTATGTTCTCTAACTAAAAATCAAAAAAACAACTGAAAAAGGAGTTTTGGCACTTGTACAACCTATGGAAGAATATGACACCTATGTCAACCCTGTTGGATGACTCTTAAACTTCCCTATACTTGTATAAACATTTTATTATATTTTGAAGTGCTAAAAATGGTTAAAACCCATTATGCTCCTTTATCACCCCTCTAGACATGTAGAACCAATCAACAAGTTTATGCTCAGTACAGCCAATAGAAGAGGTTTCAGGTAAAATTAATTTTGGGGGTGATATTAAACTTATATAAATTAATTTTCATAAAAATATTTCAAGTATTGGTCACTTTTGCTTTATGAATCATCCTTTACAAGTTGACTATGTTTTTCTACTTGCTAAACCCAATACCCTACAAGTTTTCTTCTTATATAGATAGGTACATACAATAAAATATATGATATTAGTTAAAAAGGATATTTAATCCATAATATAATGTTCCCCATGCTTGGTTTCATGTTTTTAATGGATTCCATGGATCAAATAACTCAAGTTGTAGGAAGTTGTCACCATGCGAGATCTCAATCGAGTTTCACTAATTGCAAAATGTTTATTCCTCTACAAGGGATTCAAATGATGGTGATATGATTTTATTCATGTATTTAATCTCATGAAAACTTATTTATTTCCAATATTACCATCTAATATCAACATCATGAAGAATACATAGTCACATATGAAAACATAGTCAACTTTCTACTTGTTCTTAACTGTAACCATGGTGAGTTAAGGTGTTAAAGCATTCATGAGGGTGTTTTTTAAGTATTAGGGTTTTATATATATATTATTGTTTCATGAGAAAATATATTGAACCCCTATAAATATCACAAGAAGAATTGTGATGACAGTCAATGCTACATCTATACACATTCAGTCATGAATGAGCATACACAGGAACCTCTTGGGAGATTATCATGTTGAAATGGAAGCCTTGAATTTTTTTTTAAATATTTGAATGTATAAAGATTGAATTTAGATATATTTTTAAGTTTTAATATTCCTATAAGGTCATTGACCATGCTTAATACCCCTACTCATAGTCATTACCTTGTAACCTGTAGTGACCACCAATAGGTGGCACCTATAGAGATTGGAAAATGTTGCTTATAGATGTTTGAGTAGGTTTTGATACCTTTAGTGAAGTATTAAGGTGTATGATATATCATATAATCCATGGTGAAGTGGTAGAGTATGAAGCAGATTTGAAAAACCATATGCATTGTTAAAGATTGACTTCCACTACCCTATGTTTTGGAATAAACACCTACAAGTAACACTGAAAGAGAATAAGAAAGGTTATAACATAGTTTTTGAGTCTTATTAATCTCTCCTTAGGTTATAAAAATATTGAGGATTATCCTAACATTCCATGTTGAAGTATTAGATTGGCAATCAGGGTTGAGGATCACCTTCAAACCAAGATGATTGTGTTTAGAGACCAACTCCTTAAAAACACAAAATAGAGCACCTACCCCTTTTATGGATATCATATGATAATGTTTAAATAATATTTGATACATTAAAATGTTATAATATTGTATCCCCCACATACGGGGAGAACCCTACAAAAATAGGAGGATAGATGATTAGTGTAAAGTAGTTTTTGAAAGGCTCCAATATGCACTTCTATTCATTGAGGTTTGACAATGACATCTATAGAATTGGAACTTCTAATGTCCTTCACATCCAAATTTCCAAAGTTGATTTATGTTTACATGTTGGGTGACCTTGTTGATTTTAGTAAGACATTTTATTGACAAATTTACATCAACAAAGTATTAAGATTTATTTTTTGGACCTTATCAACACTTATAGGTGTCTTTTGCCTAAGATGTTGACCTACATCTGACTATGGAGTCCGACAAGTCTGTGGTATGAACTTAAACATGGAAACCTATAAATATAAACATATAAGTTTAAAAAAAAAATCCATGACTTCTAGGAGGATTACAGATCACATGGTACATATTTCAAAGGTAATGTTCACCTATAGGCCCTTTTTCAAAGTCAATTACAGTTGATTATTGTAGATAGTGAGAAAAAAGGTAGTGTTCTCAATGTTGATATTGCATGAAAATGATGTGAATGGATAAAAATGGATAATAAATGAATTTGGGGACTCTAATAAATTCATTATGCATTGTTTTCAAGGTCCAAACATGTAGGTATCACCTATAGGAAGGAGAAACATAGTCACAACCATATAACTTGTAGTTTAGACCAATCAAGGTGGGAGGTGAAAAATGCAAAATTTAAAGAGATTATAATGATTTACATGTTTTAAAGAGACTCAAAAATATGGTAAACACTACATGACACTCTAATAGTGGACACAAAACATAGGGAGGGCTCTAATCATGCAATATATAGTCCATGAGAAAACCCTGCACACAATGAGCTCATATAAGGGTCTGTATTGAGTTATAAGGCATTTATGGATGTTAGAAGCATCGAAAAAACATTAATATATATACCACCTTAATTAATATATTAAATGTCACATACCTTTAATTGGCATAAGCAGACAAGGGAGATACCCCTCTATTCTATTTTAGATAAAGGGTACTCCAAGAGAACATTAAGTCTATAGACATCAATAAAGAGGTATAAAAGATAGGTAAAAGTGTCAAAGCATTGGTAATAATTTGATACAATCATATACAAGTGTATCCAAGGCCTTGGAACCATCAAAAACTACAAAAAATAGGTTTAAACATCTAAAACACATTCAGTCCTTTAGGCTTTGACTAGGCCTAAGACCCTAAAGAGGTGTAGTCAACATTTTTAACCCCAAGTGAACACTCTAGGACATTGAAACACAATTATAGGGAGACATTAAGTGGAGAAAAATATTTGGTTTGCAGAGAAACCTCATAAAATGGTCAAATTTGGCCCAAAATAGCTTAAACTTGTGTAGAATGGAGAACAAGAGCTTGAGAGGTCCATTTAGGATGTTCATATCTCCTTAAAGGTTGTACATGGGAGTTTAAGGAGTTTGGGAAGGTTTAATAAGGTATTTAAAAAAAAATTATGTAAAATTTTTATAAACCCAATGTCAGACCTTTATGAACAATAACTAAAGGTAAAAACTATCAAAACCCTCTAAAACACTAATTCATGACCTGATTGGGAAAACAAGGAGATGCATCTAAATGGACTAGAATGTCTTGGGAAATTATTTGAGCTTACAGAATACTCTCCAAGTCACCTTTCTATTAGATTGATTTGTACCCTACCTAAATGGATAGGGTATAGAATTGGTTTTTTTGATATTTTTGTGTTTTGTGTAGGTATGGAAGGTTTTCAAGAGATGAAAATCACTTGGGGGGATATATTGAGACCTAATATAGCTCACCATTATGATTTCATGTAGTATAAAATCTCCTGATTATTTCTAAAATTGCATTTTGTTAGCTAGTCAAAACTACCAAAGTGAGGAAGATAGTGAGAAGGGTGATAACGTCAAGTGGGAGTCTATTTAAGGTGTACCTAAATAACCTAAGGCTATGGTAATTATTTACATGTGTAATTCACTCTCCTATATGTATTTTAATGGAAAACTAAAGCCAAGTTTGATGCCAAGTGTGAAGGGTGTGTGAAGAAGGAGTTGCTTAGACTACAGGCAGTGGTAACTCATGTGAAGAAGAATCCACATGATTAGGGATGCAACCAATGCATGGTGTATAATGTCTATAACTCCTCCCTCTCAATGAAATCATGAGATATATCCCTAGTTAGTTATGTAATTTTCCAAAAGGGTCAAATTATGAAGGTAGTTTTATTATGCAGAATGAGGAATCCTACCCCACATTTTATGGGTTTCATGACTTGGAAAGACATTTGGCCTATGGTACCTTTCATTGTTTATCTCCTACTTCATTATCATACATTTTCTAACTCCTTTCAACATGACAAGTGTTCTTATGACTCTTGGAATTTTCTCTTCTCACTTCTCTCTCAAGTTTTATAAGTAGTGGCCTTTTTGGCTCTTGTATTCTAATACCACACCATATATGGCGAAGCCCTGATGGAATGACATTGTATTTTGCCTTTGAAAAATCAATATAATTCTCATTTTAATTTCATGAAACATTTGTCTAAGTGTGAAAATTGATGTATGGTAGAGTTAGTGATAATTTTTTATCCTTTCTTGCCTTATCCTTTCATGTTTATGGAAGGGTTCCTATTCTAATAGGTCATATAGAGTATATTCAAGTGTGTTAGGATCCTTTCAAGTGTATTATTGTCCTTATAGTGTGCATTCTACCCTCTGATTCATTGACCTTGTGTTGCTTTCATGCACATCACCTTTATATTGAAACACTCATGTTCTAATCCTTTAGGACTTGGAAGCTAGTTTGTATGCCTTGTTTTATTATGATAAGAATATGATGGTCATGTAGAAATCATCTTGGTGTATCACCCCCTTTGAATAGTTATATTTCATTCAATTTTATAACTCTTTTCCCCATAATCAATCATTAGATAGGTGATAAGCATTTCAAAATACATTTAGGGAGCTAACCCTTAAACCTAGAGGCTCACTTCCACTATAGGTACACCCACATACCTAGAAATGTTCCCATGTTGCCCAAATATGGAAGAGGATTGAACACCCTCTTCTAGGGTGCAATATTTGGTGACAATAGTAAATTCTATTCTCATTTTTAATTTCAAATCATTATTATTTCCTATATTTAATTTAAATATCTTATAGACTTAAGCCACAACATATTCTACTATCCCTCCTAAATATACTTTTTTTTTAATTTTATATGTATACACGCACACACATCAAATTCGGGCATTATGTAGACTCTTAATTTTGGTTTTTGGTAGTTTTATGTGTCACTTTTAATTCATTTAGGATACTTGTGTGTCAATTAATTATCATTTCATATTATGATCTTATTGGCACATTTTTCTCTATCTAGGCCTCATTTTCCTCTCATTTTATTATTTTCTCTCTCCTCCATATCTTCCCCTTTATTTTCCTATGCTTACTAGGTTTAACTAAAAGTGTATTATTATTCTCTTGGATGACCAAGAGCATATTACCTAACTTTTAAAGGTCATTTTAACCCTTCCCTCCATTTACTCAATGTTAATGATTTATTATGTTATTATTCCCACCATTTATGGGTCAACTTGCATGCTAGTAGGGTCCATATTTTAATTTTATAATTGTATATGTGTGTGTGTGTACCACACACACATGCACATTAATGCCTATATAAAAATTAAGGATGACAAGCAATACATGACTAATTAATAAATGAAATCAAGAGTTTAAATAAGAGGTCAAGAGAGATAAGTATAAGTCAAGCACTTGATTTGAAAATTGGAATTTCCTTTTGAGTCTTCATATTGCATAATTGTAAATAGTTCATGTAGTAAAACATCATATAAGGCTTAGATTTTGCATCGCATATTCACTTTTTAAATTGCATAGAATGTTTATTTCCAAATTTTTCAAAAATGAGTATTTTATTAAGATAAGGCCCCCAATTGATTTCACTTGTTATAAGGTCTTGCAAGGTTTTATGAGTTAATTATGTTTTCAAGAAATAAGAAGGATTTACAGGTAATGTGCAATGAATTTTGAGAAATTGAGTGAAATTTTTAGAGCCCAAGAGCAAATATTAGAGTCATAAAATTTATTTATAATAATTCCACAATAAATATAAGTGTAGCTTAGACCTAAGCCTGCACTTGGCAACAACCATAAGCATAGCACTCCACTCCTTGTCAAAATTTTAAAATTATCATTTTCCTTTGAAATTGTTGGGATATGTCAGCCTTAGTTCTTAGAAATATTTATATATAATTTTAACCTTGAATAAATTTCATGTTTGTTAAAATTAATTATTATTATCAAACCCCCATATTTTCACATTTCAATTATTCTAAATTATTCCTTTATTGAAATTAGGTTTGTTTTTATTATTATATTGGTATAGTTTTCTTAGATTTGAATTACACATTGTTTTTTTATTAGATGCACTATTTTTTAACTATATTCATTATTCATACTTCACCTTATTATGCCTATTCTAGTATTATATGTTATTTCATGTTGTGATACATCTAAATTTTATTACAATTGTTTGATGTATTTCCTCCCATGGGGTTAGATATTATTTCACATAATGTTGAATTTGCATCTATCTAATTTTATATGGATATTTATATTTCATGATTTGGGATCCAATAACCTTGGCTCCCTTTAATCTTATTTTCTTGATCTAATTTTTGAAAAAAAAAATTAAACCCTAGTGTGATTGGGATGGACACCCTTTAGATGTACTTTTTCAATATGTTAAAAACAATTCAGTGGATGTCATGTATTTTCATAATGATGTAGGAGATGGTGATTATGATAATGATAATAACATAGATGAAAGGTTAGGAAAAATAAATGTCACCCCATTAGGACCAAATTAATATAGAAATTCCATTGGTGTATTTAAATTTGGTTCCATTTACAAACGCCTTTATTATTATGGAAAGCCAAGTTTTGATATAAAAAAATAAATTAGTAATGGAAAAAGTGTTAGCCTCACATAAATAAATATATATAAATGTGTATTTTGACTTGGATGAGCATAAAAATATAAAAAAATCATCCACCAATTGTTTCCTTTTTACAACATGAGAAAACCCTAACATAGACTATAGGAAATGATGTGATTTAGATTTATGTTTTCACGTAGATAATAATAATGTTAATTTTATAGACTCTCAAGATGACTATTAGAATGGAAATGATAAATATTATGATTATGAGGCCAAAGTAGAGGAATAAATTAGGGATGAAAACATTGATAATATTAATAAATATGTTATGGATAATTATTTTGATATATCTAGAATAATAAGTGCATTGAAGAAGGATTCTTGTTACAATTTACCTTCTCATGAAGTCATTTTGGGAATTCCTTATAACCCTACTACCATAATTGTATTTTATATTGTTCTTCCTTCTCAAAAAATATATGTTTTCAAATTCTTGATATTTTTCTATTACTCTTCCTTATTCGCAACATGTAATTCCTCTATTTATTCATATTTTCATACTCCTTGTGTATCTTAAAATAATTTAAGTGCAAATGTTCCTCCTATGTTTCAACCATCACTTTCTCATTATATTCCTCCAACTTATTTGCAGGGTGTTAACCATTCTCTTATGAAAAATTATTCTAATTGAATAAATTATACTTATTTACCTTTTATTTATATACAAAATGCCAAAATGACTAATATGATGCATACATTACATGACTTGAAACACCAAATCAAAATTATTTCTCAAGGGTCTCTAAATCCAAGTGTTATTGTCACTTCTCAAGATTCTTTTATACACCTTGTCTTATGAGTTACTTGCTTATCCATTTTCACTATGCTTTATTACCCCAAAGATTGAATTTTTAAATACACCACATTAAGTCCTTATATTCATCTTCTTTTGAAATTCATCATGATGATAAATTGTTAATTAAGTTATTTCCAAAAGCTTGAGGGGCTATGCACTTGATTTCTTCTACGCTTTTCCACATGGATCTATAATTTATTTTAAAACTCTAGTTAATTATTTTATGGATCATTTTCAAATCAATATTTCTTGGAAGATTATATTTTTGGAATTATCTCAACTTATATAAGAATCAAATGAGTGCATTAGAGATAATGTGTTTAAGATCAAGACTATGGTAACTAAGATAACTTATCAACTACTAGATAATGAAATTTAAATCATATTTTATCAACAACCTACTATCAATTATAAAGTAGTTTTCAACACTTATCAATATTTCTATGATCTTTTTCATGTAGTTTAGACCTTTAAAGTCAAACTTGTAGAGGTATATATGCTTAAATATGAATCCAATGATCTAACTAATGTTAAATCTCAAAATAGACCAAGTTTTAAAAATAGAAGCAATGATCATGAATTACAACATACAAATGATGATAATAAGGAAATTAATGCTATAAATAAACCATATAATAATTTTACTTCACCTTGAAAAAATTAGCATAGGAAATTCAAGGTTGATAAAAAATCCACAAAATGTCTTGAAGAAGTTACTTGAGTGCAATATGATCACTTTACCTCCACAAGGGAATTTGATAATTAAATACCATTACCTAAATATTTTGATTCAAATGTGTGTTTTGATTATCATAGGCTTCAAGGTCATGTTAAACATGCAAGTTTAGGTGTGATAATAAAAACATATACATACAAGATGAAATCAAATAATAATAATAATAATAATAATAATAATAATGTCCATATAGTAGACAAATATATTTACATTAATGTGCCTATAGATTACAAAAAACATCCACTTGAGGGTTTTATTGGAGTCTTTGATTTAAACAAGAAGAAAGTAACATATATACAAAATGTGTTTAAAAAAGAGGATATTCCCCATGATAGTTCATATGATGGACCACTATTTATATGAGAACTTATAGATAGAAAATAAAAAATAGTATATTGATTGACAATATATCAAACCTAGTTATATGCACCACATAATTTAGTTATATCCTTGGAATTAATTTAGATTATTTAGCCTAAACTTATATGGTTATCACAAAATTTGATAGTATTGGAAGAAAACCTCTTGGTTTTTTTTTTTCTCATTAGAGTGGGAATAAATATAATTCAAACTCAAATTTCATATGGTGCATATAGATAGATCATATAATGTTTTGCTTGCTTGATTTTGGATACATAAAATTAAATAAATCCCATATATTGTACATCAATGCGTAAATTTTGGACATAGGGTTCAAGTGGTCAAAATTTAAAGGGATGCTTATTTTTTTTAAATAACCAATTAAGGGTGAAGTGTTATACATAGAAGTGTTTTAATGTCAATTATAATAAGGGTGAAATTATCACATATTATGTCTCGAATGAAAACATAGGACCATAAATAAAATCAATGTATTAGAGACATTAATTACACAATTAACATCATCACAAAGGATTATGATGATGGTGAAACTCATTTAAAATTTTGGGATGGTAGATGTCATCTTCAAAAAAACCATGATTATAGTAGTTGGATAAATTAAAATTGCAATACTTTAACCCTTCACTCCACACTCTAAATTTCACACTACCCAAGCAAAAATAATAGCAAAGCAATTAGAGGCAACATGGATAAGTGTGAGCCAATCTCCTATGTTGAGGTCTAGATGAATCATAAGGTATTAAGGAATCTTAGAAAATAGGGACTCAAAAAATTCATGCTTTGCATTGAAGGCCATGATGAAATGTTTGCTAAGGATTTTTCCATGGGTGGAAGTAAAAGAAAGTCACGTTCAGGGGTACTAGAGTCAACATCATAGGGAACCTGGTTAAGTAAGTCACATGAATGTTCTATGAGGGAACCAAGGCCTTCAAGGAAAAGAGGAAAAAATAAGAGTTGATGAAAACTTTATTCAAAATGGACTCAAAATTCTAAACTAAAAATAAAGGATGCCTTAGAGCTAATCTTATAAGGCATTGGTCAGATAGTTGTCTCTAGGTAATGAAATATTCAACTTTAGAGGGAAAATTTACTCACATATTTTCCCATCACTTATTGTTACTAAAGCATTTCAAGGGCCACTGTATTATCATACCTTACTACTTGGTCATATCCCTTGAATGATCCATCTTAACCTTCCAATAAAAACCCTCCTCTAACCTTATACACTAGGGGTTAATATTCCTCCATGCAAAAACATGAAAACCATCAAGGGGCATTGAGATCACCACATGCGAAAGTAGTAAGGCAAAATGTTTGGGAGAGGTCCTAAAAAACTCTATTGAAGACTAGAAGGAAGAGACATCTTCAATTCCCCCTACCCTATCTCCCCACCCTTCCTTGAGATACTAACAAGAAGGGAAAAATAAAGACATGTGACTCTCCCTCCCAAGAAAATAAAATTGAGAATAAGGTTAGCATAAGTTTAGAAGTTCTTTAGGGTATAAAAAACCCTAAATTTAAAATTCATGAGATGAAAGAAACAAAAGTTAGGAGGTAAGGAGATGTCAAAAAACTAGCAAATCTCATTGAAGGAATCATGTATAAGTTGTTAGACTTCCACAATAATATACAGAGCATGGGGTGGCAGATGGTCCCTCTAATGAAATAATGGAATACTTTGAAATTGGAGTCAGATAAGCTAAGGGGATTTTGGGGAAATCCAAAGACAACTGAAGGAAGTAGGCATAAGATGGAGGACACCTCAAACAAAAAATGTAAGGAAACCATAACTATCACCCTAATTAAATCCTTTGCAAGCATCAAAAATAAAGAGAATACAAGACCCAAAAAGGGAAAGGGGACAATTGCATAGAAAATAAGAATGGTAAAAGGCCCTAGAATTTAGACTAGAGGAAAATCCATAAGTATCACGTAGAAATTTATGGTAGGAGAGAATGTTTCAATTATTTTCCACTCATTTCTTAATTTTTAAAAGTAAATAATGAAACTAGTAATAGGGTGTGTAAAATAATACCTCGTAAAAGTGCACACGTGAATCCAAATGATGATGGGAACTCTTCTTTAGCTAGGAAGGAATAACCTAAAAATAAGAAAGACATTATAAAATGGGGTTATTGGATGGATGATTGAGTGGACTGCCTAACATGAGCTAGATCCAAAAAGCATATTTCTTGCTAGGAGGTTGTCAATTAACTATTATAACAATTAATTTTATATAAATGAAAAGAAAAGATACTTGTATTTAATAATATGAAAGTAAATTCATGCAAGGAAGAGAAAATAAATGCTTTTGATTAAATAAAATAACTAAAATAGCAAAATTGGGTCAATACTTATGCTAAAATAGTCAGGGTCTTGTCCATAAAATCAAATAAGGTATTATTATCAGATAGAAATAGGGAAAGTTAGGTTCGGATGGTGTTCAAGGGTTGAAAATAGATTGTTATGTTTTTATGCCATAATGAAAATTGGTGGTCAGGTGAACCATCGATGGTTAGGATGACCATCAATAGTTGGGATGACCATCGGTGGTTGGGTAATCATTGATGTCTAAGGTGACCATCAATGATTGTGCTAACCATTGATTGTTATTTTTGTAAATATGGAAATGATCAAAATAAAAGGTGTATATTAGGTACTTGGGTAAATAGAGGTCTATTATGGGGTTGAAGGGTGGAAAATAAGATATTGATGTGTTTGGTAGGGTACAAAGGTTATAAATCAATGAAAATAAGCAAAAGATACCTAAAATTTGATTGTGGAATGCTAAAGTGATTTGGATAGAGTGATAGTACTTTGGCTTTCACAAGTGATTCTGACAGAGCTTTGAGTCTCTGATGATGTTACTTGCTTGCTAAAATAATGTTGGATACCTATATGCAAGAGAGATTATATGCAAGATTCAAGATTATGGATCCATTTCACTTCCTTGTCTTCTATTTTTGTAGGATGAAGTTACTAATTGGGATTAAGGAAGTTACTATTTTGATAGAGGGATAAAGTTACCAACTCACAACATTTTAAAGTAAGTTTTAAAATTAAGTTTTCATTTAGGGAGATGTTTATCTTGCATAAATCTTTCAATGATTTAAAACTTTAAAATAGGTTTAGGGACCTGACTATCGATGATCAAGCTAACCATCGATGGTTAAGTCAACCATCAGTGGCCAAGGGCTCAAAAGAAAATAGTTTAAAGGAAGTTAAAAAGGGTGAGTTTTGTCAAATGTGTTAAGGGTTTGATAGGGTCAAGTTAGTAAATGAGTCTAATTGACTAGGTGGTCAACTAGACACGAGGTCAGATAAGGGTCAAAAGGCATTTTGACATGAAAGGTGTGTGTAGTTTTCAAGTGTCTACATTTTGCCTCTTTTTGTTATGCATCTTTGATTTTACAAGGTACAAAACAAAAATATATGGTTGGTCAAGGTCTAGTTACCCTGAGTATGGGAGAAGGTGTTCCTCATCAAATCAAGAATTGATGAGGTGAAAGTGAAATCAAGTTAGGGGTTGATAAATGGTGAATGGGTATTCACAAGGTGGGTGACATAAAAAGGTTGGGCATTTGAAATTTAAGCACTACATAAAATGTGACTAAGTAAGATATTCAAGATCATGTAGAGACTAAAGTTTTAAATGTTGATAAAAATAAGGTCAATTTATAGGGAGATATATGGTAGGGGTAACTAATCTATAGCATTGGTCATAACTAATTGGGTCAGGCCTATTAAGCCATGTAAATAGGGTTGGCATTGTGGATAGGTATTTGGGGTAGGAAGTGCTCCCATGAAATAATACAAATGGTCTAGTCATGCATGAGGTAGTGTGAAGTTCAAAAGTTTAACTTGGTAAGGTTAGTTGGTGTGGTCAAAATGATCAAGGCAAGGTCATCACAAAATATGTGAATGTTTAGGTCAAAACAACCAACATCAAGGTAAACATGGGGTAATTATTGGTTGAATAGGCACGGATTGGTAGGGGATGGCCAAGCTAACTCCATATGCACTAGGCAAGTGGATGTTACCTACATAGTTTGATGGACATAATATCTAAAAATAACTTTAGGCTAAATGTAGTTCTCCAAAAAGGGTAGTAGGGAGGAGGGTTCTTTAGAAATATGGGAGAGAAAATTAAGGACCTTGGCTATTAATGATTAGGGTTCTCCCCAAGGTTGATAATTAGTAGTTACCATGACCACTGATGATTAAAGAAAACCCTAAAAAGCCAAGAGGTTAAAAGTGAAATTAGTTTCACATTCAACTCTTGGCATTTTTTGTTCTAGGTAGTTTTTGGAATTTTTCATTCTTGTATTTGATCTTATTGAGGTGGATCTAATTTAGTGGTGGAGACAGTGTTCAAGGGTGATCAATTATTGATTTGATATAGGGAGCATGAGGATGCAGTTGAGCGATAGGATAAGGGCTTTAACCATGCCAATGATCATGGAATGAGGTAAGCATTATCATGATTTGGATAGAGAAATGTAAATTTGGTTTGTGTTGAAAAGTCAATGAGTATTGTGTGAATGAGTAGGTTGGGAATCAGGGTTTGTTTTCATTTGAAAATAATGCCCTAGTTTTTAGGGTGTGAGACTTTGAAGGAGTGATTGGGTAAATAGGGAATGATTTTGAGGGTTGGATTGTGTTTTAGGTTTGGAAGGGGGTAAATATTACTTGTAGATAGGTTAGGTTTTTGAATTAAGGGGTGGGATTGAGGTTGTGGAGGTTATGGGTTTGAGGGTTACATCATCGGTGGTCACACATAGTGACTATAAATAGCTCACTTAACTATCACCAATTGAACCTAAAAGGAGAAAGGTCCCTAAGGACTGTTGATGGTCCAAAGATCTATCGATGATTGAAGGAAAGAATGGTTTTAATTCTATAAAAGGTGTGGAAAATTTATTTATAAAATGAATGTTAAAGGTTTGATTGGTAAAACTATTAAGAAGTGTTAAACGGTAAAGTGTACTTAGAAATTTGAGGAAGTTGTGAAAGGTATCAAGTAGAACATTGTGTGAAGCATGATTATAGTGTGGGTAGAGTGTGTAGGTGTGTAAATTATACATAGTGTATATTATAGGTGTGTAAAATATTGGGTTAAGTTGGTGTTGGATAGAGATAATGATATGTTGAATAATTTTGAGAGTAAGGCAAATCTGAGGGGAAGAGTTGGCAATTGAAGTTTTAATAAGGATGATAATGGTAAATAGAGGTGGTACTTAGTGTGTTTTTTGTGTAGGTCCATGATTAGATTCAGATGAGGGATTGATTCCCTAATATTTTTGTTAAAGTGTGAGATGAGATGATAGTAGAGGAGTGGAGGCACATGGAGATAATTAGCCTAAGGGATATGATACATTATCAACACCTACTATAAGATGCAACAATGATTGTTGTGTTCATCAAGAGGTGAGACTCAATGAAAAACACCTTTATGTTACTACTATGGATATGACAATCTTGTTGGAGGATGTGATTAAGATCACATGGTTACCCATTCAGTGGGAGCCCATCTATCATATTGAGAGTGAGGAGTGGGACTACCATATGGAATAGACCAGATTCATGCTTAGTGGTATGTAGGTAGGTTTAGGATTGAGCCATTGTACTAGAGGGACCCAAGGGATAGATGCTTGTTGATGATGATGATGGTAGTGACTTGTTTTACATTTCTAGATTCAAGCCATAGATGATTTCTATACCTATTACTAGGGGTACTAGTGGAGATGTTGATGGGAAGGAAAGTGTTTAGATGGGTCCCAGTGCTACTAGTCCATATCTATAAGGATCTATGAACCTTTTGAGCACATCGATTATATGGGATCAGTGTCATTTTTATGCTCCACTACTAGGCATATAAGCACATTTAGGTTACAAGACCATTGGGGCTACCATGGTAGGGTTTTACTTAGGTAGCCTTTCCAATCAGCTTCATCCAATGGAGGTATATTGATAAATTGATAGGGGAAAGTGGGGGAACTAGAGATATTGACTAGTTTTATGATGCATGGGAGGGTTTTGTGGTAGGAGATGTGTTATGGAGGCCATATATGGAGTTCTCAAGTTGGTTTGGGCACTAGTACCACACCTTATCATTATAGAGTTGGCACTAGATTTATGGGAGGAGAGATGGGGAAACTAAGTGGATCCCCTTAAATAGAGTGTGATGGAAGTTTGGATTAGAATAAGGGATCCTACCAAATTTCCCTCAATATAGGAAGGAAGAGGCTGATTTCTTACTTTTGGAGCCACAACCACAAAAGGTCATACTATACTACAATGAGTTATCAGATAGAGTGGCCATTAATGATACAAGTATGGTAGATGGATATGTAGCTTGGTTCTAGGCCATATATACAATGGCTAACTTTAGATGGGGTAATGGGGGCTGCCATCCTATGGATGTGGACCCTATAAGGGCACCATTATAGGATGATCAAGTGGTAATAGCACTAGCAATAACATAGGCCTAGATTACCAAGTTATAGGGATAGGTGGCCATGTTATAGGCATAGATTATCACCTGATAGGGGTAGGTTACTACTTTGATTATTGCGCATGATACATCAAGGATGTCCCTAGATATAGTGACTTAGGAGAGATACTCATTGAGATAGAGGGTAGGAGTGACTATAGTAGTAAAATTAAGATCATATGACACTATTCTAAGGATATAGTACTTAGCCACCATTGAGGGTTAAGATATTATGAGGTGATAGTACTAGTATAATTACCATTGGAGATGAGATATGTAGAGTATAGGGCTAGTTTAGCATGGGGTCCATCTATATCTAATCCTAGATAATGGGCTCAATAATGGGATAGGTAAGGAAATTAAGGGGGCACCACCACCAGATGGTAGTGAAAGTGTAGGTGCAGGTGGGCCCATCAATAGTGGGACTCATAGGGCTTGATATATGGCCTTAAACATTATTTGTTTTTGATTTTAATACTATCCTATGTGTCGATGATGCGAGATGGATATGATCAAGAGAGACATGGACACATAATTTCATATATTTGATGTATATGATGATTATAAATTTATTATTATATAGTTGGCATTTGATTTTATTGATGAGATGTTAATTATGTTATGATGTTTATGATGTATTAATGATGATGTTTAGCTGATTATATATTGATGTATTATTAGGATGATGATATGGATGTGGAATATGATCATGATGTGATTATGTTTATGGATTATGGATAACATAGATGATGTTTCATCCATAGGTTTATTGTTGACTCTCTAGTTTATGTATTTGATGATGGATATGGTGGATGATTATGACTATCTGTGTATATGATGATATAGTTGAGAACATGTTTTTGATCAAGATGTTCATTGTTTTTTAGTCTAGCTTACACATGATCATCAATATTTGATAGGTTTTGATGATGTTGTTTATGAGATGATTATGACAATGTGGTTTATAGATAAGATGAGGATGTAAGCATGTTTATTAATAAATATTGCTCATGGATAATATAATGTGATAATATAGTTCATAGATAGGATGATACTTTGTAAAGATGATGTTGATGACATTTTATGATGATCTTATGATGTTATAATATTATAATGGTATGGGGTGGTTATGGTTTTTGATGTTTTATTTATGGGTAAGATATGGTTTATATTTGTTTTATTCATGGTTCATAATGTTATGATTTTGTTGATGAGAATAATGTTTGCCTTGTTTGAATAGGATACATGATATGAATAATGAAAGCACAAAAAGTAAGTGTAGGTAACAAACTAAATATGAGAAAGAGAAAAGAATCATGAGACGTACGACCATATGAACCAATGCAAGGCCAAGAAAATACATGATTTTTTGGGTTGGTAAGGACCTAATAATAAGAAAATATAGTTGGATTGACTTAGTGAACATAAACCAGTTGAATACTTCTCATGAGCATGCTTTGATCGAGAAAGGGGGTATCTTGATCACCTTGTATAAGTAAACTCATAGTCCCTTGATTTTAGAGAGGGATTTAAAGGGAAGGGAGGTGATAAGTAGATGGTTGAATGTAAAATGGGTCAAAATGTAACCTAATGTGGGTTAACTTACCCTTTCTATAGGTGACTGAAGAATTATAACAAATAAGTCCATACCTTAATATGATATATAGACTAATCAATGTGGGAAGTCTACAAGTGCCATATATAGGAGCTAGACTGATTGATGCAAGAAGTTTATAAATGGAAATTATAAGAACTAATTGTGGCTTACTTATTTTGATGTTGACATAGGGTTATTTGTTACTTTTGTTGTTTTGATTTGTTGAAGTTGATCGATGTAGGAAGCTTCTAATGATTATTTCTTATCCATCTTTCAAGGGAGTGCTCTAAAACTAGATTTTTATAGCTATCCTTTAAGAGAGTAGTCTATTTTAAGAAAATTTTAAGGGTTGGGTAGTTATCCTTCAAGGGAGCAGTCTGTAATGCTAGAGATATGGACTCAACTAATATGTTGGTATCCCAATTTTTCAATTTTGAATGCTAGTTTTAGACATGGACAAGTCTATTTAGGCTTAGAGTTTTACCTTTATGGAGGTAGAGTTTTAGCACAAAAAGTTAATGGTGGATGGGGAAAGTGGTTTGAGAGACAACTGATCATGGGATTCCATCTGATTAGAGATGAAAATTATCCATGAGAACCATGCAATGGCTAGAGTTTTGGTGCCCATATTTAGGATTAGGCTTATAATTGTGATGGATAATCACATGGTTCTACGTTTTAATTAATTATTCCTAAGGGGATTGTGGATAGGTAGGTGAAAGGAGGTGAAAATATTGTAAACCAAGGGATGAGTTTAAGTTAGACACAAAGGTGAGTTTGATCCTTATTTCAATGATAAAAAGGATGCAAATTCAAACCATTGAGAAGCTCAAGTTCTAGTTTGCCTTTGAGATAAAACAAATGATAAGCTCCTGATCCATACTTATGGGTTATGATGTAGGGTCCAAGCCAATTGAAAGCAAACTTTCCCTTTTTGATTTTATCCATGTTGGTTATATGTTGGTTTTCCTTAAGGATGTGGTCTTTGATGTTGAATTATTTCTCTTTCAAGTGTTTATTATATGTGTGCTTTATTTTTTCTTGATAGACATGAAGATGATTAAGGGATGAAAAGTGGTGTTCATCTAGTAGTTCAAGACATGGAAGATGTTCTTGAAGATAGTCTCTCTTAGAAAGGATGTCATGTAGAGATATGTGAAGAGATGTAATATGGACTTTAATAGGCAAGACTACCTCTACTCTGAAGATGAGAGATAAAGGGGTAGCACCTATAGAGGTTTGAATGCTAGTGTGATAGGCCTATAAAGTAAAAGGTATATGCAAGTGTCAATCCTAACCTAAAGCACTTACTACTTTGGTGATCATTTTGATAATATTTTTATTATAGGCTTCTACTTATCCATTGGCTTATGGAAGATAGGGTGAGGAGAAGCTTAACTTGATGCCAAAAGTCTCGTATAGACCTTGGAATTTCTAATTTTTAAAATATTTGCCATTATCAGTGATGATATTATGAGGAACATTGAAGTAGTAGATAATATGGTGATTGATGAAGTGGATAATCTTTTCATCTATGGTTGAAATAAGAGGGATGGCCTCCACCCATTTGGTGAAATATTTGATGGTGGTAATGATATATCGGTGTCATTGTGAAGAATGGATATTAATTTCCCTAATAAGGTCTACACCCCACTACGAGAAGGGTTAATAATAATTGGATACTTGAAGTCCATGAGGAGGTGCATGATGTAAGTTATCATGATATTGAAATTTGACACACTTCTTTACATAGTCACAATATTCTTGATTAAGGGTGGGCCAATAGTATCCAAGGTGAAGGATATGCTTAGAAACAGCTAGGATGCTAAAATTTCACCCATAAATTCCATCATGCATTTCCTTGATAGTGTGGGAAGTTTTATGGCTATGAAAATAATGGAGAAGGATTCTATCAAAGTCAAGTTTGTAAAGGATTCCCCCTAGTATGGTGTAATGAGAGGTACCCTAGACAAAATCTCTTTGGGCATTCTTCAAAATGTTAGGAGGAATAATACCAAGGTTAAGGCAATCAAAGGTTTGGTCATATCAAATATTAAAAGAAGATGTCTCCACTTTAAAAATAGTAGGAAGATCAAAATTGATATATGAGGGTGTGATAAAATAACGGATGGTGATAAATAGTTTAGATTAAGTAGGTTGAGATGGAATTTAGGAAGTAAGGGAGGCCATCATGTCTATAAATTTGTTGGTAGATAGAGGAACTGACTGGATAGTATAATAATCAAATGATGCTAAGAATAAGTCCATGAGTTGTTTGTACTTCAATAAGACATCATTTTTACATTGATAAGATCCATTAATTTGATTGATGACTAGTTTGGAGTCATCAAAGACACTGATAGTTTTAACTCCCAAGGTTAGGGCAATTTGGAGACCTGTGACTAGGGATTCATATTTGGCTATGTTATTGATGCATTCAAATTCAAGTTTAAAGGAAAGAGGAATAGGTTCACCACTAAGGGGAATGAGAATAACTATGGCACCCCCACCATTTTGTCATTTGTAACCACCAAAAAACATGGTCATTTGGTAGGTGGGTTCTTCTTGAGAAAAATTTTCAATGGACTCATTTGGGAAGGTAAGAGGAGGAGGTTGATTATTTGGCAGTGAAGCTTTGGCCAATTGGTTAGTAATGACTTGTCTTGTTAATGAAATTTTATGAAAGGAACTCTAGATTGAACTTGGCTAGGATCATGAGCCACTTAGCCATACATTGGTTTTATTATGGCTTAGAGTGTATGTACTTGAGGGGTTTAGTGTTGGTGATGACATATGTTTTCTTATTAAGAAGATAATTATGGAGTTTGGAGGCCACAAAAACTAAGGTGAGGTATATTTTTTTGAGATGGGTATACTGAGTTTCATATTTTATGAGGGTATGACTAATGTAATAGATGGCTTACTCTTTATTCTATTCATGATGATGAGTGAGCATTACCCCTGGGTAATGATCTATGGTGGATATATATAGGTATAAGGGTTGTTCTTCTTTAGGAGGAATGAGAATAGGTGGAGAGAGAAGATACTCCTTGATTAAATCAAAGGCTTGTTGACATTCTTTGGTACAGTTAAAATAGGTGTCTTCTTTTAGTAGGTGGTGAAAGGGTTAACATCAATCAAATAATTGGGAGATAAAGTGATGGATGGATTGAAATTTTCCCTATAGGATATGGAGTTACATAAGATTGGTAGGATGAGGAATCTCTAAGATTGATTTGACTTTGATAGGGTTTATTTTGATTCTACAGAGAGAGACAATGAAACCAAGAAGCTTTCTTAATAAGACTCCAAAAATGAACTTCTTGGGATTGAACCTAACATGCTAATGGATTAGTTAGCTAAAGATGATAGAAAAATAGCTAGGTGATCCTTATAGTGTTTTTATTTCTCAAAGATATCATCCACATAGTCCTCTATGATTTTATGAATGAGATCATGAAAGATATAGGTCATGGCCCACAAATAGGTTGCTCCTACATTCTTTAGTCTAAAGGGCATCACATTGTAGTAGAAGGTTCCTCATGGGGTAATATATGAATTTTTATGTTGATCTTTGGGGGCAATCAAGATTTGATTATATCCTAAGAAACCATCTATGAGAGATAACATTTCATGACCAACTATAAGATCAATAAGTTGGTCGATGTTTAGTAAAGGAAAGTCATCCTTAGGGAAAGTGAGCTTGAGGTCATGAAAATTGATGCAGAGGCAAATTTCCCCTATGGGTTTGGTGATGAGAATGATGTTAGAAACCCATTATGGATAATCAATGGGTTGAATGAAGTTGACAGATAGGATATGTTAAATCTCTTCTTTAATAAAAAGGGCTATGTGAAGATGCATCCTATGAAGCTTTTTTCCAAACTGGCTTAGCCTTAGAATGAGTAATAATGTTATGGAGGGCAATAAAAGGGTCAATTATAGGCATATGTTAATAAGATAAAGTAAATGCTATGCTACAGTCTCGAAAGAAAGAAGGGTAATCTTATTTCTATATGGAATTTAGAGATTGGTTGATTTTGATAATATAGGGGTTATCCTAAGTACCCAAGTTGAAATTAATGGTGGATTCATTCATCATAGTTTGATTCTAAAGAGTAATAGATCTATGAATTAAAGAATCCCCCGCACCAAGGTAAGTGAGAATAGATGCATCATCCTATTATTGGATGGTGTTGATGGTAGGAAAATCATGGTCAATCATTTCAAGGTGGATGAGAAGAATGGTTTTAGTTTGTCCATCCTTTTGATAGGTTAGGGGGGCTAAATTAACATTATTGATCCAAAAAAAGTTATATGGGATGATATCAAAGTCCTCAGGTTTGGAGGGATATGGGGTTGGTGAGGATGGAAGTTCTTCATCGATAATGGCAATGTGGGTTCTTCTAGTGATACAAACTCAAGGCCAAAGAACTCCCAAGGTTTTTGAGTTTTGATTATGGGTAACTCATGATGTCCCTATTCATAGAGGCCAAAACCAAACCCCTTCTAAGTGCACTGATAAAGGTAAGCTTTGGCAAAGGTTGGTTTGTCCATATAGACAAAATCAATGGTGAATGGTTAGATGAATGGGGTAGTGGTGGGGGCAAGAAGTGGCTGATCAAGTCCCCCATAGATGAAATTGGTTTGATTGTTGGGGAGAAAAAAAGGGATAATGGTTTTGATGTTGAGATCATAAGAGGGATCATATTTGAGGTTATCATATTATTATGGAGTAAGGAAAACATCTAAGGCTAAAAGTTGATATTCCCAAAGAGAGAGATGTTGAAACATGGATTGTAAGGGGTCATCAATCAAAATTTGGGATGAAGGGATTGTTGAGTTAGTTGATGCTTCATCATTATTGTGAGTAAGAGTGTTGTTGGTTATGTTTGATGGGGTGGTCTTATTAGAAGTTGATTACAAGATAGATGAAGGAGGAATAAGAATGTCATTAGGCTAGTATGTCATATTGTAAGAGGCAAAGGGACTAGGATTAGCTTTGATGGTGATAACCTATCCCACATGATCAAATTTGACACATTAGTGTAAGTTCTAAGGGATGCAACTCATAGCCAAGATCTAAGGGTGTCTGAGTAAGACATTGTATTTAAACTCACACTCTATAATTCAAAATAATTTAGGAATGGTAGTAAGCCCCAAATAGATATGGAGGACAATAATCCATAGGGTAGTGGCCTTGGTATCATTGAAGGAGTGAAGGGCTGCCATACTTTTTGACATGATGTTTTTGGGTAGCTTAAGTTGGTCATATGCATAAGAGGAGATAATGTTGATGCTATATCCTCCATCAATCATCACCCTTTTGATGCAGGTTTAATTAATGTATGTCATGAGGAAGAGGGGAGAATTGAAATCCTTAGGATGAGTGGGAGGTATTTTAGAATCTTGAAAGGTTATGAGGGTAGAGAGTTAGAAGGCTCCAACAATGCAAAAGGTTGAGTATCATCTAGTTGAACCTCTATAGATTATAGAGCCTCAATCAGTGTTTGGCAATGGTGGGGTGAGGTGTTGACTAGTTCATAAAGGCTCATTTTCACCAGTGTTTGGTGAAGTTGTTTCAACATGATATGCTAGATGGATTTAGATGGGTTGGAGGTAGAGGGTCCAAAAATGGATATTTTAGGCTTTGGTGGTGTCATAGGTGAAGGTATAGGTGTTTGGTTTTGGTTAGAAGGTTGAGGGGTGCAAGGGTAAGTTTATGGAATATATGCCTTGACTTTTCCCTCATCTCTCTATTGGGCTTGGGATCACATAACCACATGAATAGTGTGGATAAGGGGGTTTTCTAGGTTTGTTGGTTGCTTTGGTTCCTCCCTCTCATCCTTAGGTAGGAATGGGAGAGTAGGTAAAGGTTGGGTAGGTTGGGTTGATAGTAAGATTGGTAATGGGGGTAAGAAGGGTTCATCTGATAATAGATCATCCTCATCATGTAGGCTATGAATGAGGGCTTGGAGAGCTTTATATTTCTTTGTGTCATGTCTCAATGCCCTATGGTATGCACAGATAAAGTTATCATTTAACTAGGAGGGTTAGGTATTGGAAGGGTAGAATGGTTTGATAGGTGGTAAGCTAATGGAGGAAGTTTGAAACAACCTCTATAAGATAGCTGAGTATGATTCATTCAATGGCATTGGAGGTGATGGTTTTATAGTTTTAGGGATGGAAGCCTTATTGGGTGTAAGCTTTACCATGGAAGTTGTAGTTGGAAGAATGGTTTTAGTTGGTGGTTTTGGTTAGGTTTGCTTGGTTACGGTTGGTTTAGAGGTTGAAGATTTGTTTATGGAATATTTGGATGATAAAGGTTTAGTTATGGGTGGGAAAGTAGAGGTAGATAGGTTAGTTAAAAATGATGGAAAAATAGAGGGTTTGATGGGTGTAGGTGGAGAAAAGGGGGATGGTTTCTTAGAAAAAGAATAGGTAATCCATGATGGTAGAAGGATGGGGTCCTAGAATAGAAGGTAAGTGGGAAGGAGGTGGTATGGGTTTATTTTGAGGTAAAGGTTTGGGTAACTCTACCTTCTTAATTGGTTTAGTTGGATTTTTCATTGGTGGGATAGATGAAAGTGGTTGGGATGGTTAATTTATTCTTTTAAAAGAGGTATTTAGTGAAGAGGTAATGGGTTTAAAAGTGTATTTAAGTGAATTTGAGGGTTCATATTTGTTTTGGTAAGGAATTCCAAGTTGATGCCAAAATGTGGATCTATCAAAGTCAGGTTGGAAAGTGAACTCTAAACTTTAGACTATCCTAGCAAAGGTATTGTAAATGGGCTTAGTTCCTTAGTCATGGGTTTTAAATCTTAAGCCCTTAGGTGGATAAGAGGGAATGCTTTATTTAATTTTGATGGATGGTTCCAAAATTGGTAGTTGGGTAGATGAGGTAATCTCCTCTTGTGGGATGGATTCCAAAGAGGAAATGGATGGTTTACTGATTGGGAAGGTAGGTATGGTGTCCTAATGTGAAGGAATGGGTAGAGTTTCTTATGTTGTTTGGGTGTCCAAAAAATGGAGGATAGTTATACCACTTGAATGGGTGGAGTTGAACAAGAAGAAATGGTTATAGTCGAGGTTGTCTTTTTTGATGTTTTTTTCAAAGGAAAGGCAGATAAAGCTAAAGTCTCATCAAGTGAAGATAAAGGGTGGTTAATTCTTTTATTTAGGTATCCAAAGAAAATAGGGGGTGAGTTTACTATTTCCATTTGGGTGATTAAAGTAATGGTCTCTTCAATAATGGGAATAATATTAATAATATTGATTGTATGTGTCTCATGAGATTGAGATGATTTGGGTTGGTTATCATGGTGTTAGGTAGAAGGAGTGTGATTAGGAAAAGGCTTGAAAAAAATGTCAAAGGAATAATTGGGAGGTGCATTGGGATTATCAAACACAAGTTCTCTACTATAAATCAAATTTTGGATAAGACTTTTGAAGGTATTACATCTATTAATGTCATGTCCTACAACTTGATGAAAGGCACAATGGTTGTTCTCATTATACCAACCCGACATGGGGAAACAATCATCAAATTATTTGGATGATTTAATTGGTGGGAGTTGGATGAGGTTGGGTTTGAGCAATTTATCCAAAACTGATGCATAAGATTCTCCAATGGGAGTATATTATTTTGAAGGAGTTTGGTTTTGGTTTCAACTTTATTGATACATAGGGTTTGAAGAATTGGTTCAAGGTGATTGGTTGATAGTTAGAGGTGTAGCAATTTTTAGAATAACTAAGTTTGTATATGATTTCAATTTGGTATTGTATTGGTTAGTGGTTTTGGTGGAGGAAGGGTCATTGGATTTAAAGTTAGATTTCTTATTCTATAATTTCAATTTCCCTTCATCAATGGCCTAGTTTCCAGTTTACATGCCATGGTAAATGCCTCATCAAAATTTTTGAAGGTTTAAACTTGTAGAGTGGGGGAAATGTGTTTGGCACAACCTTGGGAGAAGATTTAAATCAACTCAAGTTAGGGTAATGAGAAGGAAATTTGGTTGATGAGAACTCTCCATCTAGCTATAAAATCAACAATTGACTCATCATCAAATTGCATAATGGAATAAAGGTCAGTAATAGAAACCTTTTTAGATATATTTATCAAGAAATTCTCTAAAAAGATTTGGGCTAGTTGGGATAAAGAAAAGATGGAGTGCGTAGGAAGAGCACTATACCAATCAAGAGATAGTCCTAATAAGGACATAGGGAAGATTCAAAGAAGGAGAGCATCATCATATGTGATTAAATAATAAGAATGATAGAATGTTTTCAAATGTTGTTGGGGGTCCTCCTTGCCTTAGAATTTGGAAAACTTGGGTAATTCCCATTGAGTAGGATATGAATAGATGGGCACGAATGGATGAATGGGTTCATTACAAATTTGATCATAAGATAAAAGGTTATGAGACTTAGATATGGATGACTCCAAGTTGGTCATTTTGTCCATTAAAATATTGATCAAATCTGGATGGGGTTGGGAAGCTACATAATTAAGGGGTAAATTTTGTTGAGGTTGGGTGGCAGGTATGTATGGATAGGTGGTAGAAGGTGATAAATAATCCACATATTGGTAAGTGGTAGCAAGAGGTTGAGATGGTGCCATATAAGGATTGATTGGCACAAATGGTTAGGTGGAAGGTGTTATATATCCCTGTGGGTTAGGTACATATTGATAGGTTATCATGGTACTTGTTGGGGGATGGATATAGGTTAACTTAAAGGTAGGGTTGAGGTAGTGGGTTGAGGTTTAGTAAGTTAAGTTTGAGTGTTAACTCTGGTGTTAATGGGTGAAAGTATTTGAGTGATAGAGAGCACCAATTTTTGAAATGGGGTGGAAGTTGTTGGATTGGTTGTCATACAGGTAAGGGTGGAAGTATGGGTAGAAGATAACCCCATGGTAGGTGGAGTATAGGTAACTAAAGGTAAAGTTAAACATATATGTGAAGTGTGGGGTGTGGTGTGGTAGGAGGTGTTTAGTTAGAGGTTAGAACATTGGATTAGGTTTGGGTAGTAGTAGTAGATGGGATGTTGGATGAAGAAGAGGCTTGAGTAGGCAAGGGTTGGGTTGAGGTGGTACCCACCATAAGGTGGGGAAGCATACCATAAGGAGGGTCCATAGGAGGAACCGAAACAATAGAGGTATGGTGAGGTAGGTTGTAAGATAATGTTGAAGGGCCACTAGATCATTTTTGAGGAAGGTATCAAAGTCTACGTCACCCTCAAAAATAAATAGGATTTTGGTAGGAGGGGGAGAAAAATGAGGTGAACCCTCATCATTAGAATTATATGCCATGGAGGAAGAAGAAAAAGGTGGTGGTTGATTGGTTTGGTTTCTCAGTTGTTATCTAGTAAATACCATGTGAGAAAATGGGAAATAATATGGTGAAACTCACACCTCAAACAAAGAGCAAAAGAAAAGAATTCAAGGAAAATAATGCATACACTAAAATTGCATTAAAACCTAAGATTTCTTTTAGATCACTTTTGGCTTATGCCTTAGAAAGTGTGAAGAGGGAATTTGGCTTGTAGATCAAGTACTAGAGAGGAAATATATGGTTGGTTTTAAGTTGTTTAGGCATTTAAGAGAGAAATATGTGTTGAAATTTAGTATATAGCTTGGTATTGGGGCCTACCCCCTCACTTCACAATCCCACAATAGTAAGAGTGTCAAGTACTTAGATAAAATTTACTAAGTTCAAAGTTTATACTCAACTAGAGAGTTGAGTTGGTTCTCCCATTAGTGGTGAAATCCAAGTAGGATAGCTGGGAAGGGGTAAGGTTACCGCTAGGTGATGAAATCCTAGTCGGGTCTTGTCTTAGGAATGTTTTATTGTGTTAATTATTTTATAATTTGGCTTAAGTGTGTGATAACAAGTGTAAAATCTATGATTAATTACTTTGCCTCCTAAGTTACTAGATGAACTAAGACAAGTAGGAAATCAATGTATGCAAGAGGTTTATTTTAAGCCCAAAAAGAAATTTTCTAGATTTCATTTGATGAGCAAACAATAAAGGAAGAAAAAGGGAACTATGTCCCACCGAGCATGCCAAAATGTTTCAATGAATTTCCACTCATTTCTTAATTTTGAAAGTAAAAAGTGAAACTAATAATAGAGTGTGTAAAAGAATACCTTGTAAAAGTATACGTGTGAATCCAGATGATGATGGGAAATCCTCTTTGGCTAGGAATAAATAACTTATAAATAAGAAAGAAACTAGAAAATGGGGTTGTTAGATGGATGGTTGAGTGGACTGCCTCACGTGAGCTAGATCTAAGAAGCATATTTCTTGCTAGGAGGCTATCAATCCACTATTATAATAATTAAGTTGATATAAACAAAAAGAAAGGATACTTGCATTCAATAATATGAAAGTAAATGCATGCAAGGAAGAGAAAATAAATGCTTTTGATTAATAAAACAACTAAAATAGAAAAAGTGGGTCAATACTTATGATAAAATAGTTGACGTCTGGTCCAAAAAATCAAAGAATGTATTGTAATCAAGTAGAAATAGGGAAAGTTAGGTTTAGATGGGGTTTAGGGGATAAAAATAGCTTGCTATGTTTTTATGCCATAGTGACTATCACTAGTCAGGTGAACTTTTGGTGTTATTTTTTAGGTAACCATCGACGGTTGAGGTGACCATCAGTGGTTGTGCTAACTATCGGTGGTTACCTATGAAAATCTAGAAATGATCAAAATAGAATGTGTAGATTGGGTACTTGGGAAAATAGAGGTTTGTTATAGGGATGAGGGGTATAAAATACGATATTTATGGGTTTGGTAGGGTAGGTAGGATAGAAATCAATGAAAATAAGAAAAATATACCTAAAACTTGATGGTGGAATTCTAAAGTGATTTGGCTAGAGTGAAAATACTTTGGATTTTACAAGTGATTCTGACCTAGCTTCAAGTATTTGATGATTTTTCTTGATTTATGAAAGGATGTTGGATACCTATATGCAAGAGATCTTATATGTAAGACTCTATATTGTGGATCCATTTCATTTCCTCTTCTTCTCCTTTTGTAGGATGAAGTTGCTAATTGGGATGGAGGAAGTTACTAATTTGATAGGGGGATAAAGTTGCCAATTCACAAAGTTTTAAAGTTTTAAAATAAATTTTCCATTTAGGGAGATGCTTATCTCACACAAATCTTTCAATGCTTTAAAACTTTAAAACAAGCTTGGGGACTTGACAATCAATGGCCATGCCAAACATTGACAGTCAGGTTGATCATCGATGATCAAGGCGTCAGAAGAAAATAGTTTAAAGAAAGTTAAAAAAAGTGAGTTTTGTCAAATATGTTAAGGGTTTTATAGGTTAAATTTAGTAAATGAGTCTAATTGACTAGTTGGTTAACTAGACGCGAGGTCAGATGAGGGTCAAAAGGCATTTTGATATGAAAGTTATCATGTACAGTTTTTGAGTGTCTACAAGTAGGCATAAGATGGAGGACAACCCATAAAAAAGAGGTAAGGAAACAATAACTATCACCCTAATGAAATCCTTTTCAAGCATCAAAAATAAATGGAAAAAAGACTCGATAAGGGTAAGGGGACAATTACACAAAAAAGAAGAATGTTGAAAGGCCTTAGCATTCAGACTAGAGGAAAATCTATAAGTATCAAGAAAAAATTTAATAGTGAAAATAAATATTTAAGGCATGTTGAGAAAAAATAGGTCTTCATCATTCCCTTAGAAGAAATATAGTGTGAGTCTTTTTTTTAATCCTATTTTATTTTCTGGTCCTGATATCTTGCTAAAAGTTTGTAGAAGTCTAGTGGTTGGTTGGCTTGTTTGGCCTAGTTTGATTTTGTCATATTTTTCTTGAATTTACTTCTTATTTAAACTTGTGATTTCAATCCCCTATAAATCTTGAAATTCACATTATCAACAAAAAAAGGAATATGATGATGATGATTTGTTATCTTTAGACTTTTGGGTCCCACCAATCCCTATGCATTTTAATAGTTTTGTTTTTGCTTCAAATATTATAACTTATGATGATTATCATGAACCTCATAACACTATTTGTTAATTTAGCTAAAACAATATTTTCATGTAACTTGAACATAATCTATGTCATTATATGAATTATTCTTGTTTTTTTATTTTCCTAAAAGATTGTCTACTTTGTGCCTATATTACAATACACTATATATTCATGAGTATCCACCCATTGATAGAGGTTATGATAAAGCTATGGATTATATGCATGATATTGATGATATTTCTTTAAATATGTAGGATTAATATGCAACATGTACATACACATTCTTATGGATCAATAGTAGGTTGGGTACACTGTAATGTACCTAGAAAAGGGTATAATAGTAGAATAACTAGTAGAATAGAGAATAAGTAGTTAAGTACCACATGCATAAGAATAAGAAGATGGGTAGATGAGAACTAATATAAATAAAGGGGCATAAGATATTTTAAATGATCTAAAAAGTCATTTGTATTTAGAGCTTGCTCTAATAGGAGGTCACCCCTGAAGAGGCTAGTGATACAGAGTTATTCCTTCCATAAAAGGAATACAATATAATATATTCAATATTTTTTAGTTATATGAGAGTAAGGTTCCTATCATCTGGTATCAAAGATATTTTCAGGTCCATTTATATATATTTTTTAGTAAGAGTTTATGTAATTAGGAGTTTTTATTTTTGTTCACCGTATGCTCTCACCTTGCCTTAATAGGAATCTGGTGATTAGAAAGTGGATAAAATTTGAGTTGGAGAGAATATTTTTTAGAGAGTTAGTTTTGAGAATGAAAGTTGTTGCAAAAGTAGAGATATTGTGGAAAAAAATTTATTACAAGCACATTTTGGAGCTTCATGGAGCAATTTTATATTCTTCATGACATATTGCAAGCTTTCAAAATTAGCTAGATCTACTATTTCCTTGCGATTTCAAGTGTAGATCTACATTTTTTGTCCAAGACAAACTTGACAGATTTTTGTTAAACTAATTTCAAACTGTAATGAATCACATCAAACCATTTCTAGGTTTTATGCACCTCATTTCCATATTTGCAAAATAATTTTCATTTTTTATTTTCATTTAGTATTTTAAAATTTATCATAGTTTTAGTGACTACCTATATTGTTAAAAAAAATAGATAGTGTATGTGTATTTTTAATTATTGGATTCATATTTAAGTTGTCATGTACATTTACATTTTATCTATAGCATTGACTACACTTCATCAAACTAGCACAGTTCAAGAATATCAAGTGACATTTGAATACATCGATAATCAGACTGTAGATCTATCTGATGAATTCTTTTAACATTATTTCATTAGTAGACTTCAAGATGATATTCAAATAGAGGTTCAAATGTGGCAACATTAATCCATGATGGAAGCACAAGGCTTAGCCAAGATCATTGAATATCATATCAATTGAGAACTCTCTAAAACATCTTCTTTACATCATCTTAGCATAACACCACCTCTTTTAGCCATCAAATGTCTCTCTCTGGAGGCCACTAAGTCCCATTTTATTTCAATTCTACCAAAACTAATAGATCCTAAGTGGGAAATAGTAACACCTAAAAAACCCAATATGGAAGCAAAAACACCTGAGCTAGCACTAGATACAACCTAGTAGGCCCTAGAAAAATCACTGAAAGAATCCAAGATTGAAATAGAAGCATTTGAGCTAATAACCAAAGCTTCTGAGCCTTCAACTTCACTTGAAATAATCACTATTCATACCTTGGTAGTAGTTCCCACTCCACAACCAATGTGTGTAAAGAATAATGATAAGGGGGATGGCATGTATCCTTAATTCATTCATCAAGCTGACTATTTTGAGCACCTTTACTCTCAATTTTAGGATATGATCATCATGATTGAAATTGCACTTCAACCTTCAATTATAGTTCCCATAGCCACCCTATTGATGTACATGTTCATATCTGAGCATAAGCGAAAGAAATGGAAATGGAAAATGACACATGGGCATGCCTTTATCTAGTCTTCAACCTAGTTTCATATATATGGTTTGGCCTTCATTTGGTCCTCCTATTTCCTAATTTTTATCATATTTATAAGGCAAAACATATTTAAGTGGGATGGAATGTAATGTACCTATAGAGGGGTATAATAGTAGAATAACTAGTAGAATAGGGGATAAGTAGTTTAGTACCACATGCATAAGAATAAGAAGTTGGGTAGATGAGAACTATTATAAATAAAGGGTCATAAGATATTGTAAGAGATCCAAGAAGTCATTTATAATTAGAGCTTGCTATAATAGGTGGTTACCCCCTCAAATATACTAGTGATATGAAGTTATTCCTTTCATAATAGGAATACAATATAATATATTCAATATTTATATTTATATGAGAGTGAGGTTCTTATCATGCACTTATTTTATTTATTTTATGGGCATCTTATGGCATCATTTCAGGTTAAATATTTTTTATTTCCTTTGTCATATTTATCTTTCATACAATTTACTTTATTTTTGTCTCTCACATATTGATTTCCTTATCTATTTGGTGCCTTTATATATGCTCATGTGCCGATTCTATTTTTTATGCTAATGTGTCATATCCTGATTTCTCTCTAATATAAATAACTTGTTTGATTGATTGATTATTATGGTTTTTAGTTGATTAACTATTGTTTGATTAATCTTTATGTCATATACTAATTATGGGACAGTTATATGTTGTTTAATTTACATGATTTGTTTGTTATGAGGTAGTTATACTTTTATACTCTATACATTATGATCATGTTTAATTTACATGATTTGATTTATTCATGATTTATTTTCTTTGTTTATCTCTATATATTCTGAGTGTGACATTTCTTCACTCATGCTTGATGTGTGTTCCTTGCTTATCTTTTTTTATTATGTATGTGTTGTGTGTTTCAATGCCATGATTTATATCATGCAAAACTCATCTTCTTTTCCATGATTCATATAATGCATATGTTTATCATTGTTTTCTTAAATTTCCAATATTCATTTCATGTATCTATTGGGGGAAAGTATTTACACTTGTGTTTGTCATTGATATGCAATATTTATATTCCTTGATTCTCATTGTTTACTATGTGTGTTTTGTATCATAGTGTCATGATTTATATCATGCAAAATTCCTCTTATTTTCCATGACTTGTAACATGCATATTTTCTCATTTATTTCCTAATTTTCCATGATTATTAGAATGTATTTATTAGGTTCAAGTATCCCAACTTTTTGTTAACACTTATATATTTATTATTACACTAATTTTATTAGGGCATATTACCTTTGTGTTTCATTTATTGCATATTATCTACTTATGTCGTATTACCTTTGTGCTTCATTAATTACATGTTACCTACTTGGTTTGTATCACCTTTTTGATATTTATTATATTTTTCCCATGATAGGTAGATCATTCATGTACTTATATATTACTTACATATTGCCTACTTGGGCCAAATTACCATTGCACTTACACTTCTTATATTTTACCTAATTAGGGCATATTATCCTTGTGATTACATTATTTATTTCTCACATAATTAGAGCATATTATAGTTTCACTTATATATATATTAGATAAAAATATGATGTGGGGTAATTTAATTATACAATACATCCTTCCAATCTGATATCTTTATATGGTGGACATCAATTATTTTATTTCCTAACTTACGCTTGATTTGTGTAATCATTTATTTTGAGATATGTGCTTCAAAGTTCTATCCCACATATCAAAGGGGGAATGTGTTATGCTCATATAGACAATGGAAATTACATATTGATTTTTCATAGATGTACCCAATACATGGCACCTAATCCTTCCCTAACATACATTTAGGATATTTTTAAACCCTTCTCTATTTTATATTACATAAATTTTATTTAGCCTTGATTTTCTATTACTCAAATTTGTCCTCATAAATACATGAAATATTTATCAAAAGTTTTGAGGCCTAGAATTTGTAGGTTATTCTCATTTGGCACATATTCAAATATCTTGGTAACTCATATAGGGTGCCCTCATATTTTTTAACAAAACTAGGTGCATCATTTCTATCTTTTATTTTCTATATTTCAACAGATTATTCTCATGAATATTTATCCACATGTATTATTTTTTGTATATTTCAAAGGACATTTTCACATATCTAAATATGTTGGGGACTCATACAAGGATTGCCAACAAACATCTATATAGGCCAAATTTTAGAATAGTATGGATTTATTAGACACTTATCCACATGCATGTTTTTTAGGTACATTGGATTTACAATGAGAGCTTAGGATAATTGAATTTTGTATTCAACATTTGTTTATTGTAATTTTATAAGCATGCAAATGTGTGTGTGTGCACACATGCATACATGCACATAAAATTGGGGTATTGTGTAGACATATAACTATGTTAAGATGGTATTTAATCATCATAAATTTACATTATTCTAGGGTATTTACGTGTTTTTTAATCATTGATATATATTAGGATCTTATTGGTACATTTTATATATGTTTTGGTTATCTCCTAACATTTTCTCCTCATTTCCTCTCTCTCTTATGTATCTCTCATCCTTGTCTATTTGCCTAGATTTATAATATTTCTCCCAAAAATGTACACTATATAGTTCTAGGGCCCTAAAAACATACATTGTATTGATCTAGGGATAGGTCATTTTGACCCTTTATTTTCATCTCACATGTCATGTGACCCTAATTTTGCATCTTTCTAGCTGATTGTGTGTCAAATTGCACATCAATAGGGTTATAATTTGAATTTGATAAGTTTATAAGTATGTAGGTGCATTAGTATATTTAGGAGATACTATAGATATATTGTGAATGTGTCAAATCAATAAATTAAATAATTTAGAGAAAAGTTTCAAGAGTCTAATGAAATATGATGCATTTATTACTTCATCAAGAATTCATTATAGAATGAAAATTCTTATAAAATAGGCATTGCAACATCATTGGACTAACTAACTAATATGCATTTTATACTTAGCATGATGTTCATGATATTATTATCTATTAAGGGGTATAATAAGTATATATTGCTTAAAAACCTTGCTAATCCTAAACATGGGCCCAAAAAAATAATTTTCCTTATCTATTTACAAGTTTAGATGCCTTATTGGGGTTTTTAATAAGGAGATCAATTTCTTAAATATTTGTGCAAATTTTCAAAAATTTGAGGCTTTCAAAACCCTAGACTTTATGAACAAAGTCATCAAACCAATTTATGCACATTCATTATTTTCAAGTTCAAGCTTTACATTTTTTTGAGTGGTTTTACTCTTCAAAGAATGTTCAGACAGTACTAAGAGTATCATTTATTTACTTCAATTTTTCTGGGTTTGTTTCCCCTTGTTGTATGAACTTGTTATGCATTTTTTTATCTTGATGAATATTTCCATATTGATATGAAATTAGATATTATTCTATACCTTTATCATTTAATTTATTGCAATAGGAAAATTAATTAAATAATTAAATATGTTTTTATTGTTTTAGGTCTTGATTATATTTATTTGCAATGTTTATGAACAAATGTGATGCAATTTGACTTATATCAATTTATATATAAAACACCTTGCTATAGTCATAATGAATATCTTATAATCATTACATAAGTGAATGAATGTAAAGTGAAAGCTTTTAGGTGTGTCTACAAAGAGGTTATTTAGCATGTACTCTCTTAACCCTTTATTCATTTACTTTTGTAGGTAAATTTGAAGCATGATATTCACCACTTGCATTAGATAGGACATCTAAAATATTTTACTACACAAATCCCCTTGGGTTTTTGCTTTAGTTTTCAACACAACCACAATTTTGTGTGTTTTTATTTTCTTATTTACTTCACCTTTGATAATTGTTTGAAAATTTTGGTTACATGGATTGTAATGATAGGATTAAGACATTTAACTATGTTTTGTGAATAGGAAAGGATATTAGAATTGATGTTTTTATTTTATGAATTAATTATAAAATTTAACTTCTTTCTTTAATGAAAAAGTGTCAATATTCAAAATTATCGATGCTAAAATATAAATCAACCTCGAGTAATAATCTCCAATATTTGGCAAAATGTTATGTCATAATGATAAGATCATTCCATATTAATCAAACACAAGTAAATTTCATAATGATGTTGTGCATTCACATTAATTATGAAATTTATCAATTTCATTTTTTTTAATGTGGTCACATAGACTCTAGTGATGGAATTACAACATTCAATTGTGTATTATGGTTACATCTTGGCCATAATGGTAAGATCCTTGCTTCTTGAAAAAACACAAATATAGGCCCTAACTCCATCATCACATTCCATGTCTCCACATTTTGTTGAGTCATTTTTTTTAACCATTCATGTGCCTAGTATATGTTACAAAAAAATTATTGATTACAAGATATAAAAAGCATGGATATAAAAGGGTGAGAACTAATATTACAAGATGGTCTTGTTTCCTATGTTTATACATGTGTGTGTGTTGACACATAATTTTTTTGTGGCTTATTTTTAGTTTTAAAATTACATTTTAATTGGGTACTTTTGTGTTTGTTAATTATCAGTTCATATTAGGTGATTATGAATAGTAAATTTATGTTTTAGCCTTTTTTACCTTGTTTTTTTCCATTTCCATATCCATCTCTCTCTTATTTCTCTTAATTCTCATGTTCTTTGGGGGGAATATTTATTTGAACCATAAACTATACAATCTAGGTTACTAAGTCCATAAATTATAAAATTTTGGTGTGGGCCCTTCTAACCATTGTGTTTCATGTTTGTTGACCTAGCCAACCTATTATGTGTCAAATTTTGAGCTAATTTAGTTTTAATTTAAATTTGAGAGGTCTATAAATACATAAGTGTGTTAGTGCATATAGGACATAGATGAAAATGAGACACACAATCCATGAGTGATAAATGAATTTTAAGTGTAATTTAACCAACATTACATCAATGCCTAAATTGTATCATAATGATTAGGTAATTACTATTCAAGACACTAATTATGATCCTTCAGTGCAAGTTCAACATGGTATTTTAACTAAGGAGTTACCAAATCAACATTTAATCATAAGACCTCAAATAAGTGAGATTAAAGTTAAAGAATTTCTTCCACCTATCAAGATGTATTTATCACAACCCCTTATGCATATACAAGTAAAAACACCTAAAATTTATCTAAATTTTAAAGCTAACAATTTATAAAGAGAGCATGATACTTTAAAATAAGGTAAAATTGATAACAAAGATGCATACAATGATGATGCATATAAAGATGATAATTATATTGATGACATTTATAATAACAATTTCTAATGATGATGGTAATGTATTATCTTTCTTATATCCTTGGACACCTAGATATCTTGATCTTGCTCTTTATGATATGATTGATTCTACTTATATACAATATGATGTTGATTCACCTAGTATTATTGGTTAGCATTTCTTTCTGGTTAGCATTTCTTTCTAGTTAGCATTTATTTATAACCCCTATGTTTACACATGAGTTATCTTTATTTTCCCTGTACGTAGTTTCCTTTAGTTTATTTCTTCCCTTTATTTATAGTTTTTTATTTGTTTGATTTATTTTGTCTTCCTTTGTTTCTAATATGGATCTTGGGAAACCTTGTTTATTTTTTAGCCTTCTCCTAGATTTGTTACCCACTTAGGTCTTCCTTTGCTTCAAACTTCTTCTAGCTTTCCCATGTTCTTTACATGGTCTTCACCTACTTGTGTCTTCCTTTGTTTCTATATTATTCAACTTTCCCATGTTATTTATGTTTTTTTCTTGGACTTTTAAGTTACCTTCTTCTTCCTTTACTTCCAAATTCTTATAATCCATGTTTTTAATGTGTTCTTATCTGAATGTTTAAGATAACTTCTTATTCTTTTACATACAACTTGTTCAAGATTTCCCATGTTATTTACGTGTTCATGCTTTAAATTTTTAGTTATCTTATTATTCCTTAATTTATAAGTTATTATATATTTCATAGTTCTTTGTTCATTCTTGTTTGAATTTTTTAAGTTATTGTGTATACTCCAAAATTTCACGATGTGATATTTCTGATATAATGTCCAATAATGATGTAGTAATCTCCAAAATGAGCTCAACTAAGTTCACTATGACATTTGTATCCCCTTCCCCACCCTATCCCTTTATTTAAAACCTCAAAATCTCTTTTGATTATATTTTTCAGCTTCTTTCAACTTATTTTTTAAAACCCTCCATAGAGGATGAAACCACATTTCCCAATAATGGAACCACCTCAGTTTATTGTATAATCACCCCAAAAGTGATGGAACCATAATGGCAATTTCACAAACCACCATGATGGAACCATTATCGATATGGTGGTTTCATATTGCTCTAGGGTGGTTTTGTTAATGGATAAGGAAGTTATGTCACACATAATGGTAGTTGCATAATCTCTCATTGAAAATAGGGGTGTTTCCATCATCACTTATTTGTGTGTTATTTTTAGCTTTAGAACTTGAGTTTTTCACATGTTTTCATATTTTTCTTCATGTTTTTTGCCTTTTTATACCTTGATTCTAGCCCGTGACTACCCAGTTCACTCATAATCATGTTTTTATCACTCCCCATCCTTCATAACTTTAACTTTAATTTAACCATTATTTAAACTCACCCTTGAAAGTTTCATGCTTCTCCTACAAGTATCTCAGTTTGGGATGAATTTTAAATCTAAAAAATTATATTAAAAATTGGTGTTCAAATTTTTTTACAACCATGATCTACTTTCCATTTATTTTTAGATTTATTCTTGATTTTTTTCATGCTAGACTACACAGTTTTATATAACGGAAGTCATTAAATTAACAACTAGTTCATTACAATCAGTACTAGCTAGCCATAGTCAGTTGATCTCTTGTTTAGAGTTATGTCCTTCATTCCTCTTTTACTAATATTTTTTTATTTTCATACTTGGTTAAATATTTCATACAATATTTTTTGAGTGGATGATCTAGCATGTTGAAGATAAAGTCACATCAAATACATCTCTTGCTTCTAGTTGGTCTCACCTTAATTAGGTTGGGGGTTTCTAGTGTTAGTTTTATTTATTTGCTTAGTATATTATATTAGTTTAATTTATTTTAATTCATTAGGTTATATTTAATTTTAAAAAATAAATAAATATGAAAATAAATCTTTCTTTCTCTCTTTCTCTTGCACCAAAAATAATAGTTAGACTCTTTATTTGCTTGCATACACATCATAGATTTTTCATGAAATCACTAAGTCTTGCATTCAGGTATTAGATAAATTTTATGGAAATAAAAACAATAATTTATAATATTAAAAATAATCATTTTAATCTTTAAAACAATCCATTTCTAGTTTGAAACAAACTTTAATTTCAAAAAATAAGTACACCAGAATTTAAAAACTCTAGAAAACCTAGGCAAACAAAGAGTGTTATTTCAACATTATTTTCTTTATTTTCATGAGATATAAACATTGTTATAAATTCATAAAATTATAAAATAATAACTTAAGTATTAAATTTAATTTTAAAAAAATCATTTAAACTTAGTGTGCATTTATTGAAAATACTATAAACTAATTTTAGCTTGCATATACAAAGGAATCTCTATATACTTGGCAATCTCAATACATAGAATCTAGATATGATTTTGGTATTTACTTACATGTTAGAAATAAAATATTTTTCATAAAATTTTATTCATTCATAATCTAAAAATACAAAAATAAAATCATTTATCTTGCATCTAGTAAAGATGAAAAATCAACATTTGCATTATTAAGCTAGATTTTGTTAGCATTGCATGCATTGGAAAAGTAATAGAAAATAAACAAAATGAAAAGATTTAATTTATATATTTAAATTTATTTATGGTTACTCATTTAATTTTAGTCATTTATTTTCAACAAGTAGTCTAGCTTACTTTATTTCATTTAAAACCTTGCAAAAACTCAAACAAAATAAACAATCAAAGCCTTGTCCAAATGAGCACGGTCATCATAAAACCTTACTTCTTATATAAAAACAATTCCTATCACATACCACCTTAAAAATAAGATTTTAAACTTACACATTTCACCACCTTTCCTTTTGTATGACTCTCCTATAATATCCTTATCTCCATAGAGTAAACCTTTTCCCTAGATTTAGAGCCCCAAGTCTTGGCACTAACATTCAATCTGACTTTACCACTAAGATAAAAAGATAAGTATTCCATTACACACCAATCCCACATATCATTGTATACTATCTTAATGATATATAATATAAATAATATATACATGATCCACCTATCATTTTCCTACCCTAAAACTGAGGTCACTAATACAACATCATTCTCACCTAGTCACACTGATCCCCTTTTTTATTTTTTCTTCAGGACTAGCCTCTTCATATATCATTCACATTTGTGTATGAAATTAATAGGTCATTTTCATCCCAATATATTTGATTATATCCTTTGATTTATTTATTTAAACCATTCTCACTTTAAAATTCCCATTATCGATCAAGAGCTTCGTATCCTTATCATTATCGACACTGAGGGACCTTGAAGTTGTGTTTTCATCTAGTTTGATGCTCTCAATGAGTGATGTGACACCACAAAAATCCTTTGGTGAATAATTTAACATCATTATCCACCCATCATTCTAAACTCCATTCCACCAACTAATCGAACCAATCTCTAGTTTCACCCATCATCCATCCATTATGTTGGTTGTCTCAGTTAGACCTTGAGAAGTCAAGTGCACAAGATAGCATTTGATTTTTTCATGCATACAAATTGGTGAACCCAATGTGAAATGGATTATCCTTTTAAATTTTATTATTTTTCTTTCATTATTTTTCTTTTTTTCTTTTTCTTTGTCCCTCTACCTTTTCTATATTCTATGGGTATTCATATACCCCTTGAATATGTTTAGTCAAGATATATTTGATAGAAGTATGGATATTGAAACTTTAAAAGAAGCTTTCAACCTTAAGGTAAATCTTATCTCTTCAATTGGAACACTAATAAACCCAAGCACAACATGTACATGACTTATAAAATCTAGAATTTAGACTCCCATACTAGATTAGGAGTGGCTATCCATGAGGTACAAGATCCATTAGAAACCATCCTAAATCTAATAATATAACCCTCACTAGTGGAAGTGGGACTAGTCCACACATGAAATTTAGGCATTCTATTAATTTAAAAAACCATGATGTAGAAAGTACCAAAATAATTGATCACTACATTGAAAAAATATGTTATTTTGAGGATGGGTTGAATAAGCTTCAAGCACCTCAAAATCATCCCACTCTAATCCAAAATATTCTTACAGATCCTAGAAAAAACATGATGCCCCCCAAGTTTTCAATCCTTAATCAAATAAATGTGGGATACCAATCAATCTCTATTAAGCAACTAACTAAGGAGGTCATTCAATAAAACACTCATTCATTCTTGAATGAACTCATCTCAACTTTGGTGAGTGGCATTTGAGATTTGGAGAGCCATCAAATTTATCCCAATTAGGCCTATCTTCTTCATGGTTCCATACCTATACCAACTTACCAGGTACCCAAATATCACATTATTCATCTCCTAATAAACTACATCTAAATTAAAAATCCAAGAGATATTCTTACATATAGGGTTCCTAACCATATAGCACCCACCCCTCCTCTAGTATACCAAGATCCTATCCAAACTCTATTAAGAAGCTCTTATTCATACCTACCTCCTAATAATGTGGTAAACAATCAAATGCCACCTTACATCTCTTAAACTAACATGATAACAAACTAGCTACCACCTTATGTCCCTCATATATATGTAATAATCAACCAACCTCTGTAGTATAACTCTTATAATTACATCCCGATTAACCAACCACCTATGTACACCCCTTTAGTTTAAACAAGACATCCCATTTTAGCTAAAAAATTACCCCCTTAGTTCCACATATTATCTAAATCCACTCAATTAGATAATAATTTTCCAACCTATTTTATATCTTCTCAACAAATCATCCTTTTCCCTATAGTGGTTATGAAACTAACCCCTATCCAACCCAACCCCTTCTTACTTGTCCCACCACATTATATGAACTTAAATGTCATAGGGATGTATTTTGAATACATGAAAGAAGCCCTTTATCAAATTATATGAGGATATCTCCTACCACAACACTTACCATAACTTCCCAAGTTTAAAGGGGAGGGAGATCCCAACATGCATATCAAGACTTATGCCACTATTGTTAAATAACTCTTAACTTAGGATGGGATTTTTGCAAATAATTTTCCCAAAACCCTAGAGTGTATTGATATTGAATGGTATTACCATCTCCTTGAGGCATCTATCCACTCTTACAATAAATTATGGCCAAATTTTTAAAATCCTTCAATATGAACAAGCTTCTAAAAATTTGCATTTGAGAGTTTCTTCATATCAAACAAGAAAATAATGAATCAATTTCCCATTTCATCATAATATGGTGGTAGGTTCTATATTTGTGTGCTAGTGTGCACATATGGACCAGAAGGAACTATGTAATATTTTCCTTCACTCTTTCAATAAGGAGATTAGGGAGGATGTGCAAAAATTCTCTTATATATCTTATGAAGAAGCTCTCAAGAGCACATTACGAATTGACCAAGTGGCTATCGATAGTGGTCATCAAACTTATGAGACCCATGGATGTATTATTACCACTAAAATAAATAATGGGGGATTATAAAACTCAAACCAAAATAATGTTAGCAACCAAGGTCCCAAGATCCTTAACCAAAATAGGAATACCATCATAAAATGCATGACTAACCAGAACAAGAAACCAAACGCTATCAATAGTAACCAATAACAGCCCATGAATAATAATTATTATTATTTTATGAGGAACCATAATCATCCACCATCATTCCATATAGTTGATTTAAATTTTCCTCCACCTTGAAACATGCAGTATCAAAATCAAAGCTAATTCTAGAGCTTTGACTATTTCCTACAATTTCAAAACCAACCCTGTTATCAATGGAATAATCAACAAGGGTTTGGTCTGAAAAGAAAAAACCATAGGCTTAGGGACTATGAACATAACGTATACTTATTATTTCATCGTGTGGTTAGGCAAAATAGTCATATGTGTCAGGAGTACAACAAATTCAGCCAAAGACACCTAGAAAAATAAAAACATATTTTTGTTGGCATATTCCTATAGAATGTGAATGAAAAACATCATGCTCAATTAAATGGTGTTTTGACACCCATAAAAAAACATAAATACATACCAAAACCCCCTCCCAAACCATCAAGAGTGATTTACAAAAAACTAACCACAAGGTAGCTCATAAAATTAACCCGTACAACATAGCCAACCCATACTAACATGCAGTCATAATGACAAGGCTTTAACTTCTAGCATAACTAGACTTGATGTCATTCCCTAATTAAGGGTATACAAGAAGGATATAATGATTGGATTTGTAGGTTATACATAGAGGAATAAGTGAACATTAAATCTTGTTCAAGGTAATATTAGTCCATAAATCACCACCCTTCCAACCTCTTGAAGGGAGATGCTACTTGTAAACTTTTGGAATCTACAATTTGGTTGTAGACCTTCCAAGTATGTTATCCCACATCTTATTTATATATTTAATTAATAAATACACCATCCACCTTTATGTATTTCTCAATGCCTCCCCCACCTCAATCCCAAATCAATCACATTGATCTTGACATGTTTCCACTTGGGCAGAATTCAAGGGGTGTGGGATATTTCTTCAATCATGCACGTCTCCCTCTCGATAATGATATATTTTTTAGGTAAGGATCTATCAAAATTGTACTAAAATATTCATGGTTGATGATAGGTAATTGGTAAGCATAATCCCATTTTTGTTTCTTTAGAATCTTTGTTATGGATAAACCAATCAATAAATAACACAAAACATTCGTTGAGGCTATGACAGGATCACATCAACCTCTACAGGAACTATTTTACTTCCCATTACTCTAGGTCCCAAGATAGTGTTGACATAATTATATGTTATTAACAAAGAAACCAATTATAGCACGATCTTAGGTAGACCTTGGATCCATAAGATAAAGGTCATCCTTTCAACCCTTTTCTAAAAAATAAGGTTCCTTTATATCAGGGACAGTTTTTTAGCCTAAGGGGATCCTAAACCCTTTGACATTATTTAAGCATCCATGCATAAACAACCATGGTTACACATTAACTACAATTTTCCCAACAATGACATAAGCAATATCCCACATCTAGTTGAGGTTGCGAATGCTCCTAACTCTAACATAGTCATTTTGAAGAAAATCATAGAACTTCTTAAAACACTAATAAAAGATGAACCCAAATAAAAATATGTGATAATAACAAATAAAGTGGAAAGAACCTTAAAAAAACACCCTTCATCTTGACCATGTCTACATTTGAGATTATTGATATCATATAAAATGATGTGCCACTTGTGCGTCTTTTTTATCCATAGGGATTAGGAATTTACCATCTCCCTAAATCTCAATACCATGAGACCCAAGAAGAGTTAGTTAATATAATCAACATCAATATGGTTTAGATATTAGAGGATTATGAATCTCTCATTATTTGTAATGATGATTCTTCCTTCACACATAATCATTGGGGCCTTCATTATGATGTGTTAAAATGTCATTTTGGCATGGGAGTAGGAGTTATCTTGATCTCCTTAGAAGGGAGGGTCTTGCCTTTTAGTTTCAAACTTGACTTTGAGTCTACCAACAATGGTACTGAATATGAGGCTTTATTGCTTGGGATGTTGATCACTAAGTAGTTGGAAATTTATAAGCCAAAAACTAAAGGTGATGCATTGATACTAACCAATCAATTCTCAAAAATCTATCAAACTAAAGTTGAACACCTTCAACTTTATAAGGTCATTATATGAGAAGTCACCAAATATTTTAACTTTGTCTCTATAAAATCCATACTTGGGGAGAGAAACCTACTTATTAATTATATGGTTGCTTCCTCTTGTCATTTTGGCCCTTACTAAGTGATACATGAGTCAAACTTCATGGTGTTTATTATAAGAGTGCCCTTCATGAAAAATACACCTAATGACCAAACCCTCACTTATATAGGTAAAAATACTAGCCTGTTAGTCCTCAAACTAGATAAAAATGATGAATTCTCTTAGATTAAATTCATGCCTATGATGATCTCCCATATTTTCACCATAAGAAAGGATTTTCTCTCATTTTTTATCATGTTTCTACTTTTGGGATTGATATTTATGATTCTTATTATAAATTTCAACATTATTTATCTTTCGATGAGGAGATTGATGTTTTTAATAGGGAAGGCGAAGATGTTGACCTCTCTCTCTAACACTTGATAAAATTGAAGATGGGAATGCCTCCCTTATTAAAGATACTATTGATATAAACATAAGGACCAAGGAAAGCCCTAGAATCCTCAAGATTTGGTCTTCACTTTTGTCACAAGAAGTAAAATACCACAAATGACTGCTCACTAAATTGTCTAACACTTTTTCTTTCTATGTGGACATGGTAGGTACCAATCCTGAATGACTTATCCATAATTTAGTCATGATGCCTAATGTAAAGCCCATAAAATAAAAGCTTTGGCCAATTAAACTAAAAGTGGCATTAATGGTGAAATACAAGGTTATTAAGCTCCTCAAGGTGGGGTTCATAAAAACCCATGGATTATTCTAACTGGATGTCCAACATCATCCCCATTCTCGATAAGAATGTTAAATTAGGATATGTATTAACTTTCATGATGTTAACAAAGCATGCCCTAAGGATGATTTTCCTCTTCCATCCATTGATGTTATAGTTGATGTTATAACCGATTATGAGTTTTTATCCCTTATGGATGGATTCTCTAGGTATAAAAAAATGTGTATCTCTTATTAATATCAAATATAGACCTCCTTAACTACACCATGAGGTACCTTCAATTATTTAGTCATTCCTTTTGGCCTTTACAATGTTGGGACAACATATAAGAGGGCCATAACCCATATTTTTTTAATCTTATACATAAGATAGTGGAGGTATTTGTAGGTGATCTTTTATGGAAATAAAATAAAAGGATTGACTATATAAAACTATTACACATCATCTTCACACACTTAATCAAATATGGAGTTAATCTCAATCCTAAAAAGTGTGTGTTTGGAGTCATAGGTGGAAAAGTCAGCTACATTATCTCCTAATGTAGGATTGATATTGATCTAGACAAACTTCATACAATTATGGGAATGCTCCCACCCCCACTAATGAGTTAGGAATTATATCATTCATAAGGAATATGGATTACATTTGATGATTCATACTTGACCTCACCTATGCAGTTCATCCAATTAATAATTTACTTAATAAAATGAGTGGCTTAGCTTGGGTGAGAGATTTTCAAGATGGATTTGAAGTATTAAAATACTTCCTTATGTCTCCTTTAATGCTCATGTCACCCAAATTTTTCAATCCCCTCATACTTTACATTAGGTCAATGAAAGTGTCTCTTGCTTGCATGTTTGCCCAAGAGGATGATGATGGCAAGGATCATGCCATCTATTTCATTTTCCACACTCTTATGGATTATGAAACATACTAAAAATAAGTAGATAAAAAGTTATTGGCTATTATTTTCATAACCAAATGATTAATATACTATATGTTTAATCAATAAATAAGGGTCATAATGAGGTCTCAAGCCTTATGAACTTTTTTGACCCAACTAGACCTGTCACAAAAGGTTGAGTGTATTATCATGCTATTGAGAGAATTTGATCTTACATATGTTAACCAAAATTCCATCAAGGGATAAGTCTTTTTTAACTTATTGGTAGACTCACCTCTTGAATTTGGTGATCTCATTGAAACTAATGTCCCTGATGAGTTCATCTACTGTATGGAGAATCCTACCATTATCTCATCCCCTTGGTATGTTAATATTATCAACTACATAATTAACTAAATTTAACTTGAGTGTGTCAAATCATAATAGAAGTGGTGCCTCTGAATCATTACATCCAAGTATGTCATCTTAGATAGGGTTCTCTATTAGAAAGCTTTTGATGAAATTTTATTGAGGTATATCAACTGAGAGGAATCAAAGAAGGTCCTTTTCAATTATCATAGCATCATTTATGGTAGACATCTTAGTGGCCATGCAACTACCCACAAAATTCATATAATGGGATACTTATGGCCCACCCTCAAGCATGATGTCATTCACTACATATGCAAATGTGATAAATGTCAACACTTTTCAAAGTAAATTCATATTCCTACCCAAGCTTTGTAACCCATCATCACTTTGTGGTCATTTTACACTTGTGGCCTTCATTTAATCATCAATATTTCTCCAACTTCTTTAGATGGACACCATTTCATTATCATGGCCACCAAATATTTCACCAAGTGGGCATAATTTATGCCTCTTATGATGATTACTTGATCAATCATTACCAAATTCATTTTCAATCAGATCATTTGTTAGTTTGGATCCCAAAGGTTATTGTCATGGATAATAGGTCTCCTAAGGTACATGAAGTGTGCAATAAATTTTCCATCTCTCATCACACTACCTCCTTGTACTATCCATAGGCTAATGGCTAAGTTGAGGCTACTAATAAAACTTTAAAGTCAATTTTTGGTTAAAACTATTTAAAATTCTAAATGAGACTGGCACTTACATCTCTATTCAAAATTTTGGGCTTACATTATGAGAATTAAATTGTCTATGGGGGTAACCCCATATCCCCTTATGTTTGGATTAGAATCCATTTTATCCTTAGAGGTATATATATCTAGCCTTCATGTTTCTCTTCAAGGTATTCTCAATCATGAAGAATATATAAATGCATGGCTAGTTGAATTAGAAGCCTTAGATGAGCATCATCTCATTAATGCACAAAACCACATTTCCTACATTAATTTCATGTGTAGACAATATAATAAATATGTCTATGAGTGTGCTTTATATGTAGGATACCTTGTATTTAGGATCAATATCTAGATTGACAAAAATAAAGGACAAGTTCATAAGTTCAGACCTAATTGGTTAGGCTCTTACCTAGTGATTAAATATTTTTAAAATAGAGCCTATTACTTATGTAATTTAGAGGGAAAATATATTGGTGATTATGTGAACTCATTGCACCTGAAACATTTCTACATATAGTCTTTGCATTTTAGTTTTTCCTTGTTGTATTACATTTTCCATTGTTTGCATTTTATCTTTCATATTAGATGTCATGATTGGTGATTACTTAGTTGTTAGTTCACATAACACAAACTTTCAAAATGTAGCTTATCATCTCTTTTAATTTTTCATATCACCTTATTATCCTATAGAAAATGTTCTAAAAATCAGCATAAAATTGGTTCTTTCCTTAGTTCTTATGATAAAATTGTACCTCTCTTTATTTATATCTTCTTGCAAAGCTTAGAAAATACTATCTTATATCCTAGTCTAGATGTTTGTCCATGATAAAATCTCCTCTTATGATTCCTTCTAAGAGGAAAATAGTAGCACACTCAAAATCAAGAAAACCTTGATCACCTATCTTAGTCTTTGATAATGAGCCCTTACATCTTAATGGTTTCATGGGGATCAAATTTGGGGGTAGAGGCCTTATAAAAAAATATGTATATGTATATGAATGTAAAGTCACTAAAAAAATAAAATCTCTCATATATATTGTAATACGTGTCAAGTTTGTACAATGAAATATTAAGTACAATCCACATCCATAGAGGTCAAGTGTATCTCAAATTGTCAAAAAATCCAAAAATACATTGGTCTAAGTCTCATATACAAATAAATGGTCTTAAAAACCTATCCTCTTGTGGAAGGGCCTTGGTATTGAGGAGTGTCATGGGTTGTGGCTCCTAGGCCATCTCCTGCTAGTGCCTCCTTAAAAGGTAGTGTCCCCTCCTATCCTTCAGCTCAAGGAAGCTAGACACCCTCTACTAGCTAAGGCATCAATTAAGGCATGCACCTAAGCCTCTACCCTGGTAGCTATCACATCTAATCTAGTGTTCTCCACCCTCAAATTGGAAAGAGTGATAGAATCATGACATGTTGGGGTAAAAACATCAATATTCCTACCTATCCAAACAAGTAGTCTAGGATCTGTCAGTAGCTTATCTATGGTCTAATAAATTTTGAGTTGAAAAAGGTTAATCAAGGTGTCCTTGAACATGGTCCTCCAACCCATTGATGTGTCTGTAATCATAATAGAGAAAGATTGACATAAAATCTAGTCAAAGGGATAAATCAGATAAGTAACCAACCTAGAAAATGTAATTAAGAAGTTGAAATACATAGATAAATAGCCTACATAGATCCTTATTATTTCATTCAAGGTCAACTTCATCATCATACTCCTCCTCCTTATTAGCCTCCTCATATAACTCTATAAACTTTACATCTTATCTACCTCCTCCCCATTAGCATTATTACACTGGATCTTACTATGTAAGTTCATTTTGTGGTGGTGGTGTATGAAACACTTCTAGTACTCATCACCTAATTATAGTGGTGGTGGTGTTGGTGAGGGGTGGGGGAGCCACCTATTACTAGACATCTACTAGTTGTGGTGTTATCCTCAAAATGGGCACCCCTCACACAAGTAAGTTCCATGCCAACTGACCTAGTCTCCATGCTCATGCCTCTCACAAGCCCTGATATATAACTATTAGGATAGGGAGGTTTCCCATATAGGGTAAGCCAAAATATTGGTGCACCCTATCCACTGGGTGTACCTCTACCTGAATAAATTGGTCCCTTACATGTGTGGCCTTAATTATCAACCCAATATAAATAACCTTTGCATCCCACTACCCAATCATCCCCTGGTAGGGCATAGCTATCAAATTTTCATTTTTTATGGTCCCCACTACCTAGGGAAATGCTCAAAATGTGTCACATTTGTCCATTATGAATCCCTAATGGAAATTTCATATCCAATGGCCACTACCCTCTAGTAGGGGATCATATGCTCATACACCCAGCTCATGAAGAGTGTGGGGTGACTGATAGATAAAGACCTAATTGAGTTATGTGATATAAATACCTATATGTATAGGATAAGATATCCTAGGCCCAAGAGAAATGATTTCCTCTCTCCTCAAACTTATGAATGATTTGGGACAATCTATATAATATTCTATCATTACCCTTGTCCCCTACTAATCAAGAGGCAAGAATACCAATAATCACCTTCTACATTGTGGGTATCATTGATCCTTCAACCCTAAAATCCTTACCCCACACTTCACACCCATGTTAGGTGCATCATCATAACTAAAGTGCTCAGCCTATCCCTCTATTTCTTCTCTAACTATGGCCTTCCAAAGGGCCACCAAATGACTTGTCATCAATAATCTAGTAATCTTTTAGACATCCACCAAAGTGATAGTCCACTCCTTTGGGGCCTAAGGGAACATAAAATTATTTTTGTCAGGGTTTCAGTAGGTAAGTAGGTTGCATAATATCCTATTAGAGATGGGGACAATCCACACTTGTGTGATCTAGAAGATGTCAGCTCAATTTAAGACAACTATCTCATCTATTATCAGTATTTCCATGTTATAAGGGAACCACTCTTGATCCCTATTTGTGTTTCATTGAATATAGGTCCCTTGTAATTAAAAAAACCCTAAGTAAGCCCTCAACCTATCTCATTGGCTCCATTTTAGCCTTAGAAGGTTTTTCCCCTCTTCTTTATATAAATACCCCCTTTTGTAGGCAATGATTATGAAATTGCCCTAATGGCTATGTAATTATTCTAAGCATTATTATGTCAATGGCACAATCACCACATATGCAATGATTATGCTATCACACATCCTCATAATCATGGTTATTCTAAAATTATCATGATTATCATGTAACCACCAGTTTACACAAACTAATAGTTCTATCTCGACATGATGGTTTTGACCATCAACCACATCTACCCAAAACCCCAATCACCTTCAAAATCACCAAAAAAAATTTAAAAATGTGCATTCTTATCCTACCCCACCCATAAACATACATACACTATAAATTTGACATTTTATTGGATTATTAGCATTTTTTAACTAAAATTCCAAAATTGATGCAGAAGAAGAAAAAAAATTAAACCAACGTGTCCCTACACTACTCCACCTACCGCTAGTATATTTTCCATCCTCGTGCTATGCTCATCTTATCAACTAATTCCTAGCTCAATTCTGTCACTATCAACTTAGAGCTCAATTTTCTCAAAATGTAATATACACAAATTATTCTATTTTTAGTAATTTTTTGAATATATGGGGCCCCCAACTAGCCATTTGTGTTTTAAAACTTTATATTTTTTGAAAATTATCTTATTAGAGCTCATTTTTAATGTTTATAAATCATATTTTTGTTAAATTTCATGATTCATAATTCAAATCTAATGTTTTAATGATTTTCTATTTCATGTAGCACATTTTTATGGTTTTGTAGGTTTGTGACAACTTGAATCTGGATCTAATCCCCTGATGGGATGATTCAATTAGTATGATATTACCCACATAAATGATAAGTAATATCATCCATGATTTGATTATGTAGTGTATTTTAAGTTTCTTTGTTAAATTTAACTTGATTCTCATTATTTGTCTGTAGGTAGCATAGAGTCTCAGTTGGCTTCATTGTGTCATTGAGGTAAGGTAAGTATTTATAACCCTCTATTTCCATTCTACACACCACTACTCGAGACCACACCTTCATCAATTCATGATAAGGAATCCTCTTGAGGGGGAAATATGTATGAACCCAAAAAATTTAAAGTGTGATATTTCTAACGATGATGTAGCTATCTCTAATTACACTCAAGTGAATTCTCTTTGACATTCTCATCACTTTTTCCACTCTATCTCTTTCTCAAACCCCTCAAAATATCTTTTTATTAGATTTTGAAACATATTTTATATTTTTTTTTAAAACCATTAATAGATGATGAACTATATTTCCCAGTAACAAAATTGCCTTTATCTATTACATATCCACCCCAAAAGTGACAGAATTATAGTAGTGGTTTCATAAACCACTATGATAGAATTGCTACTAATAAGGTGGTTCATTATTAATCTAGGTTGGTTCTATTATCAGATAGGGTGGTTCTCTCATATATAATTGGGGTTCACAACCACCCCTACAATAGGGGTGGTTTCATCACCACTTGTCCTTGTGTTATTTATAGCCTATAAAACTTGTGTTTTTCACATGTTTGCATGTTTTTCTTAGAATTTCTTGCCTTTTTCACATTTATTCTACCTCATGAATATCCAATTCAATTCCACTCTTGTTTTCATCACTCCCCATTCTTCCTAAGTTTAAATTTTAGTTAAACAATAGTTAAACTCACCCTTGCAAGCTCCATACTTATCTTAAAATTATCTTTGTTTTAGATGAAATTTAGATCCAAAATTTTATATTAGAGATTGGTATTAAAATATTTTTATAGCCACAACCTACATAAAATTTATTTTAAGCTCCATCCTTGATTTTTTTGGTGTCAAACTACACAATTCTATAGAAAGGAAGTTACTAAATTAGCAACTAGTTCATTGTAATCAGTGTCCCAACTAACAAAAGTTAGTTTCTCTTTTGTTTATAGTTGTGTCCTTATTCATTCCCACTTCACCAATATTATTTTTATTCCATCCTTGGTCATATATTTCATGTAACCTTGTTTGAGTAGAGGAACTACTACACTAAGGACAAAGTCACATCAAATACATATCTTGCTTTCAGTTGGTTTGACCTTTATCAAGTTGGGGGTTTCTAGTTTTAGTTTTGTTTATTTAATTAGTATATTAGAGTAGTTTAATTTATTTCCATTCATCATATCACATTTAATTTTAAAAATTAAATAGATATTAAAATAAATCTCTCTCTCCTTATCTTGCACCAAAAATAGTAATTAGACTCTTTATGTACTTATGTACACATCATTGATTTTTATTGAAATCACACAGTCTTGCATTCAAGTATTAAGTAAATTTTAGATAAACAAAAAAATAATTTTTTAGCTTTAAAATAATCTATTTTTATTTTGAAACAAGTTTCTATTTTACAAACAAACAAGCACACAAACACGTAAAAACTCTAGAAAAACATATACAAATAAAGGGTGTTATTCTAACACTATTTTTATTTATTTACTTGAGATAAAAAAATTGTTTTAAATTTAAAAAAAACTATAAAATCATAACCTAAGTATTCACTTTCATTTAAACTTATTTTTCATTCATGAAAACACTTGAAACTAATTTTTGTTTGCATATACAAAGGAATCTCTAGATAATTGTTAGTCTCACTGCATAGAATCTAGATCTGATTTTCATATTTACTTGACTATTATAAGGAACTTAGTTTTAATAAAAATTAATTCATAATCTAAAAATACAAAAAAAATACTTTATCTTTCTTCAAGGAAAGGCAAAAAGTTGGCATTTGCATTATTAAATTAAATTCCATTTTCTTAGCATTGCATGCATTGGAAAACTAGTATAAAGTGAATAAAGAATGGATTTCATTTCTCTCTTTCATTTTATTTAGATTTACCCATTAAATTTCATTAATTTACTTCCATTAAGTAGTTTATCTTACTTTATTTTAGTTAAAACCTCACAAAAACTCAAACAAAACAAACAATCAAAGCTTTATCCAAACAATCGCGAGCATCCTAAAACACTACTTCTTACAGAACAACAAGTCTTATCACATACCACCTTAAAAATAAGATCTTATTCTTACACATTAAACCATCTTTCCTCTTTGATGGATCTCCCAAAGCATCCTCATCTCTATATAATAGGCCTTTTCCCTAGAGTTAGGGCCTCAAGTCCTAGCAGTAACATTTACTAAGTCATTAACACTAATCTTATGAGAGGTTTTTTACATTCCACACCAATCCCACACCTCATTATAGACTATTTTAATGCTATATAATATCAATATCATATCCTTGATCCACATATCATTATCCTACTCTAAAATTGAAGCCACCAATACAATGTTGTTCTCACCTAGTCACCCTCATCCCTTTTTATTTTATTTTCTCCTCAGGACTAGCCTCATTATATATTATTCACATTTGTGCATGATATTGATATGGAATAATAAACTTAATATATTTGATCATACCCATTTATTCATTTATCTATATTATTCTCACTTTGGCATTCCTAGTATCGATCAAGAGCTTCACCTCTTTGTCATTATCGACACTAAGGGACCTTGGAGTTTTGTTTCTGCCCAATTGGATGCTCTCAATGAGCAATGTGACATTATGAAACTCCTATTATACCAAATTAAACATCCTTTTCCACCCTTAATTTCAAACTCCATTCCATAAAATAATCAACCCAATCCCTAATTCCACCCATCATCCATCCATTACATCAGATGTCTTGGCCAAGTGTCGATAAATTGAGTGTGCAAGATAGCATGTGATTTTTGCATGCATATATTTACCTTCCCCCTTTTCACTTTCATTTTTTTGTCTTTTATTTTGGATTTTTGTATGCATGAAAATTAGTACACCCTAACCTATGCACTTGATTCCTTGAGGCCATCTTGAGGTAACTAATATAATGGATGGGCTAAGGATTTTGTTGATTATTTGGTGCAATGATATTTGGGATAGGTGGTGGAAATATTTTCTCATGATGGAAATAAAATACCTTAGCAGCATCTCAATTCTTGTTAAGAGTGTTCAGATGTGTGGAAACATAACTCTAAGGTCCTTTTATTTATAATATCACAAGAAGGCATAGTTCTTGGTCAATGCTAGGTTCGAGGAAATGAGGGAGATTGGGTTGGATGACTCATGGAATAAAATCTACTTTATTGGGTTGACTCTGCCTGATTAATGTCATACACTGAATGTGAATGATATAAGATGAAGTTAGTCCTAAGGAGAATAAAAAGGTGTAGATGAGAAACTAGGCCTAGATAACATTGTGTTGATGTCTCTTTTTCTACATAAGGACAATGATAGGTGGATTGGGGATGTATTCTTTCTCTTCTAAAGTGGCTAAAGACTCTACGATGAGGTGGAGAATTTGAGTGGATCGAAAGACCTCACATCTCAACTCAATGCTAATGTCAGACTGTGTGATGATGGTGGGACTAGTTTCTCCAACTCTAGGGAATAAACCATGCCAGATAAGACATGATATCTCGGTGAGGGTCATCCAAATAATACTAGGTAGAAGCCAAGGAAAAGTGTATGAGCTTTTTACGAAATGGTTTATAAAGTGTGCTTGCTAAAATGTTAAGGTAAGGATTTATGTATGGTTATTATACAGATAGATAAGACTCAAGTGGTATGTGGTTGTTGACATTAATTGACAAGGTTTTTTGTATGGCTTGTATGTGTTGTCAAGGCTTTTGAAACTATTTTTGTTATTTTTGGACTTTTCTTGGTTTTTTAGAAATAAGTGCTTCCTTGCTAAAAATAAAGTGTTTAAAGTAAAAGAATAGAAAATATGAAATAAAATCTCTCTTTTAATCCTTTTTAAATGTTTTATATGCATGCAAAGAATATGGGAATAAAATCTATGCTATCAAGCAAGATGTTATTTTTTTCTAGTTCTACCTGTACACAAACTAGATGAAATATTTTTGCTTATTTTAGTTGTTTTATATGAGATTAAATAGATGTATAAATTAAATCTATGTATTAAAATAATGTAACAATAAATCTGATCTAAAACTTGAGTAATAAAACATGTTCCATGAATTTTCTTTTCCACAAACAAACTAGACTAGCTTTTAAACTTCCCTAGTCTGTTAAGAACATTTTTTTATGAATGATTTGATAGAATGGAAACCAGAGATTCAAGTTATGATTTTATGTTATATTAGAGTAAAATTATAGTGATTTTATCTCTTCCAAAAAAATAATGTCATCAATATACTACCCTTTCATATGAACATATGGTTATCTATGTTTATGTGTTCATTTAAGTGATTATCTAGAATACAAGAGGCTTTTAGATCTTGAATAAAATAAAAGTTGTCTTGAATGAAAAAGACTTGGAGATTTGATAAGATATTTTTTAGCATTATTAGTTAAATTTACTACTAACTTTAAAGGAAATTAGTCTACTAAAATGCAATCACAAATCAAAACTAGATATGTTTTTGTAACAAAGACAAATGAAAAGGAACAAATCTATTTCACTATCAAATTTGATTTTTTTTTAATATAAAAATCTAATCTAACACAATAACTAGATATAATAAATATACTCTAATGATTAAAAATAAATAATATAAATCAAAATAACTCCAACCTAATTTTGGAATAAATCAATTGAAGTGCATGTAGTGTGTTGATAGGAAAATCTTCAGTATGTTAGCTCTGTATGATCTTGTGTAAATTATGGAAAATCTCTAGCTAGAGGATGTATAACTATGGAAAAAGATAGGAAAATGGGAATAAATAATCCACAAATGAAAAATAGATGAATTGAGGTTGGATAATGTATTTGCTTTCAAAGTCTAAGTTACTTATAACAAGAACACTTATTCACTCGTAACTGTGTAGTTGACTCAAAATAATAGATGTTGAATCTCTTGGAAATTGTAGCAAGGTTATGGCTATAAAATCTTCTCAATAAAAAAATATAATAGAAATTTAGGGATCAAAAATTAGGCCAAAATTGACCTTATTGAAGAAAGAGATGGGAGATTGCATGGAAGAGTTTAACTAAGTGTGACTGTGAGTTTAATTTGAGAGGAACTCAAAAAGACTTAAAACAGGGGAAGAAGTGAGTTGGTCTTGATTGGAGGTGAAAAAAAAGTGATAAAAATAATAAATACAAAGCTAATTATGCAAAATACATGAAAAATATATTTATGGGAGCTAATTTTGGAAGGCATTTCAACTGTGATAGAACCACCACTTTATGTAAGGGTGGTTTTATAACCATTGCTTAACTTGACAAAACCATTGCTTAAAATTATAAGGTCATTACACATTTAATGCATGATCTCCCATTTAGCATCAAAATAATAATTTCATTTACATAACCACCATGGTTATTATGTAAAATAGAGGGTGATTTCATAACCAAAGAGGGTGGTTCTATCACTTGGGGTGGCAATTCCATCATCTTTGGTCAGTTTTTGAAACATAGTGAAAATGGTTAGGATGGTCAGAATCAAGGGGATTGAAAGAGTTTAAAATAAGAATAGGTAAATATATGAGGAAAATAAATATAGATAGTTCTCTATGAAATAAAAAATAAGTGGTCATTATATCATCATCAAATTTGAATCAAAAGTGTCGCACTGTATAAATTTTAGGTGCATAAATATTGCCCCCTTGGGAGGGTGCCTTGTCATGAGGTGGTAAGGTGTAGTCCCAATTAAGGCATGTACAATAGAAATGAAACTTTATAAAGAATTATATTACTTACATAAATTTAAGATTGAATCCTGTTGAGATTCTATGTAACCATTTGTGTAGGGAAGATCATACTACCTGGACCGTCCCATTAGGGGACTAAACCTTGTGTTGAGTATGTGTACTTGTAAAATCGTAAAACTTATTATAAAAGAATAAATAATATGTTTAAAATTTCAATGAAAAAATACTAATTGACATATCCATGAAATATAACTTATATATGTGATAATAAACACTAAAACAAAAGGTTATGTCAAAATGGAAAACTTTTAAATCAAAATAGTTAGATTGGGGCCCAATATATTCAAAAACTTGCCTAAAATAGTTCATTTGTGTTATTTTCCTAGAGGGAGATTTTAGAGATCTAGATCTATAGTGAACATTTTGAACATATAATTAGTCATCAAAAAGAGGGTGATGAGAGGATGGCAAACATACCAGCAGGAAGCATGGCTGGGCACAATCAAGTTAATTTTTGTTAATTTTTCATTCTTGCCCCAAATTTGAAATTTCAATCCAAATTTCATCAAAATTCAACCAAATTTTTAAAAAAAAGTCTTTGTGTCCATTGTTAAGGAGGTTAAGTTAAGGATTTGTATAATTTTTTATATTTGGGGTGGTTTGACTGGGTTTGGGGGAGTTTGGAAAATCCACAGACGGCTAGTGAAACTACCACTTGGGTTAAAAAATTGCCACCCTTTACAAGGTGGTAATTTTGTAACCATCATGGTGATGTCATAACTACCATGTGGTAGTTATGATATCATCACCTTGGGTTGGTTATAAAACTACTTGAGGTGGTTACATTACCACCTCAAGGTAGTTTTATAGCTTTAGCTTACAAATAGGGGTGGTTTTACACATTAGAGGAATGTGAATGTTTTTTACTTGTCTACATTGTGAGGTCAACTTATTTGACTAAAATAGGGTATTTTTGCTTGTTTTATGGGGAATATATTTGTTGGGTTAGATCCTGGGAGTAGGAGTGGATCCCTCAAGTCCTATCACTTTTGACAATTGATGAGTTGGCCCTACTTGACCGAGTGGAGATATTTTGCATTGCACATGCAGGGATCACCCACTCTTCTAACTAGTTATTATGTGACTTACTAACCTATTGGGACCTTGAATATAACACTTTCATGTTCCTTAATTCCTTGAAAGAGTAGATGATCACTCTTTTGGATGTGTATTAGATCATCGATCTTCTTACAATTGGGTGATTGGTGTCTATCCATGATGTTGATAGTCATCATGAGGCTTGTAGATGGGTAGATAATTTTTAATATGACTACACACCTAACATGGGTAAAAAGTGTAGAGTGAGACTTTATTAGGTTTAGAGATTAGTGATCCCCAACTTGAGTAAGGCCATCATCAGTATATTTAACTCTCAATTGGTGGGGGACAAGGGTACCAATGGGCTCTTATACAGCTGGTCATTGATAATGTGATGTATATAAGAGAGATGGGCTCATTATTATTAGAGCTAAGAGATGTTGTCACATACCTATTGAGACTTATATCGAGTGGATCTCTTGGGATCCCTTTCCATTATCTACCCAACTATTATTATGGGTTGGGTATATGGGAAGACAATCCCATACTAGAAGGGGTTATTAATTAGGGAACCAAGGGACATTAGGGCCATTATATGGGTAGACATGGCCCCCTTTCATGCTTTGTCATAGATTATGGGGTCTTTGACAATGGTAGATTTGATTTTTTTGACCTACCAAAACATGGTAGAGTAATGGGCCAATGAGGGAGTCTATATCATGATAGCCACTGGGACTACATAAGTTTGAGATAGGTTTTTATAGGTTGAGGTGCAGCCTATGGATTTATTTCCTTAGCATTTTGGTATGCCCTACATGTTAAACCTCCCCATCCCTATATTTTTGTATAGGGGACCCCATGAGGTGAGAGTTACAAGGTTTGGGATGAGTGACATGACACCTGTTCGTGAGAGGTGTGCCTCTCACTTGACCAGCTCGATAGGCACCCAAAGGAAGAGGAAGATATGTTAGAGTTAGACAATAGTAAATAGGACCACCATCACCACCATGTACCCCACCACCACCACTAGGCCATGCATAGTAGCAGTAAGAGTATCCAGGAGATGGAAAGGGTGAGGCCTAGTAGTACATTGATCTAGAGAAGGTCCTAGATGTAGATGAGGAAGAGGTTACAGATGATGACTCTGATCTTGATTGTTAGGAGGGAGACTAGGTAAATTATTGATTTTATTCATTCATGATTACATCTTATATTTTAATTTATTCTCATTGACTAGTTATTTTCATATGTGCTACATTTTCTCATGCCAATTGGATATGATTTATCTTTTGTATCATGTGATTATAGATATTATGGGTGAGTGGAGGAGGATGATCAAGGATACCTTGATCAATATATTTTAGTTGATCGTTGGTCAGATGTGGGACTAGTTGGTAAATATTAGGCTTCTTATAGGGATTAGACATCATACATATGTGTTTTTCACAGTGTAACATACCTCGATGATGATAACAGTGTTGAGGATAGAGAACAACACTATATTATCCATAACAAGGAGAGTAGAGGCTCTAACAGACACCATGTTGGGAAGAAGAGGTGTCAGATCTTATAATCATAGGATAGGGATGATGGTGTCAGAGGGATGCATAGGTAAGGACCATCTTCCTAGACATTGACCTATAAATAGGGAGGTAGCATCAGAGGGAGGCACGTGTAGGAAGCATAACTAGATCCTAAGCCCCAGACATTATTCCACCTCAAATTCATGCCAAAGGAGGAGGATAGACTTTGGAGCCTCTTTTTTATGTTTTCGATATACCATTTTAGATTTTGATTCTTTTTGAGATTTCCTAAGGCATATCGACATTCTATAGAGGTACTTATATCAAACATTTTTATTGTATAAACTTGAAAGTTATTATGATATATATGTATGTTTTGGAATGTCTTTCATTGATCATTATGTGATGTGACTCTTTATTTTCATTATCATCTTCTCAATTTATGCACTTTAGAGGACTAGACATGTGATGATGTATGTATATGTGTATCTCTTTGTTTTTGATATGTTGTTATGAAAAATGCTCATGTATATGTAGAAATAGTATGTATGCATATGGTTTAATGTAATGGATGTATATATGTGACTATAATTATGCTAAAATTTATCTTACAGGTGATTACTTAATTACTTTGTTCACACAATATATTACTTTCAATTTATAACAAGGGATGAAAGGGGGAAAATAGAATAGATGTGGGGTGAATCATAACTCAAAATTTTGTAATAAAAAGGAAGATGACCTAATAATTATGAGAAAAGGGGAATATGTACTTATTTTTGAACTTATAGAATATTGAATTCATTGGCTTCATCTAGAGAGAACTTACCCTAACAAAAATGGTAAATGGCAAAAGGTTACCTTATTTAAATGTAAGCATATATACAATCTTTTTGACTTGACAGTACTTTTACATTTATCTTTTAATTCATTTTACAAACCCCTATACTTAGTCTTATGTGACTAGTAAGGCACGTAATCTCACCATAAAATGTTAGATATAGGTGAGTCAGGGCATCTCCCCCCAATTCCAACCCCATACAACTAGTAAGATATGAGAGTTTTGCTTGTGAAAGCCTACAAAGACAAAAGTTTTAAGTTGGAGTTAATGTAGAATTTTTTTAGAAAAAATGTTGTATTAAAGACTGATAAAAAGGGCTTTCTCGGGTAGGACCTCCCTCATAGATGGCAAGATGTATGTTAATAAATCATGAAATATCTAACCTTGGAAGGGAAATTTACTCTAATATTTTCAAATGACTTTTTACTTCTTGACCATTTCTAGGATTATAGAATTATCTTGCCATACTACTTGCTTCAATCCCTTGAAGCCACTTCCCTCACTTTTTAGGTCAGTAAACAAAATGATATAATACACCATGGCCTCATCCTCCTATTACTCCAATAAGGTGAAACATTGCATGTTAAAACCATTCCCCTGGCTGAAGTTTCCCTTAATAAAGACACTCACATGGAAGACATCCCTCTTAAGAATACCCTGGTTGATGAACCTTTTGAGGAAGACCCTAGACTTTCAATAAATGACCAAGGTTCCTTATCATATACCCTCCTAAAATCCTCCCCCACTTGTACACTCCTCTCAAACACCCTCTTGTGTTCCCCCAAGCCTCTTCAAGTAAAAAATCTAGAACCCTGACCACTCCACCAAATGGTGTGGTTAGTCCTAAAAGTTAAGACCTCAGTAGTTTGGTAGATAAAAACTTTAAATAGAGTAGGAAATTGGGTATTTTCTTGGAAATTTTCAAAAAGCATTGGGATGGACTTTTCAGACCTTATAAAAGACTAGAACAAATTAAAGGCAAAAATGGTTAAGCTCAAGTAGGAACTGGATAGGGAAAAAGAAAATAATGTTTCTTAGTCAGATAAAGAGGGGAATAGTATAGTGGGTAGGATATTACCTAAGACATTATGCCTTCCCCAAAGGCAAAAAGAATAATCTGAATTCCTCAGCTGAAGGTAAGATAGACTACTTTCGAGGGCCCTTTTGAATGCACCTATGGACATACCATTCAGAATTTAATGTTAGATAAGAAAAATAATAATGAATGATCCACTTTGAAGGTGAAATCCTCCTTGAAGGAGGTCTAATGTTAATCTTGAGATTATTGTTGTTTTTTGTTGTGTCATTTTTACTTTCCTACTAATAATTGTTAGTCAATTTTTATTTGTTGGTATTCCATTTAGTTTCCCATGGGGCTTGCTGTCATGACTTTTGGTCTTATTTTGTTTAAACTTTTAGTTGCTATATCCTTGTAAAATCAGATTTAGTTTACCTATCAAATTAAAAATATATGAGGGCTCAACACCAAAGGTTAACAAAGAACAAGAGATGTATGATTTCAATTTTTGTATTTGCATAAGCTTTTGATTTTCATAGAAGCACCCATATTTTTTTGTAATTCCTTCACCCCTAAAATACTATCCCCGTGCAACTATTAATATGCAAGGGCTCACCACCGAGGACCAAGATGGGCAGGTAAAATATACTTCATTTTAGGCATGTTAATGTTTTACTTTCCAATGTACCATAAAGGGGGGACTCTATCATATAAGACTTTAGAGACTCCATTGTAGTCTAGCATTTTTATAAGTTTTAAAATAAGATGTATGGAAGGAGGTGTACTTCAATCATAATAAATAAGAAAAATACCAATGTGACATGATGATTTTGAGAATACCAACTATAGGGTGAGAAGGAAATGCAAGAATGAGGTAAATGTAATGTGTCACATTTTGAAAGTTTATGCATTGTACAGACTAACCAACTAAACAATCATAAAGAAACACCTTTACTATGTTTATGAACATGTAACATATCAAAATGCAATACAAGTGAAAATGGTTTGATATGTGAAAACTAGATATAGAAAAAATTTAGATGTAAAGAGTTCACAAATGCACCAAACTCTTCACCCTCTAAATTACATATCTGATAGGTTCCATTATTGAAATATGTTTTTACTAAGTAGGGGCCCAACTAGTGGGTCTAAATTTCTGACCCTCTCCTTTCTTTTTATCAATTTAACTATCAAGTATAAGAATGAGGTCTCCAACATGGATTGGGAACTCATGAGATTTATTTATATTGCCTACACATGAGGTTAGAATAGGCTATGTGATTATTGGTGGCAGTGATCCGATGCTCATCCAAGAGCTCTAACATAGCTAGGAACCCATCTCTTTATTCTTATTCATCAAGGAGGCCTTGAAGGTAGATGTGAATGCTAGGTGTTTCCACTTCTAAGGGATAAAAAAACCTAGACCCAAATACTAGTAAATATGGGGTTGCCCCTGTGGGTGTTAGAGTGATGGATAGAGCTATAGATGTCAATTCCAGTTAGAGTCTCTAATAGTTTTGAATAGGATTAACTTAAAGATTTTTTGGTAGCCTCAGCTTGGCCATTATCCTATGGATAATATACATAAGCCAAGTGGTGAGATATATTGAATTTCTCACATAGTTCAGAGACTTTAGGATTATTGAAATGGGAACTATTGTCAGTAATGATGACCTCTAAGACCTTGAATCGATAAAGGATCTAGTTCAAGATGAACTTTGTAATGATTGATCCAATCACTATTGTTAGGGGAAACACTTCTACCCATTTAGTGAAGTATTGGGTCATTTGATGATGAAATGGTGACCATCTAATAAAGTGGGAGAAATTTTACCTATTAAATCTAGACCCCAGGTAGAAAAGGGCCATGGAGTAACAATGGTTCGCAATGTCATGGTGTGAATATGTATTGAATGTAAAAAAATTTGGCACTTATTGAATTTATGTATATATTCAACAACATTTTGGTTTAGACTGGGCCATAAATACCCCATCTTATGGATTTTTTGAGCAGTCATGTGGCCACTAAAATGTCCATTACACATGTCATTATGAAAATGAAAGAGGACCTTTTATAAAACCTCTTGGTCAACACATCATAGTAACATATTTTTGAAGTCCTTATGATAAAGGACCACATCTAAGATAACATAATTTCATGTGATAACATGAAGACATCTTTTATGTTGTGAACTAGCCCCTTCAGGGTGCATGTAGATGACTAGGTAATTAATGAAGATTGCATACCAAGGAGAGGAATTAATGGTAGGTTTTTATATATATCATATCACCTCATTAGTAAAATTAGTATTAATGAGGTCATTAACCTCTAGATGGGAATCATCCAACCAATCAATGATAATCTATCTTTTAATAGACTTTTGGTTAATATAAGTCAATTCAAACTCCCTGAAGAGCGTAATAAAGCATTCAACCTTTTGAGAGAGATTTGGATAGGTTAGGAAAGTCTAAAAGGCTTGAGATCTTATGAAAACTCTCATTTATTTAATAAACATATAGTGTCATAGTCACTTGTTGAAAACACTATTATTATGCATTACTTTTTAACATGGGTGTATCATGTCTCATAATTGATAAGGGTTTGCCTAATGAAATATATTGTGCATTCATTACCGATGTCATCTTCTAGAGCCAACATACATATGATGGATACATTGGTTTCTCTTATATAAAGTATCAAAGCCTTATCTAGTTTAGGTGTCATGAGCTTAGGAGGAAATGTGAAAAAGTCTTTAACTACCTTGAATGTCTCTTAACAATCACTTGTCCAAGTTAGGCCACTTATATTTTTAATTATATTATTAATGGGATGAACGGCATATGCAAGGTCAAGGATGAATCATTGGATAGCACCCAACTTTCCTAAAAATGTCACGATGTCATATTCATCTTTGGAAGAGTTCATTTCCATAATTACTCAAATCTTAGTGGGGTCAATATCATTCCCACACTGGGAGATGATGTACCCTAGGAATTTTCCATTGGTGAATCTAAACATTTATTTCTCTAGATTGAGGGTGACTCTATATTCTATCAACTATGTGAGGATGACGTGTAACATTCCTAAATGGTCTTCATGTTACCTTTCTTTTCCAAGCAAGTCATCTGCATAGACCTCCACTATTTTATGGATGAGGTCATGAAATATGTGGTTCATATCCCTTTGACACATTGCCCATACATTTTTTAGGCCGAAGGGTATTACAACATAGAAAAATGTTGCCTAAGGTGTCATGAATGAAGTCTTACTTTGGTCTTTGTCAAAGATGTGAACTTAGTTGTATCCTAAAAATTAATCCATGACTAATAGTAGCTTGTATCCTACAATAGCATCAAAAATAACATCAATAGATGGGAAGGGGAAGTCATCCTTTGGACAAGCCTTGTTAATGACCCAAAATTCTATGTATATTATTATCATGTCATTATTTTTTAGAATGGGTATGATGTTGGACATCTATTTGGAATAATAAATAAGTTTAATGAAGCTAAATTTTAAGATTTTCATTTACCATCAATGTGACCTTGGGTTTTATGGGTTTGATTTTTTATTTGATGAGTTTCACATCAAGTATCATAACTAGATTATGTAAAAATACATCAATATTATGCCTATCATGTCGTTGTAGGATAAAGTGAGGATTTGGAAAGCTCTATGAGGATTTTATTTTGGTATTTTACCTCTTGTTTAGAGAGTGAAGATCCTAGATTGAAGATTGTAGGGTTCTCTTTTGTTATGATATTAATGGTAATAGTTTACTCAATGATGGACAAGTTTCCCTTGAATAATTTAGGAGTTGGAAGAAGGTTGGGGTCTTCTCCCTCAGTGTTTAAGACATCATTTTGATCATCTGAGGAGATGTATTCCTCCATGGTATTAAGATTCATAAAACATGGTTTTGAGGGCCAAATTAAGATAACAAGTAAGCAAGAATCCCCACTTATGATGGAATGAGGGGAAGTTTTCATAATCCTATAGTGATTCAAGTATGGCCTCATCATTATCATATAGATTTAGGATAAGGTAGCCTTTGTTTCATCTAACATGAGAAACTACTTGGTTATTAGGATTATTACTTATGAGAGGTTTTGTCTTGATTGAGACTATAAAATTTGATCATGGGATTGTTGGATGGGGGACAAAATGTGAACATGAGGTAACCATAGAGTTGGAAAGTTAGTTGCTTTCTACATGGGCTGATATGATGGAGATGAAATAAAAAACCTTGGTGACCCCATGGATAGTGGTTTTATACAATTGGAGGTATTCATCTTTGGTCTGGTGGACTTAGGACACTTGATATGCCACTAAATATGAATCTCCCTAAATTCTTAAGTTTTGGACACTTAAGCAGTTTGTAATGAGCATTCCAAAAAATATAGCCTTATATTCAAATCCATTATTTTTACACTATAAGTCTAGTTTGAACCCAAAAGGCATAACTCATCCCTTAGGGGAAATCAGAATGACTCCTACCTTGGCACCTAGGAAGCACTTTGCCCCATCATAGTGTAAATTCTAATGATCATATGTATATGGGGGAATCATTGGGTAAAGTGTCTTGATCTTCCATTATTTCAACCATATGGACATCAAATATGTTGGGTAATCTCTCTCTTGGTCTCTGGTGTTGAGGTTTGGGAAAGTAATGAGTGTTATGTGAGACAAGTGGAAGGGTTTGCAAAGATGTGGAGAGTTTAAACTTGTGTTGTGAATGAAGGATGGAAAGAAACTCTAGGAACCCAAAAGGGTGTCTATTAAGCTCTAGGTCAAGGTAGGTGATTACCTATGGACATGTGAAAGATTGTTTGCTTGGACTTTTCTTTAGGGTTGGAAGAATACCAACATAGTTCAAATCCTATTTAGGTTTGGGGAGTATGCTAGTGTAATTAAGGTCTTGTCTTAGTGGAGGAGGCATAGGGATGTAGTTATGAAACTTACAATACTATGGATAAGGAATGGGTGGCATTGTTTACCTTTTCATTATGTTTGGGAAAGTTTGTAGGAATTCAATGAGTGATTTGTCATGGTCATTTTCTTATATGATGGGAAATAGGGTCCTCTTATTGGTAATATAGGGGTAAATGTGAGTTTCAATGCTGATTTCTACCCTTCCCATTGTCATGGTATGGATCTCCTTCTAAGGTGCCATGGTAACTAAGGGAGGGGAAGTGGTTTGATTGACTATTGATGGACTCAAAATGTGATGAGAAATGTAACCTAGCATGGGTCAATGTAAGATGGCCAATATTTCTATAGGGATTAATCTTGATGAATCATGGATTCAAAGAAATAGGTATGGTCCCATCATACCATGATCATCCAACATATTCCAAAGTGGTTTGAAAGTGACAAGGGTAATATTTGGACCATAGATTACTTGTGTGGTTAAATGTTAGATGGCCATGTTGATAGATGTTAGGATGGTTTTATGAAGGCAAGCTTCCTTATCCTTAGATATTTCCACCATACAAAGGTTGAGTAGGCAAGTCAAGCCTACATGAGGTTTCTAGCCTTGAGATATATAGAAGTCATAGGTTCCCACCCCTCACAGGTCAAATGGAATAACTAAAGAAGTATCTTTCTCCAAGAGACTGATAATTTCTATAATAGATAGGATGGAAATTGTCTCACTATGGACTAGTTTCAAGTCAGGGATATTTTTAATTATTTTTATGTCCTCATCTGATTTACCTTTTAGCAAGGTTTGGGGAACTTTCTCCCCATTATTTATGATGACCACCTTATGCTTCAAGCATTGATCAATTTTTGGGGTTGTGTAACCCCATTGGTAGGTAGGTGATAGTTGATGTGTAACCCAGGTCTTGTGTAGTGTAGTTTAACATATCAAAGGGTTTAGGATCCCTTTGAGATACAAAAACATTTCTTGAGTGTAAAAATTAGATTTAATGGAAATAAGTGGAAGGAATATCCTTCATTTGATGTATCCAAGGGAACCCCAAAATCATATTTTAATTGGTGTCCTTATCTATAATGTAGAACTCAATTAGGATTGTCTTAGGGGCTAGAATGATTGGGAGTATAATGGTTCCTATGGAAGTGGACTTGAGGTTTTCATCATCACAGAGAGTATTGTGTGTTGTCAAAAATTTGATTTTCACATAACCAAAATTTTATAAAAAAGAGAATGGGATAATGTTTATAGTTTCTCTGTCATCAACCATGCCTCTTTTCACATAAATATTGTAAATCCATACTTGTAGAAATAAGGTCGGATCTCCCCTCTTGGCTAGCTCAAAGTTAGGTGGGGGCTTGTAAGTCAAATAATTAGCCAAATTCATGTGATGTCTAACTAGGTGGGAATATGTCCAAATCAATGTGGTTGATTTGAGCTTATGGAGGAGGAGTAACACTAGATAAATGTCCTAGTCTTATGGCATCAAGCAAGTCCGACTAGTGAGCAAGAAAGTTTTTGAGTGAATCTAAGAAGGAAATGTGAGAGAATGTTTTGGTTAGGTTGAAGATTAGGTTATAGTTCCCTACAGGTTTAAGAATAGATTTAATTTATAAGATGTTTAAGGGATAGAGGGTCATGGGATGGTACTCTCTAGTGTGATTAATGGTGTTTGCCTCTTCTTCAACTTCTAATTATATGACTCCTATGATATGAGTTTTGCCTTGAATTCCTAGCCAAGGAGCTACATCAATGTTTGTAGCTCCAGAAGTGGAAGCTTCAACATCATGAGTGTTCATCATCATGGGTTGGATGTGTTGAATGATGTAGCTTTTTGGATTACCCTATTATTGGCCTTGAGTGAGGTGTGTTTCTAGGTTTAGGAAAGGGTTGTGATAGATTTGTAAGTTATAGTTTTTGGGAGCAATGAGGTCATTTTTAAGGGTCTAGGTGTATTTACTCATGCTTTCTAGGAACATATCTATGAATGTTTACCTTTGATCCTCTAGGAGTCTTTGTATGAATTTGTTATATTCTCTATCATTTTATGTGTCATGACCTATGAATTTATAGAAGAGGAAACAAATTTTAGGTTCATAATATTTAGGTTGTATGTTTTATCCTTACTTCACAAACCCATATTGATTATTTTGTTGATAAAAACTTTAATTCTAGAACTAGGGGTACCATTCACCCAATTGGTATTGGATTTGGTTATGGTTTTTTTATTTCACATTATGAGGTGGTGGTCAATTAAAATAAACCACATGAATGGTAGTAGGGGGATTTGAATCATGGCCTCTATGTTAGTGTTATTGGTGTTATTTTTAAATTGATATTGACCATTGTTTGCATGGTTTTGCTTCTTGGTTTGATCATTGACCCAATCAATGGTGGCATTCCTATTGTGGTTTAGGATTTTGGGACCTAGGTTATTTACATTAGTTGGGTTTGTATTTTGATATCCCCCATTATTTTGGTTGGGGGTGATGATGTGCCCATTAGTTCCATAGGTCTGATGACCACTGTCAATGGTCACTCGGTCAATACATAGGATTCTCTCAAGGGCTTTTTCATCTGATTAGTATGAGAATTTATGGATGTATTTACTTGTTTCTTTATTTAAGGAATGGAATAAAAAATCACATAGTTCCCATTAGTCCATGTTAGGTGCATTGGTATAGAAGTATATAACTTGCTACCATCTCATGATGAAATAGGTAGATGATTCATTGTATTCTTTCTTCATATACAAAAATTCATGTATGCTAGTTTTTATAAGTTTGTTCATGTCAAATTCTTTAATGAACTTAGCCATAAGTTGGTGGAAAAAGTGTATGGACCTATTAGGAAGGTGGTATTACCAATCTAACACTATTCCCTCAAGAGTCTTGGAAAAAATCTTTTATACAACCCCATCCCAAGGTAGGAGCTCTCTAATGGTGATAGCATAGGCTTTTACATGTGCATTAGGATTCCCTTCCCCTTTGAATTTAAGAATATATGCTAGAGGATGTGGGAGAATAAATCCTTATATGTTAACATTGAGGGTCTCCTTGAGGTATTCAACATAGGTTCCCATGTTGTTAAATTCTATCATCATCATAGTGAGACTAGGATGAGGAGGCAAGGCTACGTATGCATTGGCCTAGTGGACACTAAGAGGAATGGAAGAAGATTGATAAGGTGGTATGGAATAGGCCAAATAATAAGTATCTAGTTGAGTGGACTTTGAAAACATGTCAAAATATGGAGGGACATTGTGAGACACTAGAGGTGTTATGGCCTAATGCAGTCAAGTGTATGTGGGTTCTTTTGGTGGTGTATAGGAAGTCTATTTATATCCCAATGTTTTATAGGGTGGGACATATCCTATCTATAAAGGATTATTATATGTGAGAGTAAAATGACCTATAGGTGAATAAAATAATGGATTACTTTCTACTGCATTATTTTATAGTGGAGGAGAATACGTGTATACACCCCTATTAGAGTTTGAATAAGTATTTGGTAAGATGAAGTAATTTTGGATACATTAGGGCTAGAGACCCTGTGAGTGAGGATTTCTCTAAGAGGTTGATGAGGGACATGATTCTATGGTGGGACCTACTCCTATAGTGGTTAGATCACATAAGCTTATTTTTGTGATGTGGGGTAAGTTTTTGCTTGAATGGGAGAATAAGAGGGATGTATTTACACAATATCACTTGGTCCTACCCCTTGACTCAAATATTGTTGATTGTTTTCTTGGTAATGGATAAGACCTACTAGTGTGTTAATGAGTTAGCTTGGGATAGTGTTAGTTTTGGGCCTATGGGCCTCCAATGTAGGAGGGGTGGATGCAAGAGATGAGGTTGTATGAAGGCATTGGTTTGGGGTAAGATCTTTGAGATTAGTGATTGTGGTGGTCACTAGTGGGTTTGAGGTATTTTTATTCCTATTTTGGGGATAAATAGTAGCTTGCATGTGGTTGAACTCATCCTCTAAGTTATGGATCCTTCCTAAGTAGTAATCATATTTGGTGATGTTTTCTATGTCTAATATTTTCAAGCCAATAGATTTCCTTATGGCCATATGGTGAGTGGCCATGCCTCCACCCTTAAAGGCCATGGTGTTAGATTCAAGATGGTTACTTGCAATTTTAGATACATCATGTATCTCTTGATTAATAACCTCACTCATTGTCTGAGTGTTAAGAAGAGCATAGTCATAAGATTGGTATTATATGTTAGTGTCAAAGGTTGGGTTATTCCAACTCATTAATGAAGGCTCTCTAGAGCTGAGTTAGCTTCTCATATAGCCATCTAGGCCAAGAGATCCACCAATATCTTGTCTAGACATATTTTGGGGGTATATGGATACCCAAAAAATAAATAGATGGAGGGAAGACGGAGAAAAGAAAAGGAGAAGAGGAAGAAAGGGATATGAAAAAGATGAAATCATTCACATCTACTACACTAATTTGTATAAATGTAAATTAACACATGCTAACCTATGCACTTGACTCCTTAAGGCTTATCCAAGGTAGCTGACATAATGGATGGGCTAAGGATTTGGTTGATTGTTTAGTGGAATGAGATTTGGGATAGGTGGTGTTAATAGGTTCACATGATGGAACCAAAATACTTTAGCAGCATCTCAATGATCATTAAGAACATAAAAATGTGTGGAAATATAACTCCAAGTTCCCTCAGTCTCTAATATCATAATAAGTTAGAGTTCTTAGTCAATGCTAGGTTAGATTAAATGAGGGAGATAAGGTTGGATGACTCATGGGAAAAGGTCTAATCTATTGGCTTGACTCTAACCGATCAATGCCATAGACTAAATTTGAATGATATAAGACTAAGGCTAGACTTGAGGAGAAGAAAGAGATGTGTATGAGAGACTAGGCCTAGATAACATTGTGTTGATGTCTCATGTTTTATGGAAGGACAATGATAGGTGGATCAAAGATGATTTCTTGCTCTTCTAAAGTGGTTAAAGACTCTACGATGAGGTGGGGAATTGGAGTGGATCAAAATACATCATGTCTCAACTAAATGTTAATGTCAAACTATATGATGATGGTGGGATAAAATTTTCTAACTTAAGGGAATAAACTATGTTGGACAAGACTTGGTGTCTCGGTGAGGGTCATTAAAAGAAGACTATGCAGAATCTATGGAAAAGTGTATGAGCTTGTTCAAGAAATGGCTTGTAAAGTGTATTTTATAAAATGTTTAAGCAATTATTGATGTATGTTGTTTATATGAATTGATAATTCTTATGTTTTATGTGGTTAATTTCATATATTAGAAAGGATTTTAGTATTATCAAGGCATTTGACATTATTTTTATTTGTTTTTGGACTTTTCTTTACTTTTTAAAAATAAGTGTGTGATTGTTGAAAATAAAGTGTTGAAAGTAAAATAATAGAAAATCTGAAATTAAATTAAATCAAAACTCTCTTTTTAATAATTTTTTAAATGTTTGAGATGAATTCAAAGAAGAGGGGAAGAAAATCTATGCTATCATGCAAGATACTGATATTTCCTAGCTTTACTTGTATGCAAACTAGATAAAATATTTTTGCTTGTTTTGGTTGTTTTGTATCAGATTAACTAGATATATAAATTGAATATATGTATGCAAACAATCCAATAATAAATATGATCTAAAAACGTATCAACAAAACACTTTCCATGAATTTCCTTTTCCACAAATAAACTAGACTAGCTTTTCAACTTCCCTAATCTACTAAGAACAAGTTTTTATGAATGATTTTATAGATTTGAAATAAGATATGAAAGTTCCAATTTTATATTTTAAGAGATAAAAATTAAAGTTCTTTAAAATTTCTAAACAAATAAGATTGGCAATATAATACCCTTGTGTATGCACCTACGGTTGTCTATGTTTCTATGTTTGTCTAGGTGATCATCTAGAATGCAAGAGGATTGTTTAAATATTGAATAAAATAAAAGTTTTCTTGGTTGGAAATTACTTGGATATTTTATAAGATCCTTTTCAAACTGATTGGTGAAATTTACTGCTAATTTGAAAGGAAACTAATCTCCTAAAATCCAAACACAAATCAAAACTAGCTATGTGTTTATAGCAAATATAAATGAAAAGGAACAGATCTATTTTAATATCAAATTTGCTTCTTTTTTTGAATATATAAATCTAATATAAAACAACAAGATACACTAAATTTACTCTATTGAATAAAAATAAATATAATAAATCAAAATAATTTCAATTGGATTCTCGAATAAATTAGTTAAAGCGCATGTAATGTGTTGATAGGCAAATCCTTAGTATGCTAGCTCCATATGTTCTTGTGTGAATTATGTAAACTCCTTAGTTGGAGGAGTAAAAAATCTAAAATAATATGGGAAAATGGGGAGACACAATCCATAAATAGAGAGCAACTAAACTGAGCCTGACTAATGTATTGGCTTACAAAGTTTGAGTTGCTTTTACTAAGAACACTTTTTCACTTGCAACTATGTAGACAAATCTAAAATAATAGAGTTTGAATCTCTTGACAATTTTATCAAGGTTGTGACTACAAAATATTCTCAATAGCAACTTCTAATGGAAATTTTTAGAACTAAAATTAGGCCAAAATTGACCTTCTTGTAGAAAGAGATCGGAGCTTGTATGAGGAAGTTCAACTAAGTGTGACTATGAGTTCAACTTAAGAGGAACTAAAGAAGACTAAAAATAGGAGAGGGAGTGAGTTGGTCCTAATTGGAGGCAAATACAAGGTGATAACACTAAAAAATGTGAAGCTAATAGAGTAAAATGCATGAAAATTGGAGTTACGGGAGGTAATTTTGGAAGGCATTTAATTGTGATAGAACCATCACTTTATGAAAGGGGAAGTTGCAAAACCACTGAATAACTTGATAAAATCATCACTTAAAATCACAATATCATCACACATTTAATGCATGACCACCCCTTTAGCATCAAAACCACCAATTAAATTACATAAACCCTACGGTGGTTATGTAAAATATGGGCAAATTTTGTAATAGAAGAGGGTAGTTTTATCACCTAGGGTAGCAGTTCCATCACCTTAGGTCAATTTTTAAAACAAAGTGAAAATGATTAGGAAGGTTAGAATCAAGGGGATCAAAAGGGGTCAAAATAAGAATAGGGATGCATAAGAGAGGAATAGAGATAGAGAGTTCCATGTGGAGGATAAAATAAGAGGTCATTACATCATCATCATATTTATATCATAAGTGTAGTATCATGTAAATTTTGGGTGCATACACTTTCTTGTCTATCCTCTTCAATTACTCAAGTTTCATATCTCCTCCTCTTTTATCCTTCTTTTGTTTCATGCAACTCCATCTTCCTCTACATATGCACTATTTCTTATCCTTTCCTTTCGCTTGGTTTTACTAACTTTGTTTTGGTCATTGCCCTTGCCTTTATTTATTATGTTCCATCCCAAAATCTTGTCTTCATGTCTACAAGATGACAACACCTTACATATCAAGGCCACATGCCCCACAATGTGCATAGTTCTTATGGAAGTTTCAAGTTACTATGGACCCCCCTTTTTTCCTCTTTTTTTAATTTTTGCTCCTTATATCCTTTTGTGTGATTGGATAATTTATTGTATTTTCTTATGTGTTATAAAATTCATGTACCTTTATCTTTTTGTAGTTTTAGCGGTTGTGCAGCTAGGAATATTAATATTATCTGCCATTTGATAAATATTATATTGTTTACACACATGCTACTAATGGTATTATTGAGATAGATGAATAATATACATATGCATTCATATGATTATGGATTAATAAATAATTGAATGCATGTTTCATGCTCACTCTAGGGTAATTTAGGGAGCATCTTCTAATATCACTTTAGGTTTTATCGTTTGTGATTGCCTTTATTATATAAAACTTTCATGCAATCTTACATATCACACTTTATCTTGATTATTGCATATACCTATGTGTACTTAGTGATTTCAAGTATGTTCATATTCATGTTGTACTTCATTTGCCTTCAATGTTGCTTTGTGCTTAGTTAAATCGGTGTTTTGTCTTGCTTTGGTTCCAACATGCTTGATATGTTTGGGATTCCCCTATTTTATATTTGATTGGTGTATATCCCTTGCTTCCATTATATGTTCTACTACATGTGTTTGATTATTTCCTCTATGTTCTCTATTTTATTTGTTTTCTATTTATACTCATTATGTAAAATTGTGTGTTTTTTTTCCTATGTGTGGGTAGCATGTTTACTTTATGATTAGTGTGTCATCCTTACTTGTTTTACTTACTATGCATTTTTATTTGATTGGTGTCATGATCTATATCATACATGGATCTCTTATTTTCCATGATCCATAACAAGCAAATTTTCTTGTTTGCTTGCCTAAATTGCCATGATTCATATCATGCATATATTGGAGCAATGTTCCATATGTGTTTTCTACTTTAATATATTCTCTACTACATTACTTGTACTAGGGCATGTTATCTTAGTGCTTCATTTATTATAACATATCCATGAGGAGAATATCACCATTGTTCTTAGATTATTTTTATGTGTTCCATGGGGGGTCTCATTTTTATTGTACTTACATTGCTTATATTTGGCTCACTTGGGGAACATTACACTTGTGCTTATATAGATTATACTTCAGGTTCATGAGGAGCCATTTATTTATGATATACAATCTTTCATGATGATATCTTATGATGTTAAGCATCAATGATTTTATTTAATAACTTATACAAGGTGTTTGTAATCCTTTCTTTTGAGATATATGCTTCATACATTTGCCCTCATCTCAAAATTTGGGAAGAGATTATTTATTTATATATTCCACATAAAACTTATAGACACTTCCATACCATGTATTCCTCTATGAGAGGAAAGTGACAAATTGATGTTTGAGATGTACATAACATATAATATTTGTTCTTACCATGGAATACCTCCAAGATAATTTATACCTCTCTTTTCTTAATTTTCATTTACTAAGCATAGATTTTTTATCACTAAAATTAGTACTCATAATGCATGCACTATTTATCACATGTTTTGTGACTTGAATTTTTATAGGGGCATTTATATATGTTCAAACCACACCAAGATGCATATTTTCCAATATTTTTATTTTTGGATTTCAGCAAGGTAAGAACTTATCCATGTATATGTTGTTCTCTTTTGACTCATAGGAAACCTGCACCAGACTTTGAAGAGTGTAAGCTTTTATTGCAGGACACAGGAGGTTAGATATTTGTTCTATCATATTCATACCCACTCACAGTGGCAATCAAAGAATCTCTATTTCTTTTTACTTTTAGTTCATTGTAATTTTTATGTTAACTTTGAGAGATCTTACAAATTTTGATGATCCAGGCATCTTATACACACCCTTTAGGTAATCTTGTTTGTTTTACTTTCATAAATATGCACAAACACACATTAAAGTAGGGCATTATGTAAACACCTAATTTTGGTTCAAAGGTAGTTGTCAAATTGTATGTTTTTAGGGTACTTGTATTTTTATTTATTATTGGTTCATGTTAAGCTCTTATTGGCATGATTTTCCCTATGCATTTGCATTGTTCTTCCTTGTCTATTCCCTTCCCATTTTTTATCCTCTTTCTCTTTCCTCCATCATTTTTAGTTTGTTATTTTGGCATGTTGTAAATTGTATGGTTCTAGTGGAGTCCCTCATGACCCATATTTTAGGTCTTTTATGCCTTGTGTAACATGTTTATCTACCTTTCATTCCCATTATGTTTGAAGTTTTATGAGCTATCAAGGTTATGGAAAACGAGATCAATTTCCTAGATATATGAGTAGAATTAAAGAAAAGTGAACATGGTTTTAAAGGACCCAAAGCAGATGAGTAATGTTATGCAACCAATTTTTAGAAAGGCATTTGTGCCAAGAAGTACAAATCTAGTAGTCTAGGAAAAGTTCTTTGTTCACCTCAATTTATCTAGGTTTTGGTCATCTTGTTTTTTGGACCCATTTTCTAGTGCATGTTTATTTTGATTGTCTTTGTATTGATGACAATTCAAATGTTCTTCTATAAACCTCTTTTTACACTGATTGATTATTTAAGAATATTTATTATCATAGTGGGGTCTAGTTTTGTTGTTTATTGGATTAAATTTATTTATTCTTGATGTCAAGTAGTCTAGGTAGATGTAAAACCACTTTTCATATAATGCATAATGTACATGTTTGTGTGTGTGTGCATGTTTTTTCATGTTTGTATGTGTGTGTTCCTATTTGTGTGTGTATGTGTGTGCATGTGTGTGTACACGAGCATGTATTTATGTGTGTGTGCATATTCATGTGCATGTGTGTGTCATTGACATTGAAATTTCAACATCAAATCCGACGTGGAAAATTTAACAAAGGATTTTTGATATCTATTTCCATATTTTTGACCCTTTGAATCCTCTAATTTCAACATTTGAACATCAACATTTTGGTAATGTTTTAGTGGCCTCACATATATGTAGGGAACACCTTGTTGTCACTTGGATTTTCACCCTTTGAGGAGATGTCTCAGATCTCCTCATCCAAGTGGTACAATTGGAACACCTCTAGGTTGTGGGTAGCCTAAGAATGAGGTGAATCTCTAGATAGGGCTAGTTCCCTTGATGTACCACTTGTAAATCATTACTACACCTAAACTTTATGAAGGAAAAGGGAGAGAAAAATGAAATTAAACTATCCTAAATGAGGTGATACACCAACATATTTGATGACTTCCAACCAGATACATGTTACACATGAGAATAAGAGACTAACCAAACATACACTTTTCCAATTTGCATCTTCTCACATCAATGTTTCATTATGAGGTTATGGATGAATGTTTAGGCTAGGAGGACTAAAAAAAATGCCTAGGATGGCACTATTTGAATAGACTAACTCACTCAACATTGAAACATCAATATAACACTTCACATGACCTACAAAAATAAGCTTTCCAACTGCAAATAGGTGAGATAATGAAACAAAATAGAAAGGAAACAACAAGTCATCACTAAGAAAAATCAATCATCCAAGTGAACACACTATGAATAGTCATGGAAGAGGTAAAAATTAGTATTATATATTTATCCATGATATTAAAATGAGTAGGGTTTCACCATACTTAGGTGGAACATGATTTATAAAGGCCAAAATGGCTAGTTCTTATAGAACTTGAGAGAGAGAGGAGAAGATAGAAGTCAAAAGGTCAAAAGGACACTTTTTAAGCTAATAAAATGAGTTACTTGTGCATGATAAAAGAATTTTTAAAATGATCATGCAAATTTAGGAAGCACAAGTGTCACCACAAGTCATAAAACTCTTGAAATGTGGTGTAGGATTCCCTTTGTTGGCTCAGAAAATTACCTTCATGATTTATCCCTATTTGAATATCCAAAAACTAACTAGGGAAAAATATAATGATTTTAATGAGAGGGAATTATTTAAGACATGCCTCTCCATGCATTTTTTTTAGTCCCGGTCATCTAGAATCTTCCCAAAATGAGTTATCACCATTTACAGTCAAAATAACTCTTATTTCACACACCTGCACACTTGGCCTCTAAAAAGGAATCATTTTTCCATGAAAAATCATAAAATGGATTTTATTACATTTTTGAAGACCCTACATGTAATTATAGGCATCAGGCACACCATAAAAAGGCTCTCACTTGGATTTTTCACAATTCTCACCATCTTGCTCACTATGCTAGTTTTAACTATCTGAGATGAAACATATATTATGAACACTTAAGAATTATTCCAAGGAATTAAATTTACATGGAGTGTTATCTTAATTCCTAATATTTTTTCCAATTTTGATTTCATCTCTTTAAACCTCTTATAACCTGCACAATGCATAAAATAGTCAAGAAAATCCTATTTTGTACTCCATACGTACAATTTCATATAGTTAAACAGTATGGGGAGTGTCCTAAGATATTATACTACAAAATCCAATCATCATCGTGGGAAACATATTCCATTTAGGTGCACTAACTACTCCAATTTTTCAAATTGGTCATTAACAAGGGTTTTAGAGAGTTTAGGCCTATTTTAGCTCTTATGCTTTGTTCATTAAGTTTTGACATTGAATTTTCTAAAAAATTACACTAGAACATGGTTAAATACCTTCATAAAATTACCCAAAATCGTTATATCCCCATGCACAACCTCTAAGAAGATGTGAGCATCTAAACTTCTCCTATCGAGCTTGTTTCTCCATTCCCTGCAGGTTTGAGTTGGTTCTAAGCCAAAATTGGCTCTCCTTATGCTTTCTCTAAAAATTTTAGGATTTTAAAAATATTAAGGTACCCTTATATCATGATATAATCCATTATAATTCTCTTATAATGTTATAATTGAAGATGACTTCTCATTTGGGTACTAGGTTTGACCATGCCTAATAGGTCTATCTGCAAGTTTGAGGGTTTAGAGCACCCTGTTCAGGGTACCTCTTCTATGATTGGTTATTAATGTTATATTATTTTTCATACAACTTTCAAAACCTCCTTTAAATTTTAAAACGTATCCTAGTCTACCCTTTCATCTTACTTTTCAAAACCTATCAATCTATACATAAGGGGAAGTGCCCTCTATCTAAGACAAAATAGAGGGCACTTCCCCTATTCTATCATGAAAACTAAGTGTTTTACAATTCCATCCAAGTTAAAATTATTATCCATACCCAAATTTATCCCTTTTTTAGGTCATTTGACCCCTCAACTCTTCCAAAACCAAAATAGACTGTGTGAAATAGACTGTATGAAGGGTTTGCTCCAATGGACTGTGTGTTACTTGTTTGGGGATTTCTTTCGAATTTGTTTTTTATGAGAGTATTATAAATTTATTGAAAATTATTATTAAATTAAAAAATTTATAAAACTCTTATATTCCATGCTTTCATCTTGAAACCTTTTCTTACTCAGTCAGGCCTGACTGGTAAGCTAACCCTATTTGTATGTTTTCCCTGCCTGTAGGTGCAAATCACTTTCTTGGAGATAATTACATTGATATGGGGTCCAATTTTAAACCATAAAATACATACCATGTTTCCTTAATTCACCCATTATATTTATTTTTTATTCCAAAGACCTAGAATAGTCCTCAACTAAGTCATTATCAGTATACAATCACTTACATCTGACTATGTTGGAGCCATCAATGTAGATTTTACATTGGAAAATGTGTTATGATATTTTTTAGACCTTTGAAAAAATATATTAAACCTTTAATATTAGAATTTTATGTCTATGGCTCATTATCCTCCAAGTTCACCTTAAAATCTCTATGAGCACCTATAGGCAGGTTTTAGGTGGCCTTTTCTTGTCATTATGCACTTGTAAATGAACATCTGACCATGACATTATACTTTAGGATTCCTCAAAGTCATTGATGTGATTTTCAAACTTTTTATGTATCCAAAACATGTTTTCATGGTCTAACTTTACAACCTTGGGATGAAGAGTCCAATTGGATTTCAAAACCTATAGAATTCACTCCCTGAATTCAGTGGCAAAAGGGGCAACTTGGAGCCTTTTAACAACCATCTTCCCCTAGATATCTGATCTCCAAATTTGTATATATTTTTCCCATGTATGGGATACAATAAAAAACCATTAATATGCATCAAAATTCTTTAGAACCATTGTAATATGACCTTGATAAAATCCTTAGACCTTTATTTTACACTTTTGGGGATTTGATCCATGAGAACAGTCACTAGATCCCTTAGCATGGTTTTCCACTTATATTTGATAATTTTGAAAAATTAAATTGGTCTTACCTGATCAATACCAATGCTAAAAATCCCAATAAGGTTTCACCAATGCTCCTACTTCCCCATATGACACCTAAGCTTACTATTAATACCACCTGTAAGTGGGCATTGTCATATATAGGCAGTAAAGGTATGTTTAGGTAGTGTGAATTGTCTTGACCACAAATGGACTCTATATTGATCCTAATACCTCAAAATTCACACCTCACACTTAAAATACCTTATTCATCTCAAACACTCCATTCCAATGTGACTAGTCTTCATGAGAGCACATGTACATGCACCTTGAATCGTACGGAGATAGTATGTGAAATGGTATGAGTAGTGGTATCATGAATTTGAACTTATAATAACTCCATGTTATTATAAATGTCTCAAAAAATTTATTATGATGTCAAAATATTGAGGTAAGATTCTACACCTCGTTTCAATATTTGAAAACCTCTATGAGAGTACCTATAAGTCTATGTTCTCTAGTAGACTGACTGTATGTGTGACTAAGAATGATTACCATAGCATTTTATTTACCATTTGAAAGCTCAATTCACTATTTAATTTTATAAGATGATTTTTCACATCTAAAAAACTTTCATAACACTTAAGTGGATGTTCTCATAGCCTTTACAAGTCATGACTAAGACTGAAGAGTAGATGGGAGTTGACTGAGTATGATAATGGACTAAAATTTGGATCCAAGAATGATATTATGAGACTAAACACGAATTATATGTGATCACTATGTCATTGATACATTTTTTTTAACCTATCTATACCCTTTTAAACCACTATCAAGCATGAAAATCTTATAAATGGTGAAAATCTACCTATAATATGGAATGGTGATTTCTCCTACAACTTAAGATACTTGGCTCATCCAAACACCTTAAAACATAAAAAAACATGGGGAAAATTATGCGATATATTCAACATCATTTAGAAACCATCTCAGCAATCAGGTTGTATGAAACTATCCATACAAGAGTAAAACCTATAGGGTGCACAGATTGGTAAGTAAAAAAATATAGTCAACTTATTAGAGATGATTCATAAATCATATTTGCCCATTAATTGAATTATTTTTATTTAAATTTATCTCTATGATTTTAATTTCACCTCCCAAAGGCATTTGACTTGAAACTTATTAAACTATCTGTACCAAGCACAAACCTACTGACTAGTCATATGTGTCTAGAAGGGTGAAAAAGGAGTAGAACGGTTTTAGATCAATTTTGACACTCCCAGAGTACTTAAATAATTTAAATTGATTTTATTAATCTAAATATTCATTCCATGACCTTCTCCCATGTGTCACCTTCCCTCATGGGTCGTATAAGTGCCAAACTCTCCCTTTTTTAGTTGATTTCCTAATTTTTAGTTAGTTAACCTACAAGTTTCATATGAATTGATATTAATAACAATTAATATGACCTATTAGATGTATTGAAGTAAAATATGACACTTTTACACCTTTAAAACTGTGCCACTTACATTTATGACTGCTAAATGCCTACTAAATGACTCAAATGACATATTGACTAATCCAACCATGACCAAGGCTAATAAGGCATTAAATGCCATAAAATAAATTATAATAAACCCCATGAAAAAATATTATAACCCATATAAACATATAAAGATCAAATTTTTACCTATAGGGGTCCTAATTTGACCTAGAGGGTCAAATTTGGTCAACACACCCCATACACATCAAGGGGTACCACAGCAACCTCCACCTCATTAAAGTAAATATTATTAGTGTATACATATAACTCTGATACCACTTGTCAGGATCTTAGAGTACAATTTATTACTTTTTATATAAGCAACTAAACACGAAATTGAACCAGAAGTAATAAGTAACTAGAAATCAGAAATAGCAAAGAATAGGAGATACGAGAAACAATACAATCTATATTAAACTCTTGCAGAAGGAAATACAATGAAGAAATCTCTCTCTCTCCTCACACCTTGAATATGTACAGTAATTCTCCTTCAAGAGTTCTCTCTCTCTCTATCAATTACAACCAATTTAATTCCTGAATTGTTCTTGCAGATCTTCTTGATCTTGCACCTTGTAGATCTAATTGATCTTGCACACCCTTTCCACAGATCTTCTTGATCTTACACCTTGCAAATCTAAATGATCTTGCTTACCCTTATTTACAATACTACCCCTTGGGTCTCTTAAATATAATTGAGAAGCAAACAATAATTAGAAAAATAGACTCAAGACTAATTTTAGTCTTTACATGCAAACTAGTTGTTCTCCTAAAATTAGAAATGTTGTCTAATTCTAAAAATGTACAGAAGTCCGATGTCAGTCTGAAGATGATCGATGTTGACTAACCCCTAACTGATGTCGATTGGTTCTAACTGATGTTGACTGATGCTAGTTGACCCCTAACCGATGTCGATTGGTTTTGACTGATTCTACTGATGCTAGTTACTGTGTAGCTCACTAGTGAAGCTTTTAGCTCCACAACTCAACAATCTCCCACTTGGAGATAAATAGTTGCACCTGTACCTCTACAACAACATCCTCTAGCTTGTTTCTCTGGATTTTTTCTTCCTCTTCAAGTTCAATCTTGAAGACCAACAAAAGTTGAATGAAGATTCAACTTCTCCTTTGTTATCAGCCTTGTTAACATATCAGCAGGGTTCTTATCTGTATGGATCTTTTCCAGCTTCAACTATCCATCCTCCAATACCTATTGAATGAAGTGGTACCTAAGCTATATATGTTTGGTTTTTGAATGAAAGGCTGAATTTTTTTCCAAATGAATTACACTTTGACTATCACTGTATAATCTACAACTCTCTTGCTTCTTTCCCAACTCTTCCATGAACCGAGTAATCCATATCATTTCCTTGCTAACCTTTGTGACTGCAATGTATTTTTCCTCTATAGTAGACAAGGCAACAACCTTTTGCAACTTTGAAATCTAGCTAACCTTCATTCCACCAACAGTGAACACATATCCTGTGGTGCTTCTCCTGCCATCCAAGTCACCTACCATATTTGAATCTACATACACATGTAGAGAAGTGTTTGACCCTCCATAGCATAAATGCCTATTGCTGGTCCCTCTCAGATATCTAAAAATCCACTGAACTACTTTCCAGTGTTCCTTTCCTGGATTGGCCATAAACTTGCTGACAACTCCCACTGCTTGGGCAATATCAGGTCTAGTACATACCATCTTGACCTTATGTCTCATTTGTCCATTCTCTCCTTTCTTTACCCTGTAAACCCATTTGTTTTTCAATGCTTTCTTTCTAGCTGGAAACTCAACCAAATCCTAGGTATGGTTCTCTTCCAAGGAATCAATTTCCTCATTCATGTCATGCTCCCACTATTTCTTGGATTCTACCTGCATTGCCTCATCAAAACTTTCTAATTATCCACTATCAATGAGCAACAAGTAGTATAAAGAAGGGGAATAATGAATTGGAGGCTTACTTACCCTTTCAGACCTCCTCATGGGCATTTGAGACTCATTAACAGCTTACTATCCACCCAAATTTCCTTCTGACAATGACCGATCTTGGTCATCTCTGACCAACGTCGATCTGCACTAGACTAATGTTGATTCCACCTGACTGACATTAGTTTCCACCTGACCGACGTCGATATCTGTGTTTTTTTGTGAGTGATGATTTTTACCCATGAGCTCATTTTGGATCATAACCTCATCCAAATCAAGATTGCCCTGCTCAAAATTATTCAGCCTCTTGAGCTGATCACTATCCATCAACTTCTCATTAAAAACCAAGGCTTTCTATTTCTTAAAAGTGTCAAAAACATCAAATTTCCTCTTTTATGCAATAAACCCATACCTTTCTTGTAGCATCATCAATGAAAGAAATATAATACTGTGATCCTCCAATAGAAGCTACCTGAGCTGGTCCCCACACATTTGTGTGAACAAGCTCCAACTTGTGCTTCTTCTTTGTTGACCCAGTTTTGTGAAACCTCACTTTCTTTTGTTTCCCAAAAATACAATGCTCACAAAAATCTAGATCTATGCTTTTCAAATCTGAAAGCTTACCTTTTGACTTAAGAACATTCATTCCCTTCTCACTCATGTGACCAAGCCTACAGTGCCACAACTTTGCATCTACATCTGAAGTAGATAAAATAGAAGGAGAATAATCAGTAATACAAGTAGACAGATAAAGTGTACCTACTCTCTTACCTATTGCTAATACAAGTGCACCCTTGGAAACTTTCTAAGATTCAGCTATGAGAGTTACTGTGCAACCCTCATCACCCAAATTTCCTACAAAAATTAGATTCCTCTTCAGGATGGGTACATGCATGACATCCTTCAACACCCATGTGTTGCCATTCTACAATTTCAGCTGCACTTTTCCTTTGCCAATAATTTGACAAGGCTCATCATCCCCTAAATAAACTTTTCCAAAGTCTCCATGGACATAATCATTAAAAAATTCTCTATTTGGGGTTGCATGGAAAGAGGCACCAGAATCTAAAACCCATGATTCTACTTTATCTAAGGAAAATATAAGAGCATCCTGTGCAACAATACCTGCATCATTTGCTTCTTTATTACCTTCATGTTGATTTTCTTTCAACCAACAATCTTTCTTTGCATGCCCTTTCTTTCCACAATTCCAATAGGTTATACTTCCATTTTTGGATTTGGATCTACTTCCCATCTTTGACCTTGATTTCCCTTGCTTGCCCTTCTCTCTTTGCCATCCCCTGCTTTCAACACTTAAAGCATTACTTGATGTTTCCCCTGTGCTTTTCTTATGAATTTCTTCATTCAAGATTACACTAACAACATCATCAACTTTCAAGATATTTGAAGCAGACACAGTATTACTAACTGCCATTACCAAACTATGCCAACTTTTAGGTAAAGAGCATAAGATTAAGAGAGCCTTAATTTCATTATCAAAAATTATTTTGACTGAAATTAACTGATTTACAATTATATGGAAATCATTAACATGACTATATACAGATCCACCTTCTTGCATTTGCAAATTAAATAATTGCTTCATAAGATATACTTTATTCGAAGCTGAGGGTTTTTCATATAAATTTGCCAAAGTATCCATTAACTCTACCATTGTCTTTTCCTGTGATAAGTTGGAAATCACAGAAGATGCCAGGCTCAACCTTATAGATCTAAGAGCCTTTCGATCAAGAAAATTCCATTCTTCATCTTTCATATCTATGGGCTTACTTGAAACCCCACCCAATGGTAAGTACAAATCTTTCTGATACAGATAATCTTCAATCTACATCCTCCATAATTGATAATTCTTGCCATTGAATTTCTCCATTCTTAGTTTACTTTTTTCTGCCATTACTTTACTCCCACTCAATCAAAAACCCCTGTGAGTGAATTTTGTAATCAAAAAACACTAACACACTCTGAAACCTATGCTCTGATACCAATTGTTATTGTATACACATAGCTCTGATACCACTTGTCAGGATCTTAGAGTACAATTGATTACTTTTTGTATAAGTAACTAAACACGGAATTGAACCAAAAGTAATAAGTAACTAGAAATCAAAAATAGCAAAGAATAAGAGATACGAGAAACAATATAATCTGTATTAAACTCTTCTAGAAGGAAATACAATGAATAAATCTCTCTCTCTCCTCACACCTCAAATATGTACAGTAATTCTCCTCAAGAGTTCTCTCTCTCTCTATCAATTACAACCAATTCAATTCCTGAATTGTTCTTAAAGATCTTGATCTTGCACACCCTTTCTGCAGATCTTTTTGATCTTGCACCTTGCAGATCTAATTGATCTTGCTTACCCTTAATTACAATACTACCCCATGGGTCTCTTATATATAATTGAGAAGCAAACAATAATTAGAAAAATAGACTCAAGACTAATTTTAGTCTTTACGTGCAAACTAGTTGTTCTCCTAAAATTAGAAACGTTGTCTAATTCTGGAAATGCACAGAAGTTTGATGTCGGTCTGAAGATGACCGATGTCGGCCAACCCCTAACTGATGTCGATTGGTTTTAGACTGATGTTGATCGATGCCGGTTGACCCCTAACTGATGTCGGTTAGTTTTGACTGATTTCGCCGATGTTGGTTATTGTGTAGCTCATTGGTGAAGCTTTTAGCTCCACAACTCAACAAATACAATCAACATTAAACATGGTTTTATATTTGACTTATTACATGTAATTTTATCTCTCTATACACCCATCCTAAGGTATAAGAATGTGGATGATTATACTAATCTAAATCAAGCCTACTTATTCATCTGAAATCATTTTTTTAAATCAAAACTAAAAAATTACATCTACTTTAGTTTTCTTGACTTGTATCTTGATATGGAAAACCTTCCCCCATATGATCATTTACCTTGGCCTCTTTATTTCCCTTGCCTTATACATTATTAATGGTCATGCATACTATATTTTCAGTAACAAATCTTACTTTAGTTCCATCAAATATGTTTGTCATACTCTTCTTGGCCTACTCATTATTGTGGTTCTTTATATTTAATTTCCAAAACTTCTCCTTATTGTGTTTGTCTAATGCTAGAAGATTCACAATAATTCTTAAGGTATTTGTGTCAAGTTTAACTTTAATGGTATTCCTCTACCTTTATCACCTTATTCCCCTATGCCTTTCTTCTTGAAATTTTATAGCTCTTTGGAGTTGGAGGAGCTCATGTGTTCCTTCTTCCTACCCATCTCAAAATATTGGGGTTGCACACAAGCTTAATCAAGAAGAACTTTCCTCTTTATGTGATTATGAATACCACCAAGTTACTTGATTATCACATTTTGACATCTTTGAGAAATGCCCAATGAAATTACTTATTTATTAAATTCTTTGTAGCCTTATACATTCTTTCTATTTTATTGCTTTTCTTTGTACCCTTTGTCATGGGTGGTGGTTTTCTCATCCTCAATTCATATGTATAATATTAGATTATAATATATTTCAAACAAACAAATGCTATCTTCTACCTTGTAGGTTTCGATTTGCTTGCGCTATTTATATAGTTTTTCCACATCCACTTGAACTTTATATAGTTGATTCTTTACCTTAACTTCCATTTTGAAGGGTGGTTTTGATTATGTACTACTTCAATTATCTCCTTTACCTTTGTGCAACTCTTCCTCATGTTGATTTCATTAACAAAAAAAGATGTTAAACTTTAGACCAAGAACTACCATTAACTTAGTTATGTGAGATATGTTTACCGCATTTTATTCTACTTATAATACCATTGTTCATGCATATACCCATCTTGATGCTCCATATTTGAACCTCTCACTTATTCATTCCACTTGTTTCAGTTTTTAGATTCAAGGGATTTGAAACTTCAACCATTATTTTCCCATGTTTGATTAAGGACATAATACCCAAAAAATCCTAAACATGTAAATCAAGAAAATATGGATTTGATATCAATACTATTTAAAATTGCAAGATGTATTCTTGATACAATTCATTAACACTAATCTTTGACAAATATTATTTCCTAAGTTTATTTGTTATTATAGTTAAACCCAATAAACTATGTTCAATGTGTAGAAAATAAACCCAAAACCATACTCCAATTGACTAAAACTCATCCTACAACAATAAAAAAATGAGTGGATATGAAAAAAAATTAATTTAGCATCACTAACATGTGTAACAAAAATTGTATGTAACTTTGCAAACTCTAATGTGTGAAAACTCCAACATGAAAAAGGGTTGTGCCTTATTATTTTGTTTAATTTTTCATGTATAATGCAAATATAGAAATATAACTTTAAAATGAAGATATAGACCACCATAGCCCAAAATTTGAAGCTACTGCTACAATCTCACACTCCCTTGCTTTTTTTTTTATTTGTTAAACCCTTCTATGTTGTTGAACCCTGGTAAAGAACAAATAATAACCCCCAACCAATGAAAACCAATGTTTTAATTACTCATTGACATCAATATCTAGTTTCATCCAAAATAGTTTTTGTAATGTATGGACCTTGTTGGACCCCAACTATAAATGTTATAATCATCCTTATAATAACTTGAGGCAAAACCATCCAACCCAAATTTCCTTCAATAGCCAAAATGTAAAATGAATTGGAATTTTGTCATTTTCAAAGTTGTGTATTCATCATTTGGTGAATTCACCCTACTTAATTTTTTACAACTACTTAAGTTGGCACTCCTTATTAATTTTTTGTTGATCAAGTTGTCACATTCAGTTTTCAACCAAAGGGGTATTGGTTCAAAAACAAGCTCACTTGGTTGGTATTTATGTCATCATGTGCACATTTTCCATCTGGAACTATTATTTTTATTAATTTTTCAATGTTGGCGCCTAATATATGATATATAAACAATCTCCTAGTTATTCAAAATCATAACATGAAGCATGTAGAATAAGAAAATGCAAAAGTGGACATAAATATTTTCACACTTGCTAGCAAAGGTTTCCAAAATAAAAAGTCTTTATTCTTCATTAAAATACAATCTAAATATTATCTTGGTAAAAATTGGTAGATTAGAGAAATAATTAAGATAGATGTGGAGAGAGATGATTTCAGATTTTGAGAAATATAAAATCAATGCCAAATTGTATATTGTTAGAAAAATCAAAAATATATGCTTTGTTCTTTTCTTAAATATTGTTGTAATTTACCATAAAAATAATGCTGTTTTGAAAACATAGATTCAATTTGTAATGTCCCCAACTAGGAAAATTAGGATGAATTGGGGTTTTCCAACAACCCCTTATGCACAACTAAAAATAATATGAATGTTTCTCTAAAAATGAACAAACCCTAGTAGCAATAGATGTCTCAATTTTCAAGTAATAACACTCCACAATAACTCCAAAAATTATTGAATATTCAAATACAATAAAATGCCTCTTTTTGTGGCAATATAGAATGGAGATGTGGTTGGAAATTCCTTGCAAAAAATTTGATTTTTAAGATCTTATTATAGCTGCATTTCCCCTTCCAATTAGCCTTGAATCCCTTGCATGAACTCATGAAAAATATATCAAAAATTCCTATAATTTATTAGGGTTTCCAAAGAACAAATCAAGGCTACCAATAGCCAATTTAGCCCCCCTAAACATGTCACCACACTCATAAAAATAGGAAAAATAAATCTAAAATTCAAACCCTTGTTTTGTCCCTTCAACAAGGTCTCCAAGTTCCCCAAATAAAATTATCTTACTTGGAAAAATATTAAAATAATTTTCAAAATATAGATTACCTCATTTTTAGCCCACAATAATTTATTATTTTTTTTAATCATTTATAACTTCAAAAATTTGTATCTTCTAGAATAGTTATAATTTCAATGCAAATGTTAGCTCAAAATGATCACAAAAATAGTAGATTTTAAACAAAATTAGAATTAGAATTTTCTCTCCATGGAAAGTCCCTCAAAAGTAGTTCTAAAGTTACAAAAACCCTAGTTATAGTCCTAGATTCTTCTAAAATCAACAAAACATATTGAAACCAAGTTCATCCACCTCTTTGACCTGCAAATCATGGATTTCCAGCTCTCTAAAAGGTTTAAAATAATCTTTGACGAAGGTGGTTTCTGAAAGGTTTTAAATAATCTTTGATGAAGGTGGTGTCCAAAGACACCTTTGTATATCCACTTACATACAACTATGCAAAATTAAGGTGCAATTACAGCCCTTGAATAGAGCTGCCCTAGTATAAGAATGGAGGTTTTCATCCCTAAACTCCTTGATGCACTTGAAGGTTTTTGTCCTCAAGTCATTTATTCAAGCTTGACATACTTGCACAAGAGTATCAATATCAAAATTGCATAACCTTTTCAAAAGAGCCTTTTTTTCCCTTGTATATCCCTCCTCCAAATGTGGCACCCAAAAGAGAGAGGGAGAGTTTACCTTTTCTTTTTATTTAAAAGATATATTACAAGCTTCCTTATAAAATTCACTTTTTGGCCTTAAGTGCCCATGACCCTCAAAAGGTCCCAACTTAAGTGAAAAGCAAATTAGATTATTATTACTTTATTTTAAGTATTTAAGAATACTTTTTATTTTAATACTAATAATATTTTAATTCTAAAATGGAGATATTGCAGTCCTCCCTACCCAAAATTGCTTGTCCTCAAGTAATTACAATATCCATGAAGGTGTCCCAATGTACCTTATTATATAATGTCTAATTGTAAATTCTTCCCATGTAATAAAGCCTCCAAATAGAACTTGTACCATGTTGTACCTATATTTTTGACACTGCCCCTAAGTGTTGAAAGTGTCATGACATCCACTATTAATCCCACAATCAATTCCTAGGCTCATTCCTTTCTCACGCCAATGGCTGCCCCAAACACATGGTTCCCTACAAAACTCAAAATAGTTGTCAATATATTTCAATTTCTGCACCAAAATATTTAAAATGGAACTCTCAAAATCTGGAATCTTCCACGGTGAATCCATGGACACTTGTCCCTTCATCTCAAAAAAATCACCTTACCAAAAATAATATACACATTGATATATGGGTTGTTTATGTGATGTAAATTCATGCCATTAATTCCATAATTATCCCAATTCATTACCACATTGGCCTCCCATGTGTCCTCTATGTCCATATTCTTCAAGTATGTTAATATGAACTCCAACAACATAAAAAGAAAGCTAGAAGTGTAAAAAGGATTTTTTTTGGAAAGTGATATCTTGTTGCCCCAAATGGAAAGATCTAGTTGATCTTCATCTCTTGTGTGCATACTAGGGTTGTCACCCTTCAAAAAATATTTGGTAGTCTCTACATGCCATGGAAAATCTTTTCAACTTGCAAACAATTGATCAAATCAAATGCTTTGAACAACATACCTTGGAAATTTCCACTTTGCAATCCCCTTTAAAGGACCCTCATCATGTGCATGGTATATCCCATCCATGGTTGTCCCTTCTTATTTCTCATGAGCAATCATAAAGTTAAGTAGTGGTTAAAAAAATTCTCAAAACTCACCAAGATGTAGTGTTATTTCGTGCCCTCAAATTTCACCTTTTTCTAATGCAAATTGTGCCTTCCAATAATGACATTTTCAGATTTTATGAGTGGCTGACAATATGCAACAAAATTAGTCATATTTCCCATGATAAGGGGCTGTAAAAATATCATAAAAACTGTATTTTTTAATTGAAAAAAAATATAACTAAAAATTGCAACATTCCCCTTTGGTATGGGTGATACAATGCCTCCAAAATCAATCTTTTTGTTCATGATAGTTGGTTTTAGCAAAATGCTTAACTCAAAAAAAATTATGAAAAAATTTTTAGACCTCTTATCAAAAAATTTAGACCTATGTTGATTGTCTTATGCAACCAATTTTCCCCTTGGTGTGGGTTAATGGCCATGAATGTTGCAAATAAAGTTCAAACTCTTCTGAAAAGTGAGAAGACAAAAAATCTTTTTGGATTACACCTTATAACCAGTTGCTCATAACTTGGACCTTTGTCTGATCCATGAGAGTTCTCATGCCTTCCTTCATTCACTAAAATTCAACCTTTTTCCTTGCTCCTAGTCATCTCAAGTGGTTTCATTAATGAACCTACATATGAAGCAAACATGTTATAAAAAAACATTGTTGGTTAGCAACACTTTTATAATTATGTCACCATGCTTCATGAGCATGATATGGGCCTCATTTTCATGTTTTATTTTAATATTATCATGGATTTAGTATTCCTTTTTCTCCCCCTAATTTTTCCTTCTAGTGGTTTTAAATATGCTACTATACACTTGAATCATTCCCATGGTGTTGGGATGTGAGAAGCACAATTTTCTAGGAAACCATGCACACCATGTCAACAAAATTTCCTAATGGAAATATATTAAAAATGTAAAAGACAATAGGTATTATGATCATGGGACTATGATAACCCTTCCCACTACCTTCTTTAGGTTATCCCTATAAATTTTAGCAAAACTATGTTGATAGTGCTCACTTAGATCCCATATCCATGAGGGGTGTTGGTCATGTTCTTTCCTTGAACTTATTTGGAAGACTTCTTATTCTCCTTGGGTGTTCCTTACCTTCAGCTCAATGATAACACAAACTTTTCAACCAAGGTAATGAAAGGACCAATCATTAAGAGAAAACAATAAATGCTTACCTAGTTGACAACTCCATTGTTTCCCCATCAATAAATATGATTCTCCTTCCTTTATATGCAAGGTGCATCCTTCTTATTTCCTCTTTGGCATCACTCCCTTAATGGGCTTCTTTTCTATGTCCCTTCTTGATAGGACATTTTCTTCCTTAACAAGACATAACAATAAGTGTTTCCTCCAAGCTTCCTCTTGCAATCTAAATTTAGATAAGAAAAATGATGCATGAAAATGAAAAATAAAAAAACCTTCTTTCTTGGCATAACCTTATATTATGATGTTTTTGTTCATGCTTCCTTTTTGACCTTTTGTTAGAAAATCAAAAGCATATTCACCCATGTCAAGTTTCAATCCCAAGGTGCTAGAAATGCATGGAGTGGAGGAACCATCCCCCACGGTCACCTTAGATCCCACATTTTATGTAGTGGACAACTTATATCTTGCAACAATTTTAGAATTTATAAAATTATGAGTGGCCCCATTATCCATTGACATGATTAATTTTTTTACACTAATGGTTCATGTTATGAAATTAATTTACACCCTTGGAGAGATTTCTTCAGGCTCCCTTTGACTAAGACATTATATTGGGATAACCCTGGGCTAGGGGTATCTTATAATAGAGTTGAACCTTTGAAAAAGTCTGACTTCCTCTTGATGAATCACCTAAACTAATGTTATTGTAGGGAAAAGGGTAAGAAAGAGGAAAATGGATCCTAATAAAGCTAAAAGGTGATGCACTAAATAAAAATGGGAGACTCCCATAAGCTTGAACCCATACTAGATTTACAAAAGATAATACTAACTCACACAACCTCAAAAGCAAGTTGATTGCATAAGTATTTCATAGACTAGGTTCATGAAGTAATAAATGCAAACAAGAGGAGTTCTAAGACTCACTGAGAACTTACATCAATGGTATAAAGAACACAAATCCGGACCTACAAATAGCTTTAAAACACCCTAAAAGAGGTCAAAAAGGAGAACAATGGATATGGAATAATCTCCTTCACAAGGACATCATGCACAACTCACCAAACATAGATCTAAGGTAAAAGATAGGTAAATAAAGTCTTTTATTGCATCAAGAGGTAGTTCTTACAAATGCTTGACAAGGTTTAGCCTAATCAAGATGAACATATTTTACAATATCTCAGAGAGTCCCTTGCTCTTCAAAATAAAAGAGTCCTTGTGGGAATCTAAAATTTGAGATATATATATATATATATATATATATATATATAGAGAGAGAGAGAGAGAGAGAGCTTATAAAATGGAAAGAATGGGTAATACAAAGAAAGGGAGAAGAGAGAAGGGGGTACGTTAACCAAGAATAATCAATGAGTTGTCACCTTTAAAGGAATGCTCCACCAACTTTTGATCAAATCAGAGTTAATACATTGTAGACAAGATATCCTTCATTTATCCTAATAGCCTCTGAATCATTTTATTGATTAAGCAACACACTAGAGGACAAGATTTGCCAAAGGTGAAGAGTCATGATCTTGTTACCAAAATAAACCCTTAGGCACCTTAAAAATATATTAAATGCTCTAGTTACTTTATCTAACCACCAGATATCCATCTTGGGAATTTATGCCATCTTCCACTTAACTTTTTTATGAGGAAAAAATCCTCATATTTATAATCCTGACAGAGCCATCACCATGTCTGCTTTGAGCAGTGATAGGTACCTGCTTGTCTAGAAGATGACTATTTTGGAAGATAAGACACTTCCTCATTAATCATGTATTTGTTCCCATTTTAATATTTGAGCATAGGTATATTATAAATTAAAAACAAATCCAATTTATTGGTTTTCATATAGTCATTATATTGATGTAGATCCACATGTTACATAGCTTCATTCTAGACTTTACTAGGTTTAGACAAACCTATCCTGCATCTGATCTTTAATGGTGATATAGCTTCACCATTAAAAACCTTAAATGCATAACTATGTCTACTTAATGATGTTTGATCGAGCTCTAATGGTGTTACATTCCCTTTGAAACCTTTGTTCTTCATTCGACCTAAACTGTGTTTGACCTCTACTTGAAAGTTCTTATCTTTGACTTTTAATATTGGTCATTGATCTTGATTTCTACTCCTAAAATTATTCCATTTATCATCTCCTCATTCAAGCATGGGATATTTTGACTCTTTGAACTCTCATGCATCATTTATCTCCCTTTGTATGGCTCGAATGTGTACCATTGATTTACATGATAGTTTCCACAATAATGACAATTGGCAGCTTTTCATTCATTCTCAGGATTTGTTGACTAGTTGACCTTTCACTCACCATTAATCTACTTTGGTATAATGGATCATGCACCATTGGTTCCTTGGTTTACTATATCAAACTTAGACCATTAATCTATTTTAGAGTGTACCATGATTAAGACACTTGTCATCTTCACACTTATCATGGGTCCACTAAACTTTTGAGTTGATGCTCACCATTGATCTTTGAATCCATAATTAAACATGTATTGTAGATCTATTTAGACCCACTAACTTTGTCAGTCATTGTGCATTGTTAGATATTTATATGGATACCATAGATCTTGCCACTTATCAACTACATGTTCATCCTTGGAACATTTGAATTCAAATGGCTATTTGCCATAGTTTTAACTTGACATCCCCACATACATCCCACTCTATTAGTCATATTTGAATGCCTATATATTGAGATATCAAGCTCATTAAGATAAAAAAAATTATAGATCATGATTTAGGCATGAATAACTTCATGTCCACATGATATTTTGGCCTGAGAGGCTTTCTAAGCATACTTATAAAATGCAAAATCAAGCTGACTAGTCTATTTATTCATGATGTTTGATGATGGTTTGGTTCATCTTCTTCACTTTCTAAAGTCATTTCATCATTTGGTCAATCAGAACCTCTGATCAGCTGATCTATCCAGGTAGAAGCTTTGTATGTGGACCCTCAATTGGGAAGCATGCATGTTATGCTTGCGAACCCAAACCATTTGTCTTGGCTAGTCCATTGGGCATGGAGTATCCCCCCTTTGCTCCCAGCTAATTTGAATTGATACATGGTTGACCCTTTCCAAAAATATCTCTTGAAGAAACAAGAATAAAAATAACAAAAAAAACAAAGGCAAGTGTACGTAGGCACTTGAAGAAAAGAAAAAATAGCTAAGCTACTAAATAAATGTGCACATAGGCACTTAGATAAAAACATGAAATCTACTCTAATATATTAAATATTGTACATTAATTTACAAGCACCTCCATCCTAGGTCAAATAGGAAACTTTTAGACTCATTCACTTGTAACAAACCAAGATGAAAAATACCTTGTTTTAGAGGTACCATAATTGGTGAACCAAGCAGCTTGATGGCCAATCTTTTTGATGTTCTCTCCAATGGATTAAAAGGAAAAAACATGCCTCCAATGTAAAAATAATGGTTTAAGTCTTCCAAGTTTGGTTCATGTTGGACTATAGCAGCACTTGTTTGATGTTGCTCATCTCCCTTGAGAAAGACTTGCATGAAGACTTAATTTTGGCTCTTAGAAGTAAATGCACTTGGTTCACTTGGTGGTTCAAAAATACCATATCCTTCCCCCTTGTCATTTTGCAAATTCAGACTAATCATGCTTAGAGTAGCATGTTCATAGGTTCTTGGAAGAAAGACATGTCTCTTAGCCTCTTCAAATTCTTTGGTTATGGCATTGAACCGCTGCCATAACTCTTTAGGATCTTCACTAGTATGTTCATCAAATTGCATCACCTGAGCACTTGAGATGTCTCTCATCAACCTCACTCAATATTTCATCTTGTTCTTCAATTGTAAATGAGGGTTGACTTAACCGTCTAAGGTCTGAAATATCATACCTATCTTGCTTAACCTCTAATATGCTTTCCTCTTGCTCCAACATATAAAGGTTATGGTAGATAATAAGTATACAAATAAAATATGGTTTATTATACATACCATAGGATAGATGATCAAAGTCACCATTGATGTTTGAACACTTGCCTCTAAAGGTTGATTAGATGAAGAGAACATCAAAACTCTTCACCATTAAACAATGTAGTAAGTCCGTTCAATTGTACCAAAAATTGTTATGACATTAATTTACACCCTTGGAGAGAGTTCTTTAGGATATCTCTGACCAAGCCATAATATTAGGACAACCCCAAGTTGTGGGTATCCTATAATAAAGTTGAACCTCCACAGAAGGTCGCCTTCCTCTTGATGAATCACCTAAACTAATGTTGTTATAGGGAAAAGGGTTAGAAAGGGGGCAATGGATCCTAATAAATAAAAAAGGTGATACACCAAATAATAATGGGAAATTTCCATAAGATTGAACCCACACTAGATCTACAGAAGACAATACTAGCTCACACAACCTCAAAATTAAGCTAATTGCATAAGTATTCCATAGACTATGTTTAGAGAGCAATGAATGCAAATAAAGAGAAGTTTTAAGACTCACTAAGAGATTATTACATAAATGGTATGAAGAACACTAATCCATACCTATAGATAGCTTGAAAACACCCTAAAAGAGGTTAGAAAGGGGGACAATGGATATGGAAGAATATCCTTCACAAGGCCATCATGCACAACTCACCAAACATAGAACCAAGGCAAGAGATAGGTAAAGAAAGTTTTTTATTGCATTAAGAGGTAGTTCTTAAAAATGCTTGATAGGGTTTACCCTAATCAAGATGAGCATATTTTGTAATATCTCAAAGAGTCCCCTGCTCTTTAAAATCAAAGAGTCCTTGTGGGAATCCAAAATTTGAGAGAGAGAGAGAGAGAGCTTACAAAATGGAAAGAATGGGTGATATAGTGAAAGGGAGAAGAGAGAAGGGGGACTGTTAACCAATAACAATCAATGAACTAACACCTTTTAAAGAATTCTCCATCTCCTTTTGATCAAATCAAATCTAATACATCATAGACAAGATAGCCATCATTTATCCCAATAGCCTCTGAATCATTTCATTAATTGAGTAACACACTAGAGTATAAGATTTTGTCGAATGTGATGAGTCATGATCTTGTTACCAAAATAAACCCTTAAGCACCCTGAAAATCTATTAAATGCTTCAGCTACTTTCTCTAACCACTAGATATCCATCTTGGGACTTTACATCATCTTCTTCTTGACTTTTTCAAGAGGACAAAATCCTCATATCTATTATCCTGACATAGCCATCACCATGTCTGCTTTGAGTGGTGGTAGGTACCTATTTGTCAAGAAGATGACTATTTTGGAAGATAAGACACTTCTTCATTAATCACATAATTTTCCCCATTTCAATATCTAAGCATAGGTCTAGTATAGATTAAAAACTAGTCCAATTTATTGGTTTTCATATAGTCATTATATTGATACAGATCTGTAGGTTACATAGCTTCATTTTAGACTTTACTAGGTTTAGACAAACCTATCCTGCATCTGAGCTTTAATGGTGATAGATAATTCACCATTAATAACCTTGATTGCATAAATAGGTTTGCTTAATGATGTTCAACTGAGCTCTAATGGTGGTACACACCATTTGAAACCTTTATTCTTCATTTGACCTAAACTATGTTTGAACTTTACTTGAAAGCTCCTGTCTTCAACTTTTAATATTGGTCATTGATCTTGATTTATGTTCCCAAAATTATGTCATCTATCAGCTCCTCATTCATCTATGGGATATGCTGACTATTTGACCTCTCATTCACCATTGAACTCCCTTTACATGGCTCAAATGCATACTATTGATTTACCTAATAATTGCTATGGTCATGACACTTGGCAACTTTTCATCCATTTTTGAGATCCACTAACTAGATGACCTTTCATTCATCATTGATCTACTTTGGTACAATGGATCACACATCATTGGATCCTTGGTCTTCTAGATCAAACATGGACCATTGATCTATTTTAGAGTGCACCATGATTAATACACTTGTCATTTTCATGATTATCTTGGGTTTGCTGACCTTTTGACTTGACACTCACCATTAATCTTTGATTGCATGATTAAATGTGCACCGTAGATCTATTTGGTCCCACTGACTTTGTCAATCATCATGCATTGTTAGATCTTCATATGGGCACCTAAAATCTTGACACTTTTTAGCTACATGTTCATCCTTAGAACATTTGAATTCAAATGGATATTTATCATATCTTTAACTTGACGTCCCCATACACGTCCCACTTTGTTATTTCATCTTTGAATGCTTATATCTTGAGATAACAAGCTCATCAAGATATAAAATTTATAGAACATGATTTATGCATGAATAAATTCATGTCACATGATCTTTTGGCTTGAGAGGCTTTCTAAGCATACTTATAAAATTCACAATCAAGCTAACCAGTACATTTCTTCATGATGTTTAATGATGAACTGATTCATCTTCTTCACTTGCTCAAGTCATTTGATCACTTGTTCAATTAGGAACTTTTCTCAATTGATTTATCCAGGTAGAAGCTTTGTATGTGAGCCAAATTTTGCCAATAGTTCCTTTCATATGCAAAACATGGCATCTATTGGCACTTGATAGGGTAGCAATCATCCCTTTCCTTGTCACATGTTGTCTATCCATTCCTCAATGTATTTTCCCTTCAATTTCAGCTTGATCTATCTTCACATACCCATTTGTTTGCTCCTAATTTTTAGATTGTTCCTCTTGTTGACATAGTGGATTGTACCCTCTGAAGGGAGGCTCAGCTCTCTTCATCCACACAACACAATGGATACATCCCTATTACTATGGGTGGTAAATGTGAGGGATGAATCTCTAGATTAGGGGATAGCTCCCCTTGATTCACCTTGAGGCCTTAGACTTCCTACGGCTAATAATGGGGGGGATGAAAAGGGAGATAAATATTAGAGATTAGAACCTAAACTAAAGTGGTGATGCACCAAAATGGTTGGTTTGCTCAGCTTTGACATACACTTTACACTAAATACAAGCAAGCATACACTTCATTAAAATGAGAACCTTTCTTGCATCAGTGTTTCAACAAGGGGTCCTATGGAGATATAGGGAGGGAGAACTACTAGAGGTGTTCTAAGACACACTATGGACAGCCTATTCACATGCACCTATACTCTGTTCTAGACAATTCCTGTTGACTTTCAAGAGAAGAACTCACAATACACTAGATATGCTAGATTCAAATTGTGAAAGCATGAAATAAAATGACTTGACACAATATCAAAACCATAGACATATGCAAAAGTGTAAACTCAAATGGAGGTAAAATGTTATGTCTGATTCAAGCTAAATTCCTACAGGGCTTCACCATACAAGCTGAAAGATATTTTCTCAAATGAGAAGTTACAAATATATAGATAATTGGAAACAAGATAGCTGACAAATCAAGGAATAGAAACCCATGCTAAGTTAAACACTTATGTAAAGACCAAAAGACCATGTTGTTATCACTTTCTTTGAACTAGCTATGGGAGCCATGTTGTATGTTGTCCAAACCACCATTTATGTTATCCTTGGGTTGTAAAATCATGGGAGACCATCCCCTGGAACTGACAAGGCCATTCTAATTTATTGTGACCAACTATGCTCTCTTCAATACCTAGATGTGACTTGGATGCACATTAATGGTGAAGCATAAAAACATAAGACGTTGGTATCTATAGTTTGAAAACCAATCTATTTTATTAGTTTTTGGTAGATATATTCTACCTAAATATATTAACTCCTTTGGCTGAGTTATCTATGCCACTTGTCTTGGTCTGAGTGGTCTCTGATTCTACCCTTTGACTTCATCAGCTTATGGAACTATTCTACACTTTTGTCCTTTTCTACCCTTTACTTTGCCTGTGTTTTGTCTCTTCTTTTCCTTCTCCTTGTCTACCTTGGGCATCAACTTTTTTGAAACATTGATTTCCTTTAAACAAAATGTTCAAAGGGTTTCCTTCAAACATTTTGTCTGAAGGAAATCATCCTTTGGGTCTTCCTTTGCCTTCGCTTCTTTGCCTATGCTTCATCAGCCTTCAAGATTTTGTTTGAGTGATTTCCTTTAGACAAAAGTCTAAAGGAAATTCTTCATGTGTCTTTCTTCAGCCTTCAAGCTTTGGTGTCTCTTTCCTTCAGACAAAATGTCTAAAAGAATTCCTTTAGACATTCTGTCTGAAGGAAATTCTCTCTTGGCATTGGCTTTTCCCGAAGGGAAAGTGCCCTTCAACTTTTTGTCTTTATCCCTTGCTTCCTCCTGGTGCCCTCCATAAGGGCCATCTGAGCTCTGAAGATACCCTTCAATATTTTGAAGAAGGTCCACTTCATCACTTGAGTGCCCTCCACAAGGGTCATTGGCTCCTATAATTATCCTTCGAGGAAAATACAAGGGTCATTTTTCCTACCTGGGTGCCCTCCGCAAGGGCACCTACCCTTTGGAACTATTATAAATGACCCTTCAAAATAAGTGAAGAGGTACCTTTACCGATGAAAATCCCTCTGCAAGGTCACTTGCTTCTAGACTTACCCTTCGTCCTTTCTTCAATTATCCTTCAGAAAAGTGAAAAGTCCACTTTCTTTGCTTATGTGCCCTTTGAAGAAAATTTGTGCCTTTGGCGAGCTGCATAGACCAAATCAATTCCTTTACTTGATTTTACTTATAAAATCTAATAATTAATACACTTGCACAAACCCAAATTTCACTAGATAGACCATTTTAGACTTTTCATGAGCTCTTACTTTGGGTTTTGCATCAACTTCAACTCATAAAACAAACAAGTAAAGACACTTAGAAAACCCAATTTGGTTTGCCAAGACCAAATCAAGTTTTCAAGTGTCTTTACTTATAAACCTTTATAAATAAAGATGTTTTCAAAGTTTGAATTACACATCAGGTTTATCAAGTAACTTGACTTATGAAAACTTCACAAGTAAAGTCATTTGGAAAACCCAATTTGTTCTGTGAAGACCAAATCAGGTTTTACAAGTGACTTACCTGATGAACTTTTCACAAGTAAAGTGGCTTATAAAACCTGAAATGCATTATTGTAGGTGAAGTAATTGCTCTTGACAGACCTAAAATGCAATTGGCTAAGCAAATGAGTAAAACACTTGGATTTTTCTCAAAAAAAGTCTAGAAGAGAACATTTTGCACAAGGCAGCAGAGGGATGATCTATCCAAAACATAGATTGGATGACTTTTGCAAAGAAAAATGAGGGGGTGCCCAATTTTGGCTTGTAAGACCAAAAATTGGTCAACACATTTGGTGACTTATAAGAGGGGATGTCTACTATGCTAAAGAAGACTGGTAGCCTCAAATTCCATTGAGCATGGAGTCAAGATGTAGCTTTAAAAAGTTAGCAATAGCCTTCTAAAGACATATGAAACCAACAAAGCTTTACCTCAAGCAACAAGGAAAAATAACACACAATAAGGCTAAAAACATTACACTTATGTAAACAGCACTTAAGGAAAATAAAGAGAACTGAAAATAAACTACTATGTACAACTAACTAGATATATTTGCCTCCCTCCTAGATCAAAGGAAAAACTTCTCAAGTCTCCTACATGGCAAGAAAACTTATGGTGTTAGGCAAGTGACTGAATGGAATGGAGACTTGGTGACTTGCCCTTCTTTCCTACCACCTTAATTAGCTTGTATCTGAGTGAATTAGGGTCAAACATGCCTCCAACATATATGTATTTACTTTACTCTTTGGATACTACCTCATGCTAGCCCTTCATGCTAATATATATCACCAAGAAATAAATGGTTGCTAGCTCATCACCATAGGGCTCATTTAGCTCATAGCCCCCTTGATATGCATCATGGACTAACTTGTCCCCTTCTACTTCATTGAGGAGCCTATCAAATTGATCCTTTGGTTCATCATGGCCTTCATAAAATAGGGTGAATGTTGTGATGTCTGGAATGAGATCACAAACTGCTTACTCATCCCAAGGGACATCATCTTCTTGTTCAAGGCTCTCTTCTTCAAATCTTTCATCAATATGGGTAGGCCTCTCCTTTTCTTGCTCAAAAACAAGAGTCTCTAGTTGTTCAAAGACATGCTCCTAATCCTCCTCCAACTTAGGTTCCATGGCATGGTCATTCTCCTCATCAAAGCAACAAGGAAATTCATCAAACAAGGGGGGGAGAGCTCACCATGCTTACATTCCTCATCATCCATTGTTGACAAATAAAGTTTGTCAATCTCATCTTCCTATTGCTGGAACATCTACATGTATGCATGACCTATGTCTTCTCCATTATTGATGATGTCTTCACAAGGAGCATCTATGATGATTTCCTCCTCATTGTCATCTATGAAAGCTTCTTGATCAGCCATAAATTGGATCTTTTCTTCTTCACGTGCCTCTTTCAAAATAGATTCCTCCTTGAGAAGGGATGAAGTGGAAGGCTGATGGTTAAACTCACGTGGAATAAGAGTCAAACCTTGATCTAGAATCAAATGATTCTCTTCCTTCCATTTGGCCAGCACTTCATCCACATTAGATGTGGCTTGATAGCTCTCTTGGAGGGGTATAGATGGGGTGTGTTCAGACATAGGATCTTCTACTTGTCTGAACCATCCATCGCACCTTGGCTGAGGAACCTCATTTTGGACTCTAACTCTATAATTTTCTTGGCTATATTCTCTTGGAAGAGCCTTTCTTGAAGGTCAAAAGCATCATCATGATGAGTAGGAGTAGCTTCATTTTCTTTAAGGCTTTTATCAAAATGAATAGGCCTCTCCTCTTTTTTCCTACCCCATGATTTCATTATTTGCTTCCAACTCATGACCTTGGGATTAGAACTCTTCCCTTGTGAACTGGTGATAACTTTATCCTCTTTAAGGTCTTGAGTTGGTTCATGATAGGCACTGTTAGGTTGAAAGACTTGAGGAGGTTTAGGGAGACTAGGAAGGATCTGCTCATACACAGGAAGAGCTGCTTTAAGAGAGACGTGTTGCTTTCCAAAAGATATAGGGTGATTCTCATCAAAAGAGAGTCCACATTCTAAATAATTGAGAAGGTTAGTCTCCATGAGAGGTTTTAATTCCCTTTGGTGTTGGAAAGATAGATGCAAAGGATTAAGATTAGGAGTGATTAATGTACCAGATGAGCCAAAAGATTAGATTTGGTGAGCAAGGGCTATTTAGTAGAAAGGATTTGGCGTATAGGAGGGGAATTTCTTTTAAGTAGGAGGGGCCTGCTCTGGGATGGGAAAAGGCATACAAGGCTGATTGCCTTGAATGAATGGGCTCCTCCATCTTGCTAGTTCCTCCTTCATGGATTTCAAGGCTTGAGTTTGCCTAAACGAACACTCCTCTTTATACATAATCTCTTGTTGATATCTATTATGCTCATCTAATCTGTCCATCTCCATCACTTGCTTCTTGAACTCCAATATTAACTCCCTTACACTAGGTGAAGGGCAACTAGGAGAGCTACTTGAGGTGATTTTATGAATAACTTAGGCTTGATCAAAACTATATAAAGGAACACAAGGCCCATGCTGCTCAGTAATAGGATTATACATACCAAATTGATTTATTGATGGCACCAAGACTGCTTAACCAGCTGATTCAACTCAGATTCGCCATTGGTGTGATGAAAATCCTCCAAAGGCTGGTTGGTTGAAGAACACACCAAAATTATTCAACTCTTTGGACAAAAAAACTTGTCTTATTGGGCATGCCAAAAATTGTTGACATAGTGGATTACACCATCTGAAGGGAGGCTCAGCTCTCTTTATTCACATGACATAATGGATACATCCCTCTTCTTATGGGTGGAAAATGTGAGGGATGAATCTCTAGATTAGGGGATAACTCCCCTTGATGCACCTTGAGGCCCTAGATTTCCTACTGATAACAATGGGGGGGATGAAAAGGGAGAGAAATACTAGAAATCATATCTTAAACTAAAGTGGTGATGCACCAAAATGGTTGGTCTACATAACTTTGACATACACTTTACACCAGAGACAAGCAAACATACACTTCATTCAAATGAGAACCTTTCCTGCATCATTGTTTGAACAGGGGGTCTTATGGAGATACAGGGAGGGAGAACTACCAGAGGTGTTCTAAGACACACTATGGATAGCTTGTTCACATGAACCTATACTCTATTATGGACACTTCTTGTTGACTTGAAAGAGAAGAACTCATAATACACTAGATATGCTAGAAGCAAACTTTGAAAGCATGAAATAAAATGACTTGACACAAGATCAAAACCATAGACATATGCAAAAGGATAAACTCAAATGGAGGTAAAATGATATGTCTGATTCAAGGTAAATTCTTGCAGGGCTTTGCCATACAAGCTAAGAGATATTTTCTCAAATGAGAAGTTAAAAATATATAGAGAACTAGAAACAAGATAGCTGACAAATCAAGGAATGGAAATCCATTTTGATTTAAACACTTCTGCAAAGACCAAAAGACCATGCTTCTATCACTTTCTTTGAACTGCCTATAGGAGCCATGTTGTAGGCTATCCAAACCATCATTTTTTTTTCTTTGGAATGTAAAAGCATGGGAGACCATCCCCAGAAACTAACAAGGCCATTCCAAGTTTTTGTGACTGATTATGCTCTCTTAAATACCTGGATGTGATTTGGATGCACATTAATGGTGAAGCATGAAAATATGGGATGCTAGTGTCTATATTTTGAAAACCAATCTATTTTTTTGGTTTTCAATAGTTATATTCTACCTAAATGTATTAACTCCCTTGGTTGAGTTATCTATGCCACTTATCTTGGTCTAAGTGGTTTTTTATTATGCCCTTTGATTTCATCAACTGCTAGAACTTTTCTATATTTTTGTCCTTTTTCGCCCTTTACTTTGCCCATGTTTTGTCTCTTCCTTGCCTTCTCCTTATCTGTCTCAGGCATTGGCTTTTTACAACGTTGATTTCCTTTGGAAAAAATGTTCAAAGGGTTTCCTTCAGACATTTTATCCAAAGGAAATCATCCTTTGGGTCTTCCTTTGCCTTTGCTTCTTTGCCTATGCTTCGTCAGCCTTCAAGATTTTGTTCAAGTAATTTACTTAAGATAAAATTCCAAAGGACACACAAATAATTTCCTTCAGACAAAAGTTTGAAGGAAATTCTTCATGTGTCTTTCTTCTGCCTTTGGGCTTTGGTGTCTCTTTCCTTCAAATAAAATGTCTGAAAGAATTCCTTCAAACATTTTGTCTGAAGGAAATTCTCTCTTGTCATTGGCTTTTCCCAAAGGGCAAGTGCCCTTCAGATTTTTGTCTTTGTCCCTTGCTTCCTCCTGGTGCCCTCCACAAGGTCCATCTGAGCTTTGAATATACCCTTTGGGAATTTTAAGAAGTTCCACTTAATCGCTTGAGTTCCCTCTGCAAGGGCCATTGGCTCCCAGAATTATCCTTTGAGGAAAATATAAGGGTCCTTTATCCTACCTGAGTGCCCTCTGCAAGGGCACCTACCCTTCAAAACTCATGTAAATTACCCTTTGAAAGAAGTGAAGAGGTGCCCTTACTAATGAAAATCTCTCCACAAGTGCACTTGCTTCCAGACTTACCCTTCGGCCTTAATTGTCCTTCAAAAAAGTGAAAAGTCTACTTTCTTTGATTATGTGCCCTCTAAAGAAACTTTGTGCCTTTGGCGAGCTACATAGACCAAATCAAGTCCTTCACTTGTTTTTACTTATAAAAGCTGAAAAGTAATACACCTGCACAAACCCAAATTGCACTAAATAGACAATTTCAAACTTCTCATGAGCTCTTTGGGTTTTACGTCAACTTCAACTTATAAAACAAACAAGTAAAGACACTTGGAAAATCTAATTGGTTATGCCAAGACCAAATCAAGTTTTGCAAGTGTCTTTACTTATAAACCTTTATAAGTAAAGATATTTGCAAATTTTGAATTACACATCAGGTTTATCAAGTAACTTGACTTATGAAAATTTCACAAGTAAAGTCATTTGGAAAACTCGATTTGGTCTGTGAAGACCAAATCGAGTTTTGCAAATGACTTAGATAATGAACTTTTCATAAGTAAAGTGGCTTATAAAACCTAAAATGCACTATTATAGGTGAAGTACTTGCTTTTGGCAAACCTGAAATGTACTTGGCTAAGCCAATGAGGAAAACACTTGGCTTTTCTCAAGAAAGGTCTGGAAGAGAATATTTTACACAAGGTAGTTGAGGGATGATCTAGCCAAAACATGGATTGGATGACTTTTTCAAATAAAAAGGAGGGGGTGCCCAATTTTGGCTTGCAAGACCGAAAATTGGTCAACACCTCCTTAGGTGGCTACCTTTTTATGCCCTCTTTACATGCCTTTAACCCTTTTGAATTTTTTACCTTCAAACCTAGCTAATTGTTTATCTCCTTGGGTCCACTATTAACCAATTTTTTATGCTCAATCATCAAGGACTCTCCATTTCATGGCCGCCCTTCCAATTCAACCTCACTTACCATTGATTTTTTTGAGTTAGTTGTTCACACCTTATAAAGGGTCTATGTTTGATTGATTTTTTTAATTATTGGCAAACTTGTGGAGTGGCTACCCCTTGTACAATTGGAATTTGGGTTCTATTATTTCTTTTCAGGTTTGCCTTTCATCCAATTGGAGTTTTTTGTTATGTGCCCTTATTGATTTAAGTGTAGGTGATTCCCTCTTCTTTTCACACTTATCAACTATCTTTTCCAAAAATTCTTCGTGTGTCCCAATAGTGTTATACCTTGTGTCACCCCTTCATGATGCCACCATTCATGGGCATCCCTATCCAAATGTTGGATAAAAAAAATTAATGCCTATTTTCTACCTCTAGGCCTCAAGTCAAGATACTCAATCATCTTCCTAACCCATGTTCTTATCGGAATACCTAGATCACCATGAAAAGTTGGAAGAACTATCTTCCCCAAATTATCTTATATAACTATGTGCTCATGGTGTTCTTTGCCATATCTCAAACCTAGCCAATACATGAAGCTCCTTTCTTTTTTGTATTGTGGTGCAAGTGTCAAGTATTCATCATAATCTTCCACCAAATCCCAACAAACCAAAGGTTGGCCCTCCATTCTGAAGGGTTGCCTCCTATGATCTTAAGCTTGTGTAATACCTTCCATCCTTCCCTTATCCATGTTATTGTTTTATATAAACCTTGAATCCCACATATAGCCAAGATATGGCTCTAATACCACTATAATGTCCCTAAATAGGATAATTAGGACAAATTAGGGTTTTCCAACAAACCCTTATGCACAACTAAAAATAATATGAATATTTCCCTCAAAACTAGAAAACCTTAACAGTAATAGATGTCTTAATTTTCAAGTAATAACACTCCACAATAGCTCCAATAATTATTGAATATGCAAATACAATAAAATATCTCTTTTGTAGTAATATGGAATGGAGATGTGGCTAGAAATTTTTTGCAATAATTCTGATTTTTAAGATCTTGTTATCGTTGTGTTTTCCCTTCCTAACAGTTTTGAATTCTTTGCATAAACTCACAAAAAATATACCAAAAATTATTTCAATTTATTAGGGCTTCCAAAGAACAAATTAGGGCTGTCAATAGCCAATTTAGCCCCTCTAAACAAGTCACCACACTCAGAAAAAATAGGAGAAACAAATCTAAAATTCAAACCATTATTTTATCCCTTCAACAAGGTCTCAAATTTCACAAAATCAAATCACCCCACTTGGAAAAATATTAAAATAATTTTCACAATATAAATTACTTTATTTTCAGCCCACAATAATTTAATGTTTGCCTTAATTAGTTGAAACTTCAAAAATTTGTATCTTCTAAAATATTTATAAATTCAATGCAAATGTTAACTCAAAATGATTATAAAAATAATAGATTTCAAACAAAATTAGAATTAAAATTTTCCCTCCATGGGAAGTCCCTCAAAAATAGTTCTAAAGTTACAAAAATCCTAGTTACAGCCCTAGATTCTTATAAAATCAACAAAACATCTTCAAACCAAGTTCACCCACCTCTTTGACCTATAAATCATGAATTTACAACTCTCTAAAGGTTTTTAAATAATCTTTTATGAAGATGGCATCCAAAGATACCTTTGTAGATCTACTTGCATATAATTATGTAAAATTGAGGCATAATTACAACCCTTGAATAAAGCTGTCGTAGTATAAGAATGGAGGTTTTCATCCCCAAACTCTTTGGTGAACTTGAAAGTTTTCATCCTCAAGCCACTTGTTCAAACTTGGCATACTTGCACAAGACTTTCAATATCTAAATTACATAACTTTTTCAAAAAAAGACTTTCTTTTCCTTTTATATCCCTCCTCCAAATGTGGCACCCAAAAGAGAGAGGGAGAGTTTACCTTTTTCCTTTTTAAAAAAAGATATATTAAAAGCTTCTTTATAAAATTCATGTTTTGGCCTTAGTGCCCATTACCCTCAAAAGGTCCCAATTTTAATGAAAAGCAAATTAGACTATTATGACTTTATTTTAACTATTTAAAAATATTTTTTATTTTAATAATAATATTATTGTAATTCTAAAATGGAGACATTACACAATTATGCAAAATAAAAGATTTTCATATATTAGAATATACAAATAGAGCTTATAAAAAGAAAATCAGAATTTAAAACTTGTTGCATACAATTGTTGTTTCTTCCTATTTGCCATGCTCTTCAACTTCACTCTTGCTCTGTGCTTTTCCTTCCATAAACTTTTGCCACCCTATTTTGTTGTTCTACTCTCTCTTGTGCATTGCTAGCCAAATACATGCATATATAGCTTTCAATTTACATTTTAGCATAAGTTTCCAGCAAGTTCAACAATGGTCATGAAATAAAAATTCTATAATTTTATATGTTATTGTTGTAGTCAAAACTTCTAGACAATTCATAATTTAGAGGCTTCTATTAAAATAATATAGAATTTTTGAACCACTGAAGTTTAAAGGAAGACAAGATTAATCAATTAATTTATTTTTATTTCCTTTTTTTGAAGTCATTGTTAGATAAGATTGCATATATATATATATATATATCCAACACCCTCCCTTAATCGACTTCTTGCATCAATGACACCCAAATTTCCTCTTAGTCATTCAAAATCTTCAATTGACAATGCTTTTGTAAATATCTCTACAAGATGCTCCTTTGACCTACAAAATTTCAATTTTATTTCTTCATTGTCAACTAGTTCTCTTATAAAGTGATCTCTTATGGCTCTATGTTTGTTGCATCCATGGAAGAATATATTATTTGATAGAGATATAGAAGATAGATTATCACAAAATGTTGTTGTTTCTTTCTACTACTCATTCAAATTTGATAAGATTCTTTTGATCTAAATGGCTTGACAAGATGCTGAATTTGTTGTTATATAACTCAACTTCTACTATGGAGAGTGACGCAATATATTGTTTCTTAAAAGACCATGAAATATCTCCAGACCTAATCTGAAAAACATATCCAAATGTACTCTTTCTATCATCAATACTACCAATACAATCAGTCTGCATAACCAACTAGCACAAAATTATTAGATGTAATATACACAATTCCATGGCCTTTGGTGTCATTAATGTATCTTAATATTCATTTTTATGTTTTCCAATGTGTTTCCTTTGGAGTCTCCATGAACCTAGAGATTAAAAAACTAACTACATACATAATGTTTGGTCTTGTTGCTATTAAATACATTAAGCTTTCAACCAAACTCTTATATAATATTGGATCCACATTGCTACTGCGATCATCTTTATTCAACTTCAAACCTATGGCTACTGGTATTGATGTAGGTTTACTATTCAACATTATAAACCTTTTCAAAATATCATTTACATATTTGGATTGAGATATGAAAATACCATCATTTACCGTTAGTTTAAACTCAATACCAAGAAAGTATTTGCTTCCTATCACCATGTTTCGTGAAAATAGAGATGCTTCATTTACCTATGATAGGTAATTTATTATTGTTCCCATTTTTACATTAATTTTTTTAGTTTCATCAATATTAAAAAATATTTCCATATTTCCACTCATATGATTGCTACAACCACTATCTGAGTACCAAACTACGTTATTACTTTCTTCTGCTATATTTCAAACAATAAACAAATTTTCATTTTGTTCAATTACATTTTCTTTCTTTGGTCAAGTTTGCATTATTATAGCCCATATCATATAGCCTTTTTTTACATTCACTTGCAAAATGTCTAGACTTTTTACAATAGTAACATTGGGCATTTGATTTATCATACCTCTGTAAAGTGCTTCTATGTGAAGTGTTGATGCTACTTCCTCTTCCATGTGACCCTGAATAGTTGTGTCTTCCTTCTTCATCATTGTGTTTAGATCTTCCTTTTCCAAATTTTATTCTACCTCTATAATGTCTCCAAATGGGACAAATTAACAAAAACATGGGTTTTCCCCAAAATCCACAAATTCTGAAATAAAAATCAGCAAAAATTAGTTTGCAAAAAATGTTCTAAAACCCTTACCAAACCACAAGAAACCCTAGGTGCCATAATGCAAGGGATGTGAAGACAATTTTCAGCCACTATTTTATCCAAAATTCATATGAATGCTCGCTAAAATAATTAGTAAATTAGATATAAGAAATAAGTATCTTTTTGCCAAATTATTGAGGATTAAATACAAATTTATGATGGTTGTAAAAATATGATTTTTCTCTAAAACACATTTGTTTTTCCTTACTATTTTTTGCTTCAAACCCTCACAAAAAATATATCACATGTGCCTAAAAATCAATTAAAATTCCAGCGAACCCCTAGGGCATCCAAAATGGCCCAAAAATTACTCCAAGCTAATCGCCCAAGTCGCTAAGGTGCAGAAAAAATAATAGAATATTTATTGAGCAAGATCCTACCTTTTGTAAGTGAAAATAAACAAGAAACCTTGTCAAAATAATTAAATAATAATTTGAAAAGTATTATTTAATATTCTATCAATTTAGAGCCTTAAATCTTCATCAATTCTTCTCCAAAACTCCACATTATTAAGGAAAAAATTAGTAAATAATTTTAAAATATTATATTTCTCAAATAGACCTTAAAAAGGATCTCCAAACCCTTAAACAATCCTCCAAAACAAGTCACTCCGCTTGCAAAATTAATGTAAATAATAATCAGAAATATTATGCATCAAATGAACCTCAAATAATTCACCAAAACCTTAGAAAAGTCTCTCAAAGCAAAACACCTCACTTTAGGGCAAGTAATAAAAAAAAATTTAACAAAGGTGGCATTAAAATACACCTTTTGTAGAATTATCAACACCAAATCTACGAACACCTATTGAGCATGCATCCCAATAGCTTCTTCAAACATGAAAAAACAATTATCAAATTCAACATATCTTCAATTTTGATTTCCACCTTGTAATTGTACCTTTCAAAGGGGGGCGAACCACTTTGGGGAGGTAAAATACCTCATAACCCTCTCTTGCCAATTTTTAAATTATCTTTTCAATTTGTTTGCTTTAGCTCCCAAGCCGACATTCCTTTTAATTTCACTTTAGGCCTTTTTGAATTAATTAAATAAATTGCCTTAATAAGTTAGTAATTAAAATTACTTTTTGACAAATTAAATAATTATTTTATATTAGGTCCTTGCTTAAATAATTAATTAAATTTCTCTAATAATTAAAGTGATAAAACCCACTTTTCAAGAAATTTATTAATTATAAAGTTCCTTAGAATAATCATTAAAATCACCTTAGTTTTTCAAATGGTTAAAACCATTTTCTTGATAATTCAAATAATTATCCAAGATAGTTCTATTTTAATAATTAATTAAATGACTTTATATTTTTAAATGATTAAAATCACTATTCAGATAATTTTATTTAATTATTAAAACTATATGAAAATGAGATATTGTAGTCCTCCCTTCACAAGTTTGTTTGTCCTCAAACAAATGCAAACTCATATGCCCAATTACCATGTCCAGGTGGTAAAACCTGTTGTAGTGCTCAAAAAGCCTTGCCCCTGTCCCTATTAAATGGAATAACTTTTGCCAAAAAGCATAGTGTGACATACCCCAAATGGATAATGAATTTCTTTCCACCTTGCCAACATGTCTCATAATGCAACCAAAATCTATGTATGTTTTCCAAAGGAAAAAAATATTCAAATCAATTTTGAACTTATAATACCTGTATTTTAGGGGATGCCCCAATGTGTCCCAAATCATAGGAAAGCCATCTAATGGCTCATTGCACTTGTATGCCCCTATCTCACTAAAAATTGATTGGGGTATGAAGAGGTATCCAATCCTATTGCCCCAACTATGTCCTTCAAAAAGTATTCAGCTTCATATCCCAATTCTCAAAGTAATCTCCCAAAGATGCAATGTAGGAAAAAGACCCATACATTGGAAGCAACTTACCCTTCCATGAAGCTTACTAGAATAGGTTACTCTCATGAAAAAATCATGATCAACCCAAAGCTGCCCCTCCTTGTAAATGTTGGGTGGAAAAATGACCTCAAAAATAACCCAAACATTCCAAAAATATCATGTAGAAAACGGTTGTACCTATACCTTAAAATTAGACATGTTGTACTTGGAAAGAGGTTGTAAAAGTAAACATGACCCTGATTTTTTCTCATGCCATAGGGACTACCTGAATGGTGTAATTTAAACAGTCAACAATTGCTCTTCAAAGGGTTGTATACAAGACTTTTCTCCACCTTTTTCATCTTTATTAAGTGGCTAGAAATTCTCTTTTGACTATGAATTATTGGAGGTAAGATTTTTACATATTCTAACCAAATTTTTAATATTTGATGACAATTGTAAGCAATAGAAAAATCAGACTTTCCATACCTATGAATGGGTTGTAGTATGCACTCTTTTTTCTCTTCTTTATCCTCAATTGGTGGTTGGAAATGTTCCCCATATTCAGAATTTTCTGAGGCAATAAATTCGGATCTTAGCTACAACATTTCAGAACTTTTACTTGGTTGTCACATGCCAAAAGAGTTGCCTTCTATGTAGAATTTGAACCATGAATGTCGCAAAACATCCTCAAAAAAAATTGACAAGAGAAACCAAAATTTGCTCAAAAACATACCTTCCAAACTCTCTTTCCCTTTTCTCATGCTCACATAACCATTATCAAACATAATGTTAGATGAAGATATAGGACCCTCTCCATATTTAAGTCATGCCAAATGACTTCCTGGCTTACCACCTTTACAAGGGATCTCCCAAATAAACCTACACATGGAACAAACAAATTAGAAAAATCCTCGGTGTTTAATAACACCATTTTGATCCACTTGTCAAGTTTTAGGATCATTTTTTGATGTCTTGATCCTTCCTTCCTATCCATTTCACACAATGGATTGCCTTTTACATTCCACAATAAATTGAAATCTTGATTTTCTCCCATATCCATTTTGATTTTATGTAATTCCATCATATTGTTCTTTTCCTTCAAGCATTCTCTTGTTTCATTGTGCATTGATCTATCCAAAAGCCCCTTTGTGCCACCAAACCTTGTCAAGGCTTGCACTCCCTTCTTATTTGTGATTAGGAATTGTTCCTTCCAAGCTATTTTATCAAATCTAGAGTCATGTAACAAATTTGAACAATTATTAGATACTAAACAAAAATTACCATTCAACTCATACCTTTCTATGAATATCTCAGTTTCTTTGGATTCTTCAAAATCATCTTTTTGAATCCCAAAGTTTAGTGTACTTGACTGCCCCAAAACACCTAGCATCTCCTCATTTTCATACATCATTTGCATCCCTCTTTGCTACTCCAAAAACTCATATTTTTGTTTCTTTTAATTTTCCACTCTAGGCTATCCTAAAGTGTCATTTTTTTGTAGCTCATCTTCCTCCTTCAAATCTGATTTTTCTATTTCATTGGCCTCTTCACAGGGACCCTCATGAAGGGCTATCCTTTCATTTTTTTCCTCCAACTCCCCATGTAGTTCAATACTCTCTTGCTCTACATGCTCCACTAACAAATAAGGCCTCAATTTTTTCTCAATCAATTGTAGCATTTTCAAACAACATATGTGCAATTGGAAAAAAATTCTTTTCTAGCCCCAAACATGTCAACAAGATAGATAATAATGGCTTCAAAAGATCATCACTCTCATTGAGTGTCACGATCAAGATTTTCTTCATAGAATCTACAACATTTTTGATAGGATTATTACAAACAATTGCAAGAAAATGTTGAAACATTTTAACAATAAGTTCATCATACTCTATATCTAACATCAAAATACATGTCTTAGTTGAAGCCATAGTTTCCAAGATGTTGACCGTTTTAGCCAAGGAGTGTCCTTTGTCCTCTTTGAGACCTTAGAAGCTCTCCACAATCAACAAAAATATTTTTATCATGATTTTATCACTATAGGGAACTTCATAAACCGTTAATTTTAAAACCTCATTAATACAACTAGTAACCAAGAGTCTTATCTACTCATCTATATCTCTTAATAATTCATGTTGAACCAAGTATGTCCTTGAGGGTTGTACTTCCCACTTCATTGAATCATATTGTGATTGATTTACTTTGAATAACCTCTTTTATACTTTTTCCAAGCAGTTTATTACATCCTCTACTGGTTGGCATAGGTCCCCTATCCTTCTACTTGTATTGTAGAGCCTTTCCTTCTTCATTTCTTCCATGATAACACTAAATATTTTTATCTACTTGCAACCAAACCTCACAGGTGGACAAGATCGATGCTCTGATACTACTATAATATTCCTAAATGAGATGATTTAACAAAAAAGAGGTTTTTCTCCAAATCCACAAATTCTAAAATTCTGAAATAAAAATCAGCAAACCCTAGTTTGCAAAAAATGTTTTAAAACCCTTACCAAACCACAAGAAATCCTAGGCACCATAATGCAAGGGATGTGAAGACAATTTTTAGCTGCTATTTATCCAAAATTCTCTTGAATGCTTGTCAAAATACATAGTAAACTAAATATAGGAAAGAAGTACCTTTTAGACAAATTATTGAGAATCAAATGCAACTTTATGATGGTTGTAAAAATATAATTTTTCTCTCAAACATAGTTGTTATTCTTTGTTATTTTTTGCTTTAAACCCTCGCTAAAAATATGCCACATGTGCCCAAAAATTAAATAAAATTTCAGCGAACTCTTAAGGCATCCAAAATGGCCCAAAAGTCCTCTAAGCCAATTGTCTAAGTCGCCAAGGTGTAGAAAAAATAGCAGAATATTTATTGATCAATCCTACCTTTTGAAAGTGAAAATAAACAAGAAAACCTGTTAAAATTATTAAATAATAATCTGAAAATTATTATTTAATATTCTATCAATTGAGATCCTCAAATATTCATCAATGCTTCTTGAAAGCCCCACTCCAATATGCAAAAAATTAGTAAATAATTTCATATTATTATATTACTTAAAATAGACCCTAAAAAAGATCTCCAAACCTTCAAACAAGCCTCCAAAACAAGTCGCTCTATGAGGAGTGTCATCTATCTCCTCATTTAATCAATATTCAATTGATGTCTTATCAACCAGGGCTAGTGTCCAAAGCTATCTGTAGTAAGATATGGGATGGTAGATCTAGAAGACTACTTATGGGGGTGTTTATTGTTCCTATTCTAACTTTGACTAAAGAAAAGAATGTGTCCTAAACTATGTGATTCATGCTTTTACTGAAAAAAAGAAATAAATCAAATCAATCCACTCTTTTACTAGAAGTAAAATATCACACTCCTATTTTACGTTTGTAGGGAAAGTAAATTCACACTCCTACTTATGAAAGAAAATTTGCTTCACTCTTCTGATGTAATAGAAAACACACTTTATGTAGAAAAGAAATGAAATAATAAAATGCTCTTTTTAAACTATGAATTTTTTTTATGCTTTTATAAATAAATGCAAACAGTAAAAAGATTTTAATTGATTATAACAATAAATTAATAAAATAGAATGTAAATACCATACACAGTTCCTGGTTCCAAAGAGAGTGGGCCCTTTCTCCTCTCAGACTCAGGAACAAAGATTAATCAGTGCTAGAAACTGAAGTCTTAATTTATAGGAATGAAATGATTACAATCTGGTTGAAACCTGTAAGTTTTTATAATAAATGATTCTTGATTTTCTATTTTCTCTATATCTTCTATTTTTCATAGTCGAAAGTCTTACACTTTATACTAATACAATCAACTCAAAATAGGATGCAAAAGAATAGGACTCCTTGGTCAATCCCTTCATCCAAAGATAAGAGACTGGATTTACAAGAGATTCAATTATTTTGATAAAATATCCTATCCTATAATAGTCCTAAAATACGATTACATACAAGTTTATCAAAAATAAGTCCTTCAAAATAGCAAGCAATTATTTTCCTTATTTGATTCTAGCTAGAATAGTTCTTGCTTATCCTATCTGGCCTCTAGCTTCCTATTTGTAACTTTGTCCTTACAAAATTCTCAAAATTGGCCCTGAAGAGTTTGTAGAAATAAGCCTATAGAGTCTATAGAAACAAGCATGCAGAGTCCATAAAAATAAGCATGTGGAGTCCGTAGAAGTAAGCATGTAGAGTCCATAGAAACAACCTACAGAGTCTGTAGAAACAAGCATGCAGAGTCTGTAGAAACAAGCCTGTGTCTTTTTCCTGAGCATTCTTCACACCAAAGATCACTAAAACATGTTATGTATTAGACATTAATGACAAAGTAAAGGTTTAGTCTTTGGTTTAATATAAACAAGACAAATATCTATTTTCTATGTAATAGCTATCTAAGAATCTAAGATTTGCATAAGATAATATCCTTCGAGAGATGTATTTAGGGAAATATGTCAATAATGAGCCATATTCTGAGCTCATCATCTCCCCCAAGCTTTACCTTTTTCAAGTCCCATTGCAAACATTTATTGACGTTCATAACTCTAGCTTCTGCTTTCCATACTCTGACTCAAGTCATATTCATCTGTTATATGTCTATCTAAATTTCTTGTAAATCACTGATGTGTTTGAATCAATTGTTTCCATATACTGAATTGCTCCTCTAATTATGGAGCCCAACTCTGCCATCTTGGAATAGATATGATCAGCAAAGGGGGTCTATATCTCATGCCAATCCATTTCTATTCTCCCCCAGAGTTTATTACCTCTATTAAAAATTTTATAATGGAGGATGCTCTCCTCATACTCCATCTTAAGTTATTTGGGGACATGACCTCTCACCTTTTAAGAGGCATTGAAAGCTGGTCCCATCTATTTATACTTGTACCTACTACTGAATCAAAATTTTGTCTTGAAAATAAATCAAAATAAATAGCACAATCATATAGAGCCTGTAAATAATGTGTTTTAACCTCATCATTTAACAAATCACAATTAAAATTTTGTTTGATCAATCTGGGAATAGGAAAGGCTGGTCTGACACATAATCCTATAGTCTTCGCATGATTTGTATAGTCCTCAAATCTATCTTTCCATGCTATTTGATTTTTAAAATTAGAATGTAATGTTCTTAGTTAAATATCTCCTATATGAATATTTATCAAAAACTTATTATGCTCATGATCTCCTAGAATCAAGTCATGTAAATAAAATTTAGAAAGCAAATCTTGTTGATCAGGTTCAACACTATAGAAAAAAATTAAAATGTTGTTGGCTACAAAATTTTGTAAGGAAGATGACAGGAGATTCACAAAAGCTACCATCTGTAAAATTGTTCAAATAAAAATAAACTATATGTAGGAGAAGGATTCCTACATGCTAAAAGACTTTCCCCTAATTTGCATGCATCCTGCAAATTTTCTTTTAACTTTTGGACTTTAGCTTTTAATTCTTTCTTTTCATTTTCTAAGAGTTTGTTTGAAGAAGTTACATATTTGTTTTTCTATTTAAGTATAGAATATTCTTCTTCTATTTGATATTGTATTTGTAAGGGAGGAATACCTAGACCACTTGTTTGACAACCATGGTCAACAAATACCTGAGGAGGAGAAGGTGCAACAGCAGGTGCTTCAAAAGAGTTTACCAAATTCTGCAATCTCCTATTTTCTTTCTTCAGACTTTCTACATATATCCAAAGATCTATTTGTTTAGCTTCATGTTCTTTTATTATTTCCTTTAATTTTTGAATTTATGTTGCATGATCAACAGACACTGTATCTAATTTTCGCACCAAAGATGAGTTGAGATGATCCTTGTTTTGCAATTGATTGATCAAGTCAGCAATGTCAGTTGTCTATTGTTGTTCAAGAGCTTGAGCTTGAGAAAGTTGCAAAGTTATCTACATAATAGGATTATTTAGATTAGATGATTTACCTTTCTCATTGATACATATTGTTTTACCTTTATCCATTACAGTTTCAATTGGAACAAGTGGTTATCCCATCATATTTAATTCCTCTACTGTGTGTGGCTCTTCCTCTGAATTTGGCTCCTCCATTATGATTGGAGAGTTCCTTTCAAAAGGAATTTCTTTAATTTCTGTACGTGCAAGAATATTTTGATGTATGGAGAAAGGATACACCATTTTAAGACTATCTAAAATATATGTAGCTTCTTGTTCATCTTCTTCTGTTAAAATGAGCCTTCTCCTTCTTTTAGTTGCTCTTTGAGCTACACTTGGTTGGCTTTCCTTCTCAACTACCAAACCCTTGGTCTTCTCAAGTTCTATAACAACCTTTTGTCTTAATTTTCTTCTTCCTGACAAGGGAACTAGTTGTACAATAGACTATGAGGTTCTTGTGGGGACCTTGAAACTTTAGGGTTTTGAGACCTTATAATTCTTCTTCAAAGAAGAAGGAGGATTTTTTGTTGGGACTGCAGTCTATGATTTCTTCCTTGGTGTTATTTTCTCAACTGATACAGCAGGTGAAGATGAGCATTCTTGTGATGAATTTGGGGTTTCTTGTGCAGGCAAATCTAGAATTTGTTGTGCTATATTGTTCTAAAATTCCTCCCACACCTCTTGACCTTGCTGAAAGAAATGATGCTGGATAATAAATTGAATAAGGCCATGGTGCCTAAGAGCAGCATTAGGGGTTGTATACATAACTTGCAAAGCACCATATAAGAAGGATGGGAGGTTAATTTTGTACTGAAAGTTTTATCTCCCATGCTTAAGATGGATTAACATTTTCATGGCATCTCCCCTTAAAAGACTGTGTTGCCCTTTACAAATGATATATTTAAGTACCCACTTGGCTACATATTTTCAAGGTTCAAGAAGTGAATTTCATTTAATCCCTTTTGATTTTTCCTTAGAATCTACTAGACATGAAATTTTGGTCTGCTCATTACCATTAAACTGACTAATTAAATCACTAAATGAAACTCTACCTATAGCTCTCATTCCCTCTTTTGGAACTTGTATATTTTGGCTTATAATTTGAGTTGTAATAGGAATAACAATTCCTTTCACAATTGAAAATTTAGGGGTGAGATTGATAATGAATTCACTTACCATTGTTTCATCAAAACTCTGAAACTTTTCAATGAAAGGTAGCCAACCATTGGCTCTAAACACTGCTACAAAAGCTTTGTCTTTATGAAACTTTGTTGAATCCTTCAGCTCTGATCTTGTCTTCTATCCCATTTTTATGCAGAGTTACAGTCAGCTCGATTCCTTTAACTCCAATTAAGGTGTAGACCAATATTTTATTAAAGTTGGTAGGCAACAGTCACTGAGGATTGGTAGACCAGCTTTTGTTGAAGTCTGTAGAAAGGAAATGGTTCATTTGAAATGCTACAGCTGCATGAGTCTATAGTTTGGTATGATGATTTGATACAGTAAGGTGTTGCACATTTTTACGAAGTGTGCCAGCCATTTTTTCTCATCAATACAAGTTATATGAAATGATGATGTGTCATATTGACGGTGACAGTGATTCATTATTTCATTTAAAACTCTTTTTTATGACGTCCTGTCATTATGATACTTGATGACTCAATTGATGATATCAAAGCTGCACACTTATCCATACACCTTTGGTGGCTCAGTTGCATGCTTTTTCATTATGGCATGTGTCATTCTATTTTGGAAGATTCAAATTTGGGTCATCTCTAGAGAATAGTGTCTTAATCAAATCAAAGATAATTAGTTAACTAAACATAGATAAATAAAATATATGTCTTACTTACTTTAACCTTAAACGTTATCCTTTGCTCGCCATATGTCCTACATAAATAGGTTGGCATGGATTAATTTATTTCATGGAGATGACCAATCATAGTGTCATGATGATATTTTCTTATAAATTTTTGTTTTTTCCCTTTGGTCAGCCATTGTTAGTTTTCTAGCCAAAGCCCTTTTTTGTAAAGCATAGCTAGCGAACAAGTTTTTTTTCTAGGCATGCATTGTCAATAGCGTCCCTGGAAGGATTTGCACTATTGATAATTTTTATTTTTTTATTTATTTATTTTGTTGCAGTATTATCAAGGAGCGTGTTCACTAGAAGAAGCAGAGCTTTCCAAAATAGTTACTTGATCTTTTATTTTTTTGAATAAATTCATCTTTATTGAGAGGTTTTTTATAGAACTTCAATCTATGTTCATTGACTAACAGAGCTCTTATGTTGTTATCAATAGGTATCAGCTTAATAGAACCATTTTCATAGACCTCTTCAATCTCATAAGGTCCCAACCATCTTATTTGTAGTTTTCTTTTAAACTATTGAAATTTAGAATCAAACAATAGTGCCCAATCTCATTTCTGAAACTTTCGTTGCTTGATTTGTGCATCATGCCAAAAAAAAAATTGATGTTGTACTAGTTCAGTTCTTTGTAGTGTTTCCATCCTCATTTCATCAAGTTGATTAAGCTTTAGGAGTCTTTCTTTTTATATTTTTTCTAATTCAATTCTTACTTCTACAATTATTTTCAAAGTTTGTAATTCAAATTCAACAGAGAATAAAGGTTTCTTATTATAAACCAATTCATAAGGTAAAAATCCAGTTATTGTTTTTCAAGTAGTATTATAGGCCCAAATAGCTTCTGATACCTTATATGTCCAATTCTTTCTGCTGGAATTAATGACCTTAGTTAAAATGGTTTCCAATTCTTTGTTGGTGACTTCAACTTGTCCATTAGCTTGTAAATGGTATGGAAATATTTTTTTGTGCTGAGTTTGATACACTTGCATGAAATGCTTTATCATGTTTGACATGAACTGTGGTTCTTAATTTGAGACTATCTCTCTTGGAGCAACGAATCTTTGCATGATTTTGAAATTTAAAAAATCAGCTACCATCTCCTCTCTTGCATGAGTTAATGCTTCCACTTCTGCCCACTTGGTCACATAGTCTGTACATACTAAAAGATATTCTTTTCCTCTAGAAGGAGGATCCACTGGACCGATAAAATCAATTCCCCATTTCTCAAATGGTTCTAAAATCAATTGAGGATGAGGGTGCAGAGGCATCTCTATTGAAAGAGTAGGTTGTCCAATTCGCTGACAAGCATCATAGTGTCTGATATATCATTTTACTTATTGATGAAGATGAGGCCAATAATATCCTGCTCCCAAAATTTTATGTATGGTTGTTTGAGTTGAGTAATGACCTCCTCCTGGTTTATCATGACAAGCTCTGATGATATCATAAGCTTCACCATTTATCACACACCTGTGAAACACATGATCAGGTCTAACTTTAAATAACATTCCATTAATCCATTTAAAAGAACTTTCTTTGATTAAATGTTTATTTTATTTTTGTGAAAAGGGCAGAGGAAACTTCTCTGTGGTGAGGTAATTGACTATATCAGTAAACCACAAAGATTGTGCTGAAATAGAAAATAATTTTTCATCTGAAAAGTCATCTTCCACTGGTTCTTCTTCATTTGTAGTGTTCATTCTTGATAAGAAATCAGCAACCACATTAGACTTCCCTAGTTTGTCTATAATAGTAACATCGAATTTTTGTAAGAGCAATAGCCATCTAATAATCCTACCTCCCACAATTGGTTTGTTGGTAAGGTATCTAATAGTTGAATGGTCTGTATAGATAAATATATTATAGCTTGTTATGTAGTGTCTGAATTTGTTAATTGCATAAATTACAGCTAAAAATTCTCTCTCAATTGTGGTGTAATTTCTTTAAGTAGGTGTCATTTTTTTGTTAATATAATATATAGCATATATATTACCCTCTTCATCCTTTTATCCAAGAACTACTCCTAGTGTTGTATTGGAAGCATATATATGGAATGGCTTAGTCCAATCTAGTCATCTCAATACTGGAGTAGTAACAAGTTTAGGTTTAATGGTCTCAAAGACCTGATGGTAACTATCACTCCATTTTAATGTACTATCTTTTGTAAGCAAGGAAAACATAGAGGTAGTTATTTGGCTAAATGTATCTATAAAGCATCTGTAGTAACCAACATGTTCTAAAAAACTCTTAACTTTAGTTTGTGTTTGTGGAATAAGTAAATTGGAGATTATTTTGACTTTTTTTAAATCAACTTGAATGCTTTTTGCAAAAATATGGTATCCCAAGACTATTCATTCATTCATCATCAACAAACATTTCTCATGGTTCAAAGATAATTGATGTTCCTCACATCTGATCAGTACTCTTTCCAAGTTGGTAAGAGCTTCTTCATAAGTTTCACCATAAATAGTGAAATCATCCATATATACCTCAACATAATTATTTATAAGGTCAGAGAATATTTCCAGAACTGCTATTTGAAAAGTTGTTGGAGCATTATAAAGTCTAAATAGAAGTACTCGGTAATCAAAATTTTTCCAAGGATAGGTAAACATGGTTTTATATTGATCTTTAGCTGCTACCATTATCTGGTTATATCCATTAAACCCATCTAGGAAAGAAAAATATTTCTTTCCTGCCAAGTTATCAATAACTTGATCAATGAAAGGTAAAAGAAAGTAATTTCTTGATGTTGCTTTGTTTAGATCTCTATAATCTACACATACTCTTAACTTTCCATTTTTTTGGGCACAATTACCAGAGGTGACATCCACTGGTTGTCTGAGATGGGGTAAATAAACCTAACTTCCAACAACTTTTGGATTTTTGTTTTGACTATTTCTTTTAATGATGGGTTTATTCTTCTTTGTGATTATCTGACCAGTTTGACAGATTTTGTGTAAATGTGATGAGTGCATATATTGGGGTGAATTCCTTTCATGTCAGTATAATCCCAAGTAAAATCTTTGGTATGTCTTTCCAATACTTCAAAGAGTTGATCTTCTTCTTCATTTGTTAACCAACTATTGATGTTGAAAATCTTTTCAGGTAATACCATGATTGCTTTTGTACCTAGGTAGTTTGATTCTATTTACTTAAACTCACTAATTAATGAGTTCAGAGGACATGGATGATGAAATATCTTATGAAACATAGTTACATTATCAACAAACTCTTTTCTAGAAGGAATATGTCTTGCTAAGGAACAATGAAATGCTTCTAAGAAATGAGTTTGTTATTATTCTGCCAATTTCCACACACTTTTCTGAATCAATCTATCATTATATGATGAAAAAATACTAGAAAAAGTAGAATTAGAGGTTTCAAAATATTCTATTTTACCCAAGAATCTTGAACTAAGGCAGTCCATTATTTCTAAACTGGCTGAGTCTGTAGCTTTCAGACTGGCAGAGTTCATAGCTTCTGGGCTGGCAGAGTCTGTAGATTTTGGGTATATGTCTCCATTCAATTCTTTCAAGTATTTGTTAACTGTAATCATGGCTAAGGAGGAAATATTATTTAATTTGTTGTTTGATTCATCCACCCAAAGTTCTTGTATGTAATTTGTTAATGGTTTTGCAGGAGGATACAAGGAGATACATTTGGATTTTAACCCATTAGAAATGGTCATATCTTCTAACCTGCAATCAATCAATACTACTACAGTAGCCAACCATGTTCTACCTAGGATTATAGAATATCTTAGATTCTTTTTTTTGGGTTGCAAGACCATGAAATCTACTAGATATTCTTAAGATTCTATTAACACTTCAACATTTTCTATAGTCCTCTCTGGTTTCGTTACTGACTAGTCTGCCATTTGAAGAATGGTAGTTTTGAGTTGCATTTTCATAAGAGATACTACATGGAGAGTATCAATTGTCATGACATTGATTGTTGCTCCCAAATCTACCAAGACGTTAGGAATTTTTTTCCTCCGATTGTAACTGTGATCACTAGGCTTCCTGGATCTACATATTTTAGAACTAATAGTTTTCCTGCTAATAAATTAGAAACTTTTCCATCAACATGAATGGTTTCAAGATATTTTACTTTCCTTCTGGGTGTCTTAATACAAAAGTTTTTGATGATCTTATTTAATTCAGGTATATCTCTAATAGCTTGTAGAAGGGGTACCTCAATATTGATCTTTTGCAACTCATGGACCAAGTTTGAGTCTGATTTAATATCAATTTCTCTTAATCTTTTAGGAAAAAGAACTAATGGTGTAGTATTATTTTCTTTGTTTACTTCAGGGCTCGTTCTATGATCTGGCCAATAATTTAGGCAACAATTTGGGTGACGGGTCCACCCCAATTGATGACGAAACTTTTGGGAGCCATAACTTTTGCACCGTAGCTCTAATTGACTCACCGTTTGAACTGTTGGAAAGATAATAATGAGGGAAACATTGTGAGATGGCATAGATATTTTATCAATAAATTTTGACCCTTAAAAACCCAATGAAAGTGCCCCAAATTTCAATTTTAGTAGTGAAGTCTAAAAATAGTAAGTTTCTAAAAATAGTATTCCTCAAATTTTGTATTATTGTAAATCGTGGAAGTTGAACCACTTAATCTCCCTCGAGATTGGTGACCTTCCACATCCTCCTCACACCTTCAAAACATGTATAAATGATGATGTAACCAAAAATAGAAATCAGACATCTATTCTCAAAGATAAGCATATGTTTGGGTCTGTAAATTTGATCAATAAAATATCTCTTCTCAGAGACAGTATTATTTGAATTATTTTGTTCTTGTTTCTTGAATTATCTTTCAACCAAAGATTTCAAGTTTTGGATCAGTGGTATCAGATTGATTTGTCTTTAGAGTGTATGATCTCGAGGATGAGGTCAGATTACAGCAAACTTAGGAGGAAAATAGAACTAGCAGACTATCCACCTATTCGCTCCAAACGACTTCAAATGGCGGACAACACTAAGACATTAGATCATTAAAATGAAATGGTGAATGAAGCCCTCTACTAACATCAAGCATAGATGCTACAATAATTCACTCAAATTCTCCAATAAATCTTGATGAAAAATTTTGGCTCCTCATCTACACCCCCACATCCTTTCAGTGCCCCAACACCCTTCAAGGTTCAGGTGAATTTTTGATATCCCTACATTTGAAGGCAAAATCCATGTTGATGTAGTAGAAAATTGGTTAGATCAATTATCTTCTTATTTTTATGTAAATAAATTTCCTGATAAAGAAATCATTTTTGCTCTTTTGAAAGTATCATTGCCTATCAAAAATTCGTGAAAAGTGTACAAAAAGAGATTTAATGCAGATGATATTAGTCTTGAGATAGAACCTACCTAGGATGATTTTATAGAAGTTGTGAAGGAAGAATACTACCCCATTGGAGCATATGATGATCTGTATATAAAGTGGCAACAACTTCACCAAGGTAAGGAACAATCTGTTCAAGATTACATTGATATTTTTCATTCTCTATTTGCAAGATTGGGCATCCAAAAAAGTGAGAAACACAAGGTTATCAAATATCGTGGTGGACCACAATGGTACATATGGGGAGAAATAGAACTTTTTAATTTAGAAACCATCAATGAGGCATACAAGTTCACAGTGAAGATTGAGCAGAAGTATGGAAGAATAAATATGAAGAATCAACCTTTAAAATAGAAAAGTGACAAAGAAGGTCAAACACGAGGCCAAAATTAGAAGCAAAAGGAAGGAAAGATTGGAAAGTGGTGTGATTATCACAAATTTAGAACTCACTCTAAAAAGAATGTCGAGCCATCAAGTCTCTGCTTTCTGAGTCACAATCCTCAACATCTACTACTCTACCTCATACAGACCCTACAGTCGAAGAGCTTGAAGAAGAAATTGTAGATACTGATCCTCAAGCCATTGTTGCTTCATCACAGACCCACGAGGAGAGGCTAGATGACAAGGAAAGGTTGTTTCACTCTAAGTTATGGGTGAAAGGTAAGCCTCTACATTTCATTATTGATAGTGGATGTCAAAAGAATTTAATCTCTGCTAATGTTGTGAAAAGCTTAAATCTGTCCATGAAGCCTCACCCAAAGCCATACAGTATTGGATGGTTGAGTCTAGGTAGAAACCTCCGTGTCACCCACCAATGTCTTCTCTCATATGCAATAAAACTTTTCCAAGATGAGGTCTTATGTGATGTGGTCAATCTAGATGTTTGTGATGTACTCTTTGGTCAGCCATTCATGTATGATCAACATGGCATATATGAATAAAAAACTCAAAACATCACTCTCACTCTTGGAACACGATGCTACAAGGTATCAGAGGGACCACCTTCTACATCTGTCTCTCTAATTAGTGACAAAAAATTTGTTCTCATGGTGGTCAAGCCACAAGAATCCAAAAGGGCTGATGTTACAGCCTTGACTACACAAACAATAGAATAATAGAAGAAAATAGATACCGAGCTGAAAAATTTCACAACCTTCCATCCACAGACTGATGGTAAGATAGAAATAGTGAACAATCGAGCCCTACACAGTTCCATAAATCACAATCCCTTCCAAGTATGCATCATGAATCAAATCAAATTACAACTACCACACTTGATAACAAATCTTGATGCAATGGGGACCATTGCTTCTCAAGGAGGGAGGAATGATCCGGGCAATAATTCAGGCAATAATTTGGGTGACGGGTCCACCCCAATTGATGACAGAACTTTCGAGAGCCATAACTTTTGCACCGTAGCTCCAATTGACTCACCGTTTGAACCGTTGAAAAGATAATAATGAGGAGAACATTGTGAGATGGAATAGATATTTTCTCAATGAAGTTTGACCCCTAAAAACTCAATAAAAGTGCCTCAAATTTCAATTTTAGTAGTGCAGTCTAAAAATAGTAAGTTTCTAAAAATAGTAATTCCTTGAATTTTGTATTGTTGTAAATCATGGAAGTCGAACCACTTAATCTTCCTTGAGATTGGTGACCTTACACATCCTCCTCACACCTTCAAAATATGTATAAATGAAGATGTAATCTGAAATAGAAATCAGACATCTCTTCTCAGAGATAAGCATATGTTTAGGTCTATAAATTTGATCAATAAAACATCTCTTCTCAGAGATAACATTATTTGAATTGTTTTGTTCTTTTTTCTTGAATTATCTTTCAACCAAAGCTTTCAAGTTTTAGATCATTTTGATTTCAATTTCTCTATTACTTAATTGAGATGATTTTGTCTTTTCATTTTCATCAGGTATCTCAGAAATGAGAACTGGAAGTTTTTGTAAAGTTTTTCCTAATCTCAAATATATGTCTGAACACTCAATAGTTTTGACATTGATTATTCCTTCCTGCTCATTAACATCAACAGGTGCTAATTGTTTGTTTTTAAGATTTGCTATTAGTTGTGCAGGCATTGAGGGCTGATTGATTTGTCCTTGTTGCTGAATAACTGGGGGTGGCATAATAGTTTGCTATTGAAGTGGTCTTCTTAGTTGGGTGAATTGTGACTATGGGTTCCACTGCTGATTCCATTATTAATATGGCTGTGGCATCCATTTTTGTTGTGGTACCCATTGTTGTTTTGGTTGTGGCACCATCCATGTAGGTGTTGGCATCCAATCTTGTCTTGCTCATGGATTTTAAATTGATAGAATTTGAGGTTGATTCCAAAATGGTGAAGGAAATGAAACATTCCATGGTGTCATCCATAGATTAACTAGATTTTTTGCATTAAACTATCTTTGAGCCTGGTTTTGTGGGGCAAAATTTTATCTCTGAATATAATTTACTTTTTTAGTGGACTGGACTTGTGTTTTCATTTGATTCTTTAAAACAGGCAGAAAGGTGCAATATTTGATATTATGATCTGTTGCATCACAAATCCCACATGATGAAACATTAGTTCTATCTAGGGGGAAGTCTCTAAGAGTGTATTTCTGTCTGCACTTAGGACAATAGATTGCTAAGGGTTCTATTACATTTGATTTAGCTTGAAGACTATCCAAAGTATTGTTTAGTGTAACCAAGGTATCTATTTTTATATCAGTAAATTTTTCCATTAATGTACCCACTTTATTAGTTTTCCCCAACTTCCCTTTCATAGTTTTAGTTTTCATTCAAGAGTAATAGGTACAAAGCTTATAAATCTGATCCAAAGCCAACTTATTTATATCTCCTCCGCCCATCAAATTTAAGGCATCTCTAGTGTCTTCGTCTAATCCTTTCAAGAAAACCAATTTCTGAACATCTTCAGTGAGTGGATAATTGCTTCTTTTATGAGTGAACATGAATCTATCTAAATAATCCTCTAAAGATTTATCCTCATTTTTTTTTATTTTGAAAAAAATCTCTTTTCTTTATCGCACTCAATAGTAATCTTGGTATTTGTTCAAGAATTGCATTTCCATGTCATCCCATGTTCTAAAAGAATTGCCAGGTAAACCCATGAACCATCTCATAGCTACATCTTTAAGTGTAGAGGGAAATAGTTTTAATTTCTGGCTATCAATTATGTAATCATAGGTTTAACATAGCACCTTAAACTCAAACATGAATTGATCAAGATCTTCTATAGATCGTCTCCAGAAATTTGGCAAATTAGCTGGTAAAATATTTTTCATGGGGGTTTAATCATTAGGATCTACAATAATAGGAAAGGAAAAAGTCATTCTTAGTTGTGTGAATTGTTAATTTTTTTAGAGAGCCATTTCTTCTTCTAATGATATTTTAAAGTCGGGATGATCTTCCCACTGAATGTTTATGGTCTCAGTTATGGATTGTTCTAAGTTCTCAAAATTTTCTTCAGCTGTGGATCTTTGAAATACTTCTTCTAAGTCTTTGGCAATTTCTAAATAATGTCTTCCTACAAGAGATTGATCTTGAGGAATTTATCCTATGGGGCTTGCGTGTGGCAATGGCTTGGTTTCTATTCCAGTTTTAAAAGATTCTTGCAAATAGGTTTCACTTGTATCTTCTGGTTCACTACTCAAAGATGTTGAAGGAGTGTCCACTTGTGTTCTTGGTGAAAACTTTGAAATAAATCATCCTTTAGAATCTCTAGGATGGCACATCAATTTATTGACTATTTTGGGATTATTATTATTATTATTATTATTATTATTATTATTATTATTCACTCTAGACCAATAATTATTACCTTACTAACACCTTGTGTTCCTCAGCAACAACGTCAAAAATGATGAGTGTCATCTATCTCCTCATTTAATCAATATTCAATTGATGTCTTAGCAATTAGCGTTGGTGTCTAAAGCTATATACAGTAAGGTATAGGATGGTAGATCTAGAAGGCTGCTTATGAGGGTGTTTGTTGTTCCTATTCTAACTTTGACTAAAGAAAGGAATGTGTCCTAAACTACACGATTCACGTTTTTGCTGGAAAAAAAAAAAGAAATCAAATTAATCCACTCTTTTGTTGAAAGTAAAAGATCACACTCCTATTTTACGTTTCCAGGGAAATTAAATTCACACTCCTACATATGAAAGGAAATTTACTTCACTCTTTTGCTATAAAAGAAAACACACTTTGCGTATAAAAGAAATGAAATAAGAAAATGATTTTTTTAAACTATGAATTTATTTTGATGTTTTTATAAATAAATGCAAAGAATAACAAGATTCTAATTAATTATAACAAAAAATTAATAAAACATAACATAAATACCGTACATAGTTCCTGGTTTCAATGAGAGTGGGCCCTTGCTCCTCTCGGACTCAGGAATAAAGATTAATCAGTGCTGGAAATTGAAGTCTTAATTCATAGAAATGAAAAGATTATAATCTGGCTGAAACCTGTAAGCTTTTATAATATATGGTTCTTGATTCTCTATTTTCTCTATATCTTCTATTTTTCTTAGTCAAAAGTCTTACATTTTATACTAATACAATCAACTCAAAATAGGATGCAAAAGAATAGGACTCATTGGTCAATCCCTTCATCCAAAGATAGGAGATTGGATTTCTAAGACATCTAATTATTTCGATGAAATATGATATCCTATAATAGTCCTAAAATCTGATTACATACAAGTTTATCAAAAGTCCTTCAAAATAGTAGGCAGTTATTATTCTTATTTGATTTCAGCTAGAATGGTTCTTTCTTATCCTATCTGGCCTCTAGCTTCTCGTTTGTGGCTTTGTTCTTACAGAATTCTCAAAATTGACCTTGCAGAGTCAATAGAAACAAGCATGTGGAGTCCGTAGAAACAAGCCTGCAGAGTCCATAAAAATAAACATGTGGAGTTCGTAGAAACAAGCCTATAGAGTCTGTAGAAACAAGCCTGCATAGTCCATAAAAACAAGCATGCAGAGTCTGTAGAAATAAGCTTGTATCCTTTTTCTGGGCATTCTTCACACCAAAGATCACTAAAATATGCTATGTATTAGACATTAATGACAAAGTAAAGGTTTACTCTTTGGTTTAATATAAACAAGACAAATATCTATTTTCCATGTAATAGTTATCTAAGAATCTACGATTTACATAAGATAATATCCTTCGAGAGATGGATTGAGTAAAATATTATGTCAATAATGAGCCATATTCTGAGCTCATCATCTCCCCCAAGCTTTACCTTTTGCAAGTCCCATTGTAAACTTTTATTGGCATTCATAACTCTAGCTTCTATTTTTCATACTCTGACTCAAGTCATATTCATTTGTTATATGTCTATCTGAATTGGTTGTAAATCCTTGATGTGTTTGAATCATTTGTTTCTATATATTGAATTGTTCTTCTGATTGTGGAGCCCAACTCTACCATCTTGGAATATATATGATCAATAAAGGGGGTCTATATCTCATGCCAATCCATTTCTGTTCTCCCTTAGAGTTTATTACCTCTATTAAAATTTGAAGAATGGAGGATGCTCTCCTCATACTCCATATTAAGTTATTTGGGGACATGACCTCTCGCCTTTTAAGAGGCACTAAAAGCTGGTCCCATCTGTTTACACTTACATCTACTACTGAATCAAAACTCTTTCTTGAAAATAAATCAAAAGAAACAGCACAATCATATAGAGCCTATAAATAATATGTTTTAACCTCATCATTTAACAAAGCATAATTAAAATTTTGTTTGATCAATCTGGGAATAGGAAAGGCTGGTCTGACACATAATCCTGTAGCCTTAGCATGATTTGTATAGTCCTCAAATCTGTCTTTCCATGCTATTTGATTTTTGAAGGTAGAATGTAATGCTCTCAGTTGAATTTTTCCTACATGAAGATTTATCAAAAACTTATTATGCTCATGATCTCCTAGAATCAAGTCATGCAAATAAAATTTACAAAGCAAATCTTGTTGATTAGGGTTAGCACTATTAAAAAATTTTGAAAATGTTGTTGGCTGCAAAATTTTGTAAGGAAGATGACAGGAGATCCGCAGAAGCTGTCATCTGTAAAATTGTTCAAATAAAAAAAATTGTATGTAGGAGAAGGATTCCTACATGCCAAAAGAGTTTCCCCTAATTTGCATGCATCTTGTAAATTTTCTTTTAACTTTTAGACTTTAGCTTTTAATTCTTTCTTTTCATTTTCTAAGAGTTTGTTTGAAAAAATTACATCTTTATTTTTATGTTTAAATACAGAATATTCTTTTTCTATTTGATATAGTATTTGCAAGGGAGGAATACCTGGATCACTTGTTTGACAACCATAGTCAACAAATACCTGAGGAAGAGAAGGTGCAACAGCAAGTGCTTCGAAAGAGTTTACCAAATTTTGCAATCTCCTATTTTTATTCTTCAAACTTTTTGCATATATCCAAAGATCTATCTATTTAGCTTCATGTTATTTTATTATTTCCTTTAATCTATGAATTTTAACTGCATGATCAACGGACACTGTATCTAATTTTTGCACCAAAGAAGAGTTGAGATGATCCTTGTTTTGCAATTGATTGATCAAGTCAGCAATGTCAGCTATCTATTGTTGTTCAAGAGCTTGAGCTTGAGAAAGTTGTAAAGTTAGCTGCATAATAGGATCATTTAGATTAGATGATTTGCCTTTTTCATTGGTACAGACAATTTTCCCTTTATCCATTATAGTTTCAACTAGAACAAGTGGTTGTCCTACCATACTTAATTCCTCTATCGTGTGTGGCTCTTGCTTTGAATTTGGCTCCTCCATTATGATTGGAGAGTTCCTTTCGGAAGGAATTTTTTTAATATCTGCAAGTGCAGGTATATTTTGATTATGGGGAAAGGAGACATCATTTTAAGACTATCTAAAATATCTGTAGCTTCTTGTTCATCTTCTTCTGTTAAAATGAGCCTTCTCCTTCTTTTAGTTACTCTTTAAGCTACACTTGGTTGGCTTTCCTTCTCAACTACCAAACCTTTGGTCTTCTCAAGTTCTGTAGCAACTTTTTGTCTTAATTTTTTTCTTCCTGACAAGGAAATTGGTTGTACAATAGATTCATGAGGTTCTTGTGGGGACCTTGAAACTTCAAGGTTTTGAGACCTTGTGATTCTTCTTAAAGAAGGAGGATTTTTTGTTGGGACTGCAGTCTGTGATTTCTTCCTTGGTGTTGTTTTCTCAACTAATATAGCAGGTGGAGATGAGCATTCTTGTGGTGAATTTAGGGTTTTTTGTGCAAGCAAATATAAAATTTGTTGTGCTATATTGTTCTAAAATTTCTCCCAAACCTCTTGACCTTGTTGAAGGAAATGATGTTAGATAATAAGCTGAATAAGGCCATGGTGCCTAAGAGCAGCATTAGAGGTTGTAGACATAACTTGCAGAGCACCATATAAGAAGGATGGGAGGTTAATTTTGTATTGAGGTTTTGTCTCCCATGCTTAAGATGGATTAACATTTTCATGGAATCTCCCCTTAAAAGATTGTGTTGCCCTTCACAAATGATATATTTAAGTATCCACTTGGCTACAAATTTTTAAAGTTTAGGAAGTGAATTTCTTTTAATCCTTTTTAATTTTTCCTTAGAATCTACTAAACATGAAGTTTTGGTCTGCTCATTACCATTAAACTAAATAATAAAATCACTAAATGAAACTCTACCTGTAGCTCTCATTTCCTCTTCTGAAACTTGTATAATTTGATTTATAATTTGAGTTATAACAGGAATAACAATGCCTTTCACAATTGAAAATTCAGAAGTGAGATTGATAATAAATTCACTTACCATTATTTCATCGAAACCCTAAAACTTTTCAATAAAAGGTAGCCAGTCATTGGCTCTAAACACTACTACAAAAGCTTTGTCTTTATGAAACTTTATTGGATCTTTCGGCTCTGATGCTGTCTTCTATCTCATTTTTATGCAGAGTTACAGTCAGCTCGATTCCTTTAACTCCAATTAAGGTGTAGACCAATCTTTTGTTAAAGTCGGTAGGCAACAGTCACTGAGGATTGGTAGACCAGCTTCTATTGAAGTCTGTAGAAAGAAAATGGTTCATTTGAAATGCTACAACTGCATGAGTCCGTAGTTTGGTATGATGATTTGATACAGTTAGATGCCGCACATTTCTACAGAGTGTGCCAGCCATTTTGTCTCATCAATAAAAATTATGTGAAATGATGATGTGTCATATTGACGGTGACAGTGATTCATTATTTCATTTAAAACTCTTTTTTATGACGTCCTGTCATTATGATACTTGATGACTCAATTGATGATATCAAAGCTGCACACTTATCCATACACCTTTGGTGGCTCAGTTGCATGCTTTTTCATTATGGCATGTGTCATTCTATTTTGGAAGATTCAAATTTGGGTCATCTCTAGAGAATAGTGTCTTAATCAAATCAAAGATAATTAGTTAACTAAACATAGATAAATAAAATATATGTCTTAATTACTTTAACCTTAAACGTTATCCTTTGCTCGCCATATGTCCTACATAAATAGGTTGGCATGGATTAATTTATTTCATGGAGATGACCAATCATAGTGTCATGATGATATTTTCTTATAAATTTTTGTTTTTTCCCTTTGGTCAGCCATTGTTAGTTTTCTAGCCAAAGCCCTTTTTTGTAAAGCATAGCTAGCGAACAAGTTTTTTTTCTAGGCATGCATTGTCAATAGCGTCCCTGGAAGGATTTACACTATTGATAATTTTTATTTTTTTATTTATTTATTTTGTTGCAGTATTATCAAGGAGCGTGTTCACTAGAAGAAGCAGAGCTTTCCAAAATAGTTACTTGATCTTTTATTTTTTTGAATAAATTCATCTTTATTGAGAGGTTTTTTATAGAACTTCAATCTATGTTCATTGACTAACAGAGCTCTTATGTTGTTATCAATAGGTATCAGCCTAATAGAACCATTTTCATAGACCTCTTCAATCTCATAAGGTCCCAACCATCTTATTTGTAGTTTTCTTTTAAACTATTGAAATTTAGAATCAAACAATAGTGCCCAATCTCATTTCTGAAACTTTCGTTGCTTGATTTGTGCATCATGCCAAAAAAAAAATTGATGTTGTACTAGTTCAGTTCTTTGTAGTGTTTCCATCCTCATTTCATCAAGTTGATTAAGCTTTAGGAGTCTTTCTTTTTATATTTTTTCTAATTCAATTCTTACTTCTACAATTATTTTCAAAGTTTGTAATTCAAATTCAACAGAGAATAAAGGTTTCTTATTATAAACCAATTCATAAGGTAAAAATCCAGTTATTGTTTTTCAAGTAGTGTGCCAGCCATTTTTTCTCATCAATACAAGTTATATGAAATGATGATGTGTCATATTGACAATGACAGTGACTCATTATTTCATTTAAAACCCTTTTTTATGACGTTTTATCATTATGATAATGACTCAATTGATGATATCAAAGCTGCACACTTATCCATACACTTTTGGCAGCTCAGTTGCACGTTTTTTTATTATGACATGTGTCATTCCATTTTGGAAGATTCAAATTTGGGTCATCTCCAAAGAATAATGTCTTAATCGAATCAAAGATAATTAGTTAATTAAACATAGATAAATAAAATATATGTCTTACTTTAACCTTAGACGTTATCTTTTGGTCGCCATGTGTCTTGCACAAATAGGTTGGCATGGATTAGTTTATTGCATGGAGACGACCAATCATAGTATCATGATGAGATTTTCTTATAAATTTTTATTTTTCCCCTTTGGCCAGCTATTGTTGGTTTTTTAGTCAAAGCCCTATTTTGTAATGCATAGCCAGCGAACAAGCTAGTTTTCTGGGCATGCATTGTCAATAGCATCCTTGGAAAGATTTTCACTATTGACGATTTTTTTTTTTTAAATTTCTACAGGATTATTAAGGAGCGTGTTTACTGGAAGAAGCATAGCTTTCCAGAATAGCTACTTGATCCTTTAGTTTTTTGAATAAATTCATCTTTATTGAGAGGTTTTTGATAGAGCTTCAATCTATGTCTATTGACTAATAGAGCTCTTTTGTTGTCATCAATAGGTATTAGCTTAATAGAACTATTTTCATAGACCTCTTCAATCCAATAAGGTCCCAACCATCTTGTTTGTAGTTTTCTTTTGAACTGTTAAAATTTAGAATCAAATAACAGTACCCAATCTCTTTTCTGAAACTTTAGTTGCTTGATTTGTGCATCATGTCAAACTTTTCTTTGATGTTGTATCAGTTCAGTTATTTGTAGTGCTTCCATCCTCATTTCATCAAGTTGATTAAGTTGGAGTTTTTCTTTCTGTATTTCTTCTAATTCAATTCCTACTTCTACGGTTGTTTTCAAAGTTTGTAATTCAAATTCAACAGAGAATAAAGGCTTCTTACCTTAAACCAATTCATAAGGTGAAAATCCAATTATTATTTTTCAAGTAGTATTATAGACCCAAACATCTTCTAGTACTTTATCTTCCCAATTTTTTCTATTGGAATTAACGACCTTGGTTAAAATAGTTTCTAATTCTTTGTTGATGACTTCAACTTGTCCATTAGCTTGTAGATGGTATGGAGGTATTTTTTTGTGCTGAGTTTGATACACTTGCATGAAATGCTTTATCATGTTTGAAATGAACTGTGATCCTTGATCTGAGACTATCTCTCTTGGAGTACCTAATCTTTGCATGATTTTAAAATATAAAAAATCAGCTACCATCTCCTCTCTTGCATGAGTTAATGTTTCCACTTCTGCCCACTTGGTCACGTAGTCTGTACATACTAGAAGATATTCTTTTCCTCTGGAAGGAGGATCCACTAGACCGATAAAATTAATTCCTCATTTCTCAAATGGTTCTAAAACTAATTGAGGATGAGGGTGCAGAGGCATCTCTGTTGAAAAATTACGTTGTCTAATTCGCTGACAAGCATCACAGTGTTCGACATATCATTTTACTTGCTGATAAAGATAAGGCCAATAATATCCTACTCCCAGGATTTTATGTATGGTTCTTTGAGTTGAGTAATGACCTCCTCCTGGTTCATCATGACAAGCTCTGATGATATCATAAGCTTCACCATTTGTCATACACATGCGAAACACATGATTAGGTCCAAGTTTAAATAACATTCTATTAATATATTTAAAAGAATCACTTTCTTTGATTAAACGTTTCTTTTCTTTTTGTGAAAAGGGCAGAGAAAACTTTCCTATGACAAGGTAATTGGTTATATCAGCAAACCACAGAGATTGTGCTGAAATAGCAAATAATTATTCATCTGAAAAGTCGTCTTCCACTAGTTTTTCTTCACCTGTAATGTTCATTCTTGAAAAGAAATCAACCACATTAGACTTCCCTGGTTTGTTATAATAGTAACATTAAATTTTTGTAAGAGCAATAGCCATCTAATAATCTTACCTCCCACAATTGGTTTGTTGGTAAGGTATCTAATAGCTGAATAGTCTGTATAGACAAATACCTTATACCCTGTTATGTAGTGTTTGAATCTGTTAATTACATAAATTACAGCTAAAAATTCTCTCTCAATTGTGGTGTAATTTTTTCAGCAGGTGTCATGTTTTTGTTAATATAATATATAGCATACATGTTACCATCTTCATTTTTTTGTCCAAGAATTGCTCATAATGTTGTATTGGAAGTATTTGTGTATATATGGAATGGCTTAGTCCAATCTGGTCCTCTCAATACTGGAGCAGTAACAAGTTTAGTTTTAATGGTCTCAAAGGCCTGATGGCAACTATCACTCCATTCGAATGTACTATCTTTTATAAGCAAGGCAAACATAGGGGCAATTATTTGGCTAAACTTATCTATGAAGTGTTTGTAGTAACCAACATGTCCCAAAAAAACTCTTAACTTCAATTTGTGTTTATGGAATGGGTAAATTGAAGATTATTTTGACTTTCTTTGGATCAACTTGAATGCCTTTTACAAAAATATGGTGTCCCAAGACTATTCCTTCATTCATCATCAACAAACATTTGTCATGGCTCAAAGATAATTGATGTTCATTACATCTGATCAATACTCTTTCCAAGTTGGTAAGAGCTTCTTCATGAGTTTCATCATAAACAGTGACATCATCCATATATACCTCAACACAATCATTTGTAAGGTCAGAGAATATTGCCAAAACTACTCTTTGGAAGGTTGCTGGAGTATTACAAAGTCCAAATAGAAGTACTTGATAAGCAAAAGTTCTCCAAAGGTAGGTAAACGTGATTCTATCTTGATCTTCAGCTGCTACCGTTATCTGGTTATATCCACTAAACCTATTTAGGAAAGAAAAATATTTCTTTCCTGCGAAGTTATCAAGAACTTGATCAATGAAAGGTAAAGGAAAGTAATCTCTTGATGTTGCTTTGTTTAGTTCTCTATAATGTACACATACTCTTAACTTTCTATTTTTCTTGGGCACAATTACCAGAGGTGACACCCACTAGTTGTCTGAGATGGGGTAAATAAACCTAACTTCTAGCAACTTTTGGATTTCTGTTTTGACTATTTTCTTTAATGTTGGGTTTATTCTTCTTTGTAATTGTCTGATCAGTTTGATAGATTTTGTATAAATGTGATGAGTGCATATGCTATGGTGAATTCATTTCATGTCAGTATAATCCCAAAGAAAAGCCTTGGTATGTCTTTTCAATACTTCAAAGAGTTGATCTTTTTCTTCATTAACTATTGATGTTCAAAATCTTTTCAAGTAATACTATGATTAGTTTTATACTTGGATAGTTGGATTCTGTTTACTTAAACTCACTAATTAATGAGTTTAGAGGACATGGATGAGGAAGTAGTTTATGAAATATAGTTACATTATCAATAAATTCTTATTCAAGAGGAATCTATTTTGCTAAGGAACAATGAAATGCTTCTAAGAAATAAGTTTGTTGTTGTTCTACCAATTTCCACACACTTTATTGAATCAATCTATGATTATATGATGAAAAAATACTAGAAGTAGAAGTGAAGGTTTCAGAATATTATGTTTGAGCGAAGAATCTTGAACTAAGGCAGTCCATTATTTTTGAATTTGGCGAGTCTATAGCTTTTAGATTGGTAAAGTCTGTAGCTTCTGGATTGATAGAGTCCGTAGATTCTGGATATATATCTCCATTCAATTCTTTCAAATATTTTTTAACTATGATCATGGCTAAAGAGGAAATGTTGTTTAATATGTTGTCTGATTCATCCACCCAAAGTTCTTGTATGCAATTTGTTGATGGTTTTGCAGGAAGATACAAGGAGATACATTTAAATTTTAACCCATTAGAAATAGTCCTGTCTCCTGACCTGCAATCAATCAATGCTACTACAGTAGCCAACCATGTTCTATCTAGGATTATTGGATATCCTAGATTCTTTATTTTGGGTTGCAAGACCATGAAATCTACTAGATGTTCCCAAGATTCTATTAGCATTTCATTATTTTCTATAGTCCCCTCCGATTTCGTTATCGATTGGTCCGTCATTTGAAGAATGGTAGTTGTGAGTTTCATTATCATAAGAGATAATGCATGGAGAGTGTCATTGGTCATGACATTGATTGTTGCTCCTAAATCTACCAAGACGTTAGAAATTTTTTTCCTCTGATTGTAACTGTGTTCATTGGGCTTCCTGGATCTGCATATTTTAGAACTAATAGTTTTCCTACTAATAAATCAGCAACTTTTCCATCAACATGAATGGTTCCAAGATATTTTACTTTCTTCCTAGGAGTCTTAATACAAAGGTTTTTGAAGATCTTATTTAATTCAGGTATATCTCTAATAGCTTGTAAAAGGGGTACCTCAATATTGATTTTTTGCAATTCATGGACCAAATTTGAGTCTGATTTAATATCAATTTCTCTTAATCTTTCAAAAAAAGGAACTACTGGTGTAGTAGTGTTTCCTTTGTTTAATTCAGGGATCATTCTGATTTTAGTTTTTCAGTGCTTAATTGAGATGATTCTATCTTTTCATTTTCATCAGGTATCTTAGAAATGAGAACTGAAGGTTTTTATAAAGTTTTCCCTGATCTCAAATGTATCTCTGAACACTCAATAGCTCCGACATTGAATGTTTCTTCTTGTTCATTAACATAAACAGGGGTTGGTTATTTATTTTTTGGATTTGCTATTAGTTGTGCAGGCATTGAGGGCTGATTGATTTGTCCTTGTTGTTGAATAACTGGGGGTGACATAATGGTTTGCTGTTGAAGTGGTCTTCTTGGTTGGGTGAATTATGACAGTGGGCTCCATTGTTGATATGTCTGTGACATCCATTGCTGTTGTGGTACCCATTGTTGTTGTGGCTATGGCATCATCCATGTAGGTGTTGGCATCCAATCTTGTTCTGCTCATGGATTTTAAATTAATGAAATTTGAGGTTGATTCCAAAATGGTGAAGGCACTGAAACATTCCATGGTGTCATCCATAGATTAACTGGATTTTTTGCATTACACTGTCTTTGAACCTGGGTTTGTGGGGCAAAGTTTTATCTCTGAATATAATTTACTTCTTCAATGAATTGGACTTGTGTTTTTATTTGATTCTTTAAAACAAGCAGAAGGGTGCAATATTTGGTATCATGATATATTGCATCACAGATCCCACATGATGAAACATTAGTTCTATCTAGGGGCAGTCTCTAAGGGCATGTTTCTGTCTGCACTTAGGACAGTAGATTGCTAAGGGTTTTGTTGCATTTGCTTTAGCTTGAAGGCTATCCAAAGTACTGCGTAATGTAACCAGGATATCTGTCTTTAAATTAGCAATTTTTTTCATTAATTTATCCACTTCATTAGATTTCCCCAAGTTTCCTTTCCTAGTTTTAGGTTCCGTTCGAGAGTAATTGGTACAAAGCTCAGAAATCTGATCGAAAGCCAACTTATTTATATCTTCTCCACCCATCAGATTTAAGACATCTCTAGTGTCTTCGTCCAATCCTTAAAAAAAAACCAATTTCTAAACGTCTTCAGTGAGTGGATAATTGCTTCTTTTATGAGTAAACATGAATCTATCCAAATAATCTTCTAAAGATTCATCATCATTCTGTTTGATTTTGAAAAAATCCTCTTTTCTTTCTCGCACTCGATAGTAATCTTGGTATTTGTTCAAGAATTGCATTTCCATGTCATCTCATATTCTAATAGAATTGCCAAGTAAACCCATGAACCATCTCATAACTGCATATTTAAGTGTAGAGGGAAATAGTTTTAATTTCTGGGTATCAATTATGTAATCATAGGTTTGACATAGCACCTTAAACTCAAACAGGAATTGATCAGGATCTTTTGTAGATTGTCCCCAAAAATTTGCAAATTCGCTGGTGAAATATTTTTCATGGGGGTTTGATCATTAGGATCTGTAACAATAGGAAAGGAAAAAATCCTTCCTGGTTGTGTGAATTGTTGATTTTGTTGGAGAGCCATTTCTTTTGATGATGATATTTCAAAGCCGGGATGATCTTCCCACTGAATGTTTGTGGTCTCAGTTATGGATTGTTCTACGTTCTCAAAATTTTCTTCAGCTATGGATCTTTGAAATGTTTTTTCTAAGTCTTTGGCAATTTCTAAATAATGCCTTCCTGCAAGAGATTGATCTTGAGAAATTTGTCCTATGGGGCTTGGTGTGGCATGGCCTGGTTTCTATCTCAATTTCAAAAGATTCTTGCAAATAGGTTTCACTTGTATCTTCTGGTTCACTACTCAGAGATGTTGGAGTGTCTACTTGTGTTCTTGGTGGAAACTTTGAAATAGATCATCCTTTAGAATCTCTAGGATGGTACATCAATTTATTGACTGTTTTTAGATTTTTTTTTCACTCTAGACCAATAATTATTACCTTACTAACACCTTGTGTTCCCTGACAATGGCATCAAAAATGACGAGTGTCATCTATCTCCTCATTTAATCAATATTCAATTGATGTCTTATCAATTAGGCCTAGTGTCCAAAGCTATCTGCAGTAAAGTATGGGATGGTAGATCTAGAAAGCTACTTATGGGGGTGTTTGTTGTTCCTATTCTAACTTTGACTAAAGAAAGGAATCTGTCATAAACTACGTGATTCACACTTTTGCTGAAAAAAAAGAAATCAAACCAATCCACTCTTTTACTAAAAGTGAAAGATCACACTCTTATTTTACGTTTGCAAGGAAAGTAAATTCACACTCCTACTTACGAAAAGAAATTTACTTCACTCTTCTGCTGTAAAAGAAAACACACTTTGCATAGAAAAGAAATAAAATAAGAAAATGTTCTTTTTAAACTATGAATTTGTTTTGATATTTTTATAAATAAATGCAAATAGTAACAAGATTCTAATTAATTATAACAACGAGTTAATAAAACAAAACATAAATACCGTACACAGTTCTTGGTTTCAAGGAGAGTGGGCCCTTGCTCCTCTCGAATTCAGGAACAAAGATTAATCAGTGATGGAAACTAAATTTTTAATTCATAAAAATGAAATGATTACAATCTAAATGAAACCTGTAAGCTTTTATAATATCTGGTTCTTGATTCTCTATTTTCTCTATATCTTCTATTTTTCATAGTCGAAAATCTTACACTTTATACTAATACAATCAACTCAAAATAGAATACAAAAGAATATGATTCCTTGGTCAATCCCTTCATCCAAAGTTAGGAGATTGGATTTTTAAGAGATCCAATTATTTCGATGAAATATCCTATCCTATAATAGTCCTAAAATCTAATTATATACAAGTTTATCAAAAACAAGTCCTTCAAAATAACAGGTTGTTATTTTTCTTATTTGATTCTAGTTGGAATGGGTCTTTCTTATTCTATCTGGCCTCCAGCTTCCCGTTTGTGGCTTTGTCTTTACAGAATTCTCAGAATTGACCCTGTAGAGTCCGTAAAAACAAGTCTGCGAAATCCGTAGAAACAACCTTGCAGAGTCCGTAGAAACAACCCTGTAGAGTCCGTAGAAACAACCCTGCAGAGTCCGTAAAAACAAGCATGTGTCTTTTTTCTTAGCATTCTTCACACCAAAGATCATTAAAACATGCTATGTATTAGACATTAATGACAAAATAAAAATTTAGTCTTTGGTTTAATATAAACAAGATAAATATTTATTTTCCATGTAATAGCTATCTAAGAATCTAAGATTTGCATAAGATAATAACCTTCGAGAGATGGATTAAAGAAAATATTATGTCAATAATGAGCCATACTCTGAGCACATCACTCCACTTGAAAAATTAGTGCAAATAATAAGCAGAAATATTATACATCAAATGAACCTCAAATAATCCATTGAAACTTCACAATAGTCTCTCAAAGCAAATCGCCCCACTCTAAGGCAAGTAACAAAACCTCAATTAGCAAGGTGGCATCAAAAGACACCTTTTGTAGAATGATCAACAGCAAAGCTATGAACTTTTATTGGAGATGCACCCAATAGCTTCTTCAAGCATGAAGAAATAATTATCAAATTTAACATATTTTTAATAATAATCTTCACCTTGTATTTGTACCTTTCAAAGAAGGACAAACCACATTAGAGAGGTAAAATACCTCATAACTCTCTTTTACCAACTTTTAGAATATCGTTTCATTTTCTTTGTTTTAGATCCTAAGCTGACATTCTTTCTAATTTCACTTTAAATCTTTTTGAATTAGTTAAATAACTTGTCTTAATAAATTAGTAATTAATTTTTTTTTTGCAGATTAAATAATTATTTTATATTAGGTTCTTAAATAATTAATTAATTTTTTTTAATATTTAAAATGATAAAAATCACTTTTCAAACAATTTATTAATTATAAAACCCCTTAAAATAATTATTAAAATTATCTTAATTTTTCAAATAGTTAAAACCACTTTTTCAATCATTCGAATAATTATCCAAGATAGTTCTATTTTAATAATAAATTAAATTGCCTTATATTTTTGAATGATTAAAATCACTGTTCGGACAATTTTATTTAATTATTAAAATTATATGAAAAAGAGATATTAACCTTTATTGTTGGCTCGTTTGTCTCTTCCTCTTACTGCAGCTTGAGATTTAAAGGCTTGCTCAAGAGAAGAGTTAGTTGTTCTATTCAATCTGTGTTTATGAGTTTGTAAAAAACCCATTAGTTTAGTAACAATCATTTTAGTTAAATCATTAGACTTTTCTATTACTACCACAATAGCATCAAATCTTGTAGGAAGACTTTTTAAAACCTTTTATATTATTCTTTGATCCTTTAATGTATTTCCATACGATTTAATTTGATTGACTATACTCATAGTGCGGGTAATGAAATCATTTATATACTCAAGATTCTTTCATTTGTAGATTTTCAAATTCTCTTTTTAATAATCGTAACTTGACTAACTTTACATTATTGTTGCTTTCATATGCATTTTGTAAAATCTCCCATACTTGCTTGGATTTTGTAGTTGTTGCTATACATGGGAAAATAGAGTCTTCTATTGCCATTTGTATGAAGCATAGAGCCTTGGCATCCTTCCTTTTGTTCTCCTTAACAAGTACTTCTCAACTTGTGTGAGTGCATTGTATGCATTCTGAGTAGCAAGATCAGATAAACCATTTTCAACAAGTTCCCATAATTCTTCAGAGCAAAAAAAGTTTTCATTTTAATACTCCAAACATCATATTTCTTGGCATCAAATAATGGTATTTGTGACCAATTGCTATTGCTGCCAGCCATCACCAAAACTGTCAGGTACCTAGAACAATAAACATGCTCTGATACCACGTGTCAGGATCTTGCTCCAACAATAGAGCACATATGATTACTTCTTGTATTAGCAACTCAACACGAAATTTAACCAGAATCAATAAGTAACTAGAAATATGAAACAACACAAGGATTGAGAGACAATACACAATTGTATTAATAATCACTCAAAAGAATATACAATAAGGAAGATGCCACTTCTTCCTCCACCTCAAAGGTTCGCCACACCTCAAGACCTTCTTCCCTCTCTCTTGGTCCCAACAATCAACTCCAATACAAAATTGATGTTCACCTCTCCAACCAGTCAGTAACATGCTGCCAGTACGTCAAGTACACAACTGTACTCCAAGTAGATCTCTTGCTCTCTGCTGCTACCTGCAAATCACTAGACCTTACTCACCATTGTAGATCTCTAAAAGAAGCCATGCTCATCTGCTGACTAAGATCATATGAATATGAAGAACCATGTTGATTCTCCATTCCAGTACCCACCTTGGTACTGTGGCACTAGGAGGAACACTCCATTGCTCTCTTCTCTCAGAAGGAGTTTATTTGCTCTCTTACTCTCTAGCTACACTTTTACACTACAACTTATGAGTCTATTATATAGATCTCATGCATACAATAATTAGACTATCTTAATTACAATAATTAGACATGCAACTCAAGACCAAAAATAGCCTTTGCATGCAAACACTCGGTTCAACGAACTAACTGTCCGTGGAACAAGCAGTTCTGGAACTGCCACAGGCGACCGACATCGGTCCCTGTCTGCCTGGAGGTGACCGACGTCGGCTGACATCCTGCCGATGTCGGTTTCCTTCCTGTCCATCATGCCGTCGTCGGTTGCCTTGTGCACTGCACTCTGTCGACAGCGATCTCTCTGGAACTCAGAAACCTCCTCCCTGTTTGCACTAGTTGAAGTTTTTAGCTCCACATCCTAACAATCTCCCACTTGAAGATAAACAGCTGCAACTGTACCTGTAACTGTATACTATCTAATTTGTACCATGGCTTGTATCCCTCTTCAAGATCAATCCTGAAGACTAACCACCACACCCTGTGATGCTCTAACCTTTGTGCCTTTGTCATCCAATAACCTGCCACATCCGCATCTACAAACCTATATAGAAAATAACTTGACCCTGCATAACATGTCAACCTGCTACTGATCCCTGTAAGAATCCACTGAACTGCCCTTCAGTACCTCTTCCTCAAATTAGCTCCATACTTTCTGATAACTCTCACTGCTTGGAAAATCTCAGGCCTACACTAGAACTCATGTGATTTCGAACACTTGTTCTAAGCTCTGCTTGAACTATCTAGCCCTTGGTGTGCTTTCTGATTCTACATCTTGAACCTCGCCAACACCTTCACATCAACTTCTTATTTGAGACAAAATCAACCTGTGATCCTCTATGTCTCTTATGCTAAAGAATTTCTCTGCTACCAAATTTTTCATAACATACATCTGAAACTAACTTTACCTTTTAGCTCAGAGAACTCCCTGTATATGTAAATCTGCAATAAGCAACCACTCTACAAACAGTAACAAGATGATGTCGCGACTCATCATCCACTTGGTAAAGAAAAGAATACAATAGTTACACTGACATTGACTAAAGCCATGCTTAGTCATCCACCTATCAAAACCTGTACCACTGTCCTGCAGCTACCTCAAGACCATGTACCTTGGCCTTCTGTCTCACTTATCCATTCACTCTCTTCTCTAATAAGAGAATCCACTCCTCTCCCAGTGCTCTCTCTTAGCTGACAAATCTACCTAATCTCTTGCTTGGTTCTCTTCTGAAGAATTCATCCCATGCTCTCACTGTATCTGGATTCTACCTACATTGCCTCTATACATCTTCCTGGTTCTCAACCATCAGTAAGCAATAATAAAGAAGGTGAACAACAAATATGAGGTTCACTTACCATTTCTGACCTCTACATGAGCGTTTGAGATTTATTGACAGCTTGCTGTCCGCCCAACATTCGTTTCAGTGACCGATCTCGGCCATCTCCCAGCCTGCACTCGACCGATGTCGGTTCCCTGCGACTGCTTCCTCGCCGACGTCGATCCTCGTGACCGACGCCGGTTTTTACCTGTCCCTGTTTTGCCGACGTCGGTCTTCACATAGCCGACGTCGGTCACGGTGAGGACGCGGACGTCAATTTTCTAACCGACGTCAGTTTCTGTGTTTTCTTTGTGAGTGACAACTTTTACTCGTGAGCTCCTTTTGGGTCAAAACCCTGTTAAAATTAACACAGCCCTGCTCAGAATAAATCAGTTTTCTCACCTGATCTCTGTCCGTTATCTCCTCCATGAAAACCAAGGCTTTCCAGTTCTTTAGCTTGTTAAAGACATCTGACTTTCGCTTCAAAACCTGCATTCTCCTTCTACATATGTGACTAAGCCTACGAAGCCACATCTCTGTAACAAAAGGTGAATCAGTAATATAAGTAGATAGATAAATGATACCTACTTTCTTACCACCATCTAATTCAAATGTATCGCTGTGAGAGTTACAGTGCATCTCCCATCACTCAAATTTTCTGAAAAAATTAGACTCATCTCCAAGACTGGTAACTGCATGACTTCCTTCAACCATTGTGTGTCATCCGTCTGTAATTTCAGCTTCACTTTCCCTTTGTCAATAATCTGACAAGGCTCTCCAACCCCTAAATAAATCTCTCCAAAGTCTCTAAAGACATACCCATGAAAAGATGCTCTATTTCGGGCTGCATGGAAAGAGACAAAAAAATCTGTAAACAAATATTCTACTTTATCCAAAGCAACCTGTGCAACATGACCTGCAATATCTGCTTCTACACGCTGATCTTCTGCGGACCAACAATCTCTTTTTACCTGCTCTTTATTTCCATCAATCAGACAATTCGTGCTATTCAATTTCTCCATTCGTAGCTTACTATCTTCTACCATTGCTATACTCCCACTCAATCTAAAACACCTGTGAGTGACCTGTAGTCAAAAACACTACAAGATTTGAAACCCCCTGTTAGTCAACCCAACCAAAAGCTCTGATACCAATTGTCAGGAACCTAGAACAATAAACATGCTCTGATACCATGTGTCAGGATCTTGCTCTAACAATAGAGCACATATGATTACTTCTTGTATTAACAACTAAACACGAAATTTAACCAGAATCAATAAGTAACAAGAAATATGAAACACAGAAATTGAGAGACAATACACAATTGTATTAATAATCACTCAAAAGAATATACAATAAGGAAGATGCCACTTCTTCCTCCACCTCAAAGGTTCGCCACACCTCAAGACCTTCTTCTCTCTCTCTCTTGGTCCCAACAATCAACTCCAATACAGAATTGATGTTCACCTCTCCAACCAGTCAGTAACACGCTGTCAGTACGTCAAGTACACAACTGTACTCTAAGTAGATCTCCTGCGCTCTACTGCTACCTGCAAATCACTAAACCTTACTTACCATTGTAGATCTCCAAAAGAAGCCATGCTTATTTGCTGACTAAGATCATACGAATATGAAGAACCCTGTTGATTCTCCAATCCAGTACCCACCTTGGTACTGTGGCACTAGGAGGAACACTCCATTGCTCTCTTCTCTCAGAAAGAGCTTATTTGCTCTCTTACTCTCTAGCTACACTTTTACACTACAGCTTATGAGTCTATTATATAGATCTCATGCATACAATAATTAGACTATCCTAATTACAATAATTAGACACGCAACTCAAGACCAAAAATAGTCTTTGCATGCAAACACTCGGTTCAGCGAACTAACTGTCCGTGGAACAAGCAGTTCTGGAACTGCCACAGGCGACCGACGTCGGTCCCTGTCTGCCTGGAGGTGACCGACGTCGGCCGACATCCTGTCGATGTCGGTTTCCTTCCTGTCCATCCTGCCGTCGTCGGTTGCCTTATGCACTGCACTCTACCGACGCCGGTCTCCTTGGAACTCAGCAACTTCCTCCCTGTTTGCACCAGTTGAAGCTTTTAGCTCCACATCCTAACAAAAACCATATAAAGCACACAACCTTGGCTCTCATACCAGATTGTTAGAAAAATTACCATAAAAATAATGTTGTTATGAAGACATAGATTCAATTATGCAAAATAAAAGATTGACATATATTAGAATATACAAAACAAAGCTTACAAAAGGAAAATCAGAATTAAAAACTTGTTGCATACAACTATTGTTTCTTCCTATTTGCTCTATTCTTCTCCTTCATTCTTGCTCTGCTCTTTTCCTTCAATAAATTGTTGCAACCAAATTTTGTTGTTTCGCTCTCTCTTGTGCATTTCCAGCCAAATACATGCATATATATACCCTTCAATTTACATTTTAGCATAAGTTTTCAATTAGTTCTACAGTGGTACACTGATGGGCACCTCTACAATTGGGGCGGGGCAGCGCGGGCTGGGTCTAGTAAGTTTTTTACATGTAAACGGGAAGGTAAGATCCTCTACAACAAAGTAGAAGGGTCCGTTCAACTTTTTGCATTTAAGCAAGAAGGCAAGCCTTCCATATAGCACCCGCGGGATTTGACCCTGGGCGGCCTACAATCACACTAGTCTATCTACATCCATAACCCAACTAATATATACAAACATAATGTTATAGTAGACCACCTTAATCTATATATCTTAATAGTCAAAACACAACAACTATTGACAATCAAGTTATGGCCCAGTCATGAAGTCACGAAGTTTGGCTATTATACAATTCACTAAGGTTCCATCTCACAAAATGCTAAGTGGTCACTGATGTAAAGGGAATTTTTTTTGTAAGTCTAGGTGCAAGCCCTGAGCAAATTTGGTGGAATAATTGCCCCTTAGAACTTGGCATCTAAGTCTAATAAAAAGGCTTCCTACCAAAAAAAATGACTATTATCATGCAACTCTAATTCAATAATGTATTTCATTCTCTTGGCATTCCTATATAAAATATATGATGGAAATTGTTATACATCAACTATAAAACAAATATGTGGAAATACACTCGGTCTTTACCACAATGACACAACCATATTACTTTCAAAAAACATTTCAAACACGATCCCATAGTCAAGAACGAATAAGAAGAGAGGATAGGAAATGAAGAATGAAAGCATGCTAATGAAGATATAAATTACTTGGAATTGACCATGCAAAGAAAATTGCACCTCTCCTAGATTCCCATACTACAATTTTTTTTTTCATGGCAGCCAATGAAGAAAATATGTAACATTACCACTGCCAATGCCTTTAATTTGGCCGCATGACTCTTAATACTGACACAATCCATCAATATAAGACATTAGACAATCAAAGTAATTGAAATATTACAAAGACACCTGAGATGCGTGACTATGGCCCAAGTTGCCAATGCGATAAAATTCTACATCGTCCCCACTACTACAAAATAATGATAACGTGTTGTGAAAGTCAAAATGACAATTCAATCAATCATGAAGGACTGAAAAATACTATCAATACATACTGAATGCCAATAGCAATTAAAATATATGCCAAACCTTAATTGGAAAGTTACATAGTTTGAAATTTTATCAATTTGAGATATAACAACATACTATGCACAAGTTGCCACCTTTACAAGATTCTGGCACCAAGTCCCCGCCACAAAAAAAATCAATGCCATGTTACCAAACCCATCACAAAACAAAATTGATAACACACATCTAAAATTCCAACCAATACATCCAAAGTTGCAATAACAATAAAAATATATGCCAACCATTGAATTGTAAAGCTACCTAGTTTGAAATTTTAACAATTCCAAGTGGGACAATTTCCCTCCTTTTCCCATTATATAGAGAAAAATGAATATGTTGTACAAGTGAGTGGCAATGACTCAAAATATTTATTTAAAATTTATTCAACTTCTATATAAAAAATAGCATTAAAAACACCAAGGAATGAATGGCTCTAAGTCATATAGAGGGCAAGTTGAGGAAACTGCAATTATTTGACAAGTATAAAGCATCATATTTCACCTTGTAGTTTGCAACATAAACAAACATTATTTAGCTCTCCAATACATCTACACCCTCATTTGCCCACGAAGAAATCAAATGATGAGCAATGGCAAAGGGACCCGGGACAAACATAGGAGCAATCTCTCTAGTTTCAACATTTAAGTCTTCCAAAAGGCTTTGGGCCTTTTCCACTCCATCGCAGATTTGGTTTACTTTAAAAGCTGATGTTATTTGTGCTTTTTTGTACTCTGCAAATGTTAATGCCTTTTTCACATCTTCTCTAGAATGCCATTCTGCATCTACAATCATTTCAAACTTTCAAGTCAAAATCCTGCAAAGTAGTTCGACTAAGTAGAAAATATCCTCACATGCCAAACTTGTTAGAGAATCAAATGCACGCTATTAAAAGCAATTTGTTATAATTCAAGTAATTTCATGATGAAGGTATAAAAAGATAGAAACAATCAATCAAAGTTAGGATTTTAGTTGTAATAATTCTGCACAAAGGTTCAGTATCATACATTAATGATAAAAGTAGGAACTGAAAATACGATATTAATAAGCAAAATAGATATGCTGGATCAACAACCTTTCCGTCGCTGAACACCATGATCTAGAGGTAAGGTTCAAGCCACATTGGCCATGCTCCCCATGTTATGCAGATGTGATAATGCAGGCCATGCTGAAAAAGGCTAGGAGTCAGCATCTAGGTGAATTTTGGCAGAATAGATGCCTCTTGGACAAAAGCTTCTAGAGCCAAACGATATTTTAAGCTTGATAATGCATCTTACCATGCATTAAATAAGATGGAGGGTTTGAATGTCTACCAATTTACCAAGCAAAAGAAATAAAACCCTTGGGTGAGTAGTTCCTCTTATAATTAACCCTCATCACTTTCATACATTTGTTCGAAACTAAGAAAAATGTTAGTGCAACCAATATAGATTTAACTCAATGTGGAGCAAGGCTAGAGGCACAACTAGGGATCAAGGTTGAATGCCTATTTTAAGCTTTCTGCATAAAGTACTGTTTGTTTCTTGAGGATCATGTCCAAAAGCTCCTTTCAAAGCCTCAAGAGGCTTTATGCCTATCAAAATTACCAGATCCAACTACTTTTGAAAGAACCTAGCTGGGAAAAAGTGTGTAGGTCCTATGAATTGGGCTTAGATGCCTATCTTCTGTAGTATGTACAAAAACAAATTATGAGGTTGCAGCACTTATTTTTCACTTATAAGCAATACTACACAACTCCTAGAGCAGAAAATTAGTAAGTTAAAAGTCCTTGATGATGGCAGTATTGAGTGCTGTTCTTTTTGACACAACACTTATGTTTAGCACTAAATGTAATATTTTACAAGGATAAATGTATGTTTGGCGCTTGAAGCGAATGATGGTGTCTGAGCATAAATGCATGATCAAAACATTCTTATTGGCACAAGATAAACTTGGATTGAGATTTGGAGAAGGCCTCACAGCCTGTTCATGGGAACAGAATCTGTCATCGGAAAGATAAGATTCTGTTTTTGGGCAAAAGTAAAAGCAGATTTTGATATTTACATGACCATTTGAGCATCTAATTTATTTTATAAATATTATGCACCTATATATGTTGGTTTTCATGCTGGTTATCAATATGAAGATTCCTCGATATTTTCTGGTTTTGTTCATGTATCAGATGTTCATGACATGGGTCAGTTGAGACCTCAGATGGATTGATGTCCTCGAGTCTAAAAGAGCCAATGGCAATGTGCTGGAACAGAATCTGAGTTTGTACAGAATTGTCAAGTTGATCATATTCAAAAGTGACAATGATGTTTAAAGTTATGGCAGTGTACAATATGGCGAGCATACACTAAGCTGCAGTAGCAGCTGTCGAACATAAGAGTAACTAGATGACAGAGCACCACTCCGATGTCTAAATGCCAAGATAATTATCATGTCTTCATTACGGGATAGTGTAAAGTGGGATTTATAGGGATGGTGGATGTAACAAGGAACGATAAATAAATCAAGTGTGTTCTTGTCGTCATCAAAGCATGTGCAACCCACCATACTATATATGCTTTTAGTTCCATAAAAGTTCTAAGTTGACTCGGCACTCGGCACTTGGAAGAATCAGTGAATGACAAGGTTTTGAGCTTGAAAAACAGTGTGTACTGAAAACACGACACTCAGAAGAATGTAGGGACATAAACTACCAACAGATCCAAATCTGCACCAGCTTACAAATGGATACTTCCTAGTAAAAGGTAAAAAATTGGTTAAATGCAGTTGGTACTGAAAAGAAGAAAGTGTAGGGATGTAAGTCTCGAGCGGTACCAAGCACTGGACATTCCAAGTTTTGAGTGGAAGGCATAAAATCTAACAAGTGTACTTGGAACTCAGCACTTAGAAGAATGAAGGTGTATAAACAGAATTCTCAAATGGGATTTGAAGTTGCGAGTTCAAGAGCCAAGCAAAAGCTGGAATTGGGCTTAGTCCACTTAGAACTACGAAAAACAATGAAGTATAAATTGGACATTAGTAGGCTCATGTTTGTGGAAATGTCAAGTAAATAATGTGCTCAAAACTAGGCCCCCAGAAAGAACACGAGGAGTCGCAAACATAATTACAACAGTTTGCGAAGGTTCCTAGCTGATAGTAAAAACATCAAACTATCTAAGTTCACTCAGAATTCAACACTTGAAAAAAGATGATTAAAAACATGAAGATGCTGAAGAGGAAACTTCTGAGTTCCAAGTAAAATAACAACTCTTAAAATATGTACCATTTGGCACTCAGACAATCTTGAGGATTAAGTTGTCATACTTTTGGTTATTCAAAAGTTCTGAGCTCCAGTCACCGAGTAAGCAAGTGGACGCTAGTTTGGCACAAAGAGGGGTATGTGACTCTCAAGGTGATGTAGCAGTTCATTTAGTGGATGAAGTGGCAACTGTTCTGACATGCTTTTGGAGCACAAGCATATATTGCCATTAATGAGACCATACCTGATCTCATAATAATGTACCAGCAATGTTCTATTTATGGACATGTAAGTGGATAGTCATACTAATAACGGTTATGGAAACCATAGTTAGCATACTCCGTGAGTACTCTGCAAGTATGCGAGTCCTCGCCAAAAATTCTGCCCCATGAGTATATGTTTCACTTATACTCGTAGGTTTTAAACACCTCTGTGTGAGTATTTGCACAATACTCAAAAGTACTCACCGAGTACTGTGCACGGACTTGCCACAGATTGATACATGCAGTCAACACGGGGAAAACATGGAAAAGACAGGTAAAAAAATGCGGGAAAACACAAAATTTTCTCCTTTTTAAGCACACACGCCCCCACACTCTCATCACACAGCATTTGAGCATCCTTTGAGCAAATTGGAGGGAGTTTGTAGTGGATTTGTAGAGCAACTTTGAGGAAATTTGATTTCCAGGTTACTTTTCTTTTTTTTTCAAGCATTTAAATTCTTTTTAAATTGTTAATATTAAATTTCTAAACATGTTTGACAAATTTACATGCATTCCATTCAATTCCATATTTCTTATTCATTATTTACACTAGTTTTTATAATTTATGAATAAAATTGTTGGTTTTTTCTTATATATAGGGTTTGGTTTTACAAATTTATGATTTAGGTTTTTTTAGATGCAGTTTCTTAAAAAATTGGATTTTTTCGTATGCAAAGGGTTTAGTTTTTACATTTACAACTTTATAGTTTAAGTTTTAATTTTTAATTATTTTTGAATTTAAACATGTTGCAAGTTACCCATTAGCATGCAATGGCATTCAGCACCGCATCAAGGTCAACATCAATGAGTGGTAGACATCTCGCTAGAAGTCGTACCACCGCTTGGAAGTATGCCATACCTGGACCATCCCAATAGAGTGTGATTTGCATGTTTTGCTAGAAGAAGGTTTATGGAGGCATCAATCGCCTCAAGTACCATTTCGCATACATTCTTCGCCACAACATCACACCATGTCCCAACACCACAGAAGAGGCAAAATGAGAGATGAACGCAGAGCTTGCATTGTTGGATGAGAAGAAACTAGAGAGGGCAATGATACATGCAACCGTAGCAACAACCATTACTCATGCATCAACAGTGGAAAATGAAGTAGATATGGCAGAGATTGTGTACTCTAGTCGTGGTCCACGCATACGAGGCACATCCACCTCATCTAATTCAAGCAAAGGCCAATCACATAGCTTTTTTGTACCTAAACACATACCTAAGACACAAACTTTGCTACAAGGTACATGGTGGAACAAGGAGGTGCACGTAGAAGTAGATAAAACATGCGGATTTTTGGTACTACAACCACCTTCCCTTCAATGTGGCGAAGAGCCCATACTGAGAGTATTTGGTGACGGCATTGACAATTGCAGGGAAAGTATACAAGACACTCCAAAATACATAAGTGGGAGGTTGCTCCAGGATGTTGTTGAAGATGCAGAGTCAATTATGGAAGATCAAAAGTAGTAGCGAAAGTTTGGATGCATCATTCTTTCAGATGAGAGGATAGATGGAAGGAACCGTGCCTTCGTCAAACAGCTTCAAATGGTGAAATGGTTTTCTTGAAGTTAATTGATGTCTCTAACAAAGCAAATAATGTTGAAACCTGAAACATTGAGAATAATCAAGGAAGTTGTCTAAGAGGTGGGCATCAAGAATGTTGTGCAAGTTGTCACTGACAATACAATTGCATATGTGATAGCTGAGAGATTGCTTAAGGCATCCACCACTCTTTTGGACCCCTTGTGTGACCCATTGCCTTGACTTTCTTTTGGACAACATATACAAAATTAACTGGGGGAGACCGGTTGTAGAAGATGCCAGAAACATCACCAAATACATTTCTAATCAACCTTAGGTGCTCAACGTGATGGGAGATCACACCAAGGGGGAAGAGCTTGTGCGAGTAGGTTTCACAAGATTTGCAACTAACTTTCTTACATTGCAAAATATTTGTAGTTTGTTGACACCGTTGAAGTAGATGTTTGTGAGTCAAACATGATTGAACTCAACATATTCAAAGAAAATTGATAGGGAGAGGACCACAAAGACAATTTTTGATGATGCCTTTGTAAAGAGAGTTGTAGAGATTATAAAGGTAACTTCAAAATTCAGTTTAAATTTTAAGTTGACTCCTTTATTTTCAAATTTTTAAAGTATTTATTTTAAATTGTAAGCTTGTAACTTTAATTTGTTTGTAACTTTATACGTATTGAAGCCTTTGGTGATAGTTTTACACTTGGTGGATGGGGAGCAAAACCAATGGGCTACATTTATGAAGCCTTGGATAGGGTCAAATAGGCCATCCAAAACTTTTATAGTGAAGATAGAGGTAGATTTGATCCCATTTGAGAGATAATTGATCGGAGGTGGAATAATCAATTCTACCAACCCATTCATGCAGTGGGTACTACCTTAGACCCAAGTTTTTATATTCTGATGGCTTCACAAATGTTAATGGGGAGGTTATGGAGGGACTCTCAACATGCATTGAGAGGATGACACTTGAGGTTGAAATGAGGGACCTCATTATTTCAGAGTTACAGAACTACAAACAGACTAGGGGGAGGCTCTTTTATTTGGCATTAGATATTCGAGGGAAATCCACCCAGACACCAAGTAATAAAAATGAAAATCTTTACTTATACCTTAAAAATTACAAATTTACATTTATTAATTACTTACAAACATTAAATATCTTGTTTGTAAGTTTGTGGTGGGAAGATTGAGGTGGAAATACCTCAAATTTTCAAAAACTAACCCTTTGAATTTTATCTCAACTTTGTAGCGCTTTTGGATGTGAGTGCAATTGGAGTTTGTTTGATCACATTCACACAAAGAAATGCGATAAGTTGACTCAACGATGTCTCAATGACCTAGTTTTTGTGCAATACAACCTTCAACTTTGCACAAGAAAGGTGAAGAACACATCACATGAGCCTATTGATTTGGATGAAATTGATCCCTACAATGATTAAATTGTGCAAGATGAAGAGACCCCCTTGTTCACAAAGGACAAGATTGTTGATTTCGAGAGGCAATCTATGGAGAGTGTAGGTAACGGTAAAGAAGCAACGTGAGAGATTGGATTGGATGACATTCTTGTAAATGTTTTTGAACATAAGGCAGAGGAAGAGTCACTACCATCTGGAACCACGATGGAGCCACAGGGGCAGCGTTCTAGGTAGAGCAAGGAGCCGCAATAGAGTGTGAGGACTAGACGCTCTCAATGTCCCATATTTTTCACTAGAACAGAGAAGAGAAAATTGTAGATTCTTGTAATTTGTAACTTGCATCAATATGCAATTTATGATGATGATTTTCAGTGACAATCATCAAGAATTTATAAGTATCAATCTGCTGTTGTAGTCGCATGATGCAATTTTGTGCTTTATTTGTATTCAAATCTAATAGAAAACACTTCCCCAATGTTTTACAAACTCGTTTGATACATTTTGGAGCTGTAATTTATATAAAATTAATGTTCTTACAAGAAATTTACGTATTTTTTTGATTTGTTGAGTATTGGCAAGTATTTGCTAAGTCAAATTTTTTTTGGTTTGCCGAGCCCGAGTATGCGAACTATGATAGAAACCACGTACATTGACTTTTCTAGGTCATTGAGAAATGACATGTTTGTGCAGCAATAGCTCATTGGAGGAGCAAGTGCAAAGGATATCTATATCATTCATCTTATTTGGACAAAAGAGATCGCACAGGATTAGAATATCCTAACACTTCATTGTACCATTCATTCATAAGTTGTGAATAACCATAAGCGAGAGAAAGTATTAACTTGTTCTTATATTTTTTTCCTTTGAACCATCATGAGAGGGTGGTTGATGATGTGGTGGAGAAAGCAAAAGATCAAGGAATACGTAAATTGTGAGTATTTAGGTATGAATGCAGCAAATGCAGCAGTGACTTGTTACTAACACGCCCAATTTTCATAATTTTCAAATGAGGATCCTCTTTGAACTTAAATTCCATGTTCAAGTCTTGTTGTGAAATGAATCAGTCCAAGTCTAAACTAGAAGTCATTGTCTTAAATGTAAGTTTTTTATTCAGAATGAAGTCTTGATCTGATTCTGAACTGATTGAGTGTTCCCACAATTACTGTAGTAGTTCTATTGATACCTGAGTATAAAGGTTTAAATGGACATGTTCACTGAAGATATTTTATACATTTGTTTGGCTTTGGTGCTATGACATTCATCAAATTTAGATTTTGGCATTATGGACTAACCAAGCTAACTTGTTTTTTTGCCCAAGGTTGTTTGTTCTTTGCAAGAGTGGTGTGGCCCCACGGGGCCACCTTATCAAAGTTTACTTGGTCCAATTCAAAAGGATTCCCCTGCAATATGAATGACTTTTCATACTTACTCATTTTGTTAAGAGCTTCCTCCCACAAACCGTCGTTGCACATCTCTTTTGAACTTAGAGCATTTATCAAATTTAAGAGCATTAATGAGTTCAAATTCCAACGGCTAGGTCCCTAAGTTCCAATTCTAATGGCTAAGTCCTTGAGCTTTAGGATCATTACACGTGTCGGCACCCAGCTTACCCGTGAGGGATTTTCGAAACAATTAAGTCTTTTCCTTCGGCGAGCCCCCAAAATCACGGGATTGAGATGCGTATCTTCATCTCGCTCCTCCACCGCTAATGGGTAAAAAGTTTCTATGTCCAAGTTCCCTAAGCACCCAAGCAACCAAGATTTGTCGCGTGTTTTCATCCTGGTTAATTGCTTCTATCAACTCAAAATTGCTAAGGTAAAAACTCCAAGAGGCCCCGAACTTTGAGATCATTCCACGTGTCTCCATCTTGATCCTCTAGAGCAAAATAGTGAAGCAGCCCAAATACCGAAGTCCCCGATCACCTAGATAAACGAGAATGTACCACATGGCACAATCTCGCTCATCTACGGCTAATAGGAAGAGGCACATACTCCAAAGGCGACCCCTCGGATAAGTAAGATCATGCCACATGGCATGATCTCGCTCACTCGTGGCTTGTCAAGCAAACAAACGGCTAATCTCACAGTCAAAGATTGAAGACCCCCTAGACAAGCGAGGGCCATCCACGTGGCAGCATCCCAACCATCCGAAACCTGCAGACAACAAAAGACAATATGAAGCCCGCGAGCCCCTAGAGTAACGAAAGTGCCATATGTCGACATCTTGTTCCTCCAAAGTAAAATGATGAAATGGCCAAGTCTCGGGCATTTGGATAAGCAAGATCGTGCCACATGGCATGATTCTACTCATCTGCGAGTAACAGGAGCGAGCCCAATGTCCCAAGGTTCCCCATGCGCTTGAACAAGCAAGGGTCATCCATGTGGCAGCATCCCACTAACTTGTAGCCTATAGACAGAACAAATGATTATATGGAGCTCCCGAGCCCTCAGATTAACAAGTGCATACCACGTGCTCACATCTCGCTCGCTTGCCACTAAAGAGGACCTAGGGTGCTAAGTGTTGAGTTCAAACCCAACGGAAGAGTGAGAGTAGGCCAAGTATCCCACTGTGAATAAAGCAACATGGATTAAGAAAAGCAAGACTTGGTTGCATGATAAACAGACATGTGGCAAAGCATATGGCTCAACGAGGTGACTAAGAGGCCAAAATCAGCAACATTGTGCCATGTGTCCCTCTTTGGACAAAGTGAATTCAAGACACGAAGATGGGTCTTGTGAGAACTATAAAGACATCTGTCATTTTAAGAATGACTTGGCATCCGGATCAAGTCCATGAGCTAAAGACAAGGTCCACAAGTCCTGATTGAGTGGTAAATGGACAAGTGTCACAATCCTAAGGAGCTCGACTAAAACACTTGTTTCGACTTTAGTACATAAGTAAAAGACAAGGTGGAACCCAATGCATTATAGCCAGACATTTGTCATTTCTTAAAAGGGGCTAAGTAGTCAAAGATATTGACAAAGTGCCATGTAGCCAACCCCTCAACTTTTCATAGTGCCATAGAGATAGAAGAGGTGTGTGCTCTGCACACTACCTGTGTACAACAACTACAAAGACACTCCTCCACGAGCCTTTTGTCGACTTGCAGAGGTTCGACCTCATCGACTAATCATTGGCAGCTTAGCAAAGTCTGCCAGAACTGTTAAAAAATAATCCCCATCAGACCTCTCCTCAAGGTTCATGAGTGGGCCATGAAATTTCATTTTGCCTTATCTGTTATGGAATGAGGAATCTTTTGACATAAATCTGTTTTACCATTTCAGGCCATGATGGCCAAGAGTGGGATACCTCGTGGAGGCAAGACCCTTCTCTCCCTTCTATATATACTGCTACCTAGCATATTAAAAGGGTCGACTCATTTGCAAACAAAATGTTGTCGGAATAATGCAAAATTAGTTTTATGTGTAAATGCATCTGGTTGCCTTGTAGGTATTCCACTTTCTTTCTATTTGAATGGACTAACATTAATGCTATAGGATTGTAAATTGTACTTTTCTACAAAGTTTATGCATTAACTAGGATGTGCTTCTACTATTTTAGTTATGTTATTTGATTCCTTTCACTTCATTTGCAGTCTGTAAGAATCTGTGTAATTAACTACAGACCTATTTACACTTCATTCATTAAAGGAGTCTTCAAATTAAGCATTTGTCCTTTCTCCTCAGACTCTTTCTCCATATGTGACTGAAACCCGAGCCATCGTGAAACTTAGCATACAGTGGTGCAACTGTAGCTAGGCATGTTTTGGTCCCAAAATCATTTGTGTTGCCCCTTTAACTAGAAGGCTTTCTTTTTGCCTTACCCTCCCTCTCTTTTAATGTTTATTTGGGAACAAGTAGTCTTTTCCTCTCTTTAGAAATAATGAAGTGAAGCAAAGTAGAGCTCTGAATTCAACATGTTGCAATGGGTCTAGCTAGAAGTGTAGAAGTTCTGTAAGTCAGTGAGAAAATTGCTATTGGACCTATGGTGATAACGTCGTATCTCTTGGAGATCTATTCGAAGCAGGCTATCTAATAAAGCCCCATACCTATAACTCGTGCCCTGGATTGTCTCAGCAACAATCCTAAAACGAGAGGACGCAAGTCCCCCAATTGTTCCCCGAGCTCATTTAATGCATCTAATCTAATAGGTGCATTTGGGAACGAGATCTTGGACTGAACAATAGTTGGCACTAGGAGGGTACGCCTTCTCACTGTCTAATAAGGCTTTAAGCTACTAGCCTACCCACAAAAAACCTGGAGCCTATTGTGCGAATCACTGGATTCCGAAATGGTCGTGGACAACTTAGATCCCGAAATGGTCTTGGCCAACTAATAATATCCCCATTGCAATTCCATAGGAGAACTAGAACTATTAAAGGGAGACCAAGATCTGTGATTGCACCTGCTAGCTCATCCTCTTAGTGTGCCCTAATAGACCACCTACGACTGCACCTATGGTTTGGTTGGTTGGGTTTGCTATTGACAATCTTGGAGTTGTCCATTTATCCAGGAACCTAAAAAGGTACCTCCCAAGATTCACACTAGGTGTGGGGCGTATCGCTGAGGAACATGTAACCTCATACAAAATTGTTCTCAGGCTTTTGAATGTCGAACATAAGGATGTTGATTGCAGGGTTTTCCCGTTCACTCTATTGGATGCGGCATATGATTGGTTCTTGAATTTATCTGAAAGCTCTATCACAAGCGAGGACCATTTCAATAACACATTCCTTGCCCAGTTTGGGCAAGTCATCGATCCAAGTGTGTTATACCAACAATTTGCCTGCATCAAAAAGGAACCCAATGAGTCTATAATAAATTTCAATGCTAAATTCCAGAGGATGTATAGCCGAATCATTGTGCTATATAGACCAAATTCCCAACTAGCTCTTGAAATATACAACACACTAGATCCTTGGACTACTATGTTCATGCACAAAGACCCGTTAGTGGTAGACTTACCTCTAGCTTATGTTGAGGCCATCAAAGTAGACAGACAATGGAACCCTCAAAGTATGTTGGCCCCAACCATCCCAAATACACTACCAAGTATCCCTGTTTTGAACCCCCTATTTGCCACTAGCCAGAATATACCCATGCCACAACTTGTGCTAGTGACAAACTAGCTTCTTTTAAGACATGTTGCTCCTAATCAACCCTTAGGCTTCCTTAGCCCAATCAGTAATGAAGCAGCGCCTCAAGCTTGCAATCAAATGTTGGTCCTTGCTGTGATCAATGTCCAAAATGTGCCCCAGGGATCCACCAAGAACGAGTTAGCCACTATACAGTGCATGGCACAAAAACTCAACAATGACTTCTTGGGCCTCCAGAGACATGTTGGAAACAATGGTGGTGAGAGTTCCAACGGGAACTTCACTTACCATAGGTACAATCGCCCTATAACCACTCTAGCAACCAACTAGAACCCTCACCTAATAAGCTCCCTGATATCAACATCTACGAGTTGGCCCTACCTAACTGGTGTCGTGTGCATAATACAGCCTAGCATGGCGAACTCGATTGCATTGCATTTTGTAGTGCATTCAACATCTTCTAGAAAGAGATGGAAGAGTATGAGGTAGTCCTAAACCACCCCAAGGCTACCAATCAGACTGAGACCTCTAATGCTCCAAGATCCCCAAGCACTGGCATGGTACTAGAGACATTAGACTTCCCTAGCCATGACTACAATGAACCAGAAGATGCCACCAACGAGGTGTAGGGTTTCCAACAATTCGAAAAGAGTAACTATGCTCTTAGGAACCAGACATAGTAACATCCTCTTACCATGTCAACCCCTCCTAACAATGGTGCCACTCCCCCTGATCTAAGAGCAAGACATGACCCTCCACCCCCAAAAGCAAACAATACTAGGCCAATTGAGGATACCCAACCTACCGCTAGCAAAATTGAGTACAACATAGTGGAGGACATGAAGAAGATCAAGGCAAATATCACTTTGCACGAGCTCACCCAGATCACTAAGTCTCCTCCTCAAGTCCCTCATAGACAACCCAATTCAACCCAAACCCAAGCCTGTGCACACTAACGTGCCGATACACAAGAATAAGGCTAAGGTCTCACCTTTCCTCCTTTCGATCAGGTTGTTTGGAAAGAATCTTCATATTTGTCTAGTTGACTCAGGAGCCTCTACGAAAGTCATGCATGCAGAAATTTGTCAAAAATTGGGGCTAACACCTATTAAGTTAGACAAAATCGTGGTACAATTGCATAAGTCTGATGTTAAGGTAGTGAGCGGACTCTTGAATGTCCATATGCAACTGGAATCTAAGCCAAGGGTCCAACAATTTATGGATATTCAAGTAGTGGAGATCTCAGAGGCTTATGGGATGTTGCTTAGTAGAGACTGGTCCAAAACCTTGAATGGATACATGGCCACAGACTTCTCCTATATGTGGTTGCCTTGGAGAGGTGTAGCCAATCAGATTCATGTTGACCAAGAACCCAAAATGAAACACATGATCACAGAATACAATGCAGGCAATGAAAGATTGAACTTAGTATTCTTCCAACATAGGTGTTTATATTTTGTCTACAAAATGTACTGAAAACCAAGTTGATAAAGCTCTCGAATTGCCAGGTCTATGGTACTTGTACTTTGATGGAGCTCGCTCTAAACAAGGTTCTGGGGCAAGAATTCCTCATTGACCCGTTAGGAAAATGACACCTAGTTGCAGACAGACTTCAATTCCCTTGCACCAACAAATCTTAGGACTATTGTTTGCATTGAAGCATATGGTCAAAGAGCTACGAGTGTTTGGAGAATCTGAACTAGTAGTGAATCAAGTCAAGAGCGAGTTCCAATGTAAGCTATCTTATTTGAGGAAGTACAAACATAGGGCATAGGATTTGATAGAAATGTTCAATGCTTTCAATGTCATCCTTATCCCTAGAGAAGAAAATTAGGTGTTTGATTCATGGGCAACCGTTGCTACAACTTTCAATGTCATCCTTATCCCTGGAGAAGAAAATTAGGTGGTTGATTCATGGGCAACCGTTGCTGCAAACCTGACACCCTTAGATGATCCAGGGCTGCAAAACTTTTCAATGGAGCTCATCCCATGTCCCTCAATACTAGATAATGTGACTACTACATTTTAGAATTCCTTAACTCGGGGGTATTTGAGACCCAAGTTATAGATGAAGCAGAAAGAGATGACCCTGGAAATGAAGAATGTGACTAGGATGACATTATGAACTTGACAGAAAATGGAGTTCCGAAAGGGATGATCTCCCTTGAGAGAGTGTTTGACCTTGACAAGCCCATACACAGCCCTGAGAGGCCAATACACTTGGACCAAAAGTATAGAATGGTTAATCTGGGATCATCAAACCAACCCCAGGATGTTCATATTGGTTTGAATTGCACTCCTATTGAAGTTGAACAACTCAGGAGACTGTTGTTACAGTACCAAGACGTTATTGCTTGGGCCTATGGAGACCTTAAGGTCTTTGAACCGAAGGTAATAACCCACACTATCCCACTCAAGCAGAACCAGAAGCCCTTTAGACAGAGGCAACAACCCGTGAACCGAATTCTAGAACCACTCATTCACAGGGAGGTCCACAAACTCCTCCCAGCTAGGGTTATCTTCCCAATTCGTCACTCTACCTGAGTAGCTAACCTAGTGCCAATCTGTATAAAGAATAGAGAAATCTGACTGTGTGGATTTCAGAAATCTGAACCGAGCCTTTGACAAAGATAATTATTCTTTGCCTTCTTTAGACGGGGTGATACAAATGGTAAGTGGATCCCAAGTGATGTCCTTCTTGGATGGATTCTCAAGATATAATCAAGTCTAGTAAACTTGGAAGACTGAGCCAAGATGGCATTTACAACCAAGTGAGGCACCTTCGCTTACAAATGAATGCCATTTGGCCTTGTTAATATAGAAGCCACCTTTCAAAGAGCTATGGACTTTGCTTTTGAAGGTCTAACAGGTATATGTATTGTTATTTACATGGATGACTTCACTATTTTTTCAAAATGCAAGTCTAATCATATTCGCCATCTTCGGAAGATATTCAAAAGGTGTAGAAGGTATGGTATCTTGCTTAACCCAAAAAAAAATGTATTTGGTGTTACCGAAGGTAAGCTTCTCGATCACATCATCACGAAGGAAGGTATTTCTATCGACCCTGAGTGTGCCAATGTGATTTCCAAGATACTTTTGCCTAACAGTAAAAAGGAATTGAAGTCATTCTTTGGTAAAATTAACTTTGTATGCAAATTCATCTCTGGTTTTGCCAAAATTGTTAAACCTTTGAATGTAATGTTGAAACAGGAAGCAAAGGTGGAATGGACTCCTATAGCTAGGGAAGCCTTCCAAGAAATCAAGGAAGCCATCATGCAAGCACTGGTCTTAATCAACCCAATCTACATGGACTTCTACCTCTATTCCTTCGCATCAGAACACACCATAACTGCAGTGCTCTCCCAAAAGTTGGACGAAAATGAGCACCTGATCACTTTAATGAGCACAAACTTGAAGGATGCAGAACTGAAGTATTCCACCTTGGACAAGCATGTCTATGCCCTGGCCAAGGATGTGAAAAAATTCAGACACTACATTCTCAGAAACAAGGTGCACACCACCATCCTCGACCCAGCCGTAAAGCTAATGATGGAGCACTATGAACTAGGAGAACGCAGAGGTCGATGGGTGGCCAAGCTGTAAGAGTACAACCTGGAGATAAACCTTGTCAAGCTGGTCCAAGGTCAAGGTCATACTCAGTTGATCACTGAAATCGACCCAAGGATCACGATGGTGCAGTTAGACCAGTCAGAAATGGTCCATCAATAATGGTATGATTCCATTGTCCACTAACTCCTTTATGGAACTCCTCCATGACTCAATCAGACACAAAAAAGAGCTCACACGCAGAAAGCAGCCCATTACATACTGACTAAATGAGTGCTTTATAGAAAGCACTATGAAGGCATCTATCCCAGATGTCTATCCAAAGAAGCTAAAGTCATGACTAGCTTCCATGAAAAATTAGGTAGTGGCCATCCTTCAAGGACTACAATTGCACACAAAATTCCAAGAGTTGAGTACCATTGGCCCACTATCTTCAAAGATGTCCACGCCCATGTGCGTTCGTGCCATCAGTGCTAGACTTTCGTCAAGAAGGAAGTTCACGTTGCAATGCCTTTGCAGCCTATGATAGAAGAGCATCCTTTTGCTCAATGGGGACTCGACTTCATTAGAGTCATCAACCCGAACACATCAATTGGCCATAAATTCATACTTGCAGCCACTAATTACTGCACAAGATGGACGAAGGCAATGGCGACCAAGAACAACACAACCAAGGAAGTCATCAAGTTCCTTGAGGAGAACATAACAACATGATTTGGCACCCCACCCTCTCTAGTTTACAACAATGGAGATGTGTTTCAATCAGTCGAACTCACCGAATGGGCTTATGAAAATTGGATTACCTTGAGGTTCTCATCGAACTACTACCTGCAAGGGAATGGTCTGGCTGAGTCAACCAACAAGACCCTAATCAACACCATCAAAAAGTCTGTAGAAATGAAACTTAGAGACTGGCATTCACTCTTGAAATATGCTCTTTGGGCTAGCCGCACCAAATATAAGCAAGCCCTCAAAATCTCTCCTTTTTTGTTGGTGTATGGGTTGGAGCCCATCATATTCCTAATCACCCTTAAGTGGCCAACTTACAAGTTTGGCCAAGAGTACATGGAAGACACTGAAAGGACAAACTCAAAGTTGTTGAGCATTGTCCAATTGGAGGAAGCACAAGAAGAGGCTCTACAGAACTTCAGTAGACATCAAGCAACAATCAAGAGATAGTTTGATAAGAGGGCAAAGATCAAATCCTTTCGGATATTAGACTTAGTCATGTTATGGGACAGCACACAAGAAGAAAGGACAACATTCCAAACTCGACCCACTCTGGATTGGCACATACCAAATCTTTGAGTTTCTGGGGCAGATCGCATTTAGATTGAAAGACCTTGAAGGGAATGACCTCTCAATACCTGTGAATAGACAGTTCTTGAAGCATTACTTCTCGGTTGTCCCTTCCAATGTAATTTCAGAATAGCCCCGGGGGTTAAGGCTCATGATGTAAATATTAGATTAGAGTTAGCTAGTTTGCTTTAGTTGTGTGTTTGCTTATGTTTTGTTGTGCTTTTGCTTTCTTGTTCCTACTTTCTATTGTTTTGTGTGTGTGCATTTGCCCCTTGTTCACCCTTGCTAATCAGTTGTACTGTGTTCCCATGATTCAAATTGAAAAGCAACTAAGACAATTCTGGTAAGATAGAGTCCAATCTAAATTTGGTCCCCATGCTCTCGAATTTGATCACTTCAAAATTGACAAGGCACTGAAAACGCAGTCCCAGAATTGGAAGGCAGAAGGCGAGCCTCCATTATTGAACAATGTGAAAGAAAGGAACCTCTCTTGAGATGCTAAAACGATTAGGATTCATTGATTCAAAATTGGGCAAGTGAATTGAGAAAAGCCTTATTTTCAATAAAGGTCATCACAACACTAAGAGGAACATATCAATCACAGCGAAATCACTGAGCAAGCAAATAACCTTCTTGGTGCAAAGAGTTCATTGAACCATTCCCACACCTTGGCAATATTGGTCCCCAACACTCTTGGATTAAGCAAAAGAAACGTCAAAATGAAAGCAAATCTGAATCTCATGAAAATACAAATTTCTTCCTAAGAAAGGGTGATTTGAACAACCTCCATCACAGGCTTTCCCGCCTAGCTAGCAATGGAGCAAGGCCTTGCGTAAGACCAAAGACATCTCTGACAGGGCTATAGATAACCTCGCTGGCAACAGAGCAATGCCCAATCCTTCCTTTCCATAACAAAATTTGCAAATAAATTACCTTTCAAGAAACTCTAAGTACCTAAGATATGTCTAAGCTTGCCCAATGGATTCAAAATAACTACATAATCACTCTTTGCACAAAATGATCCTTTGAAGGAATCAGGACCCAATATGTTGTTTGTTGAAGAAGAATTGAGCACTCTTTTTTCCTCTAGATTCCTTTAAAGGGAGCTTTAGTTACTTATCTCACAATTTAGCAATGGAGGCCCAAAATCTGGATTCTAAACGTTGAGGCAACGTTTTCCTTGCAGTAGTTGCCATTTATTGTGACCAACACGCCCCATTTTCATAATTTTCAAATGAGGATCCTTTCTGAACTTAAATTCCATATGTAGGTCTTGTTGTGAAATGAATCAGTCCAAGTCTAAACTGAAAGACGTTGTCTTAAGTCTGAGTTTTTAATTCAAAATGAAGTCTTGATCTAATTTTGCACTGACTGAGTGTTCCCACAGTTACCCTAGTAGTTCGATTGATGCCCAAGTCTAAATGATTAAATGGACACATTCACTAAAGATATTTTATGCATTTGTTTGGCTTTTGGTGCTATGCCATTCATCAAATTTAGATTTTGGTTTTATGAACTAACCAAGCTAAATTGTTTATTTTCCCAATGTTGTTTGTTCTTCGCAGGAGTGTTCTGACCCCATAGGGCCACCTTACCAAAGTTTACTTGGTTCAACTCAGAAGGATCCCCTTGCAGTAATGAATGACTTTTCATACTTAGTCGTTTTACTGAAAGCTTCCTTGCACAGATCATCGCCACACGTCTCTCTTGCAGTTGAGCAACCATCAAATTTAAGAGTAGTAATGAGTTCAAATTCCAATGGCTAAGTCCTTGAGTTACCATTCCAACGGCTAAGTCCTTGAGCTCCAGGATTGTTCCACGTGTCAACACCCAGCTTCCCCACGAGGGATTTTCCTTTGACGAGCCCCTAAATTCACAGGATTAGATGTGTATCTTCAACTCACTCCATCGTTAATGGGGCAAAGGTTCTAAGTCCAAGTTCCCCGAGCAACTGGGATTGTGCCACGTGTTGTCACTCCAGTTCCTCACTTCTATCGACTCAAAATGGCTAAGTCAACAACTCCGTGAGGCCTCGAGCTTTGAGATCATTCCACGTGTCTCTATCTCTTTCCTCCGGAGCAAAACAGTGAAGTGGCCCAAGTCTTGAGGTACTTGATCACCCAGATAAACGAGATCTTGCCACATGGCACGATCCTGCTCATCCAAGGCTAACAAGCGAAAGGCACATACTTCGGAGGCAGGCGACCTTGCAAATAAATGAGATCGTGCCACCTGGCATGATCCCACTCACTCGCAGCTTGTTAGGCAAACAAACGGCTAGTCCCACAGTCCAAGATTGAAGACCCCCCAGAGAAGCGAGGGTCATCCACGTGGTAGCATCCCGACCATCCAAAACTTGTAGACATAGCAAAAGACAATATGAAGCCTACGAGCCCCCAAAGTAACAAGATTGTGCCACGTGTCGACACCTCATTCTTCCGAAGCAAAACGATGAAACGACCAAGTCCCAGGCATTCGGATAAGCAAGATTGTGCCACGTGGCATGATCTCGCTCATCCGCGACTAACAAGAGCAAGTCCAATGTCCCAAGGTTCCCCACGCACTCGAACAAGCGAGGGCCATCCACGTGGCAGCATCCCACTAACTCACAGTTTGTAGACAAAATAAGGATTATACGTAGCTCCCAAGCCCACGAATTAATAGGTGCATGCCACGTGCTGACATCTCGCTCACTGACCACTAAAGGGGACCTAGGGTGCTAAGTGTTGAGTTCAAACCCAATGGAAGAGCGAGAGCAGGCCAAGTGTCACACTATGAATAAAGCAACATGGACAAAGAAAAGGAAGACTCAGTTGCACGATAAACAGACATGGAAAAGCATATGGCTCAATGAGGTGACTAACAGACCAAAATCAACAACAGTGTGCTCCGTGTCCCTCTTTGGACAAAGCAAATTCAAGACACGAAGATGGGTCCCGGGAAAACCATAAAGACATATCTGTCATTTTAAAGATGACTTGGCATGCAAATCAATTTTGATCCACTAGCTAAAGACAAGGTCCACAGGGCCTAATTGAGCGGCAAATGGACAAGTGTTGTAATCCTAAGGAACTCGACTGGGACACTTGTTTCAACTTCAGTACATAAGTAAAAGACAAGGTGGTGGACCCCAATGCATTATAGCCAGACATTTGTCATTTCTTAAAAGGGGCTAAGCAATCAAAGATATTGACAAAGCGCCATGAAGCCAGCCCCTCAGCGTTTCATAGTGCCATAGAGACAAAAGAGATGTGTGCTCCCCACACTGCTTGTGCATAGCAACTCCAACGAAGACACTTCCCCATGAGTCTTTTGTCGATTTGCAGAGGTTCGACCTCGTCGACTAATCATTGGCAACTCAGCGAAGCCTGCCAGAACCGTTAAAACACAGTCCACATCAAACCTCTCCTCAGGGTTCCTGAGTGGGCCATGAAATTCCGTTCTATCTTATCTGTTATGGAATGAGGAATCTTCTACCATAAATTTGTTTTACCATTTCGGGCCATGATGGCCAAGAGTAGGATCGCGTGCCTCTTGGAGACAAGACCCTTCTCTCCCTTCTATATATACTGCTACCTAGTATATTAGAAAAGTTGACTTCATTTGCAAACAAAAAGTTGATGGAATAATGCAAAATTGGTTTTTTGTGAAAATGCGTCTGGTTGTCTTGCAGGGCTTCCACTTTCTTTCTGTTTGAATTGACTAACACTAATGCTATAGGACTGTAGATTGTGTTTTTCTACAAAGTTTATGCATTAACTAGAATGTGCTTCTGCTATTTTAGTTATGTTCTTCGATTCCTTTCGCTTTATTTGCAGTCTGTAAGGATCTATGTATAATTAGCTATAGACCTGTTTACAGTTCATTCATTACAAGAGTCTTAGAATTAATCATTTGTCCTTTCTCCTTGAATTCTTTCTCCCTATGTGACTAGAGCTCGAGCCATCATGAAACTTAGCACACAATGGTGCCACTATAGCTAGGCACATTTCGGTCCTGGAAGTATTTGTGTTGCCTCTTTAACCAGAAGACTTTCTCTTTGCCTTACCCTCTCTCTCTTTTGATATTCATTTGTGAACAAGTGATCTTTTCCTATCTTTGGAAATAGTGAAGTGAAGCAAAGTAGAGCTCTGGAATTCAATATGTTGCAATGGGTCTAGCTAGAAGTGTAGAAGTTTTGTAAGTCAATGAGAAAATTTGTATTGGACCTCTAGTGGTAGTGTTGCATCTCTTGGAGATCTATTCCAAGCAAGCTATCTAACGGAGTCCCATACCTGCAACTCGTACCCTGGATTGTCTCAACAACGATCCTAAAACCAGAGGATGCAAGTCCCCCAATTGTTCCCCAAGCTTGCTCAGTGCATCTAATCTACTACACGCATTTGGGAACGAGATCTTGGACCGAACATGACTAACAATGAATTCAACCAAGTGCAATGGCGGACATGAGAGGGATGAGGACTAACCCTGAAATTCCCCCCCTTAATTCCTAGGTAATCTTATGTTGCTTTGTGCTGGTGAGTTGAACATCTATCATGTCTTGTTTTTTCTACTCATGTATTGGACCTCTCGTGTGTTGAGACTCTGAGAGTGTATTATGTGCACAGTTTTGTGTTTTGCTTGTTATGTGGAACAGCCAATGATTTGTATTGAAGATACTGGGGAGAATAACAAAGGTGTAAGATAGAGGAGCAAGTTGACAAAATCTTGGTTGAAATTTTTTAGAAGTATGAAGTTCACAGATCCTTGAACATTTTATTATGCACCAGATTGGCAGATCATAGGCAGCACATTTTACTACACCCCAAGCTGAAAAAATCATTGGTTGTGATATTTCCATTCTAAGTGTCATTTGGATAGGTCATTGGCTGCTTGTTTTTTTGCTAAATTGATAGATCCTTGACTATGATGTTTTGCATTTTGTGTGTGAAGTTGAAGATCCTTGGTTGTAATATTGAAGTGTTAAGTTGAAGATTATTGGCTGCTGAAACACCTCACTGAGTATCAAGTTGAAGATTATTGGATCCTCCATTGTTGCACTATTATTGGAGTGTGGTGTGGAGCTCGTTGTGTTTTTTTCATTTGTGCTCATGGTATGGGCCCCTATGGTTTTGATTATGGCGTGGATCCTATGGTTGTGTATTGTGGTGCCTTAGCATGGAGCCATTGTATTGTAATCGGTGTGGAGCTAAAGTGTTTAATAACAATTATAAATTTTTGATTTCCTATTAAGCAATGGATATTGTCTTCTTTGTGATGATCATCTCTTTCTCCTATCTTCTCTCACTCATTAACGTAGTGATAGTACTAAGCGGAGAAGGAATTGAAATTAGAGTGCCTGATTTTATATGGCTTGACAGTCAGATTGACACATAAAAAAAAAGACTCGTCCAGCTTCTCTTAAGACTTGTAGGCATCATTACACAATGCAGTCGGTCTGGAGGGAAGAAGAGTACCTTCAGAGTTGTTAAAGTATTGTTATTTTGACTTCCTACCCTCTGCCCAGCCACCTACAGAATATGACAGTTGCAGTCATTAAATGCAGTCTTTCAAATTTGAAATTTGGAGCCCGTTTGGCTTGTTTTGGGGGGAAAGCTATGAGTTAGGTGAGTAGTTAGAAAAGACAAAAAGTAAAAAGGGAATGTACCGCTGCAGATGGTATTCAATGCAAGAGTAGCATAAAGGCTATTCCCCGCAGCAGCAGAATAGAGAATACAACGGCAGCCTGTAGGAAAAGAACAGGGGAAAACAGAGCACCCTGTAACAAGGAGAGAGAGTAGCAAAATAGAACACAATAGCAACCTGTGAGAAGTGAACAAAGAGAATTGAACATAGTCCGTAGCAAAAGAGAAAACAAAGCACCAATAGTTAGGGAAGGCCTTCTTTTGATATTTTTTTGTATACCATTTGCAAAACAGCAATAACTGTAAGATTTTGTTTATGTAATCGATGTGCTAAATAATTTTAATAAGATACAAATCTGCCATTTTATGCCTTACTCTCTACTCCCTTGTTTCAAATCTTTGGTTGTTTAATTGTTGCCCACCTAGGCCTTACAAATTTGGTTATTTTCTATCTATATAACCATTAGTACTGTTAGCATTTTTTTAACAACTGGCATCAGAGTAGCCAAGTTGTGAGTCCATTTAGACATGACAGCAGAAAGTTCAGGGTCATGGCAGCAACCCTCTATGTTTGATGGGAAAAACTACGATGTGTGGAGCATCAAAATGAAAACTATATTCAACTCTCAAGAGCTATGGGAGTTGGTTGAAGTTGGGTATAACGAGGTTGCAGATATGGCAGCCTTTAATGCATTAACTCAAGCACAAAGGAATATGTTGAAGGAGAATAGGAGAAAGGATGCCAAGTCACTCAGCTATATACAAATGGCATTAGTTGATTCCATCTTTTCTAGGATAGCCACGGCTGTCCATTCCAAACAAGCATGAGATATTTTGTAGAGTGCATATCAAGGGAGTGACAAGGTAAAGTTTGTCAAGTTGCAGCTTTTGAGACCCTACAAATGAAGGAGAATGAGTCTATCAATGACTTCTTCACAAGAACAGTGAACATTGTCAATCAAATGAAGACATGTGGTGATACCCTTGAAGATCATAGGATCATTGAGAAGGTGTTGAGGAGCCTTCCAATTAGATTTGACCTTATAGTGGTTGCAATAGAAGAGTCAAAGAATTTGAGACAAATGACGGTGGATGAACTAATAGGTTCTTTGCAAACCCATGAACAAAGGTTGAATAGGTCAGTGACATCCTCCCATGAGCAAGTATTCAAGACCAATGTGAATGTGAAAGGAAGGAGGAGAGGATCAAACAATAGAGAAAGAGGAAGAACTTGCAACAATCAAAAAGGTGAAAGGCATAGCCATCACGAGTCACATGGAAAAGGAAGAGGAAAGAGCAACAACACTTCTAGAGGATCTACACAAAGGTATGATAAATATAGCATCCAATCCTATTATTGCAAGAAGTATGGACACTATGCTAGTGAGTGTATAAAGGAGTATGACATGAATAAGCAAAATTCAAATTTCACTCATACACAAGAGGCTAAACCTAATAAGAATGAGAAAAGTTGAAGCTTGTTTATAACTTGCAACATTGTTGAGCAAAGTGGCAAGGAGACATGGTATTTAGATAGTGGTTGTAGCAACCACATGAGTGGGAACAAAGAGATGTTTAGCCACATAGATGAGTCAATAAAATCAGAAGTGAAGATGGGAAACAATGATAAAGTTCCTGTCATGGGCAAGGGCAACATTTCAATCCGCACCAAGCAAGGTGACAAAAGGCAAATTCATGATGTTTACTATGTACCTAGGTTGAAGCACAACCTTATCAACATTGAGCAGCGTGTGCAAAAAGGGTATAAAATCAAAGTTAAGAATGGTGAATATATCATCTTTGATAGGAGTGGCTGCAATAGAAAGATTGCAGCAGTCAAGATGACAAGCAATTGAATGTTTCCATTGAAAATGCAAAGTGAACTCGCAACAACGTTCAAAACAGTGATAATAGATGAGTCTACTCTTTGGCATCTTAAATACGGGCAATTGAGCTTTGGAGGGCTGAACCTTCTTCACAAGAAGCACATGGTGAAGGGCTGCCCCTTATAGAACAACTAAACAAGATGTGTGAAGGATGCATATTGGGGAAGCAACATATGAGTGCATTTCCCGTGGGTAAGGCATGAAGAGCTAGAGCTCTTTTAGAGTTGATCCATTCAGACTTGTGTGGTCCAATGAAAACCCCATCTCTATCCAAGAATGTCTATTTCATGACATTCATAGATAACTACATCCAAAAGATATGGGTGTATTTCTTGAAGAACAAATCGGAAGCATTTGAGACCTTCAAGCATTTCAAGTCTATGGTGGAGAAGCAAAGTGGCCACTAGATCAAGATTTTGAGGATGGATAGAAGGGGAGAGTATATCTCCAATGAGTTCAAGAATTTTTGCAAAGATCATGGCATAAAGAAGCAATTTACAGCCAGGTATACACTGCAGCAAAATGGTGTGGCCAAGAGGAAGAATAGGACCATCCAAGAGATGGCAAGGAGCATGCTAAAGGCAAAGGGTTTGCCGAATGATTTTTGGGTTGAGGCTATAAAGCAGCCGTGTATTTGTTGAATATATGTCCAACGAAGAGTGTTAGGGATGTGATCCCTCAAGAAGCATGGAGCAACAGGAAGCCAAGTGTAGAACACCTTAGAGTGTTCGGTTGTGTGGCATATGCACACGTGCCCAAGTAAAGAAGAACGAAGTGGGATGACAAAGGTGAGAAGTGTATATTCATAAGGTATAGTGACTAATCAAAGGTATATCGGCTGTACAATTCTGTCACTAAAGAGTTCATAATCAGTCGAGATGTTCAATTCATTGAGCATGAAGCTTGGGAAAAGAGACAAGAAGAGCATGTGGAAACAAGGGTTGGTGGACCCTTTATTGAATCTAAAACAACAGGTGGTACAACCACTAATGCACCAAGTTGGACCCCTATTTCACATAGGGCTGATTCATCTAATGGTAGCAACCATCATGGAGGTTGAGTTGTTCAAGAGTCAACATCCTCCTCCAACTCAAATCAACGCCAAACATAGAAAAGAAGCTTGCAAGAAGTTTATGAGCAGTCAAGGTATGAAGAAAATCAAGATGAAACTATGAATTATGCTCTCTTTTTATTAGTTGATCCTATCTACTTTGAAGAAGCAGTCAAGGACAACAAGTGGTGTGAGGCAATGGACAAAGAGATGCATGCCATAAAGAGAAATGATACATAGGATTTAGTTGACCTACGAAAAGGAAAAGAGGTCATAGGAGTTAAGTGGGTGTACAAAACAAAAACTACTCCCGAAGGCAAGATAGAGAGGCATAAGGCAAGGCTAGTGGTGAAGGGCTACAAGCAAAGACCCAAACGTGATTACAATGAGACGTTTGCACCCATAGCAAGGCTAAAAATCTAAGTTGCCGATATGGATACGGGTAAGGATACAAGTACAAGTATCGGATATGGGGATACGACGATTTTTTTTGGGGGGTTTGAATACGGCTAGATACGACCGTACAAAAATATATATATGTATATATATAATTAAAAATATAAAAATATGGTCATATAAGCAAAAATATACATAATATGCATAGAGGAAGCAAAATAACTTCAAATAAGTTATATAACCACAAAATATATACTCATAACTCAATGCCAAATATCATAATATTCAATAGTCGAACTTATATTAGTTTTATAAATTATAACAAGTACATGGTGGAAATGTTACAATGTATGGACAAAAATAGAAACAAATCAGCGTTCTCATTGTTCACTAATATGCTTCTTACCCTGCAATGTCTTCATCATCATGTGGTTCATTAGAACCACAAGCAGTAGCAGTGCCACTTCCACTAGCTCCACCATGCAAGTCGTGTGAAGCATTGTCTAGCTCGGTGCCAAATAAAGAAAGGTATGTAAGGGAGGCATCTAAATCAACAGTCTCTGGGTTCACATCCCACAACTTTGTTGGCCCTTCCTTGTATTGAGGTTGTTTATGTGAGAGAAGACGTAAGTTGGAATGCACATAAACCAAATCCTCCACCTTTTTTGCAACCAACTTGTTGCATTTAACTAAGTGGATAAAGCCATAGCTGCCCCAACTCCGCTCAGTTGAAGAGGAACTTGCAATCTATTGAAGCCACAAAGAGAATTAAAATTTATAAAAAATTAAAAATTAAAAGACTAAAACTTAAAACTTAAAACAAAACATTGAAAAGGTCAAAAGAATGATAGAGTAAAAAAATTAAAATCTTACTTGTGAAATAATTTTTATTGCAAGTGGTTGAAGGTGGGTCGATGCTTGCCCATGGAGGTACCACCAAAAGTGAGCATCCATCTTGTACTTGTCACGAATAGCACCAAAGGAGTGACCCACCAAGGATATGAAATGCACAAACTCTTCTCTAACTTGGTCTTCTACCTCTGGATCGAAAAAGATTTTAGAGAATGCTGCCTTATATCCCTTGGCAACTTCAACATCCCTATACGGTGCGACCCTCTTGGGCAAAGAAAGAATCTCTGCACTGTAGTATTTGGGTGTCAAGGCAAAAGCAAGAAGATGTAATGGGGTGGTCATTTTGTTCCACCTTTCAATGAGATGCGACTACACTTCCTTGAATAACTTCTCCGTAGAATCTTGTTGTTTAGCATTTATATGGATTTAATGTTCTCAATCATTGAGTCAATTCCATCATAAATCTCACCCAAACATGGATGATCCATGTCCACATATCTCAACATGCTGACAATGGGCTCAGTAAAACTCAGCAAATACTCCACACGTTCCCACCATGCATCATCAAGAATCCACCCTTTCACCTTTGTGGCCCTCTCACTGTTTGCCTGCCTCCATACACCCCAAAGGTGGTTGATGACCATGCTAATCAATGCCTCACGCACCTTAACAAGTTGTCTCAAGACAATGGTGTGTGAGGCAAATCAAGTCTCGACAACCTAATACAAAATTAAAACAAATTGAAATAATTAATAAACTTAAAAAATTGTTCAAAAATAAAAACATTACAAATTACAAATGTATAAGTTATAATATTAAATTAAATTAAGAGTTACCTTCAACAACTGTAATTTTGAGAAGGTCCTAAAGATGGCTTGGGACATGTGATGGTTGGTTATGAACATTTGGATCTCATTCGTAGACTTGTTTGATCGAGTCAATTTTTGTCCCCAACTTTTGCAACATAAGATTGAGGGAATGAACGGCACAAGGTGTCCAAAATATATGCCCATACTTTGCCTCAACCAACATGCCCGCAGCTCTGCAATTTTTAGCATTGTCCATTACAACTTGAACAACGTTTTGAGGCCCCATTGCTTCAATGGACTCTATCAGGATGTTAGCAATGAATTGTGCATCCTTCACTTGCCCCTCACAATCAACGGCCTTCAAAAACATTTCCCCTTTAGGGCTCATTGCAATCACATTAATCAATGGCCTATTTGTCGTATCTTTCCATCCATCGAAAATGATGGGCACCCCTGTTTCGATCCATAAATCCCTGATGGGCTTCAATGTGTTTTCTTTCTTTTGTCAATAAGGTGGTGCGCACCTTTTCATAACCTGGGGTGACAAACCCTTTAAATGCAACATTGATAGATCTCACCATTTCCTGCCAGTATGGTGATCTAACAGTATCAAATGACAACCCACATGCGTAAATACAACGCGCAATGCTCTGCTCCGCTATCTCTCTAAAGTCATTTTGGAATGCCCTCTCCAATGGGCCTGCATCTTTTGTTCTCTTGCGACCAAAAAGTGAATCCTCTTCCTCTTCGGCTGCAACGGGTGTTACAAGAAAGGGGTGTGATGGGGTCACCACACTAGCGCGAGTTGGATCAATAGGTGGTGATCCTTTCTTTCTCAAAGGATGCTTCGATCTTTGCTCCACAACAGCGTCTGCCTCTTGCTCTTTGATGTATGCAACGATCTTTCCTTGTGGCAAGCCCTTTCTCGACCTTCCACCTATGCTTGGCCCACCACAAATTTCGAGTCCAGTGCCAGAGATCGCACACAAATGAGCTTTCACTTCACTATACGAGCTCTTGAATTTACCGTTACACTCTGAGCAAAACCAATGAAAACACCCTCCACCAAGTATTTGTTCTAATATTGTCACATACTTCCAAAGGGGCGTTCGTGGATCAGAGTTTGGGGTTATCACTTGCCCCACCGAACTAGCACTTATGCCCTGAGACATTCTAATTTCTGACAAATCCATATAAGCTTATAGCTCCAGTTTTGGTACAAAATAAAAAATTGCTACTAAAATTTATTAATTTAATAGTAAAAAGTTAAAACTAAAAAAAAATAATTACTATTAAAATTAAAAACATAATTTATTAAAAAGTTAAAATATTAAAAATATAAATATTGTTATTAACTATATTATTTATTAATATATATTATAAATTAAAAAAACCTAAAAGAAAAAAATATTAATATTAACTATATTATTATTATTAATAACTTAAATTTTAAAAGTTAAAACTTATATTAATATATATATTATTATTATATATTAATTATTATATATATTATTATTAACTTAAGTCTTAAAAGTTTAAAACTCAAAGAAAAAAATAATAATTAAAGTTTAAACCTACAATGACCTACCTGGACCTCGCGAGCAATGGCGACGACAGTAGTGGATGGCAATAGCGGATGGCAGCAGTAGTGACGGATGGCAGCAGCGGTGCTTCATCGGAAGGAACAAACACAAAGTCGCAGACGGGCAATGGAAGACAGAAGACGGATGGAACAACAGTTTTACCCTTTTAAGTTTTAGGGTTACGCTTTTGACATTATAATTTTTTGAAGTGAAAAAAGAATTTTAAAATGATTTTTAATTTGTCGATCCGCAAGGGATACAACCAGGGCACGTCTTGTCCCATGCGGATACGACTGGATACGTCCATGGCAGCAATAGCGCTTCGCCGGAAGGAACAAACGCAGAGTCGTAAATGGGCGACGGAAGACAGAAGACGGAAGGAACAACAGTTTCACCCTCTTAAGTTTTAGGGTTACGCTTTTGACTTTAAAATTTTTTGAAGTGAAAAAAGAATTTTAAAATGATTTTTAATTTATCGATCCGCGGGGGATACGGCCAGGGCACGTCTTGCCCTCTGCAGATACAGACGGATACGTCCATGGACGTATCCGAAGGGGGCAAGACATGCCCTGGCCGTATCCCCTGCGTATCGTACCCGTTCTGTACCGTATCGCCGCTTCCTGGCGTATCTGGAACCCTGGATTGGCATATCCGGTAATGTAGCTAGAAACCATAAGGACAATCATAGCCATTGCTGCCCAACACAAGTAGAAGGTGCATCAAATGGATGTGAAGTCAGAATTCTTAAATGGAGTGCTAGAAGAAAAAGTTTATGTGGAACAGCCACCCGGATATGAAATTTTCAAGCATGAGAACAAGGTGTATAGACTGCAAAAGGCATTGTATGGGCTCAAGCAAGCCCCAAGAGCATGGTATAGCCGTATAGACTCATACTTGTTGAGCAACAACTTTAGCAAGAATGCAAGTGAGCCCACACTATACATCAAAGCATGCAAGGAAGGTATTTGGATTGTTGTATTGTATGTGGATGATCTAATATTCACTGGTAATGCAAATCAGTCCATTGAAGAATTCAAAACAGCCATGAAAAATGAATTTGAAATGATTAATTTGGGCTTCTTGAAGTACTTTCTTGGAATAGAAGTCAAGCAAATGGAAGAAGGCATATTCATATGCCAGACTAAGTATGCAAAGGAGATCTTAGAGAGGTTCAAGATGCTGGACAACAAGCCTGTATTCACTCCAACCAATAAAAGTCTTAAGTTGTGCAAAGATGATTGCAGCAGCAATGTAGACCCCACAAGCTATAAGAGCCTAGTGGGAAGCCTAATGTACTTGACTGCAACAAAGCCGGACATCATGTATGCAGTCAGCCTCATATCTAGATTCATGGAGACGCCAAAAGAGATGCATGGCAAGCAGACAAGAGGATATTGAGGTACGTGAATGAAACAAGAGATTATGGTGTTTTGTATGCAGCAGTAGATAAGTTTCAACTTGTTGGTTACATAGACAGTGATTGGGCATGCAACCTTGATAATCGAAAGATAACCTTGGGGTATGTATTTCATCTTGGATCAAGGGCCGTATCTTGGGCTCCAAAAAAACAACCGATAGTGTCACTTTCTAACACTGAAGCGGAGTATATAGCATCCAATGCAGCAACATGTCAGGCTATATGGTTGAGAAGGATACTTTTTGATTTGCATGAGAAGCAGCAAGGAGGTTCTACAGTCTATTGTGACAATGTATCATCCATAGCATTGTCAAAGAACCCCATGTTTCATGGTAGAAACAAACACATTGCAATCAGGTATCACTTTATTCAAGAGCTAGTTGAAAATCGTGTCATAGAGCTTAGCTTTTGCAAGTCAGATCAACAACGAGCTGATATTTTCAATAAGCCTTTGTCTAAAGACACATTCATGCATCTAAGAGGAAGATTAGGGATCATAAATGCAGCAACATTAGGCCTACAAAGTTTTATGGTAGCTCCGGAATCCTACAACAGAGCTATGGATTTCAAAAGGCTAGCTACGGATTTCAAAAGGGTAGCTACGGATTTCGACAATCCAGCTACAGATTACAGTCCAACTACGGATTTTGTCAATCCAACTATAGATTTCAGCTAGGTAGCTACGGATTACAATACAGCTCCAGATTTTGGCAGGGTGGCTATGGATTTCAATAGTCTAGCTACGGACTTCAATAATGAAGCTCCAGACATCCATAAAAAAGGATGCAGAAGCATCTGGGAAGTTAACGAGAAGTTATAAAGAGGTTTTGAACACTAAGAAAAGTCCAGCTGACCATGGTAGGAAAGTCAAAATGAGGAGTGTTAAAGTATTGTTATTTTGACTTCCTACCCTCCGGCCAGCCACTTACGGAATATGACAGTTGCAGTCATTAAATGCAGTCTTTCAAATTTGAAATTTGGAGCTCATTTGGCTTGTTTTGGGGGGAAAGCTACGAGTTAGGTGAGTAGTTAGAAAAGAAAAAAAGAAAAAAGGGAATGTACAGTTGTAGATGGTATTCAACGCAAGAACAACATAAGGGCTATTCCACGCAGCAACAAAATAGAGAATACAGCACCACCCTGTAAGAAAAGAACAGGGAAAAACAGAGCAGCCCGTAGCAAGGAAAGAGAGTAGCAAAATAGAACATAGCAGCAACCTGTGAGAAGTGAGCAAAGGTAATTGAACACAGTCCGTAGCAAAAGAGAAAACAAAGCACCAACAGTTAAGGAAGGCCTTCTTTTGATTTTTTTTTGTATGTCATTTGCAAACAGCAATAGTTGTAAGATTTTGTTTATGTTATAGATGTGCTAAATCATTTTAATAAGATATAAATCTGCCATTTTCTGCCTTACTCTCTACTGCCCTGTTTCAAATCTTTGGTTGTCTAATTGCTGCCCCCCTGGGCCTTACAAATTTGGTTATTTTTTGTCTACATAACCATTAGTATTGTTAGCATTTTCCAACAAGAGTTAACCTCACCGCAACTTTTCAGCCTCCAGGAATTGGGCAAACATAAATCCCTCCTTTCATTTGATAATGTTCATTTACTGCATCAAATGGAATAATGTATATTATGGGGGTCTCTTTTGTTTGCTACTCTGATAGATTGCACTAAGTTTCCCTATGCAATTGAGTGTTCATGAACCAAAGGAACTTCCTTTTCTGCAACTGTTTCAATAGCATAGAATATGGCTATAAATGTCAGTGCCTCTTTTTCAATTATTTTCTCCAATCTGTGAGATAATACCAATCTGGTTGGTGGGGATCTGAATCTTTGTGTATTGATCATCTTCCCAATAAAAACTGATAAAATGACTTCGGAGATTCATTGAAAATGTACTCAATTCTTGCAACCAATCAATGCCCAGAACAATATAATCTTGCATAGTCAATAAAACCTTATACCATTTCCCTTAACAAATAAATTCTAGCATTATCAGCTACCATGACATCAAAATCTTTTTCAGGATAAACATACAACCCAAGTGTTTTGGCTGGCAACGTGTCAATAAATTGAGAGTACTTCCAGAATCAATGAGAAACATTACTTTCTTCATGTTAGCATTCCCTGAAATTTTGATAAACGATTCCTGTTGCAGCTGCTAATGATACTCTTGGGTGAAATAATCCCCGAACCAGTTCACCATTATCAAAATCAGAGCCAATTTAACTCAGTTGCTCACTGCTTTCCACAATATTATCACTTCCATCCTCGTGCTCATCTTTGCAAAAGTATAATTTCTTAGGACTTCCTGTTGGTTGAATTTTGTTTATTATAAGCAATTCTATGAAACTCCATCTTACTGGCATGATTAGCTTTATTGTTGCGTGTCGTAACAATTCTTATATAATTTAGTTTTCCCTTTGCATGCATGTACCATAGACAATCGTCTCATAATGATTATGCCTGAAATTAACAAGGGGTCATCAACAATCTCCTTTCAACGAACTTGTCACCAGCAATGATGCTCAACTCCTCAATCACGAAGGACAACCACCTCTGATGAGTGCATAGTTCAACTTGTGGATTTTCAAACCTTTTTGCAAGTATATCCACAATTGTACACTACAGACCTCCAACACCTACCAGAATTATTTTTTGGGTCCTCAATAGCACGTGGTTGTTCGTCACCTTACAGGTTTATGTGCGATGCTAATGAATTTAGTTGTCTGGGTTGGCATGTATTGCATTTTCACTCTGCATAGTTGTTTTAGTATTTCACCTTTCATAAACGGCGAGAGAGAGAAAACCCCAAGAACACACACCTCTGCAACAACTGGACGAGACTAAACTTCTGTCGCAGAACCCCAAATGGCACAATCAAGACCCAAAAATAGCCAAATTTAATGAAAGAAGATGAAAAGTTGAATTATTTATTCATTTACTCAACTATATGACCGTCAAACTGAATGTAAATATATAAAAAGCCTTAACCATTATTACTATGTTCGAAAAGTTCTGAGTTGTTCAGAAGGGGGAAAATGTTCCGGAATTCAGTATTTTGCAAAAAGTTCAGTGCGGTTCAATTTTTTTTATAAAATTATAAAATTATAAAAAATAAATATATAATACATATTAATTCTAATATTTAATATATTATTAATATTTTATAAAATTTAATTTAATAACTGTCGAAATCTTAGTAAATCTTAATAAATCGCAAATTAGGTTGGGCACGATATTAACTTATGGCATGAATTTACCTAAACTTAAATTAGAGTGACGAACACGATAAATGTAGTTAGAAAGCAACCTAGGCAACCTAAACCTATAAAGCGTAGTGATCGTTTAGAGAAACGGAAACCTATAAAGCAGGCTATTAAGCCTATTATGACGCGTGAAAATTTACCGGCAGGGACTGATTCGCGCGGCGGACAAGTGCAGTTTCGTTGACAGCTTTAAAATCAACTGCAAGTTTAACAGTTAGCAGGCAGCTTCAAACAATCAGCGATTCAGCAGGCAGCGATTATTACAGGCGTCGTTCGTTTTAGGGTTTGTTTTCTTAATTTTAGGGTTTTTTTTTCATTCTCTTTGTTTTGTTTCACGGAGAGGAGAATTTCACCCAGTTTGAAAAAAAAAAACAGTGATAAAAATGGGTCAAAGCCCCGAACCAAACCGGATAAGTTCGGTTGGCCAGAAAAGTTCGGTCCCAACGGAACCTAGTCCAGGTTCAGCCGAACCTGGTATTGAAACCATTGGAAAGACTTCCAGTTAGCAAAGTTTACCAATTCAAACTTAATGAGTTCAGAAAAATGCAATATGCAAGTTTACATATCACCATACCTGTATGCCATGGAATATCGCTCAGTGAAAATTGTTTAGATTGTGAAGACTCATTGGCTTAAAAAAGGTTGCTTGAAAAATTACCAAACATTTTCTATATTTGTACAAGACCTTCTGGTAAACCATGGAATATCGCTCAGTGAAAATTGTTTAGATTGTGAAGACTCATTGGCTTAAAAAAGGTTGCTTGAAAAATTACCAAACATTTTCTATATTTGTACAAGACCTTCTGGTAAACCTAAGGAAATAGTAAGAGAGCCACTTTCTAAAGATTCGACGATTTTATTAGGAGGTTCAATATAAATCATGTTAGTCCTTTGCTAGTAATTTCTCACACACTCCCCTGCCCCCTCAAACTTGTCTATGTACCTATCTCCAGGCTTAGATTTAAATACTCATCCATTTGAAATTACTTTTATTATACTAATGCATTAGGTGACAACCTCATGGTCTCTGCTCCTACGCAGCTGATCATAGTACTGGTACGGCTACGATCTTCGGGTGCTGCAGGTAGAGAATGTTTTTTTGCCGGTATGGCCATACAAAATTATATATATTAAAAATATAATCAAATAAGAAAATTAACCACATAATATGCATAGAGTAAACAAAATAGGTTAAATAACCACAACTAGATTGAAAATGCTACTAATAATTCAATGCCAAATGTCATGATATAAATCCGAATAGATCAATAGACTAATAGTTGGTGGTTGAGTACATAGTACAAATGTGAATGCCTTTTAGGGAAAAAATTAAAAATTAGAAAACATTTTTATGCACTTTGGAAGGTTGTGCACAATTGGGTCCGTAAAACAAGATTTTATGCACTTTAGACTATGGGTTTTGCTTAGGTCCTGCCTCGGTACATCTCCGCAGGGCTGGGTATGCTCGAGTTTGTCCTTGGACAGACCCAAGCATACCTGGCCTTGTCGAGACGTACCTAGGTAGGACTGGAGGCAGTACCCGAGCAAGACTGGTACCTACTACGTGTCGTATTGAGACTGGTACCCCTGGGGTGAAGGACCCAATATCATAGCTCTACTCAAAATAGTAAAAACCAACATCCACTAGAATCTACAAGACAACTCATCATTTGTAGAGGGCATGGTGGGGATGAATCGTCCCATTGCACAATGTGAAGAAACAACATGGCAATGGAAATGACCATTTTTGGTCGTTTGTTCCATATCTTGGGTACAAAAACCTTTTATCAAGAAACAACGATTATTTCTCCTAAAATAACCATTGTTTCTCAAGGAATGGGCCTTTTCTTGCTATCGTTTCTCAAGCCATTTCTGCCCTGTGAAAAATGAATGGCCAATTTGGCCTTAAAAATGAATAAAAACATCAAAACTTTAAAAAAGCAAATGGGCGGGGAACCATCGATAAACCTTTCAATCCCCAAAATGCCCTACTAAAAGCTAAGTAGCAGATCCTAGTACTAGTATGAGTATAGGTACAAGGGTCAGGTATGCTAGTATGTCAATTGTTTTTGCCCCAAGTACGGCTTGAGTATGGCCGTACAAAAAAATAAATAAAATAATAAATATATAGCCACAAGCAAAATTAACCACATTATATGCATAGAGTAAATAGAATAAGTTAAATTACCACGAAAAAATTGAAACTCAATCAGTAATTCAGATCAAAATGTCATGATATAAATCCAAATAGATTAATAGACTAATTTAGTCAGTGGTCAAACTTAGAACTACAAGTTCTTAGTGCAAATGTGAGAGTGCCTTTTAGGGTTTCCTTGTACTTTTTAATTATTTTCAAAGTTCAAGTCAAAATTTTTAGATTAAAATGGGAAAAAATGTTTTTATGCAGCGAAAATTGTGGGTTATGCTTGGGTCATGCCTGGGTACGTCTTGGTAGGGTTGGATACACCCAAGTTCGTAAAAAAAATGTTTTATGCACATTAGACTAGTTTATGCTTGGGTCCTACCCAAGTATGCCCGGGTTCATTAAAAATCATTTTTACGTACTTTAGACTATGGGTTATGCTCGGGTCCTACCCAGTGCATCCAAACAAGGTCGAGCACTACTTGACCTTGTTGGGACATACCCAGGCAGGAGCGGAGGCAATATCGGATTAAGACGGGTCCCCCTAGGGTGAAGGGCCCGATATCATAGGCTAAAGGAATTATTCACTTTCTCTTTTTTTACTTTTGTTTTTCATTTGTTGCGGGACCGGAGGCAATCCTATATTAAGACCGGTTCCCCTAAGGTGAAGGATCCGATATCATATGCTAAAATAATTATTCACTTTCTCTTTTTTCGCTTTTGTTTATCATTTGTTGTCTTGTTGTTGAGTGTGGAATTGGAGGGTGGTTGTTGCTAATGTTGAAGGGCACCTGGTTTTTCAAATCTTGTTGCATACACAGGGTTGTTACTAACTATACGAGGCTTGCCATTACTGCAGTGACAAAAGAAATTTGAGTTTTTTGCTGGATATGTGTTGTATATTTTACATGATTTATATGTATTAGCGATGTATTTGGCAAAGAACCCCGCTTATCATGCTCAGTCCAATCATATTGATGTTCAATACCATTTTGTTAGAGACATGAATAAAGATAAGTTGCAGTTGGAAAAGGTTGATACTTTGGAGAATGTTGTTGATTCATTTATAAAGGCTATGACTACTAATAAGTTTTCTTGGTTCAAAAAATTTATGGGCGTGGCTTTCCCTAGCTACTGAAAGTATGTAGCTGTGAGCCCCCTGTGGAAAGTGTTCAACACGTGGGAGGATGTTAGTGTTTTCAATTCTTCCACAAGACAGATTGTCTCTTGCCATTCGGAAAATTCACATCTCCATCCAAGGAAAGAAAGAATTCATTAGGAAGAGTACATTGTTTTTCTTTGGCAAGGGCCTTTGCTACAACAGAAATAAACAAGGGAATGGTTCAAGCAAAAGGCCGAAGCAATTCTTTCGGGTATTTTGCCCGAAAGAAAAGAGAGAACAAAGTGGTCAAGCTTCAAACTTTTTGTCCGAAGACGAATGCCAGAAGAAAATAAAGGGGTAAGACAGAAGTTCGAAAGAATTCTCTCGAGAGAATTCTTTCGGGAGATTTATTTGAATAAAATAAAGACACATGGTTTCCTTCGGATTTTTTATCCGAAGGAAATAGACAGAAACGGCTCGGAAGGATGTTTAAAGTCCGAAGAAGAATTCCGAAGGCCAAAGGAAGAGACCAAGATAATTCTTGTGGACATTTTGTCCGCGGGAAAATGACTTAACAGGGAAAGCCAGGATACCCTTCGGAAGGGTCATTTTCAACAATCCTGAAGGGCACCTACCCTTCGGGAAGGTACGAGAACAAATTTGGGACCTTTGCAAAAAACCCAAGTGCCCTACAATTTTTTCGAAAGGCACAGGGGAGAGCCACTAGCCCTTGCGGAGGGCACTTGGTCGGTGACAAGACCACTATAACTTTCCCGAAGGGCATTTCGCAAGCAAAGAGCAAAGGACAAAGGGATAATTCCTTCTGACTTTTGTCCGAAGGAATTCCTTCGAACAAAAAGTCCGAAGAAATTCGGAGAAGAAACAAGGAAGAAGCCCGTGCAAAAAAAAAAACCCAAAAGGAAAGTCCGAAGAAACAAGGCAGTCAACAAAGGCAAGGCTGAAGGATTAATTCCTTCGGGCTTTTTGTCTGAAGGAATTCCTTCGGACAAAAAGTCTGAAGAAATTCGGAGAGGCCCCTGCAAAAAACCCGACAGACCAAATTCCCGAGCAAAGGAAAAGAAAAGTATATCCTTCAGGAAAAAAGTCCAAAGGAATTCCTTCGGACTTTTTGTTCGAAGGAATACTTTGAAGGATAAAACAGAGACAAGGACAATTCAAGCGGACAATTCGTCCGACGAAAATCGTTCAGAGGGAACGGTCCAAATTCGAAAAAGTCCACAGCCAAAAATCCGAAAGAATTAAGCCAAGGAGACAAGAAATTTGAAAGAAATGGAGGTTGACTGTGCAAGAAAGGATAGAAAATAGATAATCCGATGGAGAGTTGAAAACAAAATATTCGAGGAAATATAGACCAAATATAGACAAAATACAGAATCCCGCCAGAAATAGACATGAACAGGCAGACCAGAACAAGGTAAAATACATGCAAGCAGGGGCTATTTTCGAACACTGGTCAAAGCTTCAATTGACTGGTTGTCGAAGTCCTGCTCATCTCTGGATCAACTCATCTGAAGTTCCAACTCAGCTTCAACCGGAGTTCTAAATTCGAACATCAAGTTGATTGTTCGAGACTTAGAGTTGACTAATTGTTAAATGCCACATCTACCAGGTGTTTCCCATGCAAAGGAGGACGATCTCTTGGTCCAACTCAGTGTATCAAATGACCAACTCAGCCTTTCAATGTTCCAACTCGGCATCAAACAACTCACGTAGAGTTTTAAAATTGACGTTAGCGTGGATTTCCATGCAAAGAGAGGTGGGTGGTTGTTCAGAACAAAGACAAGTTCACTTCCTCAAGCGCAAGAAGCTTCATGCAAAGACAAAAAATAAAACATATTTTATTGAAAGGCCAAGTCAGCGTTGAGTTAACCTAAGTAAATCCTTTTCTTCAATTTTTCAACGCCAATCTTTGGCTTTTGTAATTCTCTATAAAATGGCTTTCAGTCTTGATTTAAAATAATCCATCCCTTTCTTGGTTAGACCAGACTCTGCCATTGGTGAGTTGTGTAATCTCTTCAATCAATAAGACTGTACTTTCAGATTTCAAGTGTTGGGATAATGTATATTTTTTCAGCAATTTGCATAAGTGGTAGATTTCTCTCCCTTCCCAAATTTTGATTCATACCTAGTTGCTAGATTATCCTTATGCAGGTTATGTTCAGTGTTCTTTATGTCTTTTGTTGAAGCTATAAGTGGATGTTAGGTGGCTGCAAAGTGTCTTGTATCAGACCTCTCTCCATCGTTTTCCCTCATGTTTTGGTCATTGGATCGAACCTCTTCATGAAATATTTATGTATAAGTGATTGATTGAAATCGAAGGTCTTCCTTTTCCCTTGTTTGTTCAGTGTTCAAAGTTCCAAGCTGAGTGGGTCAATCTTCTGGTGTATCACCCTTTTTAGGTTTCCCCTTAAAGTTTCCTTCTCCCTTTTCCATGGTAGTCCGCATCATAGAGTAGAGATCCTCATTGATACATCATACAAGAACCAGCCTCCTCTGGAGGTTCTTCTCACTGTTAAGGCACCCACCCTCGTGAGAAGATCCCATTGTTTCAGCGGGATAGAGGATTGGTCATTTCATGCATGTCTTCGATTCAGGGCACAGCTCCAGGTTGACAACAGTTTTTGGCACACCCGGTGGGACCTATTTTAGTTGGTCTTGATGAAATTGCAGTTGTAGCAGTGTTCTTCAAGAAGTATTTGGTGATTCCAAGCTCAAGCAATTGCTTCTAACAGTTCAGGGACAGCTTCCATGTAAGTCTATTTTTGCACTATCGTGAATGAATTTTGATCGCTGTGTATGAAGAGAATTCATATGTTATGTTTCCTTATTAGCCCAATGACGGATCACACCAGCCTGGTCATGATACCTATGAGCCTTTTTATGAGCCTAATCAGCCTTATCAAGAGTATTATCAAAGCTATGTCGACCCTTATCAAGTTTCTCATGATCTTTATTATCAAGAGCGTGAATCTTACCTTGTGAACCATATCAGTCTCAGGACCGGATTTCATCTTTCGCATATGGCTATGATGTTGCATATGTGCACTCTTGCCTTCAAGAAAGAATGAATGAAATAGAGCTCAGAATACTAGCATATGCAAGAAAGGTTTGTTATAACTCGCAGTATGAAGAAGTGAATGGTCTATTTTGAAATGTGTCCAATGATCTAGAAGAGAGAAATGGACTATGTATTCTTGTATGGGAAAAGATGGAGGCTTGGGAAAGACAGAAAATCGAGTTAAACCAATTGTCTACAAAGGGCTATTGTGCTTCTTATTCTCATGAAGTCCTTAACCATGCCCAATGTGTGCCAAGGGAGCTTCCTAGTTGGAGTCAAGAGCCTATTCAAGAGCATATTCAAGAGCATAGTCAAGAGCCTATTCAAGAGCATATTCAGGAGCCTATTCAAGTGACTATTCATGAGACTAAACCTTCTTCTAGTCCCCTTTCCTCACCAATCATCTCTCAAGCTCAGGTTGTCTAGGAAGACAAACAGATTCCAGACTTTAATGAGCTAATGGCCAAATGGAAGGAACAAAATACAAACGTCTTTAAGAGTTTCTCTTTCCCTCTCCAAAACTCCCTAGATAATTCCTTTTCCCTCAAGATTCCAAAATATGATCATGATCGACCTCCCATACTTCATTTTTCCTCTCAAACAAATGAATTTTATCACCCTCCCACCATCCCCCTTCCTCAAGAGGATCTTATTCTTTGGAGTATTGAGAAAGAGGTTGCAGCTACAGGTCAAGTTCTTGCAGAGTGTGTAGAAGATGCTTCAGATGTGTTTAAGGAAGAATTTCTTATTGATACTTCACTTGAGATTGTAGTTGAGCATCCAATTATAGCTAAGAGTGGGAAGACTGATCTCGATGTAGAGGAACTTCAAGAGGAGTTGATACAGATTGAAGTTATAAATGAATTATAAGTATCTCTTATTGAGAAGGATCCAAATAGCCTTACAGCTGATTCAGTTCAAATAGATCGAAATGAGGAACAAAAAGATGATTGGCAGCTGTACTTTGAATCTCTTCAAGAGATTGACGAGCTTTGTATGGATATGATGGCTATTGCAGAGCATGTTTATGAGAAATTTGATCAGAATCACCTATTCAAGATCCCAGTATAGATTGGGTTGCCTACTCAAAGCTCTTTGAAGAGCTGGATGAACTTGCAACAGTCAATAAGAAGGATGTGGTCACTTAAAAACCATGCATAGATGAGGTATCACTTGACATGGTAGATGACAAGCAACTGAAAAAGATCAAGAGGTACTTGATGAGTGTCTTTGTTGCTGTTGATGACTCATTTGAGAAGATGCTAATACAGTTCGTAGACAAGGAAAATGCCTCATCAAATGTTATGACTAATAAACATCCTGCTTTGCAATTTGTACCATCTTTTGAAAGGAGTGAGTTCAAGAATTTCCCATTTGATCCAGGTGGATCATGCTTTATCATGGTTAGCTAGGTTATTTAGTTGTTTCTACTTTCCTTCAAGTGCTGTTCAAGCACAGTAGTTTGCTTCAGTTTTGTCCAATAAGTGCTTGTTTGCACATTTGCTTCTTAGTTAGTTTTTTGCTTTCGTGTGTTTCCCTTCTTATTTTGAAGGAGGTTACTTCAGCCATGATCAGAGGAGTTTTTCAGTCAAAAATCAGGTTCACCATTGGGGAATCCAAATAGCGTCTATATATGGTTTGAGTTCTCAAGCATAACAGGTATGCTGAGCCAGCTGAATCGCCAGAAATGTTGACAATTCTTCCACAAGCAGATTGTCTCTTGCCATTCGAAAAATTCACATCTCCATCCAAGGAAAGAAAGAATTCATTAGGAAGAGTACATTGTTTTTCTTTGGTAAGGGCCTTTGCTACAACAGAAATAAACAAGGGAATGGTTCAAGCAAAAGGCCGAAGCAATTCTTTCGGGTATTTTGCTTGAAAGAAAAGAGAGAACAAAGTGGTCAAGCTTGGGACTCTTTGTCCAAAGACGAATGCCAGAAGAAAATAAAGGGGTAAGACAGGTGTCCGAAAGAATTCTCTCGGGGGAATTCTTTCGAGAGATTTATCCGAATAAAAGAAAGACACATGGTTTCCTTCTGATTTTTTGTCCGAAGGAAATGGACACCGAAGAAGAATTCCGAAGGCCAAAGGAAGAGACCAAGATAATTCTTGCGGACATTTTGTCTGCGGGAAAATGACTTAACAGGAAAAGCTAGGGTACCCTTTGAAAGGGTCATTTTCAACAATCCTGAAGGGCACCTACCCTTCGGGAAGGTACGGGAACAAATTCGGGACCTTTGCAAAAAACCCGAGTGCCCTATAATTTTTTCGAAAGGCATAGGGGAGAGCCACTAGCCCTTGCGGAGGGCACTTGGTCGGTGACAGGACCACTATGACTTTCCCGAAGGGCATTTCGCAGGCAAAGGGCAAAGGACAAAGGGATAATTTCTTCGGACAAAAAGTCCGAAGAAATTCGGAGAAGAAACAAGGAAGAGGCCTATGCAAAAAAAAAAACCCGAAAGGAAAGTCTGAAGAAACAAGGCAGTCAACAAAGGCAAGGCCGAAAGATTAATTCCTTCGGGCTTTTTGTCTGAAGAAATTCGGAGAGGCCCCTACAAAAAACCCGACAGACCAAATTCCCGAGCAAAGGAAAAGAAAAGAAGTATATCCTTCGGGAAAAAAGTCCAAAGGAATTCCTTCGGACGTTTTGTCCAAAGGAATACTTTGGAGGATAAAACAGAGACAAGGACAATTCAAGCGGACAATTCATCCAACAGAAATCGTTCAGAGGGAAAGTCCAAAGCTAGAAATCCGAAAGAATTAAGCCAAGGAGACAACAAGAAATCCTGAAAGAAATGGAGGTTGACTGTGCAAAAAAGGATAGAAAATAGATAATCCGACGGAAAGTTGAAAACAGAATATCCAAGGAAATATAGACCAAATATAGACAAAATACAGAATCCCGCCAGAAATGGACATGAACAGGCAGACCAGAACATGGTAAAATACATGCAAGCAGGGGCTATTTTCGAACACCAGTCAAAGCTTCAATTGACTGGTTGTCGAAGTCCTGCTCATCTCCAGATCAACTCATCCGAAGGTCCAACTCAGCTTCAATCAAAGTTCTAAATTCGAACATCGAGTTGACTGTTCGAGATTTAGAGTTGACTAATTGGCCACATCTACCAAGTGTTTCCCATGCAAAGGAGGACGATCTCTTGGTCCAACTCAACTTATCAAACGACCAACTCAGCGTTTCAACATTCCAACTCGGCATCAAGCAGCTCACATAGAGTTCTAAAATTGACATTAGCGTGGATTTTCATGCAAAGAGAGGTGGGCGGTTCAGAACAAAGACAAGTTCACTTCCTCAAGTGCAAGAAGCTTCATGCAAAGACAAAAGAAAACATTTTATTGAAAGGCCAAGTTAGCGTTGAGTTAACCTAAGTAAATCCTTCTCTTCAATTTTTCAATGCCAATCTCTGGCTTTTGTAATTCTCTATAAAATGGCTTTCAGCCTTGATTTAAAAATAATTCATCCGTTTCTTGGTTAGACCAGATTCTGTCATTGGTGAGTTGTGTAACTTCTTCAATCAATAGGACTGTACTTTCAGATTTTAAGTGCTGGCATAGTGTATATTTCTTCAGCAATTTGCATAAGTGGTAGATTTCTCTCCCTTCCCAAATTTTGATTCATACCTAGTTGCTAGATTATCCTTATGCATGCTAACAGTACTTGTATAGTTGTTATTAATCTATATTTTAGGCTCTTATATCTAAAAATACTCAGTCTTCCTTTCAAAAAGAATCAGCTTCTTCTTTATAGCCCTGTGAATAGAATCGATTTCCATCCCAAGTATATATACCTGAAACCCTAGTTTTATTAACAAAAATATATCATTTCACATGTTCAGATGATATACATTATAAAACCCACATCAAAGATCCATTTTTTTTATAAACTAAGTCTACAATCAATAACCAATAATTTAAAACTCAAGCTCAACTGACCTAGTTATGAAATGGTTTCCATCTAAATGTGTGCAATGATAACTTTTCTTTTCTTCATGCTGAGCTCTATTCTCTTGTCTACCTTGTCCCTATTCTCATCTCTTTCTTTCTTATTCTTTTCCCAAACCCTAACCATGTTTTGCATATCCAGTCGCCTCCCCTATTAAACTACAAGTGATTCATTATGAACTCAACTTTTTCTTCCACTTGATTATTATGATGTATTTTAACATGAAATCCATGCCTTAATTTCCATCAAGGCCACCACTTGAAAACTCTTCCTCATAACCAAATGGTCAAGTCAAATGTAACTAAACCTAATTTCTTCCCCTTTGAACTTCATGGAATTTTCTAATAAATATTAACCAAACAAAATCCAAATCTATTTTAATTAAATTATATTGGGTGTTTTTACCCTAATTCAACTCCACGCACTGTCACCAAAAAAGGGTCAATAAGTTGTAGTCATATAAAATGTCACTTGAGTGCAATGAGTGTTCAGTGTTCTTTACGTCTTTTGTTGAAGCTGTAAGTAGATGTTAGGTGGCTGCAAAGTGTTTTGTATTAGACCTCTCTCCATTGTTTTCCCTCATGTTTTGGTCATTGGATCGAACCTTTTCATGAAATATTTATGCATAAGTGATTGATTAAAATCGAAGGTCTTCCTTTTACCTTGTTTGTTCAGTGTTCAAGGTTCCAAGCTGAGTGGGTCAATCTTTTGGTGTATCACCTTTTTTAGGTAGGATTTCCCCTTAAAGTTTCATTCTCCCTTTTCCATGGTAGTCCGCAGCATAGAGTAGAGATTCTTATTGATACATCATACAGGGACCAGCGTTCTCTGGAGGTTCTTCTCACCGTTGAGGCACCCACCCTCGTGAGAAAATCCCATTGTTTCAGCCGGATAGAGGACTGGCCATTTCATGCACGTCTTCGATTCAGGGCATAGCCCCAGGTTGACAACAATTAGGTGGTTTCATGGCCCATGGTTTTATACCCATTGTATTGTAATACCACTTGAATGGTTTCCTATTGATGTGCCTACAAATATTAGCATATGCATTAGGCTAAAGCAAAACTTTGAAGTATGTTATTGTATTGTAAATGGTTGAGTTATTGTAATGAGGAAGAAGTTTATTGATGACATTTTTGTCATTGAAAGTATAACTGTTGGTTTTTGATTACAAGGAAATATATTGTGGATTCTAAGTGTGTTAGGTCTCTTATGGTATTCTTCGAGGAATTTAGGCCCTAAGGCCTCCTTGGGTAGTTTTTTCGAGACTTTCAAAATAACTTGCTGTTTTTTTTATCTTTTTTGGTTTGTAGTATAAGAGTGAGGGACCCACCACCCTCGATCACCTATCAAAAAAATAAAGAATAAGGTTATTATTGTATTGGGTTTTTTTCCAAAAGGATTTGTCCAAGTGAAATATTGTGTATAGTGTTTATGTACCATTTTTCCTTTTTGTTATAGCTTAAGATTTTGTTAACATTGCTTCTCTTGCATATGTTTATCGAACTATTTCTCTTCATTTTTTAGATTTTTTTAGATTCTTGCCTTCTTTGACTCATCCTTATATTTTTGAGTTTTTAGATTTTCTTAGCACATTCTTCTTCAAAATGGTAGAAAGTTCAACCCGAAGCCTACAGGTATCTGCTCATAATGAACATTAAACCATGAGACTCCTGAACCTCAAACGATCTACCTAAACCGAGGCATTTCTATTAGACAAAAGGGATTTTGAAGCTAGGTTGTGCGTGATTATATAGGACACATTAATTTAGTAGACGAGTTGGTGGATCAACAGGAAAAAGGGCAGGGTGTGCCCTTTTTGTAAGCTTCCAAAACCAGGTTTAATAGCGCATGAGTTAGGTGGCATCTACTTACTGTTGGGTAAAAAGAACAGATTAAAAATTATAATGATTTTTAGAAACTAAAAAATTATCATTGAACCCAGTATTATTGGAGGTCAGTCTTCATCAGGGTTTCAAACTTACCCTATGGCTACAGTCGCATGCCATGGTTTTCCCTCACTTTCTTTGGGATCCTAAAAGCAATGCCAATATTAGTCTGCTTTCTCTGAAAATGTTGTAAAGCACTTAATGTGTATAGGCCTCCTTATTGGAAGGAGATGGTATATAATCTAGTAAACAATGCTTCAAAAGTATACACACCTCAAGGATACAAGACATTGAGGAAAACAATTTTGACAAATGAGATGTCATGCATTGAATCGAGACATCAAAATAATAGAGAAGCTTGGAGGGATTCTCAGTGTGTCTAATATTTGAATTTCAGATGGTTGCACAGATATCAACCACTGGTTTCTAATTAATATCTTGGTTATTATCCAACAAGGGATTATGCTGTCATGACACTACAAGGAGGATTGAGGATGATGCATATTTGATGGGCCCCTTCAAGGAACTGATTAAAGAAGTTGGTTGGGATAATATTCAAATTATGACAAATGGTGCGCCCAAAAGAATACTTGCAGGTAAAACGATTGAGGGGTACACAAGTATATCTTCAACCAGTTTTGGCATTCATTGCATTAACCCTCTATTTAAGGAAACTAATAAAATTGCATGGCTTAGACAAACAATAAACAAAGGAAAGTTAATGCAAACATACATTGTTTTTTTAGTTGGTAAATTGTGGGTTTGCAACAGATACCCCAACCCTAATGAAAAATATGAAATCAGTGCACCATATGAACAGTTGGTTCCAAGAAAAGAGTAGTTAAACCATCCTTTTATTATATTCTATAACACAGTAGTAAAAAAACAAACATCTTAACAAACAAATGCCTCTCTACATCTAAAAACAACCAACTAGAAAAAATGGCTGAAAATTACAACCAAGATCATACCCCTGCCAGCTGAAAAGCCACCAAACCACTATTTTATGATACTGACCACCATAAGGCCCTAATATCTTTTAAATTAGAAAAGATATTAGGCACCCGGTTCACCAGGGTACTCTCTTCCCGATGAAGATGGCAAGTTCACCTCTCCCATTGGATTGTATGACCTTGGACGCTGCATTGAAGCGCATAAATGACCTCAGCTTAGAGCCCAAAGGCAACCAACGTACTTAAGCCTCTACCAAACAAATTGAGGCACAAAAGAATTGAAGTTTAGATTTCATCAAATAAAAGCAACAAAAAATAGTAAACAAGGACCAATCGTGGCCAACTAATCCTCAACTAAGGACGAACATATAAGGTGCTCAGCTGCTCCACCTTAAGCTCGATGCCCACAAGTGCCCGACTTGCTGCATGAAGCAGGTCCTCTATCACTTGCAAAAGCCTGACCTTGTTGCCCACTATGAGCTCCCACACTCCCATCCACTCTTTGCAAATGGGAGGCCCACTCCTGGTTACAGCCTTTCTATGCTCCTCTCGCCTCATAAAAAGCCTGAATTTTATCTAAATTTCCCTCGGTAGATTATATAACTGCTTCAGTTCAACACATGCCCTTGGAAGCCCATTGAGGATCTCGTTCGTGTCCTTTGCCGCCTCCTTTCCAACAGACCCTTCTACTTCATCAAAGCACATTTTGAGGCCACCCAACAAAATGATCAGACTTGTTTTTAGTGTTGCTTACTTCTCCCGTATTGACACAGAGAGATACTATGCGGTAAAGGATAGACAAGGGCCCCATGTTGAGTATCATGGGAACATCATCAACAATAATCACTTTCAGACCCATCATATAATCCACACACCTGACATTATGCCCTTGACGGCCTCAAAACGACCACTCAATGATCCCAAGGGTTGCATAATTTTTAAGGTATTCTCCATAGGGAAATTGGTTGGAATTTACCCCACAAGCACATTGCCCCTTGATTTTTTCAAGTCTGCTTTGAACGGGAAATCCTCTCCATGCAGACCAAGACCCAAGAAAAGACATTCTCATCAACCATCAAGTTAGAGAGATTACCAATCAAATCATCCCCCATAGAAGAATTCATATTTTTGATCCCCAAAATATCTCAAATACCCCATGGGCCAAGCACACATTTGATCATATTCAGAGTATCATCGGTCTCAAAATGGAAATATTTTTAGGACAACAGTATGTGACCGCTCCTACGAATGCAACCTTATGTTTCTTCACTTTTCCACTGCAATCCAAACACAATTTCCTCTTCTATGCTATTGTTGTCCATCCAAACTACAAGAGCAGGCACACTCCACAAAAGACCACAGAACACATAGATGTTTAAAATAGAACCGAAGGAGAAGAGCTTAATGACATTGCAAATATAAAAGGATACAAACTTTGAGGCCCATGACGTCACAAGATCACACATCACTAGTTTATGTGACATATTCCTTATTTCACAATCTAAGGTAAGTTTGTCATATGCTCTTATGCTCTTTCAATAGATCCAACTTCATAAGATTCCTTTTAAAATAATTACAACCTTTTAAGATGCAATCCCTCTAAATCTTGAGAAATGAGAGCCTTTAGGCCATTGCAATCCTCCACCTTAGTATTGAAAACCATGCTAATGGAATTTTGGGACACACCTTTGTTAGCAAGTAGATCCGTCAGCCTATCAGCCTTTCTATAACAATGATTGAAGCTAATCTTAGTGAAGTTGGGGATCAATCTCCAACTTCTTTTAATGCACTTTCTAACTTTTAGCTTGGAGTAGATCCCCTTACCATGGTGTTAATAATAATTTGTGACTTGCCTTCCACCACGATATCCTTCTTATCTAGGGAAAGAGCCATCTCCATACCCTCCACCAAACCTATCGCCTCCACTTCACTATCCATGCCTCTTGGGATAAGGATCGAGGTAGCCCATAATAACATACCTTCACGAGCTCTCGATACACACCCTAGCCTAGCCATTTCATGATTGCTATTAGAGGCACCATCAAAGTTAATTTTGAAGATATCGAGTGGTGGGGGGTACCAACTGACATATTTATGGTTAGTGTTCCACAAGTACGCATCCCCTACCCTCTAGAAGCATAGAGGACGTCCCTCAATGTTTCAAGAATGAAACATTCCCCTCTCTATGGCATCGCCTATTTTTCGTAATTTTTCCCTAGGTCTATGGGATGCTTCAATGCCTCTTAAGTATCGTTCCATGGACATCCCCTATTTTTTTACATTTTTGCAGACAGTGTCATCCTGGACATTTATTAAAGAAACAAACTTCAGCTCTTTAGAATGTTTAAATATGCTTAATTGTGCAAAGAAAAGCTATCAAATTTGTTTTTTTTTTTAATTTATTTAAATTATGTATAGTGTACTATTTTTCGTCTCCCCATCCTCCCCAAAATCTAAGAAAAAAATTTCATCATGGAAACATGTCCCCATGTCCCCCCATCCCAAAAACTAGGAGAAACATAGTTTACGGTTAACTTTTTAATGATTACCCCGTTAGCAGGGGAAGCTTGATATTTTTCCAATTACTGAAAAGGATCTTATCATGTTTTGATAACTTATCTTGAGAAACTTTGGCATACACCGAGACTACCTCTGAAATAGATACTTCATTATGAGCTACATGTCTCTACCATTAATTAGTCGCCTCCTTAAAGAGTCTTCCATTCCTTCGCAAACAGAGGTTTCATATCACTATTTTTGAGGCATTTTTTCATAATGCAGCTAGATGAGATGCATTGCTTAGGCATCACCAAAGCACCAATAGACTATTGACGTTAGGTGGCATAACCCAAGCCCATCTTAGCTTTTGAACCATTGATGACCAAATATTGGATGCATACTCATTGAAGCATGAGGTGATCTATTGTCTCTTTTCTGCATAGGGCACACGGCACACATTGATGGCCCTTAAGAGTCCAAATATTTTCAGTCTATAGATTGTAGTAGGATCTTGCTTTGAGATGCTTGCCAAATGAAACTGCATCCTTTTGGGAGGCCATAAATTTTAACAAAACCTGCTTGATGGGCCATTCCACAAGAGCCTTGTCCTAAGAAGAGGTCTTTGTATATCTCTTGTTGACCTTGAATGCATATGTCTAACAACGAGTCCATCTTGGGGCATTTACCCTTGAATCATGTGGGATCCTTTGTGCTTTTAGTATTTTTGATAACAAGGATTTCAGATAATCTGAGATTCGGATTTCAGATAATCTGAGATTCGGGTTGAAAATAATTTTTCCAAAGTCTTCCTTGACTGCCTTCCTCATGACTATCTGTAGATCAATCACACTCTCGGGGCCTATGTCTCTATAAGGATTGCTATAGCTTCTCTCAATTCTTCAAATCTGTCCAAGGGTTGACAGCCATGCCGTGAGTCATACCAAAACAGTGATCTTGCTCCATTACAAACTTCCCACATCAGGTGGTTCATAACCAATGGCCTGCTGTGGATACTAAAATTCCAAATACGGAACCTGCAGGGGCGTTGGGCCACAATGACGATCCTTTCTAAATCTGCCAAATCCATATTTTTTCCTCTAAAAATATTGCTCTATTGTTGGGAGGCCTTTGTCTAAACCCTCCACGTGAGTCTGGCCCCTAATGCCCAATTATGGAATTCTAAATCTTTAAGTTCCGCAACTCCCAAAAACTTGAGTTGGCTCCTCAAAAACTCCCTACCACAGGAAGTTCCTCATAATATTCACTATTGTGGATTTTTTTTTGCCCCACCATCATAAAGAACATTAAGACAAGAACTTGAAGAACAGATTTCAGTTGAGTCACTCTACCAACCTTATTCAACCATTTGCCTCTCCAAGATGATAGTGTCTAGTCAAAGTTTGCCAACAGCGCATCCCATAAATTTATATTTCCTAGACATGTGTAAGAAACTCGTGGATACTTAATTGGGAGAGAACCTATTTCATGGCCCAAACAGTCAGCAAATATCTGATGCCTTCTTGCCCTTATTTTAATGAAGAAATCTTTCATTTTTCTAAATTGATAAGTTGTTCAGAGGCCCAAGAGTACTTACACTGGGTCTCTTTCAACTTTTAAGTTTCATGCAGTTCCATTGTCCCAAATAATTTTGTATCATCCACAAACTAAAGATCAGATAGGGGTTTGTATTCTAAGTAATAGTCATTCCCTTGATTTCATTGGAGGCTCTGGATGCAGAGAAAGTATGACCCAATGCTTATGCTAGGATAACAAAGACTTGTGGAGAAATTGTCTCTCCCTGCCTAAAACCCCTTGAACCTTGAGAAAACCTTGTTGGACTGCAACTAATCAAGATCAAGAAGTGAGGGCCCAAAAATGTAGCTCCATACCGAATCACACATCTTTTGTGAATCCAAAGCATTCCAACATTAGTCCAAGGAATTGCTAATATCCAGCTTTCTAATTGTTAAAAAATATTACTCTCTGAATATTTGTATATTTTCCACCAAAGCTGAGTTCTTCACCATGGCATTCACACTAGCTCCACCAATTTTAGTTTTCCCGGGAATTAATTCCCTTCTAATATGCCTAGCCCACCATTCAATTTAATTAGCAAGCTCCGCCTTAACTAAAAGGCTTTTATTCAAGCCAAGGCCAACTTTTATTTTAAAAGGGTTTGCATTTGGATTTTAAATTGATGGAGGCCACGGTGGGCAAGCAAAGACATCCTAGCCTTGTTTGAATATAGAAGGGCCCACCTTTGCTAAAAAAGTTTTTAAGCTTTTATGCTTCTAACAATCTATGAGAGTGGAAGACTCTTAAAAGGTGGGCAAGCCTTATGTATTTTTTAATACTAAGGCAAAAGGAGGCATGCAAATCAAATGGTGGATGAATTAAAAACTTTGCTCAGATTTTTGAATGCACGGGGATATTTTGAAGGAAGCAAACATAGAAAAACCAAAGCAACATTTGCATTGATCTGGATTGCAAAATTATGACGTGAGTGTTCATCTCGAGGCTCATTCTCTCCCCCCTCTTTCTCTAGTTTTTGTATAAATGGGGAGAGTCTCCCCATTTTTATGGTCCCCACTTCCTGGGATTTTTCCAGCTATTGGTAAGGGCCCCATTGTGAATTTTATTTGCCTCAACAATTATTTTAGTTTGATTTTGGTTCATATTCAGCCATGTATGCAACCGTGCAAGCTTGGACAGCTGTCATGTCCCTCTTTTGTTAAGGACATCATTGAAGGCCCTTCGCCTTAACCATTTCCCGAGGGTTAATGGAAAAGAAAGAAGGGAAAGAGAAATAAGTGATTTTGAATGAATATATGTCAAAGGTACTTTATGTTATAAGAATCACTTAAGTTGCGGCCCTTTAAGGGTCATGAGCATTTTAAAATCAATCTTCCTTATGATTTGAATATGTATTTCCCTTCCAATTGGGCGTGCCCCTTGGGGGGAAGTCGTGTACAAAGAAATGAACCTTGGGGGGAAGTTGTATAAAAAGAAATGAAGGTTTCATTTGGAGGCATGTTATGTTTGATATTCAAAATATTGGTCATTAAGCATGAAAATGCTTGAGCCATTGCTTTAAAGATGAAAACCTTCAAGCAAATAAGTGCGGACACAAACTCTCATTTCTCATCTAAGGCAGCTCATTTTGAGGTTGCACTTGAGCATAATATTCAAAACAGACAAAAATATTGCATTTGGAGAGGAGCGACTAGGGTTGGGAGCCTTGGGAGCTACTTGGATAGGTTGAAGACCCCTCATTGGAGGGCTACATGAAATCTGTTGTTGGAATTGACTATTTCCAGTTAGAGCGACTTGGTTGTGGAGCTGGTTTGTAGGGTTTTGGGGCTTATTTCAAGCCAAAACCATATTCTCATTTTATTCTAATATTTCAGCAGTGTGATGATTTGGGAAGGTTTTGACCTTATTTTGAGGGTCATTATCACCTTGAATATTCTAAAAATAATTTATATATTTTTTTCAGCTTTGGCAAAATGGTTTGAAGGGTGTTGTGGCTCCAAATACACTTAGATTTTCATAATAAATTCTGCCCATTAATTCAATAATATTTATGCCATTCTATGAGGGTTTCACTTGATAGATCAAATGCAAATTTTTATTAAATATTCCAGCTTGGAGGCATGTAGGGTTTGAGGGTTATTTCCTACATTTGGAGGGATAAATTGCTTGTTTGGACTAGCTACTTGGTGATTTGAGCTTAGCATAATTTTGTGTTAATTTTGAAAATATTTGGCAATTAGGGTTTGCTGGAAATAAAAATCAGATTTGATTATTTACCTAGGGTTTTGCAAGAAAATCAGAATTTAGAAAAATTCCCTAATTTGGGACATTTCAATGGTATTAGAGCCATATCTTGGCTAGCCATGGGTTTTCAAAGTGACACATGCAAGAGGGAGACAAAGAAATAAAGTATTACCTCAGGGGTAAGAAGAAAGTGGAAGAAAATCTTAAAACAAAAACAATGTCTCACTTGGATCAGCCAAGAGATGAGATTGAAAATAGAGAAGAACAAAGGTTTGACAAGTACACATAGGTCTAAGAACAAATGACTGATATGATGACAGAATTTGTTTGCACTATGAAGGAAATGAGGGGTGACAAACCATCCAATGGGGATGGTAGTGCTTCTGTAAGTCACAACCTCACGAATCATCGTTCTAAAGGGATTGGAGGCACTACATGTAGGCCTAACCAGCCTACTTTTTTGCAAGAAGAATTTGTCACTCCGGAAGAGGAAGAGCAACTCACATTGAGAGATAGTTTGTTGAGAGACTATTGTTGACCATTTTGGTCCTGCAGGCCAAAATCGGTCTCCTTCTTCCCCTGTTATTCTGAGCCATCAGTCATGAATTTGGTTTGCACATGTCTTTTGGCAAAAAGATGGACCAGTTCAAGGATGCAAGGCTTTTACAAAGCCTCTGTTGACAATTCTTCCACATGGCAGATTGTCTCGTGCCATTTAGAAAGTCCACACACACATAAGCCAAGGAAGAAAGAATACATTGCTTTTGGTAATGGCATTTTGCTACAAATAGGAAAATTCCAAAGGAATGGTTCATCAAAAAGGTTTTTTACTTCGGAAAAAAGCCTCCGGAAAAGTGCTAAGGAATTCGTCTGCAAGGCAAAGGACAAGGCCAAAGCACCTAAGACGAAGGAATACTTCAGAGAATCCAAAAAGTTCACCTAAAGAAGCAAGGTTTAAAGCCAAGGCCCTTCGGAAAGGTCGTTTTCAAGAAACCCGAAGGGCAGGGTACCTTTAGGGAGGGTACAAGAGCCCTTGCGGAGGGCACATGGTCGGCGATAGGACCATTGCAAATTTTCAAAGGGCAATTTTTTCGAAGACAAGTGAAGGTGGCAAAAGCAAAGACGGAGAATGAATTTCTTCGGGCTTTTGTCCGACGGAATTCCTTCGGACAAATACTCCGAGGAAATTAAGAGAAATGGCTGTGCAAAAAGCCGAGGGAAATCAAGCCCACAAAGCAAAAGATTGTCCATTCGGAAAGAAAATCCATGGAAAAAGGTAAGGAAATTCCTTCGGACAAAAAGTCCGAAGGAATTTGTCCGCAAAAAAGCCGACCGAAAGCGAGCGAGAAGAATTCCTTCGAGCAAAATGTTCGAAGGAATTCTTTCGGACATTTTCTTAGAAGGATGTGAGAACCCCAAGGAGCTCGAAGGACCCCGAAGGGCAAGTACCCTTGTGGGGGACTCTTGGCAAAAATGAAGGGACCTTTCTCCAAGTCCTGAAGGGACACCTTCCCTTCGGGAGAGTTAAAAGACATAAGCCCGACCAAAAGAAAGGCCGAAGAAAAGAAAGCCGAAGAAATTCAAAGGGATGATGGGCCCGCAGATGTCAAATTGGGCATCATGAACTAGCCATTGGAATTCGGCATCAAATGACGTCCCCGAAGACGTCAAATTCAGGGCAATGAAATAGCCGTTGATCTTTAAATGCTTGAGCGCCAACCCGAAGGAATTCAAAGGCCTTAAGGCCAAAAGGAAGAGACCGCCAAGAAGGGAGCCCAAAGAGCCAAAGATTGATAGAAGATAGCCCCGAGGGCTCAGATTGTCGGAAGGAGTCAAGAGAGGAAAAGACAAAACCAGGAAAAGTCAAAGCTGGGAAAAGACAGAAGTTAAGAATGAACTCAGCGACCTGCTGATGAAAGAGCCCAAAGAGCCAGTAAAGGACGATAAAATAGCCTCGAGAGCTCAAATTCCAGGAAAAGACAAAGCCAGGAAGAGACAATGAATATGGACAAAACAGCCCAAGTAGCAAAGGGGATGCGAGTTATTCCTGCAGTTGAAACACTCTCTGCCAAGTGGTCATCAAGGAGCGCGAACAGTGAAGACACGACTTGTTTTTTCCACTCTTTGCATTGATGAGCAGACAAACCGCGTGAATATCTTGAAGGAGCGGTCTTGTTTGCAGAAAAAGAGGCGCGGCCCATGCTTTCGCATTAATGTTTGAACGCCAAAGTTCAGATTGACAGCCAACACAACATTCTCTTTCAATGGTTTTCTCTTCCCGATGCTCTCAATGCACATGGGCCACTTGTAAAAAAAGGCATCAAAGTCTTTTCCAAGGGGGCGCCATTTGCTTCCTCTCTCTATATATATTGTAATCTCTCTTTTGAGAAGATCTATCTCTCAGCTTGTAAGGCGGAGCCTTGCCGAAATTTACCTTGAATCAAAAAGAAGCATTTTTGCCTCCATTTGAGCTTGCACTTTTGCATGTCTATGGCTTTGTTTTGTGGTAAGTCATTTTTCCTTATGCTTTCACAGAATGATTCTAGCATGTCCAGTGTATTGTGAATTCTTCTTTTGCAAGTTAGTCACAAATGTCTACAGCAGAGTATAGGCGCATGTGAACAGGCTGCCATAGTGTGTCTTAGAACACCTCTGGTAGTTCTTCCTCCCTGTATCTCCAGAGAACCCCTAGCTCACTGATGCAGGAGAATTTCTCATATCAAATGAAGTGTACATCAGCTTGTTCTTGGTGGAAAGTGTATGTTCAAGCTAAGTAGATCGAACTTTTTTGGTGCATCACCCTCTTAGTTTAAGTTCTATTTCAGTATTTTTCTCTCTTTTCAACCCCCCCATTATATATATATATATATATATAAGCAAATGTACTGGAATAAATTAGAGATGCATCAAAGGGAGCTAGCCCTTATCTAGAGACTCCCCTCAGTTTTGCCAGACCCACAGGCAAGAAAGGAGTTTCCATTGTGCTGCGTGGAAGACAGGAGCTCAGCCTCCTGTCAAGGGTGCAATCCACAGCGTCAACAGTTTTTGGCACGCCCGGTGGGACAATGTTTTAACACTCAAAGTTTCAAGATTGGTGTTGGTCCTGTTACAGCAAGAACGAACCACTAATCAAGCATTTGACCTTTAATCAGGGGTTTGTGGGACATTTTGTCTAAAGAGTTGAAGAATTTTGGTGTGTTCTTCAACCAGCCAGCTTTTGGAGGCTTTTTCATCAACACCAATGGCGACTCCGAATTGAATCAGTTGGTTAAGCAATCCAGGTGCCATCAAGAAATCTTATTTTTGTATGTATAATCCCATTGCTCAGAATCATAGGTTGATCAGAAATTGGGTTCTGAAAAGGGTTTCAAGTCAGAGTTTCAATGGTGGCACATTGTAGAGCTTGTTGAGAGCTTTTCGACGCTTTTCGCGGTTTGTAAAACGGACACCGTATGCAAAAGTTATGGCCATTTAAAGATTTTTCGAAAAATGTCACTTGCGACATTTGGCACGTGATTCGAAGATGTTTCGACATTTGGACCTATTGAAAGTCGACACATGGCACTGTTGAAATGCCAAGTGGGCCAATAGCCATTTGACACGTGGCAAAAAAATCAGGTGCAAAACAATTGGCTTAAGTGTTTTATTCACATGTCATTTGATATTTTCAAACCTATCAAAGGCATCAAAAGAGGAACCTCCATGCCACCCAAGGAAATATTCAAACTTGGCGCCCAAGGAGTCAAAGCACCTAGAAAGGAGAGCCTGAGCACCTAGAAAGGTGGAGGAGGTTTTGAACCTGAGCCCTGGCGCCTAAAAGGGATAGGCCTTGACCACTTCAGCTACGAGTCTTGAAGTGTTATATAAGGCACTAATTTTTACTTGAATTTAACAAGTTCTGGACTGTGTTTTTTTATTTTAAGAGGCCGAGACTTTGTAAAAGCTTTGGGAAAGCTTATATAATGGATTTTTATCCATTTTTCGGCCATAATACTTAGTCTTAATACTCTTTTTATCCAATTTGCATATTGGAAGAATATTATTAAGCCCATAGAGGAGATTTTTAGGACTTTTGAAGCAACTTTGCAGGTGTGGAGACTCATGAAATTCGAAGGTGCCGAACTTGATTATCAGTCACGGTGAAGGTGAATTTTCGCATTGAGAGATCAACTTGCAGGAAAGTTGTTTATTGTTTCCAGGTTTTTGAAATGTCCTTAATGGAAACGGTCCACTCCTTTGGAGAACCCGGAGATATAGGCATCATTTGTTGAGCCGAACTCCGTTATTAATATCGGATGGTAATTTGTCATTTGCTTGCATGTTTTAATTCAGTTTTTTCTGATTTTTTAATTATGAAATCATGCAAAGATTAAATTCCGACAATTTACGACATTTGATGTAAAAAAAAAAAAAAAAACCGGTTAAATAATCGAGAACGTTTTATGCCAAAACATTGAGATGCAAGTTCTTTTGAGTTTTTCGAGAATTTGTTAAGTTTTGAGAAATTCAGTATTCGTAATTAAAACTTCACTTTGAGTTGATTCAGTGTAGTTTACGGATCATGGGCCTTCTATTCCTTCATATGGTTTTGATCAAACTCAGGTTGTTCATGGAATCACCTCAAACAGCTCTCCTAGTTGCCCTTCAACAATAAGAGAAGTAACATTGGAATTTGAAAAGCAAGTGATGGAGATAGACAGATTGGATGAGCAATATAGATATCAACAGGAGCTTATGTACAAAGAGGAGTGTTTGTTTAGGCAAGCTCAGGCCTTGCAATTCATGGAGGAGGTAGCAAAATGAAAGAATTCAAAAATTCAAGGCAGTCAGCCTTGTGTGCCCCCTCCTATTCTAAAGAAAGCTCCCTCTTATGCACCAAATCCTTTCGACCAGATAGCACTTGCTCACTCTAGCTCATCTAATGCAAGAATCACTCCTACTCTTAATCCCTTGCGCCTAGCTTCCCAGCATCAAAGGGCATTAGAGCAACCTTTCATGAAAATGAACCTTCTCAATTCCTTAAGAGTGTGAATCCTCCTTGGAAGGGAATACCACGAACCAGCACACCTCTCTTCAGGAAACTCTTCATGTACATCAATAGTGTCTTCCTAATCTTCCCCAACCTCCTCAGGTCTCTCAATATGATGTCCAAATTCCAAGTTGGAAGAGGGAAAATCATGAACCAACACGGGACCTTGAAGAAGATAAAGTTGCTGCCTCTTCCCAAGGCAAAAGTTCCAATCCCAAGGTCATGAGTTGGAAGCAAATAATGGAATCATGGGGCAGAAAGGAGAAGGAGAAAGGTTTTGCTCAAAACCTTGAAGAAGATGAAGCTGCTCCTACTCATCATGATGATGCTTGTGACCTCCAAGAAAGGCTCTTTCAAGAGAATATAGCCAAGCAAATTGCAAAATTGGAGTCCAGAATGAGGTTCCTCAGCCAAGGTGTGATGGACGGTTTAGACCAAACAGCAGATTCCATGTCTGAACACACCCCATCTACACTCCTTCAAGACAGCTATCAGGGCACATCTGATATAGATGAAGTGCTGACCAAATGGAAGAAAGAGAATCATTCGATTTTAGCTCAAGGACTGCCTCCTCTTCCATGTGAGTTTAACCATCAGCCTTCTACTTCATCCCTTCTCAAGGACCCTATTTTGCAAGAAGCAAGTGAAGAAGAGAGGATCCAATTTGCAGCTGATCAAGAAGCTCTCATGGATGACAATGAGGAGGAAATCATCACGGATGCTCCCGTCGAAGACATCATCAACAATGGAGAAGACACAAGTCATGCATACATGTGGACGTTCCAGCAATATGAAGAGGAAATTAAGCATGGTGAGCTCTCTCCTCCCTTGTTTGATGAACTTCCTTGTTTTGATGAGGAGGATGACCATGCCATAGAACTCGAGTTGGAGGAGGATCAGGAGGATGTCTTTGAACAGCTAGAGACTCTAGTTTCTGAGCAAGAAAAGGAGAGGCCTGTTCATCTTGAGAAAAGCTTTGAAGAAGAGAGCCTTGAACAAGAAGGTGATGTTTTGTGTGATGAGCAATTAGTCTGTGATCTCATTTCAGACATCACAACAGTCACCCTTCTTCAAGAAAGCCATGACGAAGCAAAAGATGAGTTTGACAGTGTCTTCAATGAGACAGAAGGAGACAAGCCAATCCATGATGCATATCAAAGGGCTTATGATGATGAGCCAGCAACCATTGATTTCTTGATGAAACACACCAGCATGAAGAACCCGCAGGAGGCAAGCTTCCAAGAACAAGATGAATACATATATGTTGAAAGCATGTTTGCCCCCGATTCACTCAGATACGAGCCAATCAAGGTGGCAGGGAAGAAGAGCAAGTCACCAAGTCTCCATTCCATTCAACCACTTGTCTGGCATCATAAGTTTTTTTGCCATGACGGAGACTTAAGAAGTTTTTCCTTTTATCCACGAGGGAGGCAAATATACCTGGTTAGTTGTACATAGTAGTTTGCTTTCAGTTTTTCTTTCCCTGTTTTCCCTAAGTGCTGTCTGCACAGGAAGTGTCTTTTAGCCTTGTGTGTGTTTTCCTTTGTGTTTGGGATAAAAAGCTTCATGATTGATTCTTGGATCTCTCGAGGCTGTTGTTAACTCTTTCAACGCTGCGTTCTGACTCCGTGCCCAATGGACTTTGAGGCTACTGGTTTCTTAAGCATAGCAGGCATGCTTCTCCTGGGAATCGCCAATTTATTGACCATTTTGGTCCTGCAGGCCAAAATCAGTTTCCTTCCCCTGCTGTTCTGAGCCATCAGTCGTGAATTTGGTTTGCACAAGTCTTTTGGCAAAAAATTGGACCAGTTCAAGGATGCAAAGGCTTTTACAAAGCTTCTGTTGACAATTCTTCCACAAGGCAGATTGTCTCGTGCCATTTAGAAAGTCCACGCACACATAAGCCAAGGAAGAAAGAATACATTGCTTTTGGTAATGGCCTTTTGCTACAAACAGGAAAATTCCAAAGGAATGGTTCATCAAAAAGGTTTTTTACTTCGGAAAAAAGCCTCCGGAAAAGTGCTAAGGAATTCGTCTGCAAGGCAAAGGACAAGGCCAAAGCACCTAAGACGAAGGAATACTTCGGAGAATCCAAAAATCCCACCTAAAGAAGCAAGGCTTAAAGCCAAAGCCCTTCAAAAAGGTTGTTTTCAAGAAACCCGAAGGGCAGGGTACCTTTCGGGAGGGTACAGGAGCCCTTGCGAAGGGCACATGGTCGGCGATAGGACCATTGCAAATTTTTGAAGGGCAGTTTTTTCGAAGACAAGTGAAGGCGGCAAAAGCAAAGACGGAGAATGAATTCCTTCGGGCTTTTGTCCAACGGAATTCCTTCGGACAAATAGTCTGAGGAAATTTCGAGAAATGGCCGCGCAAAAAGCCGAGGGAAATCAACCCTACAAAGCAAAAGACTGTCCATTCGGAAAGAAACTCCGTGGAAAAAGGTAAGGCAAATGTCCGAAGGAATTTGTCCACAAAAAAGCCAACCGAAAGCGAGCGGGAAGAATTCCTTCGGGCAAAATGTCCGAAGGAATTCCCAAAGGATGTGAGAACCGTAAGGAGCCCGAAGGACCCCGAAGGGCAAGTACCCTTGCGGGGGACTCTCGGCAAAAATGAAGGGACCTTTCTCCAAGTCCCGAAGGGACACTTTCCCTTCGGGAGAGTTAAAAGACATAAGCCCGAAGAAAAGAAAGGCCGAAGAAAAGAAAGCCGAAGGAATTCAAAGGGGTGACGGGCCCGCAAACGTCAAATTGGGCATCATGAACTAGCCGTTGGAATCCGGACGTCAAATGACGTCCCCGAAGACGTCAAATTCAGGGCAATGAAATAGCCGTTGATCTTTAAATGCTTGAGCGCCAACCCGAAGGAATTCAAAGGCCTTAAGGCCAAAAGGTGTTGGAATATTGTCATTGATGTCAAATGGAACTATTGCTAGAAGCAAACGGAATTGATTGGCAGAAGTGAACGGAAATGTCGACGAAAGTGAACGAAATTGTTGCCAGAAATGAATGGAATTGTTGACGGAAGTGAACGGAAATATCAACGAAAGTGAACGGAATTGTTGCCGAAAGTGAACGGAAATGTCGACGAAAGTGAACGGAATTGTCGACGGAATTGTCAACTTGGCCGACCTATTGGGAGTTGTGACCGTTCGAAAGGACCTTTTCACTTGAAGAGTCACGACCTTAATTTGTGGCTTTCTGTGGGTTATAAATAAGTGCATAACGAATGGCAAAATAGTAGATTCGAAAGTTGAAGATATATAAAAGAAGAGCAGAATTTTTAAAGGCAAATTTTTGTGAGAATATTAAAAAGAAAAAATCAGCAAGTATAAGGAAGAATATAGCAGTGAAAACACTCAAGTGTAGATCAAATCTAAAGGAGATAAAGCAAGTGTTCTATCATCCGTTGTTTTGACAACAAATTTGAGATAGAAGAGTGATTTTATCTAAGAAGGTTGGTGCCTTCGTTTTGAAGAGATTGGTGTCTCTTGCTGAGTTGGTGTTCGGTGAAAGGGGTTGGTGCTCCTGTAGGTTGGTGCCTACGAATATTTATATTAAGAGAATTTCTCCGTGGTTTTCTCCCGAAAGGGTTTTTACGCAAATCTGTGTCTATTTGCATTGTGTGGTTTTGCATTGTATTCTTTGATTGCTTTGAATATATTAATTGCGGAGTAATTTGAGGTTTTGGATTTAAGATTAATAGTCGAAAGTGAAAAAATATCTTATATTGATTCACCCCCCTCTCAGTATAAACGTGTGCTTAACAATTGGTATCAGAGCCGGTTCCTTCAGTGTTAGCAAAACTGTTAGAAGGTAGATCTTGGAAAACACATATGGCAGGATCTCAAGTGCTAGATGGTTTCTTCACTAACAAGGCTCTTTTGTTCGATGGAACGAATTACGCATTTTGGAGCATAAGAATGAAGACTTGATGGCCCTAGGTTTCGATATTTGGCAAGCAGTGGTAATAGGATACACAACGCCACAAATTGCACCAACGGATGCCACCGGAAAAAAGCCCAGTGAGAACAATGCAAAAGCTATGAATGCAATCTTATGGAGGGTTTTAGAAAATGAGTTTGTTAAGGTTATCCATTGTGAATTTGCAAAAGAGATTTGGGATAAACTCAACAATATTTATGAAGGTGATAGTAAGGTTAAAAAAACAAAACTCCAAACCCACCAGAGGCAGTTTGAAAGTTTAAAAATGAAGAACGATGAAAACATTGTTGAGTATCTTCTTTGTGTCGATGAGATTGTTAATGTCATTCGAGGACTCGGAGAGAAAATTGAAGAATTTGTGATCGTTCAGAAAGTCTTGAGATCCCTACCATTGAGGATTGATGCGAAGGTCTCCGCCATTGAAGAAATGAAGGATTTAGACACGATGAAAATGGATGAGCTCCATGGAATTCTTATAGCCTACAAAATGAGAACCGAATCTGAGAGACAGTCGAAGAAGGAAGTATCATTCAAGGTCTCGAAAAAAGAGAAGATCAAAGAACCAGAATCAAGTGAAAATTCAAGTAGTGAAGAAGATGAAAATGAAGCTCTATTCATTCGAAAGCTAAAGAAAGGATCGGGCAAATATAAAGGAAAGTTACCATTTAAATGCTTTAATTGTGGTAAAATTGGTCATTTTGCAGCCAAATGTCCAAATAAAGGAAATAGCGATGAGAGAAACAAATCAAAGTACAAAAAGGGATTCAAGCCAAGCAAAGACAAGCAAAGATTTGAGAAACAAAAGAAAAGCCTATACTCCAAGAGGTATAGCAGCTCATCTGAAGAAAACAAATAAAGTAATGTTGAGAGTGATAATGAAAAGATTATGTTCATGGCTACAGAAGAAAATGCTACCATCAGCAAAGATAATTTGGAGGAAGGCGAAGACATGGAAGAAGGTGAAGTGAACCTTGAAGAAGAACTTATTTGCGCATTGGAAGAAATAAAAGCATTTAAGAAGAAGAATAAAAAACTAAAGTTACAACTTCGAAAATATGAAGAAGAGAATTGAGACTTCAAAGCGAAGACATCACAAGTCTTTGAGGAATCAAACAAGGTAATTGCTGATCTAAAAATCCAAATCGAAGAAGCAAAGAAAATTGAAGATCTAACAGATCAGCTAAAGAAGAAAGGAGAAGACTGTGAAAGGTATGAATCTGAAATAGATGTTTTAAAAAGGGATCTAGAAAAGGCGATTTCTAAAATAGCAAGTGAATTGAAATCTGAGAAAAGCACTCATGTTTTGAATAAGATTCTAGAGAGTCAAAGATCACCATCTAACAAGTCAGGGATTGGGTATGAAAGGCAAAAGAGAAAGCTAAGAGCTATGTTGAAACTCTTAAAGAACCAATGAAAAAGGAGACCAAGAAGGAAGAAGCCCAAGATACAAAAACCAGCTCTATCAACAAAAAAAGCAAAGGAGAATAAAACTTCAGAAGACCATTTGCTCCAAGATATGCAAATAAAACCAGGTTTGGTAATTATTTTGATGGATATTGTTATTATTGCAATCATTTTGGTCATAAGAAATTAGATTGTAGAAAGAGAGCCAAGGATATCAAAGTCAGGAGCAGAAACAAAGAAATCTATGAAGCTTTGAACAAAAACTATAATTCGTTTGTTCCCTTATCAAACTTTGATGAAGCTATAGTTTGTTACAAGTGCAACAAATATGGACATATAGCATGCTATTGTAGAAGTGTTTTTGAATCTGTAAGACAAGATCAAAAGTTCAAAGCTCTAGTGATAAAGAAAAGAGAACCATCAAAGACTTGGAAGAAGCAAGAAGAATCCATGATTGTTCAAACAACGTTCCATGCTAGAGATGGACAACAATGGTTCATTGATAGTGGATGTTCGAGACACATGACTGGAGATAAAAACAAATTCATCTCATTAAAAAAGGTCAATGAAGACACGGTGAAGTTTGGAGACAACACTACAGCGAGAATAACATTTAAAGGTACACTTAGTCTCGATAATGGAAAAACCAAAACAAAAAATGTGTTATATGTGGAAAGTTAAAGCATAATCTTCTAAGTGTTAGCCAAATGTGTGATCAAGGACACACACTCAAGTTCTTTTCTGAAGGTTGTGAGATCAGAAAAAGAGACACAGGAGAACTAATTGCAGATGCTCATAGAACCACAAACAACCTATACATGCTTGGAGAAATGAGAGGAGAGAAATGTTGTCTGAGTCAAGTTGAAGAGAGTTGGCTATGGCATAGAAGGTTAGGGCACATAAATTTTGATAATCTTGTGAAAATCAGCAACAAACACGCTGTGCGAGATATGCCCAAGATAACGAAACTTTCAAGCACTCTATGCAAGCAATGCCAACACGGGAAGCAAACCAGAACAAGGTTCAGAACGAAGGAATATTCGACCACCAAACCACTAGAGTTGATTCATACGAATCTTTGTGGTCCTACCAAAACTAAAAGCATGCAAGGTGCGAGCTACTTTATGTTGCTCATTGATGATTATACTAGAATGACATGGGTAGCCTTTCTAAAAGAAAAATCAGAAGCATTTGAAAAGTTTAAAGCTTTCAAGGCATTAGTAGAAAATGAAAAAGAGCTGAAAATAAAATGTCTAAGGTCAGATCGAGGAGGTGAGTTTATTTCAAATGAATTCATTGAGTTTTGCGAAGATCATGGAATTAAGAGACAATACTCAGCTGCAAGGACTCCACAACAAAATGGAGTGGTGGAAAGGAAAAATCGAACCATTCAAGAGATGGCTAGAACTATGTTGAATGAATCTAAGCTATCAGATAGATTCTGGAGAGAAACAGTTAATACAACAGTATATATCTTGAATAGAGGGCAAATCAGAGTTAATAATGACAAAACTCCTTACGAATTGTGGAAAGGAAGACCAGCTTCGGTCAAACATTTCAAAGTGTTTGAAAGTAAATGTTTTATCAACAGGAATGAAAAAAACTTGGGCAAATTTGATTCAAGAGTTGACGAAGGAATTATTCTTGGTTACTTCATCAAAAGCAAAGCCTATAGATGTTATAACAAAAGGCTACAAATTATCGTAGAAAGTGCTAGTGTTAGAATAGATAAGATCATGAATCAAAAGGCAAAAGAATCTTCAGAAGAGCCTTTAGAAATACCCAATCTTGTAGAAGAAGGGGAGGAAGAAAATGTAGAAAAATTGAGTGAATCTGAAAGGCAAGACACCAAAGCACCATCTCGCTTTTTTCAGAAGAACCATGCTGAAAGTCAAATCATTGGCAACATTGATGTTGGGGTGCAAACCAGAAGAAGAATTGTAAATATACCTGAGCATGTAAATTTCTCTTTGTTATCCAAGGTAGAGCCTAAGAATTTTTTTGAAGCTAGTCATGATAAACATTGGGTAAAAGCAATGGAAGAAGAGTTAGATCAAATTAAGAAGAATGAGACTTGGGAACTTGTGCCCAGGCCAATGGATCAAAATGTAATTGGCACTAAGTGGGTTTTTCGAAACAAATTGAATGAAAATGGCCAAGTCACTTGAAACAAAGCAAGGTTGGTATGTAAGGGGTATGCTCAAGTAGAAGGTGTAGATTTTGAAGAGACTTTTGCTCCTGTTGCTAGATTAGAAGCAATTCAAATATTTCTTGCATTTTCAGTATTCAAAAATTTCAAAGTTTATCAAATGGATGTTAAATCAGCATTTGTAAATGGCAATCTAGAAGAGGAAGTTTACATAGAACAGCTAGAAAGATTCCTCTTATCAGAAAACAAGGATTATGTGTGTAAGTTGAAGAAGGCTTTATACGGATTGAAACAAGCTCCTAGAGCATGGTATGCTAGACTTGATAAATACCTACAAGACCAAGGATTCAAGAGAGGATATGTTGATGGTAATCTTTACATCAAAACTGAAGGAGATCACCAATTAATTGTTGTGGTGTATGTAGATATAATCTTTGGAGGAGACAATGAGGAAATGTCTAAGATATTTGTCGAAGATATGCAAAAGGAATTTGAGATGTCCATGTTAGGTGAGTTGTCATTTTTCCTTGGTTTACAAATCTCTCAATCTAACAAAGGAATATTCATATCCCAAAGCAAGTATGTGAAGGAGATGTTGAAGAAATTCCATATGGAGTGTGCCCCTGTTAGCACACCTATGGCTACAGGTATGAAGTTGAGCGAAGATGATGAATCTCCGAATACTGATCAAACTCTTTCCAGATCAATGATTGAGAGTTTACTATATGTGACAACATCTAGGCCAGATATCATGCAAGCAGTAGGTATGGTTGCACGATTTCAAGCAGCTCCAAAAGAAATACATGTGCAAGCCGTGAAACGTATATTTAGATATTTAAAGAGAACCTTGGATTATGGTTTGTGGTACCCAAGAGGTAAAGACTTTACATTGGTAGCATACACGGATTCAGATTGGGCAGGTTGTGTAGATGATAGAAAAAGTACAAGTGGAGGAGCATTCTTTCTTGGAGATAGCCTAGTATCTTGGTTGAGTAAGAAGCAGAATTCTGTATCTCTATCTACAACAGAAGCAGAGTACATAGTGGCAGTGCTATGTTGTACACAAGTTCTATGGATGAAACAAACCTTGAAAGATATCAAAATAGAGTATAATCATCCAATCTCCATATTTTGCAATAACACTAGTGCGATAAGTATTTCAACGAATCCAATTATGCATTCCAAAACTAAGCATATCCCTATACAGTATCATTACTTGAGAGAACAGGTGGCAGAACAAGTAAAATTGGAATATGTTTCCACATCCGAACAGATGGCAGATATCTTCACTAAGCCACTTCCAAAGGAAACATTTGAGTACCTACGACAGAAGTTGGGAGTAATTTATTTTGTTTTTTGCCACTGAAGGGAAGCATCAGCTGAGGGGGAGCTAAGTACTAGCTCTTGGATAGACCCTTTGCCATTGATGTCAAAGGGGGAGAAGTACAGAAAGAAGATGTCACAGAAAGGGGGAGCTACAGCAAAGAAGGATTCCAACAGAAGAGACAGTGCAGCAAGGGGGAGCAGTTTCAGTTTGTGGTTGCTATCAAGGACAAAGGGGGAGATTGTTGGAATATTGTCATTGATGTCAAATGGAACTATTGCCGGAAGCAAACGGAAATGTCGGCCAGAAGTGAACGGAAATGTCGATGGAAGTGAACGAAATTGTTTCCAGAAATGAACGGAATTGTTGACGGAAGTGAACGGAATTGTTGCCGGAAATTAACGGAAATGTCGACGGAAGTGAACGGAATTGTCAACGGAAGTGAACGGAATTGTCGACGGAATTGTCAACCTTGGCCGACCTATTGGGAGGAGTTGTGACCGTTCGAAAGGACCTTTTCACTTGAAGAGTCACGACCTTAATTTGTGGCTTTCCGTGGGTTATAAATAAGTGCATAACGAATGGCAAAATAGTAGATTCGAAAGTTGAAGATATATAAAAGAAGAGCAGAATTTTTGAAGGCAAATTTTTGTGAGAATATTAAAAAAAAAAATCAGCAAATATAAAGAAGAGTATAGCAGCGAAAACACTCAAGTGTAGATCGAATCTAAAGGAGATAAAGCAAGTGTTCTATCATCCGTTGTTTTGACAACAAATTTGAGATAGAAGAGTGATTTTTTCTGAGAAGGTTGGTGCTTTCGTTTTGAAGAGATTGGTGTCTCTTGCTGAGTTGGTGCTCGGTGAAAGGAGTTGGTGCTTCTGTAGGTTGGTGCCTACAAAATTGTTTTTGGGGTTGGTGCTCCAGTGGGTTGGTGCCTACAAATATTTATATTAAGATAATTTCTCCGTGGTTTTCACCTGAAAGGGTTTCCACGCAAATCTGTGTCTATTTGCATTGTGTGGTTTTGCATTGTATTCTTTGATTGCTTTGAATGTATTAATTGTGGAGTAATTTGACGTTTAGGATTTAAGATTAATAGTCGAAAGTGAAAAAATATATTATACTGATTCACCCCCCCTCTCAGTATAAGCGTGTGCTTAACAAAAGGAAGAGACCACCGAGAAGGGAGCCCAAAGAGCCAAAGATTGATAGAAGATAGCCTCGAGGGCTCAGATTGCCGGAAGGAGTCAAGAGAGGAAAAGACAACCAGGAAAAGACAAAACCAAGAAAAGTCAAAGCTAGGAAAGGACAAAAGTTAAGAATGAACTCAGCGACCTGCTGATGAAAGAGCCCAAAGAGCCAGTAAAGGAGGATAAGATAGCCTCGAGAGCTCAAATTCTAGGAAAAGACAAAGCCAGGAAGAGACAAAACGAATATGGACAAAATAGCTCAGGTGGCAAAGGGGAGGCGAGTTATTCCTGCAGTTGAAAGTCTCCGCCAAGTGGTCATCAAAGAGCGCGAACAGTGAAGACGCGGCCTGTTTTTTTTTCACTCTTTGCATTGATGAGCAGACAAACCGCGTGAATATCTTGAAGGAGTGGTCTTGTTTGCAGAAAAGAGGCGCGGCCCATGCTTTCACATTAATGTTTGAACGCCAAAGTCCGGATTGACAGCCAACACAGCATTCTCTTTCAACAGTTTTCTCTTCCCGATGCTCTCAATGCACATGGGCCACTTGTAAAAAAGGGCGTCAAAGTCTTTTCCAAGGGGGCGCCATTTGCTTCCTCTATATATATTGTAATCTCTCTTTTGAGAAGATCCATCTCTCAGCTTGTAAGGTAGAGCCCTGCCGAAATTTACCTTGAATAAAAAAAAAGCATTTTTGCCTCCATTTGAGCTTGCACTTTTGCATGTCTATGGCTTTGTTTTGTGTTAAGTCATTTTCCCTTATGCTTTCACAGAATGATTCTAGCATGTCTAGTGTATTGTGAGTTCTTCTTTTGCAGGTTAGTCAGAAGTGTTTACAGCAGAGTATAGGCGCATGTGAACAGGGTGCTATAGTGTCTTAGAACACCTCTGGTAGTTCTTCCTCCCTGTATCTCCAGAGGACCCCTAGCTCACTGATGCAAGAGAATTTCTCATATCAAATGAAGTGTACATCAGCTTGTTCTTGGTGGAAAGTGTGCTCAAGCTAAGTAGATCGAACTTTTTTGGTGCATCACTATCTTAGTTTAAGTTTTGTTTCAGTATCTTTCTCTCTTTTCAACCCCCCATTATATATATATATATATATATATATATATATTAGCAAATGTACTGGAATAAATCAGAGATGCATCAAAAGGAGTTAGCCCTTATCTAGAGACTCTCTCCTTAGTTTTGCCAGACCCACAGGCAAGAGAGGAGTTTCCATGTGCCGCGTGGAAGACAGGAGCTCAGCCTCCTGTCAAGGGTGCAATCCATAGCGTCAACAACTATGATGAGTACATCACCTATCTAGCTCCTTTTAGGGATCAAATGAATTTTTCAGCTTTCACTTCATGGAAGCATAGCCAAATAGGCGACAATAGGGCTAGCTAAAGGCACAAGTGCAAACAAGGAGTACTTCACCATGCATTGGGAAAGCTTTCACTTTTCAATTTTGATGGTTCTCCCAAGAGTTCAGCGAGGGCTTGGATTCAAAAGGTGGACACATACTTTTCCTTGAGACCTATGATGAAAAAAGAGGCCATTCAGTTTGCTACTTTGCATTTGGAAGGGGCTGCCTATGAATGGTGGTGTCATGGTTTGGTCACTCAAGGGCACCAATTCATTTCATCCTATGAAGAATTCAGTAAGAGGATTATTGAAAGGTTTGATAACGCTGATCCAGAGCTACACTTTATAGAATTGGCACAATTGAAACAAAAAGGTATTGTAGAGGAGTATGTGACTGAATTTCAGAGGTTTTCAGTCATGGTAATAGATGTTTCAAAAAAAGATTGGTGGTTATATTCATTGAAGACTTGGCTGATTCTATTATGGGTTTGGTCAAAGCTTTTGACCCTCCTTTTCGAGGAGCCATTCAAAAGGCCCTTGATTTCGAGTCTTCAACACCAAAAGGTAAAATCTGACATTTATTTCACAAAAAACTAACTCTTTCAAACCTTTTGGACAGCCAAAAGACAATAAGTGGGGGCAGCCAAGGGGCAGCACTTTTGGGCCACAAAGATCAGCTCCTTTGAGGCCATTTGATAGGCCAAGCCAGTAGGGTTTGGGGCAGTTTGGTAGGCCAAACCAGTAGGGTTTGGGGCAGCAAAGAGAGTTGTCAAGGGGGAATTATAAGAAGAATTGAATTAAGAAGGAAGTTGTGTTTTGATTGTAAAGACCTTTGGACACCGGGTCACCATTGCAGTGGGAAGGGTCAAGTGCACTACATTGAGGTGCTTTCGGATGAAGAAAAAGAGGGTGAAGAAGGACCTGCCACCTACGAAGAAGAGCATTTGGAGGTCCTCAGAGGAGAGGACTTGGATGGCACCTTTGCTTCGCTATCGGGGACTCCTAGATACTACCGCTTTCATGTGAAAGGTAATATGAAAGGTAAGGATGTCACTATTCTCATTGATGGTGAGTGGGAAGGGTCAAGTGCACTACATTGAGGTGCTTTCGGATGAAGAAAAAGAGGGTGAAGAAAAAGGGGCCGCCACCTACGAAGAAGAGCACTTGGAGGTCCTTGGAGGAGAGGACTTGCATGGCACCTTTTCTTCACTATCGGGACTCCTAGATACTACCCCTTTCGTGTGAAAGGTAATTTGAAAGGTAAGGATGTCACTATTCTCATTGATAAGAAGTTGGTTGCTTTATGTGGATTGCAATCTATTGAGTTTAATGGTTTTTGGGTGACCATGGTGGATGGCTTCGCCATCCCTTGTACCACTAAAGTCCCCAAGTTGAGCATCATGATGGGAACACATCTCATTGAGAATGATTTCTATGTGGTTGGTATTAGGGAGATCAACTTAGTACTTGGCATACAATGGTTGCACTCTCTTGGAGAGCACACACAAAATTACCAAACCATAGAGATCAAGTTTGATGTGAACTGAAAAGACGTGATCCTACATGGTTTGCATGATAAGGCACCCACGGGGGCAACATCCAAGAGGATGGAGAGTATGATTCAAGAAGGGATTCCGGTAGGGGCAGCAAGGCAAGTTGTTTTTTCTGAGTTGGAACAGCCAACTCTCATGACTGAATTTGGTCACACACATGGCTTGTTGAGTCGAACAAAGGAGGAAAAAGGTTACCCTTCCAAAGAAATCAATAAATTGGTCATAGGACAGCCTTCAAGGTATGTAGAAAATCATCAAATTTGTTTTTACATGAGCTAGATTCTAAGGTATGAAGGCAGATCCGAAGTTTGCATTAAAGACCAATTTAAAGGGTGTAAACAAAAATCGGAATTGGTTGTGAAGTTTCAAAAAAAATTGAGCTATAAGAATAGTGAGTTTGAAGGGCCAAATCAGCTACCTATTAAGGTCAAAATTTCACATTTTTTTAGTACATTACATCCCTTAAACAATTCTGAAAGCATTTTTGCAAAGTCTGAATTTTCGTACTCAGAAAATTCAGAGTTATTGAAACAAATTCATCCACTAATTGAGGACAGAAAATGTGATTTTTTAGGCATGCTACAGCCCATGGTAACCCTGAAAGTGTTTATGCAAGGTCTGAATTTTCTTACTCAAAAATCTCTGAGTTGATGAAGCAAGTTCAGCCACCTATTGAGGATAAAAGGGTTGAAATTTGGCGCAAACTACAGCGCCTAACAAGAAGGAGAAGTGCATTTTATTACTCAGAAAATTCGGGGTTAAGGGCTATTGTATGTCTCCAAGGTATGTTTCCCAAGAAAAACTTTGTTATTCTTTTGTTGCAAGATTGGAGGAGCCTACCATGGCATGTAAGAGTTACCAAGGAGTTGTTGAGAGGTGGCCACACTAGTATGCACACCAAGGATGAAGATCAAACGGACTTTTCCATTTGGGGCAGCAAGGTATCATTTTCCAAATGTCTTTATTTTGAAAGACCTAGTTCCTTTTATATGAAGTTTGTGATCTTACGGACAATCTCAAGGCTCATGGACAGAGAGGACATATGAGAGGCCAACTTGGTAATGAATTGATTGGGTTTTGAGGGAAAATTAAAAACCATACATCATAGTTACAGCCCCTATAACAGTAAATTCAGTTTGGGCTACAAGTTGGCAATCTCCTTGATGAAAAGACTATGGACTTCGGTGGCAATTTGGAAACTTCCAGCCCTAAAGGGGCTTGTTTGGGGAAGCTTGAAGCATGTTTGGGAGACTTGGGGGCATGGTCATAAAGGTTGTATGGTATGGCATGAGGGAACAAATGTGAAAGGCAGCTGTAACACCTTTTCTTGTCATACTTACTATGACAAATTCAGCTCTTCTAAGGTAAAACACGATTCCAATGTTGTTCCTCTTAAAGTTGCATACATGTTTGACACACCAAGGGGCACAAGGAAAGTGAAAAAGGGGATCTCCAAGAACAATTGCTTCGTTGTAAGTTGCAAATGCAGCCCTCTAATCATCATGCAGAGATCTCCTTGCAAAGCATCCCACTCTAATACTAGAGGGTCTAGGAGCATGAGGACCAAGAATTGGAGAATCAACTTGTGGAAAGGATTTCCAGCCCAAAGAAGACACCACAAAATAGTGGAGAACTTTCTTTTTTACTAATATGTTTGCTTCTTGTGCAAGTGCTGATATAAGGGCAATCAAGGACCAAATATTTGAAGGTCACATGGCTGGAATGCATTTCCCAGCCACTTTGGTAATGTCAATTTTGAAAATTTCGTTGCTTTCATCATTTTATTGGCATTCTTTAAGTGCATGAACTCAATGGCAAGAGGAAAGAGGATATGGTGTTGTTTTTGAAATTCCAGCTTGCATAAACAACAAATAATCCTCATGTACAATAGTAAGAGGCTTCACCAAGAGGGTTCTCCCACATTGGATGGACCAAGATTCAAATTGTGCACAAAATCTATGGTGGGAACAACCCTATGGGTACTTCAATTACTTGAAGACAAGCAATTTTGGGTAGGGAGGATTGTCATGTCCCTCTTTTGTTAGGGACATCATTGAAGACCCTTAGCTTTAACCATTTCTTGGGGGCTAAGGGAAAAGAAACAAGGGAAAGAGAAATAAGTGATTTTGAATAAATATATGTAAAAGGTGCTTTATGTTATAAGAATCACTTAAGTTGGGGTCCTGTAAGGGTCATGAACATTTTAAAAGCAATCTTCTTTATGAATTGAATATGTATTTCCCTCTCAATTGAGCATGCCCCTTGGAGGGAAGTTATATAAAAAGAAAATAAATTTTCATTTGGAGGCAAGTTATGTTTGATATTCAAAATATTGGTCATTAAGCACGAAAACGCTTGAGCCATTGCTTTGAAAACAAAAACCTTCAAGCAAAGGAGTGGGGACACAAACCTTCATTTTCCATCTAGGGCAGCTCATCTTGAGGTTGCACTTAAGCATAATATTTAGAAAAGACAAAAATTTTGCATTTGAAGAGGGGCAACTAGGGTTGGGAGCCTTGGGAGTTGCTTGGATAGGTTGAAGACCCCTTATTGGAGGGTTGCGTGGAATTTGTTGCTGGAATTGATTGTTTCCAGTTAAAACAACTTGGTTGTGGAGTTGATTTGTAGGGTTTTGGAGCTTATTTCAAGCCAAAACCATATTTTGATTTTATCGTAATATTTTTGCAGTGACAACTTGATTTGGAAAGGTTTTGAGATTATTTTGAGGGTCATTATTACCTTGAATATTTTAAAAATAATTTCTATGTTTTTTCCAGCTTTGGTGAATTGGTTTGAAGGGCTTTGTGGCTCCAAATACACTTAGATTTTCATAATAAATTATGCCTATTAATTCAATAATATTTATGCCATTTTATGAGCGTTTCAATTAATAGATCAGCTACAAATTTCTATTAAATATTCTAGCTTGGAGGCGTCTAGGGTTTGAGGGTTATTTCTTGCATTTGAAGGGATAAATTGCTTGTTTGGACTAGCTACTTGGTGATTTAAGCTTAGCATAATTTTGAGCTAATTTTGAAAATATTTGGCAATTAAGGTTTTCTGAAAATAAAAATCAAATTTGACTATTTACCTAGGGTTTTGCAGAAAAATCAAAATTCAAAAAAATGCCCTAAATTGGGACATTTCCACGGCGCCTTATAAGGTGTTTGTGACTATTTTCTGCCCTTATTCTTTATTTGTGTGCAATTTCAATATTTGCCTCTTGCATGTATATTTTGGGATGAATTTATTTGGTTGCAGTTGTTGGTTTGTGCAATGTGTTCCTTTGGACATAGGTAGAGGGTACACTATTCTAGTGCATCACCTTTGTTCTTTATTAATTTTTTTCACCCCCCATTCCGCCGCCCACCCATTGCAACATTAGATTAGCATTATAATAGGGGGTTTCCAAAATTTACTAGGTAGTTGTTTATCCCTAAATTTAGGAGCCTTTTGTAGGAAAAGTCTCATGGAATGTAAGATTTTTAGACCTGCCACAATTTTTTAGGAGCTTCCTTTCAAAATTACCACGAAATAATCTGGAGGGAAATATTTCCACCAAATCACTTTAAGTGGGTGCTGCAACATTCAGCCCCCCTTCTCAGCAGCTGCTAGAAATTTCCATCCCAAGAAGTCCTTGCTCCTAGGTTTTTAGAAAAGAGTGTATTTTTTTACATTTCCTGAGATTAACATGTTCAATGAAGCCACCTCCTGCATAAAAAATCCAAGGGATTGCACACTAAGTTGTTTACCATTTTCATGGATTCAATTGAATCGGTTAGCATGCTACCTAGGCAATTGGCCTGCAAGATTAAGACAACCAGAAATCCAGCTTGCATAAAAGATGGAAATTTTGGCAATGGAATGTCAAATTAGTTGGCCAGACGGGTCACACTTAACCGGTCAACCACATTCTCAATTCACTGACTATCTACTAGATAACTTCCAGGTTTGAACTTTTCCATAGGTAATATTAGTAGAAAAACTGATTTCATTTCCATTGATGAGATTGCATGTATAATTTCAATTGTTCTGCCAAAGAGGAGTGCTTCATTTTCAATTTTGTTTAATGTGTTTTTGCCCTTTAAAAGCTACATTGGTTGGAAATACGAAGAGAGCTGTGGGTATGGAATATTATAAAGAAGCAGAAACTATACAAAAATATGTTTCAAATGCAAGCTGTGTGAAGAAGAATTGTAGGAATGCAAGAACTAACCTTCTAATTCTTTTTTGTCCACACAAATGTTGAAGGACTTTGCAAATGCAAAAAATCCCACCATCAATTGGCATGGCATACTGCTTGGTCCAACTGCAAGTTTTTTCATGTTAGTAGCTACAGATGAGTTTCTAACAGAAAAAAACTAATCTCCAACATTGTATAACAAGAAAGGACCAAAGTCCCAAAAGGAAAACAAATTGCTTTGCAATGCTTATTCTCCTAAGTTATATTTCAGTGGTGTATCTAGCAATTGGTTTTACATAAATGCAATAGATGACCTTTTGTCTATCGTACATGACGTGCAACAAATTTTATTGCTGCAAGTGCAAGGTTAGTTCTGCAAATCTAAAGTGTAACAACTGAAGGCTTCCTTATCATTTGAGGATTATCCTGATAATTTCAATTATGGAAGGAAAATTAGATCAACTATTTAATCATTGAGATATTGACTTAATGGTATAAACTAATCTCAGGCTACAAGGAAAAAGTAGGAATGTATTTATCAGACTGCAGATTTTAGTTTTACACATCACAAATTGACTTCCTATATTGTGAAAAATTTAGCCCCTATATCAAAAGCACAAAATATCATAATTTTGCTAAAATGTAGTGCACAATAATAGACCATGGAATAGCAGTTGTAATTGGAAATATGCCCCTAGAATTTTTTTCACTTCACAAAACTTGCAAATATATACTTACATATGCAGAAACATCAAGATTAGAAAACTCACAATCATCTCGTCCAGCAACAAGACGAAATAGGGACTTAATGTTCTAAGGGCAGATAAGCTTTTAGAAAATTTACTATTGTCAGAGTGACAAACAATAAGATTACAAAAACATTAAGGTGGAATGAATAACGGTTCTCAATATGAGATATGCTAAGTTACCAAAGCCTCCAAGTCACAAGAATATGTCAACCCGGAAACATTTCTAAAACAACGACGACTCAAAAAATACATTCAAGTGTCCAAAACTTTTGTTGATTCCAAGTGAAGCTAAGAAGCAATTTCATGGTTTTTCTGGGGAAACTTTCCACCATTGCCAATTTCATCTACATACTTTCATTGGGCCTGTTGGGGCCCACTACATACTAAATATACCCCTAACACTATAAAATATGAACAAAACCACTAGTTGAAATGAACCATTTTAACTTATATTTTTGCATTTTAACTGAAAAAACTTGTTTATCTGACACTATTGCGATCCATTGGCGGTTAAAAAGACCCCTAACAATATAAAACATGAACAACCCATTGGTTCAAATTTTCAAATGAATTATTTTAACTTATATTTTTTCCTTTCAAGTAAAATAACTTGTTTATCTGATTCCAATAGTTGTGCAAAAACATTTGGATATTAGTAAGGGTATAGTTAATATGTTACCATATATGGACATCACCTTGAGTTGTAAACCACAATGTGTGGAGTCAAATCCATAGACAGAGCAAATTACCATATATGGACATCACCTTGAGTTGTAAACCACAATGTGTGGAGTCGGATCCATAGACAAAGCAAATTACCATATATGGACATCACCTTGAGTTGTAAACCACAACGTGTGGAGTTAGATCCATAGACAGAGCTCTATATATACCGTCTCACTTCTTTATAATTTATAAATATATGTTATGTTATTTGTATATATGTATTGTTACTACAGAACACGTATGTACCCATAAATACATTTATAACAGATTTTAGAACCCATTTCCATTTGAGAAAGTTGTCATTACTTTTAAAAACTTATCGACTAGAGACCAGTGATACACGAGGATACATCCTCTATGTTTGGGGGTTGTTCCCACGTTCTCACATCTAAGGGACAGAGAGATGAGTCAGCAACATTTTTGTGCCATGTCCAATTATTTTGGACCTCCCATGCTTTTCTTGGGACGCCTCTCAACCCTAGGTCTTGTCCTTAAAAGCATCCTCTGTATTTTGCATTTTGGGGACTTTTGTCCATCCCCAAGATGGCTCGAGGAGACCTCGGCGTCCCTTGAGTGAAAGGTCCCCAAATTGGACAAACTACCTGAAAAACTGGGTTTTATGTCAAACCCTAGCAAAATAAGGAATTCTGATTTTTAGAACAGCAAACCCTCGCTGATCTAATATGCCCAAAAAGAGCATAAAATATGCTAACACAAATGCAATATTTAGGCAACTCAAACTTGTCAAATTAGCCCTTCAAATGGTGAATTGAAACTTCAAACCCTAGGTGTCCGCCTTAATAAAATATCAGATTTATTCCCTGTTATAATCACTTTCAGAATGAAGTACTTGCTCCAAATTGACTTATAATATTATTCAAATAATAACAAAATATTATAGAAAACTTCATAATCATGTATGGGCATGAAAATACCTTCAAACCCTATCAAACAACCTCCAAATCAATTCGCCACATGCTGGGAAAATATATAAAATATTGTATAATATTTTAGGGCAAGAGATGACCCTCAAAACATGTCAAAAACCCTTCCAATACAAATCGCCCAAGTGCAAAAATATTACAATTAAATCAAAATATTATTCAGGGCACAAAATCACTCCAAAATGGTGCAAATCAATCACCAACCAAATCGCCAACCTTCCCAGGTAGTTCGCTGCCCTAGAAAAGAGCTTTCATACTGAAAATTTGAGTATCAAGCGCAATTACAGCCCTTGGATAGAGCTGCCTTGTGTAGAAAGATGGAGGTTTTCATCCCCAACTCCTTTGTGCACTTGAAAGGTTTCGTCCTCAAGTCACAATTTCAAGCTTGACATACTTGAGCATAAAATTCAATATCAAATTCAACATCCTCATCAAATGATCCTTCACTTCCTTTTTATACACCTCCTCAAGGATGGCGTCCAAGTTGGAGGAAAGGATTTAATTCAAATTTCTAAAAAGAGTAACTCTTATAATTTCCACTTAAGTCTTTGAGGTCCCATGACCCTCAAAAAGAACACAACCTAAGGGAAAATTAGAATAATAAAGTGCTTTTTACGATTACTCTTAGAAACCAAGGTGTTCCTCTTTCTTTTTCTCTTTTCCCTTAGCCCTTGGGAAACAAGTGAGGCTAAGGGTCTTCAATCGCTTCATGTTCAAAAGGGGGACATGACATTGAGCTAGGCCGGGAATGGGTAGTCATCCCACAAGCCATTAGGGGATGCAGCAAAGCCTTCTCAAGACAGATCAGGGGATGCCCAAGCGAACGTCAATTGTTCCGGGGAAAGCTCAACATCCCTGATGCTGTTCAAAACAAAACAAACAGAAAAAAATAATAGGGTCGGGAGAGCACCAAGGCTCCCCACTCTACTATACTCTCCCAAACCCTAAAACATATAAACAATTTCATTTTGCAAAGGAGGAAAAGAAAGGTCAAGACAGAAGTTGCAGCAAAGAGAAGACAAATCAGGGAAGGGAGCGCATTGGGAGCAGATTTGGAGAGGTATTTTGTGAATTTCCTGTTTGCCCTCTTGTTATGTAATTTATGTTCTCAACTATGTTGAAGTTTGCAAGAAGCCATTAAACCCCTTTTTCAATTTGTAAACATTCTTGGCACAAACAAGGAAACGTGACGACACACCATTACTTCTTACACATACTTGAAGGGGGAGAGGGATTGTGATGATTTCTCTTGAAGAGGGCTGAAATGACTAGGTTGTATACAACAAAAGGAGACCCTTCTAGTCCAGTTGCATCAGTATTGTCCACACCCTACTTCCCATTCTACTACCATGTGTGCTTTTAGAGTTGGTAGGGTTATTAAAAGAAGGGAGATGTGTGTTTCAAAGCTAAAAGGAAGGTCACAAGCAGAATTGAAGAAATGCTGAACGTGAAAGCACATGACAAGGCTGATGTTGCAATTGGTAACTTGTTCTTTATTAATGGTATCACATCTCATGTTTGCCTGCTTCCTTATTGTAAGCAGGCATTCAAGAAGGCATGTGTTGCAATGGAAGAGGTGGAGGGCTCTATCTTCATGTTCCGTACAAGTGCCTCTAGGAATACATATAAATAAAACATCACTTCTTGACAAGAACTTCTCAAAGGTTAATTTGATGATGGAGGAGATGAGGGAGACATAGGTGAAGACATGGTATCCATTATCACGGATGTTTAGACAGATAATAGGCACCGACCACTTATCAATATCATTGTAGCAGGTTCAACATGACCTTATTGTGTTAGTGCCATTGATTATTTAAAAAGATCAAGGCTGTAGATTTCCTGTTTCAGGTTTTGAAGGATGCCATAGGAAGTATGGCCCACCAATGTTGTCAAATTAGGAATAACAGGAACAAACTAATTAGGTTGAAAACATAAAATTATTTAGTTGAAACCATAATGCTTTAAGAAACTGCTTGTATAAATGTTATCCCTGTTTTGAACAAAAGGAATGTTTAGTTAAATATATTATACTGTTTTGGACTAACATCAAATATAAATGCTTTTAAAATATGTGTTTTAATATCAAATATTCTATTGATTGAATGTTAGTTGGCGTGTTTATGACAATGAATTGCATAACTTCATCAATATGTATCAAGCAAATGTAACGTGCTTAGAAACACTGATCACAAGTGGATTTAAAACTATTGATTTGTTATTTATACCATGAAAAACTAATGGCAAGATTATAATGTTCAACATTAAATGGATTTGTTGTTATATCCACAAATGTATTTGATGTATCTATAGGAATGATTTAATTAAAATCCGATTAACCACTTAACAGAGTTTGTTGAGTGTGCAATTGAGTGCAAATTTCATTCCCTACAAAAGAGGGAGGTTATCATCAAGGAGAGATGGATATATATGATACTAAAGGACGAGAAAGAGAATGAGTCGAATGCAGATTAAAAATATTGACAATGAACTATGCATACTCTTAAGGATGGGTAGACAATTCAATTGCGTTATTACCTTTTTCAGTCACGTGTTTTGTACGTTAGTAATCATTAAACGACAAGCATGAAGAGTCACACACTTTTAACCTTCTCGTCCTTGCACCTAACAATCCTTTCAAGCAAGCAAGATGAAATGTGGAGAAATGTTTTGTGACGCAGTATACATTGGCTTCTCTTCTTTTGCAACAAAAGATAACATGAGTGTTTTTCACTTAACTTGGTCGCAAACCCTTAATCTTATCCATATGTCAATTCCACAGCATATGTTTATAGTCACTAGGTTTTTGCATTATGAGTTAGGTACCAACTATGATAGGCATTTGTTCTCCTTACAGCATCAAGTTAACTGTCATAGCTAGACCACGTATTTAAGTTGCCAATGTTAGTAATATTTATTAACGTTGGTAAAATGTAAATTTTAATTAGTAAGCTAAACTTTTAAATTATAATGGCCTCCAAAAAAGAGATCACACGTGGTAACAAATTCCGAAGCTTTTAAACCCTTTTTATAGAAAATGGTCGTGATTACTAGCTAATTTCAACATTAAAATTAAATATTTGTTTTATTCTTCATTTTTGTTATGATCAGACCATGTGTTTATCTGGCATCAATATTTGATGGAGATTATTTAACTTTACCCAACAAATGTTCATGCATTTCACAACATAAACATTTGATACAAACTTATGTATTTAACTCCATTGTATTTTCATGGCTAAAATAATTAATTAAGTGAATAAAGAACACCCATTCTAGCCGACTGGCATTAATGAAGGAAGTTGAAATTTAGTTTAGTTTTTTTCTCACATGGGCTTAGCCATAATTAATTTAAGGAGTTTGGATGCAAATTAATCTCTGCCCAGCCATGAATTCTATAGACATAATTGCCAACAGCTGTTCCATCCCTCTAAAGAGAAGAAAGGCTGGATGCATTTAATGAAATCAGCTGAGAATCAAACTATTTAAGGACGCTGCCTTAAAATGGTACACTGGGATCAGAAGAGGACACCTTCTTCATATTGGCATGGCCAGATCAGGACTGAATAACACCAATGTGAGAATAGAGGGACGACTGTAAGGTTGGATGGGAACAAAAGGAACACTCCAGGAGAGGATAAGGCCATCCTCAGGGTACGTAAAAGCAAGCAGCAAGGTCAGTTGCTGTGCTGGTACACCATTCACTCGGTTGTTGTCTTTTCTGACTGCTCCGGCTGTTCTGTTATGGTCATATTCAGATTTAAAATTGTTATTATTATTAGACTGTGTTTTACTTATTCAACTGAGTTTCAGTGTAATACTCAGCCAAATGCATTCCCTTGCTAGTGTCCAAGACATTCTTCCTCTTCTAGACTGATAGTAATTTCTCTGTTGTGCGGCCGAGTCAATTCCTCTCTATAGCCAGCTGCATCGGTAGGAGCAAAGGATGTAAAACATCCAGGCCATTTGGGCCAAGCCTTAGGAAGGGCGTAGTGGCTCATAGGTACTGGTTGTAAAAGATGTTTATATAGGTAAACAGACACTTCACAGGCAGTCCCAAATTCTGTGTAAGTAAAATCAGATGCCAAAATTCCCTTTCTACTGCAGGGTAAACTACCAAGAATGCTAACGCGATATCTTCTTAACTTAAGCAAGTATATGATCAACTTAAGCATTCCTGTTGTACAAGTTCAAACGTCATCTTCCAGGCCGAAACACTTGCAATAAATGGACCCACTATGCTATTCCTTACATTACTCTCAGTACGTATGGAAGTGGAGGGTATGTAAAACTAGTCAAATACACATATGAAATAAAGGGAAAAATCTTTCTCCATATTAATAATCGGAAGATAACCAAATGAGCTAAAAAAAAATTATATTGTTTGTCCTCTTTAAATATATTTATATTTTCATGTAGAAGTTTAATAGAGGTATTAATCAACTGAGACAGAGAAATGGTTTTCTTTGAATTTTCTAACAACTAATCCTATGTATCCTTACTACATTTTAGTGTATAAAAGAATTTAAAGACAAATAGCATTTAAATGAAGCAGTTTCCCATGAATAATTAATTTTAGATATTTCAACTATTTCATTTTCCATCTCCAATCCAAATTAGTTTAGTTGGGTCAACCCCGACTATGGAGATCAGGCAATGAGCATATATTCTTGTTCACGTATAAATTTTTCCTCTTACCTCATGAAGTAGAAGTATGAGCGGCAATACCATCATTAATACAAGTTTTATCTTTTAGCTTGTGTAAATAAAATGCTAGGCATGTATCTTATAAATCACATTATTATTATTTTTCTTAACATGTACAATTTCGACACATCATACCAGAACATTAAACCGAAGTGCTTAGAAAGACACTAATTATAGTTTTTCTCAAACTAGAACCCTTAGCAAGGAATTTGAGAGTTGTGCATGCTCATTCGACCAATAATTAACAAAAGGTGCATTTGTTGAATAACATAGTTGTGTCTTATAAAATGCATAGGACTTCTTGGAGGTATTTGATTCAATCTTTCTCCCTCTTCCAAGTATGTTCTATGATTTAAATAAACAAATTTCTATTAAAACGAAAATGCTCTCTCCCGACGGCCTACGCCTACTATATTAGATATGGCTGGGACTATACTATTCCGATATATAGCTAGGACTATATATAGCTGGAAGAGGGAGAGGGTGACACCCTCTAGAAATCGATAGACGATAGGGATAGGGCCTGACACTCCAGATGGATATATAGGCCCATATAGATCTATAGGGCCCTATATATCTATCTGGGGAGGGGTGAGCAGAGCGTAGCATCGACTGATAGAGCAGCTTCAACATCTATATAGTAGGGTAGGGAGCTGTGGGAGCCTGCCCCCACCAACTTATATCTTGACTTGACTTTATAATAGTTGATTGCTCAAAATCTTGAAGCTTAAACTCAAAATCAATTTTTACAAAACTCCCTATCAAGCCTTGTTTTAAAAACATCTATGGATAAATCATGCTAAGTGCCTTGTCAAATAAGGGTTATTACCTATGACGTTTCCATAATCTACCAACTAAAAGCTTAAATTATAGTTGAATAATTACTACACATCAATATATTGTTTGGGTGATCATTCGTCAAACTATGAGCAAGATATCATCTTGCATGGGTGGTATGGAACACCTATGTGGAATGTTATCCCACGCAAGCCTTTTAAAGATCATAGTTGTTTGTTTTCCTGGAGATCATTTGATGCCAAACTACTGTTACAATGGGTTGGTTGGGGAAACCTAGGGATTGAGTTGTGAACTTCGGAACGTGAGTGATAAGTGATTGGAGAAATCCTAGTTAGTCTCTCTATGACTCAACAGATCTCTGAGTTTGGATACGACAAGGGGAACTTGTTAAACCAAATCTTATGGTCATAAGCAATGTATACAAGAAGTTTATTCTATGTTTGTATACAATAGGAATGTGTCAATTCATGTTCTAATTCACTATCATACTTGCATCATGCTGCATGGAGTAGCTGCAGTATTGACCTACATACACATTGATCTCTTTCTTTTCATTAGATTCGTATATATTCTTCTTGTGAAGGGTAGAGCCACTCTCAATGGATGAGAGGTGTGCGGGGAATCCAAAAGGCTCTATAGTTGGAGGTAAATTCCTCTATAATTCTCTCCCTCTCCACCTCTTATATAGTTGTCGGCGTCCGTGATGATCTCTTGTTTTCTCATGGTTTGTATTAAAGACAACTTGTTGATTATGTATAATTGCATTATATTTGTATATATTTTGGAAAAGATGTATTACTGCAAATGATATAATTATGAGGATTACAAATGATGAAACTAAAACTAAGTCTCTTACGTTTGTACATTTGAAATATGATTAAAAGGAAATATTGATTTATGAATGTTTAATTTCTTTATCGTACAATTGAATAATTGCTATGATCAAAGAGAGAATAAATGCTAAGTGAATGTGTACTTGAGATAATAATGAATTAGCAATAAAGGTTATTAAACTTAATCAATTTGACATTAGTACAATTGATTTGACTTATGCATTTGCTTCTTATGAATTGTAATAATTATTAATAAGCATGATAGAAACCATAATAGTTAAGAAACCTTCGAGAGAATCAAATTTGAAAAACCAAAAAAAAGAATTGCTTTTTTCAGGTGGTACCTTGAAGGGGTTCTCACATTGTGGTATCAGAACTTAGGTTTAACACTTGGACTTAATGCGCACATTCACCCTTCTGAACTACGTAGGAAAACATGGTTTGCACAAGAGCTAACAAGAAGGGTAGTAAGCAAGATGAGGAAATTATGAATAAGATCGATCAGATCATGGCCATGGTAATCAATACCCATAATAAGGTAGGTACTCGAGCAACAGATTAAGGTATTAACTCTAGAAGATGTTTTGGGAAACAAAATGAACAAGAAAACCTAGATAACAATCAAAACCTCAACAATCTAGAGAGTCAGGAACACCAAGACCGACATCAAAACATTGGAACACTCGGGACCAACAAGGTCCCTAAAAGAGACCCTGTTTTGAAAAAGAATTGGATAGGGATCTAAAAAGGATAGCGCCACCAAAATACAATGGCACCATACTTGGTGATGGTGTAGAAGCTTGGTTTATCGAGATGGAAAGGTATTTTGAGCTCAAAGATTTATCTGAAGAAACCAAGGCAATTTGGGGAGCACATCAGTACTCAGATGAAGTTTCATTCTAGTGAGGACCAATCTGAAGGCTCAACAAGATCTTACTTCTGAATTCATCACATGGGATGTCTTTGTGTCATATTTTAGGAAGAGATGGCTTCCGCAACATTACCTTGATGGAAAAATGATAGAAATTCAAAATATGAAGCAAGAGGATATCTCTGTTATAAAAGTATTGGGAGAAGTTCACCCGACTCTTAAGGTATGTCCCTCAATACCAAAAGGATGAAAAATTTAGAATCAATAAATTCGTATTAGGACTGAATATTTAGATTGGTGCAGATGTTGACCTTCATGGACCTTCAACGATGGAACAAGTTTTTGGAATCACGGTAAAATAAGAACAGAAACTCAAGACCCTTGTAGCAGTTACGAAGGAATTTAAGTATAAAGGTAAGGGTCCTCAACAACAAAATTCAACTCCATTCTAAAAGAAGATTAGGAGGAATAAAAAGAACATTAGTAACAAAAATGCAACCCTCAATAGGATTTTTAGGAGTGGAAATATCTCCAAGTCTAACAATAAAAACAAAGGATGGAACAATAGTAACAATCACAAAATTAATAAATCTGCTAGGGAAGGATAAACTAAGAAAGGGACAGACCCTGTAGGAGGTGTTTCAACTGTGGAGGCAACCATTATGCCAATCAGTGCCCTAATAAGACAAGTGGAATAAACTTCAAAACTCCTCCATTGCTAAGTCACCAACAAGCTTTTCAACAAAGGATTCATATAGCAATGAACAACCATCAAGCCAAATTCCAAGTAACCCCAGTGAAAGCTTCAAGTAAACTTTTTGGTTCTCTGATTACTAAACTTATAGCTACTAGAGCAACTGAATGTTTTGTAGCACCTGAAATTTTGGAGAAATTATCTAGAGATGCTAGTTTTATGGAGAAATTATCTAGAGATGCTAGTTTTATGGAAAATAGTTGGACAGTTCAGTATGGCAATCAAGCAGAACAGATAGATCAATGTATGTTTGACACTAAATTAGAGCTTCTTGGATTGAAAACAATAGAGAATTTATATGTTTCCCCATTAGTTTCATATGATGTGATTTTAGAAGTCAACCGATAATAGCAACATCGAACTCAAGTTGATTGTTATGCCAAGACAATCACATGTCTCAATGATAATGATCACTTTGTGACAATTCAAGGAGTCAAACATGAGATCAATGTCAGAAAAATTTCAGCTATTCAGCTGAAAAGAGCTCAAAGGGATGTGTCATTTACTCAGTGCATACAGATAAAGTTGAATTTGAAAGGGAGCTCACCATGGATGATTATCCTTTTCTTTGTGATTTCAGAGATGCTTTTCTTAAAGAATTGCCAAGAATTCCACTAAGAGAGAATATGATTTCTCCACTGATATCTTACCTGGTTTAGAACCAAAGTCAAAAGCACCCTATAGGATGACAAAATAGAATTGGTTGAGTTGAAAGCCTAATTACAGGAAATGCTTTCAAAGGGTTTAAATCATCCAAGCGTATCCCCATGGGGTGCCCCAATAGTTTTTGTCAAGGAGGATGGTAATATCAGATTGTGTATAGATTACAGGATGTTAAACAAAACCACTATTAAGAGCAGGTATCCCTTGCTACGCATGGATGATCTTTTTGATCAATTGCAAGGGGCTACTATCTTCTCAAAGATGGATTTTGTGGCCAACACACCCTATTCCTCTTGAAATGGAGACCCCCTTTGATTTGAATGAATTTTTCTTAGCAAATACATGCTTATTTAGATTGTTTTGAGGAATGATCAATCTTCCATTAACATTTGAAGTCAATATATTAGTCAAGTTTTTTTGCTTCTTTCTTGGACTTCTAATGTTTCAGTTAAGTACTTTGGATGCAGGACTCGTGTGCTGATTGAAAGACTTGATACATTGCGTCATGCTATACTTTTGCTATCAAAGGCAAAGAAGGCCTCGTGGGGAATTTGTCCTAATAGCTTTATTTATTAAAATTACCTTTGAATTTTGATCTAGGCTTGTTTGTTTGATATGCAAACTCAAGAGCTTGGTTGCATGTTTTCACGTTTAGTTGCATGTGTCTATACTCAATGGCATGGCATCAAAATTGGCATTATTTTTTCCTTTGCCTTTCTCACAACACTTGGTCGTCTTTTTACTTAGCCGATTTTCAAAATAGTTGGTCACTAACTTTGCGTTCTTTGTCGCAAGCTTTTTCATGTTCTTTCAAGGCATTCGCACTCACATCAATTGCCACTTCACAACATTCACACTCAGTCGCATGTTTTCTCACTTGTTCGCAGTCAGTCGAAGGCCACATGCCATCATCACATGCATCTGTAGCGTCATAGCTTATCATAACTTTTTGAAGGCAAGTGTCTGACTCGATTCTTTCATTCCATGTGACTCATTTTCGCAACGTCACGCTTTTGCAGTGTTCATGATCAAAACTATGAAGAAGCAAAGTTGAGAAGCTCCGACCCAATCACAGCTTGCCTAGTGTCAGATCGCATTCAATCGCAACATTCATAGTAATTCTCAATGCCACTTGGCACATTTTCGCAGTGTCGCACCTTCACAGTTTGTAAAAGTAGTTTGCGCAAAGCCCAAGACTTGCAAAGCTCTGACCCAATCGCATATTGCCACGTGTCATCCTTGTAAAGCAGTGTTGCAGTCTAAAGGAATGTGAAACAATCACATAATGCTACATGTCATGTTCAATGCCACGTGTCATGTTCAGTGCCACTTGGCACAACATTGCAACACTGCACAGTTCAAACGGAATACACAGTGGGGTTCTTATTCATGCCTTTGTGAGTCTGAGACTCAATCAGAAGGCACCACATGTCATCGTAGCATTTGTTCGCAAGGAAAGTAGTCTTTGCATTCAAATACTCAAGTCAAATGACACGACATGGCACAAACATAAAGAAAGCGACACAATAACATACAAGTGTCAAGAGCAGAAATAGCCAAAGATATGACTCAACACAATACAAAGAGAAGCACAAAGGTTCGCATTCATCGCAAAACGCTGACTAAGCATCTACGAGACCTTCATGAGAGTGCAAAACAAAGACACATGTCCAGCTTCAAAAGACTCCGATGGAAACGTCAACCCGTGAGCACATACTTAAAATTGACAAACATCACCACGCGTCAAACCGTCACAAGTTCGGAGATGTTACAATAATCTACATAATTTTTTCAGCATGGGAAAATTGAGTAGAATATACACAAATATTCACACAGTGCTAAGATGATTGCCAAAACCAAAAAAACGGATAGAGAGTGGTGCCACGCAATGATCACTAACAAAGTGGAAGGCAAATCATGTTGAGGTGGTCCCAGTGGAGAGGCAGCTCTTTTGCTTTTGGCCTCAAGTAACCACTCCCTTGTTTTTTGTCTCTTTTGTGTTTGTTTAATGATTGTAACAAACTCTGCCATCATGGGCTTGAGTGGAATCTGATTTTCTGTTTTGTAGTTTCAGGCTGTTATAGTGATCTTTTGTAAACATGTAAAGGGAGGAAGAAATTCTTAAGGCAAATAGAGAACTTCGAAATTCTGCGGAATGTTCATGGACTTTTCTTTGTTTTTTGTTAAGCTTCCTCAGTTCTCAGCATGGATATGTTAGATGCTCGTTGCTTTCTAGATTATGGTATGAACTTTGATTGTCTCATGTGGATTTAGTAAGGTTGAGTGAATTACTAACCTGACCTTTTTTTAATATTGGCTATGTTAAAATTAATTGTTATGGATGAATGTATCATGCTAACAATTCTTCTGTGATGATTCATCTTACGAGGCAATGATGTGAAGATTATATCCATCATGAACTTTCCCTTAGACTTCCTACTGTGTCTATTCTAGTTTGAGCCTAAGCATAACTACACAAATATACATAAAATTTAGTCATATTCAGAAATATTCATGTAAGCATCAGTGTCTCAACAAAGTCTAAGAGCCTCCTTCTCTGCCCTACCCTTCTCTCCCTATTATGTTTCTTTTATTTGATCTTCACTTGAAACTTAGAGGTCATTGTTAATATTCATCTTAGGTAAAATTGGCAAGGTTTCAAGATTGTGTAGAGTTTCAACACAGGATCGGTCTTTGTTTGTGGTAGCATCTATGTTGCTCACAAAGTTATTATTAGCAGACTACATATGAGAGCCCAATACTGCAACTCGTGCCCTAGATTGTTTGATAATCCTAAAATGACAAGTATTTATCCCATTACTTTCTCCTAAGGGTGTGCATAAAACACACATCAATAGATTTAAGATCAGGGTACCATCAACTAAGAATCAAACAGGAAGACATACCAAAAACAACATTTAGAACTTGTTATGGGCACTATGAGTTCACCATACATCCGTTTGGACTTATAAACACTCCTACAATATCTATGAACCTGATGAATAGTGTATATATCGAGATTATTTGGATTGTTTTGTACTAGTATTTTAGATGACATTTTAGTTTATTCATAAACAAAGGAAGAACACATACAACATCTAAACCTAGTTTTGCAACGTTTAAGACAACACAAATTGTATGGTAAACTATCTAAATGTTCCTTCTTTCAAGAGAAAATGCGCTATTTGGGCCATATAATCTCAGCAGAACCGATTTCAATAGACCCATCCAAGGTAAAAGCTTTTATTGATTGGCCCTCTCCGCGAAATGTGCATGAATTTCGTAGTTTCAAGGGTTTGGCAAGATACTATAGAAGGTATAGGGAGAGATTTTCCAAAAAAGGAAATCCAATCACGTCCTTACAGAAAAAAGTTAACAAGTTCATATGGACCGATAAGTGTGAACAAGTTTCTCAGATTCTTAAGCAAAAGTTAACCACTGCTCCTGTTTTGAAAATTCTTGATCCTAATAGGAACTTTTCAATCACTACAAATGCATATAGCAAAGGATTGGGTGGTATTTTGATACAAGATGGCCAAGTGGTGGCCTACGAGTCTCACAAGATTAAGCAATATGAGCTAAATTACTCGCCACATGATTTGGAACTTGCAACAATTGTTCATGCGCTACAAATGAGGAGACATTTCCTCATAGGAAAGCATTTTGATCTTGGGACAGATAATTTGAGACTCAAATATATTTTCACTCAACCCAACCTTAACACAAGGTAGAGGCATTGGTTAAAATTTTTGAGTGACTACGACTTCAACATTGAGCATATTAAGGGCTAAGAAAATAGAGCAGCAAATGCCCTTAGTCGAAGAAAATATATAAATGCTATAGCAATTGTAAGGACCACTTTCCGCCAACATATTTTGAGTCAGCTACCATTAGATGAGTTTTATTTGAAGGTCGAGACAGCCCTTGAAGCTAATAGTCGAGGCCATGGGTATGAGGGCTATCAGATAGAAAGAGGTGGACTTCTTCGATTCAAAGGTGGAATATATGTACCTGAACTTAGTGATTTGTGTATCACACTTTTGGGGGAGGCTCATACAGCTCCTTACTCAAGTCATCCTACTGTGACTAAAATGATGGTAGACCTCAAATGACTATTTTTTGGTTGGGACTCAAAAGAGATGTTACAAATTTTGTGACATAGTGTTTAGAGTGCCAACGGATCAAAGCGGAGCATGTGCATCCAATAGGTTCTTTGTATCCTCATGAAGTTCCAGAATGGAAGTGGCAAGTTATTAGTATAGACTTTGTTCAAGGGCTTCCTATGTCCAAGAACAAGCATGACATGATCTTGGTTTAATTCACCAAGGTTGTGCATTTTTTACCTGAGAATTGGACAGATGATTCATCAATTTTGGATAAAAGGTTTGTTTAATAAGTGTTTAGATTGCATGGAATACCAAAAAATATCATTTTTTATTGTGATACTAAGATGACATCTCAATTATGGCAGACTTTGCATGCAGGTTTGGGAACAAAGTTGATTTTAGTACAGCGTACCATCCAAAGTCAAATGGTCAAATTGAGAGAGTAAATCAAGTTTTGGAAGATCTGTTTTGTATGTACTATATGGATCAGTAGTGCAAGTGGGAAGAATATTTGTCTTAGGTCGAGTTTGTCTATAATAGTGCATATCATTCTCCACTTAAAATGGCACCTTTTGAAGCCTTGAATGGAATAAATTGGTGTACCCCTCTCAGTTGGGATAAACCAGGTGATTGAGTTATGATTGGACCCAAATTGCTTTGAGATATGGAAGAACAAGTCAAGCAAATTTAAAAAAGATCGACAGAAGTTGCTAGCCGACAAAAGAGTTATGCAAATAAGAAGACATCTCCTAGAGCTTTTGCTATAGGAGATAAAAAAAAATCTTAAGAGTGAAACCAAATAAAAGTTCCATTAAGCTTTGAAAATCGTCCAAATTGGCTCCAAGATATGTAGGACCATTCGATATCCTTGAAGTAATCAATCCAGTTGCCTACAAACTTGCATTGCCCCCTGTTATGTCACAGTCACATAATGTTTTTCATGTTTCTTTGCTTAAACATTACCATGCGGATATGTCACATGTCATTCATTGGAAATCTTTGCAGGGTCAGGATCTAGGAGTGATACAAGTAGAGCCCCTGCGAATCATTGATACCCACAATTTTAATTTGATGTAAGGTCAAATGGGATCCATACTCTGATGAAAATGCTACTCAGGAAGATTTTGGAGAGAAGTCTCTAAGGCTTTTCCTCATATGCTTAGATGAATTTTCTATTTTACTACAACCATCGAGACGATATCTTTTCCTAGAGGGGGAGGATGTCACACCCCATTTTTATTAATAGATTACTTATTTGTTTTGTGTTGACATGATGTGCCACTTGAACTTATTTAGTTGAAACCTTAATGCTTTAAGAAATTGTTTGTATAGCTGTTATTCCTATTTGGGCAGATGTTAATGTTTAGTTGAATATATCATATTGTTTTGACTAACATCAAATATAAATGCTTTTGAAATTGATGTGTTTTAATGTCAAATATTCTATTGATTGAATGTTAGTTGGCATGTTTATAACAATGAATTGTATAGCTTCGTTGATATGTAATGTAAAGTGCTTAGAAACACTAATCACAGTGGATTTGACACTATTGATTTGTTTTTTATACTATTAAAAAGTAATGGCATGATTATAATGTTCAACATTAAATGGATTCATTGTTATATTTTGCAAATGTATTTGATATATATATGGAATGATTTTTTTATAGTTTAGTTAACCACTTAACAGGTTTTGTTGAGTGTACAATTGCAACATGAATTTTTTTCCCTACAAAAGAGAGAGGGTATCATCAAGGAGAGATGGATAGATGTGATACCGAAGAACAAGAAAGAGAATGTGTCGAATGCAGGTTAAAAACTATTAATAGTGAGTTGTGTACCCTTAGGGATGGGTAGACAATTGAATTGAGTTATTACCTTTTTCGGTCACGTGTTATGTATGTTAGTATCATTAAATGATAAGCGTCAAGAGTCACACACTTTTAACCTTCTCGTCCTCGCCCCTGTCAATCCTTTCGAGTAGGTGAGAGGTAATTTCGAGAAACGTTGTATGACATAGTATACAAGGACTTCTCTTCTTTTGCGACAAAAGATAACACAAACGTTTATCACTTACATTGGTCCAAACCTTTAATCTTGTCCATATGTCAATTCCATAGCATATGTTTATAGTTGTTAGGTTTTTGTGTTATGAGTTAGGTACTAGCCTTGAATACACATTTGTTCTCTTTGCAGCATCGAATTAACTATCATAACCAGACCACATGTTTAAGTCACCAACGTTAGTAATATTTATTAAAGCTGGTAAAATGTAAATTTTAATTAGTAAGCTAAACTTTTAAATTATAATAGCCTCCAAAAAGAGATCACGCGTGGTGACGAATTCCAAAGCTTTTAAACCCTTTTCATAGAAATTGGTCACGGTTACCAGCTAATTTCGGCATTAAAATTAAATATTTGTTTTATTCCTCATTTTTGTTATGATCGGACCTCATGTTTATCTGGGATCAATATTTGACGGAGATTATTTAACTTTACCCAACAAATGTTTATGCATTTCACAAAAGATACATTTAAAATAAACTTAAGTATTTAACTCCATCATATTTTCACAGCGAAAATAATTAATTAAGTGAATAAAGAACAGCCATTCTAGGTGACTAGCATTAATGAAGGGGGTTCAAATTTTATTAATTTTTTTCTCAAACGGGCTGTGCCATAATTAATTCAAGGAGTTTGTATGCAAATTAATCTCAGACCAACTATGAATTCTTCAACCAATAGACATAAATACCAATAGTTGTATCATCCCTTCGAATAGTAGAAAAGTTTGATGCATTTAATGAAATCAGCTGAGAATTAAACTATTTAAGGAAGACGCCTTCCTCAAAAATGGTACGTTGGGATTACAAGAGGGGGCCTTCCTCTGATTGACACAGCTAGATCAGGGGAGAATAATGCCAAGGTGAGAATAGAGGGATGACTGTAAGGTTGGATGGGACCAGAAGGAGTGCTCCAGGATAGGAGAAGACCATCCTCAGGGTTTGTAGAAGCGAACCGCAAGGTCAATTGAAGTGCTGGTACACCATTCACTCTGCTGTTGACTTTTCCGACTGCTCTAACTTTTCTGTTATGATCATATTCAGATTTAACATTGTTATTATTAGACTGTATTTTACTTATCAAACTAGGTTTTAGTGTAATACTCAGGCAAATGTATTCCCTTTCCAGCACCCAAGTTGTTCTTCCTCTTCTAGACTGATAGTAATTTCTTTGTTGAGCAGCCGAGTCAATTCCTCTCTATAGCCAGCTGTGTTCATTAGGAGCGAAGGATGTAAAACTTTCAAGCCAGTTGGGCTGAGCCTTAGGAAGGGCGTAGTCACTCACAGGTAGTATGAGATGCTTATAGGTAAACATAGACGCTTGATAGGACGTCATTTACAACGAAGAAATCCTCATGCTTGTCCACTTTGAACCATTTTTGGAGCAGCTTGCACATTGGATGCTTTGAAAGTGTTCCAAACAGAGTGGAACAGATCTCAAAGCTAGTCATGAAGCCAGTCAATAACGTGATCCAAGCCTGAAATCTTTCCAATAAACAGCTGCCACAAAACACAAATGGTTTATGCTTTTTGTAAGCCATTTTTGAAGGAAAGTACATATTGGGAAGTTTAAAAACATTTCAGTCATCATAGAAGCATCATTAGTCATGCATTAACTGCCAAGAACATGGAGGAAATGGAGAAGACCACATCCAATCAAGAACAGCAAAACCAAGCATTTGATGCATGTATGAGGGCATTTTTCATAAGAGAACGCAAGTTAGCAAGGGATACACATCCTAGAAGGGGGAGGGTCGGTTCTAGTGGAGTGCAAAAACAGGCTCAAGCACACAAGACTCGGCATTCATATCTACAACTCAAAGAAAAATGTTTTTTGATCCAACAGAAGACGTTTTGGGATATGATGTGAAGGTTGGAAGTGCTAAAAAGGTTCCATGAAAAAAGGGGAACACATTTCTGATGTTGGTGGCATGGAGACCATGAATCTGAAAGCAATAATAAGCATCCAAGTTATTTTATTTGATCAAATTGAGAACTATTCATACAATGGTTTGATCCTAATTTATGGGATTCAAATCTTATTATCTCTCATACCCATATACGTGAACCCCCTCACAACTTTTATTTGACCAAGTATTTAGCAATACTATGGTGTAATAACTTAATTTTCCTAACATTTCCCTCCAGCCCCTTATTACAACATAGTTCAAAACAAACTTTGTATGTGAACTAGGACATACTCGCAGTTCTACATACTTTGTATGTGAACTAGGACATACTCGCAGTTCTACATACTTACAAACAATAGTGGGAATGGCCTCACAACACTTCAAACAATTGGTGAATGAAGACATACACATTGTTTATTAATAAATAACAAATTAGTATGAACGAGGACACACAATATTCATACACTTCCTCGTGTGAACAGGGCACACCCAACTGTTCACATCATAACAAACAACACAAATAGTGGATCTAAGACACATTATCTTGTCTTTAGTTGGGACTAGCCCACACCACAATAACACATCTACTCTTTAGTGAGAAATGAGTCTCACAACCATACCTTTTGAACTCACTTCACAAGGCCACATTTACTATTTGATTTATTAATCAAAATCGTTAGGAGGGTCTTCATTGTGTGCTACAAACCCACAACCTTCGTCTTCGCTTTCACCAATGAACAAGGCTTTCTCATTCTTCAACTTGCCATCAATCAGGGCAAGTTGAATGTTGACTTCCCACGTGTGGAAATCCAAACCATCAAATGTTTCAACAAAACTTGACTTTTCCATAATCAAATTCTCCCCCTTAAAAAAATATTTATAAAGACATTGATTCTCCCGTAAATGCACTCTTTTACAAATAGCAAACTTTTAAAAAATAATTCAGGAATATTAGACGTGCTATAGGAAAACAAACTTAATAGGGTCCTTCAGAATGGTGCTAGAAACAACTAAACAAAGTTTTGTAGAAACAACTAGACAGTTTTGTACACACATTCCATCTGGATTAGGAGATAATGAATTAATTAGGCTTCAGGGTACTATGCAAGAAATATTTAAATAAAACTCTAAAGTTTAAACCATAGTTCAACTACTCATCAAGTACTCAGTGTGTTGCCAAGTACTCGTTTTTTTTTACCAAACGAGTTTTCGTTGCTTAGACTTGCAAGTCTGTATGCAGAAGTTTTAGCAAGTTTCAGTGCAGAACTCATGGCGAGTACTTGGCAAGTTTCAGTGCAAAACTCGTAGCGAGTACTCATTGAATCTGATCCTGTAACTCATCATATGTGGTTTGGGACTGTGGACATGGTTTGGACACTGCATTTGCTTCTTTTCAAGCCCACATGCCCACACATTTTCATCACATGGCATTTGACCATCCTTTGAGCAAATTGGAGGGAGTTGATAGCGGATTTGTAGAGCAGATTTGAGGAATTTCAATTTTTAAGTTAGTGTTTTTTTTTTTCCAAGCATGTAAATTCTTTCTAAAACATTAATATTAGGTTTCTAAACATGATTTACAAATTTACATGCATTCCATTCAATTTCCATAATTTTAATTCATGGTTTACGTATTAAATATATTGATTTAATATATTAGTTAGACTTAACTAATACTATATTAGTTAGCATTAAGTATTGGTTAATTGCCAGCTATCCTAACCGTATGTAACTTCCTTTTGCATAATAAATTAAGGATGCACACGCACTTCAATGTGTGCCTTCCAGTTTCTCTTCTTTCTTTCAAAAATCATATTTGCTTACATTGGTATCAGAACCTATCATTTGGGGAAGCCCTAATCAATTATGAACGAGATACAACAAAGTTCGGGGAAGCCCTCATCTGGGTTTAAACATTGACGAAGACAAATGAGGCATTAACAAGTTTGTGAAAGCCCAAACAGTTCATGAGACATTAACCAGTGTGTGAAAGACTAGACAATTCGTGATTGGAAATGTGGCGAAGAAGTCACATGGATCAACGAGACGCGTAATGTGAGGGCATTCCAGACTGCAACAAAGAACGACATTCCAAACCATAGAAAAACATGCTTCTGCAAGTTGTAGGGCATGGCAGAACAAAACGTGGGAGCGAAGACAAAACAAAAGTTACAATGCAAAACGCAAGGGCACAAGATGGCAAAGCAGAAGATAGAATAGAAGTTAGAGTGCAAAATGCAAGAGCACGAGACAACAAAGCAAAAGACAAAACATAAGTTATAGTACAAAATGCGCATCAACAGCGTGTTGAAAGAAGATGATGACTCACGACTCAATGAAAAACACGACAAATGCAATTTCATCATCTAGGGAAAAACGTGAACTGAATAGTGTAGATAAACACTGAGCGAACGGTTTCAATAAGAAAAACATGACAGTAAAGCAATTTCCAGTCGTCTAGGGCATGGAAACGAGTAGTACAAGTCGTGAAGAGTTTGATCCAAGATGTCTTTAAGGGTTTGATCCAAGACGTCATGAAGGTTTTTTCAACTATGCAACTAGCAATCCAAAAATAGGCATGTAAGTAACTTGTACTTTTAGAAATTTCAGATTTCAGACTAGAAACTATACTTGCAGCAATTTCAGATTAGCAAATTGTACAAACTCACCCAACACCTTTGGACATGCCTTGACCTCCAACTCTTCGCTTAGTTTGTTCAATCCATGCAACACTTTGCTTGCCTTTCACACATTCTCTAGTTAACCACTCCGCTTTCTCCTCTCGGTTGCCCAAGAATTGTAGGCTCCTCTTTGTCACTGATAACAAAATCCTAAATATGCCTTATATACTTAGCAATGGTGTCTCTCTCCTCTTCCATGAGAAAGTTGTTAAGCTCCATCTCAAGACAAGGAATATCCTCTAAACAAGGAGGATGAGTCTTTGGTCACCTCCTCTATTGACTCTAAAACACCTTCCAGCCCAAGATGATTAGCAGGTCAACACCTCCTTCCTCAGAAGAGATATTGTTGCACAATGTCAACCCACTCATTATTTGTGAGTGGTTGACTTGTCAGCTATGCATGCACTCTTCTTAATCAGGTTTCGATTTGGCTTTGGCTTCAAAGTTGTACTTGAACTACAAGTGGCGAGTTATTGGCTGCCTCTCGCAATCTTGGTGTTCGCTCTCTATGTTCCACCAGCCAAGTCAATCTTCTTATTTCTTGCTCCTCCCTGAGATCAATAGCATCGTCTTCCACTTATATTTGGGCTTAAGGGTATTAATTCCTCTTTGGATGTCAATCTTCATATGGTCGTTCTTCTTTAATAAAGTGCTTCTACTCCTCGTAACTTTGTAAAATTATTTGTTGTTTCACTTCTCGTTCTTCTTGGGCATGAATGTCTCAAAGAATAATATAATGTTTATCCAACAGTCTCAGAAAGTTGCATATCAACATATAAACGTGCTAGCTATAGGGCAAGTTGTCCCAAACTGCGTCTTGAAACACTTGGGTCTGTCAGTTCTAGTACACACTCTCTTACGGACTAGTCCCTAAGAAACATGAAATAATGCATTAATTGATCTTTTATTTCTTGGTTGATTTCTTTCGGCTCTTAGACTGGCTAGCATATTCACTCTCAATTATATCTCCATCTTTGTGCATTGTTAATAATTATTGTCGATCATACTTTACCCAACCCAACTTGTATAACCAACAACACCACAAATGTTATACAATAAAGAACGCAAACCACTAGAAGAACATAATAACATAACAATAATAGCACATAACATAGAATTGGATAGAAACTACAATATTATTGATATAACATGTAGGGTACACCCAAAGCTATGGTACAAAAAGAATATGTATAAGAGCCCCCTTCCTTAGCCTATATCTTCCTACATAAAGGTTGATCAACTGAGAGGTGTGTTGGTTAAGGCCACAACCATTTCGGTGCCAAAGTACACTACCCTTACTAACCAATGTATTAGGATGTCATATCCTCTTTTTCCCATAAAGTGAAAAATAATAAAGTTATTATTTTTAAGTTGTCTAAGTGACTTACTTTTTATTTTATTAACAAGTGACAACTTACTAATTACTTTATTATTATTAGAAATAAAAAAAAAGGGAAAAGCAAAAATAGAAGTATACTTTATTGAAGTAAAGTAAGAGGCCAACTTGGAAAAAGAGGACAGAAAAAGTTATAAAAGAGGGCCTTGGGAGTCATTTGAGATCACCTTGTTTATTACATTTATTTTGAGTTTGGGCATTTGCCTCCAACTTCAGCATTTGAAGATGAAAACCCTCCATTGAATTCAGATCTAGAGGAGGAAAACCCTCCAAGTTTCTATTGGGGATTGGAGGACGGAAACCCTCCCATCCCATCATTGGTAATTTCATAGAGAGATCACATTTGGGCAGACAATCAGGGTATTTCTAGATTTCAGTTCACAAGAAATTCTAGCAAAATTAAGAATTTTTGTGAAGGTCATTGGATCAACAAATCAAGGTTTCTTCTACCATTCAAGGGTCATACCATTTGGGAACATCTATGCCCCAAATAGCAGCCGGTGGGATTGTTGTGCAACCTTTGGGACTGTTGTGACTGCCTTGGTGAGGGTTTTGTTGGCCGCTGAAGTCAAATCGCCACCTTAGGAAGGAGCGCCACACTTTGCTAGCCACCATCTTTCTTCCTCAATTGCACAATTGCATTCCATGCTGCTGGACCATAATTCAGCTGTTGAAATCAGGCTGTAAGGGTTTTTTTATCATCAAAATTTATTATTCCAACATGTTAGTGTTTGGTTGTGATGCATTAGTATTCTACGTGTATCTTGGCAATTGCAATAAGAATTTTAGTTTTATCAATATCATTTTAAGTATTGTTGTTTTAATGTTTAATTGATGCTTCATATTTGGAAAAATAATTAATAAATCATAATTCGGTATTTACTTTTAGAAGGGGATATTTCAGTGGTATTCGAGCTAATTTCTACCAGCTTATGGGAAAGAAATATTTTGCAGTGGCCATTTGATGCATACCTTGTGAGATCATGGAGTTAATTAGTAAAGATGATTTGAAAATAAACCTTTACAGGGCAAAGAAGAAAATGGAGCACCCGCCTCATTCAAAAAATGTTCTACTCAACATTTTGGAGGAAGTGGAAATTTGTCTATCAATGGTAGAGCAATCAGATTCTAATATTATGCAATGGGCCGTAAATTCAACGATATTTCATTTAGCTAAGCCCAAGCTTTTGAAACACCCAGATCCAGATGTGAGACTTGTAGTTATCACTTGTGTTAATGAAATTACAAGAATGACAGTTCTTGAAAAGCCATACAACAACAAAACCATGAGGGAGATATTTCATATGATTGTGGATAGTTTTCAAGGTCTAGATGACATCAAAAGTCCTTTTGTTAGGAGGGTCAGAATTCTAGAAACTATGACAAAAATCAGGTATGTGACATGATGTTGAATCTTGAATGTGATGATCTTATTATTGAATTTTTTCAACATTTCCTTGCAGTTGTCAATAAAAATCATGCAAAAAATGTAGTAGTCTCGATGCAAACAATTATGACTCCGGTTTTGAATGGGAGTGATGATATTTCTCAACATTTATTATCTGTATTATTGGCTGATCTTGAGCAGGAAGCTTCACTCATTGCCCATACACTAGTTTAAAATGTTGTTTAACAATGTGCAGGGAAGTTGAAAACTTGAAGCCATATTTGATAGTTGAGGGACTTACTTCTAGTGATCAACAAGAAGAGAATATTCCCATTATGATGAGCAAAGAGGAAGAACCAAAAAAGTGTTAGATGCAACAGAGATTGATGAGAATTCAACAACATCAAATTTAGCTGAATTACAACAGTTCAGTCAAGGGCAAACAAAGATTAAAGAACTGAAACTATTGGTAACAGAAGAGAAATAGGTGCAAACCCTAACATAGTTGGATAGTACAAAAATGTTCATTGAAGATCTATCTCTACGCTTGCAAAGTGCTCAAATTGCAGCAGAGAACAATACTATGGGTGAGGTAAGTGTTGCCAGCACTGAGCGTACAGTCATTGTCGTAGATTTGCAAAGAGTAAAGAGTACATTGGAAACAGTGAAATCAGAATGTTTGCGTGTGGTTAAGAAAAGGGATATAGTCATTGGAATAGCAGAAGAGGCATTAACTGCATCTGAGAAAATGCAGGAAAGGGTTGAGGCCCTCACTATGAAGTTTAGCTCAGTTCCTTCATTTCATAAGACAAAAGAACCACAAATTGTTGCAGTAGTTTTTAGTGAGATGTAAGGTGAGTCTTTGCCCTATATGATCGAAATTCGAGATAATCATGTTGATAAGCATGTAATGGAGGAGAATGTTGATCCTAACTCGAAAATTCTGAGTCACGAGGATGGAGATATTGAGGATATCACAACAATTCCTATTTCAGCAAAAAAAGGTGAGCACCTTGATTGTAGCATAAGGCATGAAAATGAGGGTCATATTTCAGATCTATTTCTGCCTACTACATCATTGCAAGATTCTTGTCATCATGGAAAGCATTCTTAAAAATGTGATAGATTGAAGGATACAACTTGTAGTAAAGAGCACATAGATCCTTTTGCTCAAATCCAAAATGAGTTATGCATAGAAGTATGGGATCCGGGTGATATCTCGAGGTCTATCAGAGGTAAGAGTTACTAATTTCAATACCATTATTGATGATAAGTTCACCATTCCTTGCACCATAAAGGCGCAACAACTTTCCAACACTCGGGGTAGACACAAGGTATGCAATATTTCCTATATCATGGGTCTAGGAGGAATCGATAAAATATGAAGTTTGCAATGGTTGCATCCTCTTGAAGAACTTGCCATGGAGCTGAAATTCAAAGATGAAGGGAAAGAAGTAATACTTCAAGGTAGAGTGAATGGAGTCCCAAGCATGGCTACAACAAAAAGAAGGGAGGTATGTTTTCAGAGAAACCAAGTGACTTGAGCTATTCAATGCATAGAGATAACTGAGGGTCTATCCTTAAATAAGATACTTCATTATGATAATGTTTGGTCTGTTTAGGATATACTCAATATTACACTCCTACGGTGGCCACCAAATGAGATATTTGCAAAATGTCACTTTCTTGCTGGAAGTCACCAACTTTCATGGTTGGGATAAGTGTTGGCGGCAATAAACATGAATCAAGAGCCAACATGAATGCGGTTTCCAACCTTAGATCTGTTATTCTCAATATTTCCAGCCTCAATGCTGCTGCCATAATCATTATCAGCCCTTATGGTACTTCAGTTACATGTATACACTTGGGTTTGCCGGGACTCCCAATTATGAGAAGGAAGGGTTTACGGTCTATGATTGTTGATAAAGCATTTTCAGCTCCTACATTGTTCACACCTTTGATTTTTGCTACGAATATCAGTTTAGCTGCTGTTATATCATTGCCAGGGTGCTGGAACAGCTGTTATCAGTCATGTACAGCTGCAAATTTGCAAATTTTAAGGGGATTTTATCATTGGATGATAGGGATGGTAAGTTTCAGTTGAAGGGAACGAACAGTTCAAACACCATAGTTCTGATTTGGATGAAATTCCAGGTGGGTTGTGGCTGTTGTAACTTGTTTCCAGCCTATACACAGTCCAATTTGCACCAAATGGTGGGAGGTACAGCTGGCCATAGTATTGAAGGATCCATTGGAACTCAAGGTTTTGGTATTTCAAACTTGGTTAATGTAGATTCTCAAACAGTTTCAGAACTCACATTGAGGAGGTTAAAGGTAAAAATTGAAGGATACACAGTCCAATTTACACCAAATGGTGGGAGGTACAGCTGGCCATAGTATTGAAGGATCCATTGGAACTCAAGGTTTTGGTATTTCAAACTTGGTTAACATAGATTCTCAAACAGTTTCAGAACTCGCATTGAGAAGGTTAAAGGTATAGAAATTGCAATGCACGGAAGTGATGCCAAATGGATCTTCTTTACTCCAATTCTCTCAAAAAAAGTTTGCAACTTTTGTATGACTGTCACTTGTACCTTGATAAAGACACTTTTCACTTAGAAGCTCGTCTTCTTGACTCAATCCTCCTTACAAAACCAATGAATGGCTTAAGATGTTGATATTTGGCTTAGAGAGGATGTTTTATATAATTTCAAACATTAATCAAAACATTTGGTGATCCAAAATCTAACTCAATCCAAAAGACTGCTACAGTGCTGGGACTAACTCAAGAGAAAGTGTTATAACTCTTGAATCTTGTTAATAGCCTTTTGAATAACCCTTTCAATGTTTATAGTTTACCTATATTGATAAGAAACCAATCTTTAGTTTGTTGGTTTCTTAAAAGAACAACTCAAGACAATTCTGTTCTTTAGGCCTGTGTAGGCCTACTTCAACCTCTCAACTGGTTTTGGATTAGCACAAACAACAAATGACTTAAACAACCTTACAAAGCCATTGTATATTGATTATCTAATATGGAGATACCTTCAAACAAGATTTGGAGTCAAAGAATAAAGCAAAACATTCACTTCTTACTCCTTTCTAGGTCTCTCAGCAGACTCCTACAGGAAATTCAAACACAGTTAGCTATTTCTTGCCTCACAAGACTTTTCTTCACCTGCTAATACTTGGAATCACACACAAACACCTTCTACCACCTTCTTGCAGAGTTTAAGGAATTTCCACCCGTCCAAAATAAAATTATGACACAATTTGCATCTTGAAACCCTGTTTTAGGGTTTCTCAGGTTACACTGAAGCTGAGAGCTTTTAACTATTGTTCATAGAGTCTACGATCTATTTTATCTTTCTAACACTTCTAAGAGACTCTCAAGAACCCCCTTCAACCTTTCCAAACCTTGAACTGCTCTCATGCAACTTGCTGTACGTATTTCAAGCGACTGTAAATGACTGTTGACACACAGGAAACAGGGTATTTGGAAGTTTCAACAACATTAACCTTGATTCAAGTCCAAAATCACTTGACGTAGAATAAAATCTTATTCATTTGTATATGAGTTACACAAATACACCAGTTCACATAACATTAGACTGTTATTTGCAAGAAAAATTGGATTTCAACATATACAGTACCTTGTTCTTGGACTGCAGACAGACATTAGTCTCTCCATGAAGAAAAATTGATCTTTTTATGCTTGATGGTGTCCTTGAACTCATCTTCCTGATCAGGTTCGATGCTGATCAGGTTGCTGAAAGCTTTCCCAAGCTTGATATAACCGAAATTGATTCAGATTTTCCTTCAACCGCTCAAACCCAAGTTGGAAAATGACTTATTACGAATAGTATTTGATTACAATTACCTTATTTTGACTTCTTAAGATGACCATGACATTATAGAGGACTAGAAGACTCTTATCTATATCCTAGACCACTAACATGTCCACTACAACTCATTATAATTCTTATACATTTGCATTTATTCATCTATTTACAAAACAAACATTTGAATTTTTAATTTCTGAGTTTTGGCAGAAAACTCTCGAAAGACTCTAATGATCTAAAACAAACTCCTAATGCCTCTACAAGGCTTATTATGACTCAATAGACCTCCTCGGACTCCTAAAGACATTGACATGATGATTTTGACCTATTGACCACGATGCCCTTGCATCAAACCACCAAGGTACAAATAACTCATCATGGACTCATGTTCACGAGTTGTTCTATGTTGCTACCATGTTTGTTGATATATGAAGCTGACATCCAAGTTGAGTCTTCAATTGAATGATCTTTCCACTTAACTAAATATTGCAAATATTCTTTACCTCTTGTTTTCTTGATCACCTTTTGATCTATAATGGCTTCTAGCTGATCTGTGGCTTCTTTGACAGTTGTTGTTCCCAAGGTAGAGTCTGATCATGTACATCTTCAAATGTTGTATCATTGTTTTCTCCTTCTCTGTAAGGATAAATATCAACAACATTGAAAATTAGATAAATTCCAATATCCATTGGAAACTCTAGTTCATATGCATTTACTTAAATTTTCCTAAGGACCTTACAAGGTTCAATCTTTTTCAATTTCAGTTTGTTGTATTCCCCTCTTGGGAATCTTTCCTTTCTAAGATGATAAGATGAGCCAACACAAGATCTCCTACTTCAAATTGTACTTCTTTCCTTTTCAAACCAGCTCTCTTTTTGTATCTACTTGAACTTAGCTCTAGTCTTTGCTTTACCTGTTCATGGAGTTCTTGCATGGCTGCTGCAAATTCTTCTCCATCTACACTTCTCTTTTTTTGTTGGCCTAAATTTCTCCACTCATATACACCTATAGGATGCATACACCATACAAAATCTGAAAAGGACTCATACCCGCGCTTCTGTTTGGTGAATCATTGTAGGCAAATTCTGTTTGCACCAAGGCTTTTGTTGACTACTTCAATTTGGCCATCTGTTTGAGGATGATATGCAGAACTGAAATTCAAATTAGTACCCAACTTTCTCCAAAGAGTCCTCTAAAAATGACTAACAAATTTAGTATCTCTATCGGAAACAATACTATTAGGCAACCATGTAGTCTTACTATCTCTTTGGAGAACAAATCAAAAATGTGAGTTGCATCACTTGTCTTATAGCAAGGAATAAAATGAGCCATTTTGAAAAATCTATCGACCACCACAAAAATAGAATCATTACCTTATTGAGTTATAGGTAAACCAAGAACAAAATCCATACTGAATCCCATGGCCTATTGGGAATGGGGTAATGGTCGATAGAGTCGTGTATTTTGGCTTCTTTTTGCATATTGACATATTCTACATCTTTCAACAAATTTATTTACAACAGTTACCATATTTGGCCAAAAATAGTAGGTGCTAAGTTGAGTAAGTGTTTTATCTTGCCCAAAATGCCCTGCAAGGCTACCATTGTGCTTTTCTTTATGTAACTTCTCTCTCATGGATCCTTTAGAAATGCATAATTGCTTACCTTTGAATAACAACCTTTCTTGCAACATGTAGTCCATCCAAGGACTTCTATCTCTGCTTGTAGGATCCTTGCATGCTTCATATGCTTCTTTAAAATCTGCATCTTCCTTGTATAGGTCCTTCAAAACATCAAAACCCCTGATATTTACTTGTTTTTCCCGCATAATCAGATTTCTCCTACTTAGAGCATCAACCATTTTGTTAGATTGACCACTTTTATGTTTGATAACAAAGGAGAAACTTTGCAAGAATTCAGCGCATTTAGCATGCCTTTGATTCAATTTACTTTGGTTGCTAATAAACTATAAAGCATGATTGTCAGTATAGAGAAGAAACTCTTTAGGCATTAACTAATGCCTCCATTTCTTCAAAGCCTTTATGATAGCATAAAATTGTTGGTCATATGCTAAATATTTCCTCTTGGCTTCATTAAGTTTCTCACTAAAATATGCAACCGGTTTACCTTCTTGGCTTAGAACAACTCCTAAAGCAGTCCCACTTGCATCACATTCAACTTGAAACAACTTACCAAAATCAGTGAATATCAAGATAGGCTGTTCTACAATCTTCTTTTTCAGAATTTGAAAACTTTTATCTGCAGCGTCAGTGCACTTAAATGGTTGTTTGTTTCTTTTGATGGCCTCCACAATAGGAGCACAAATAGTACTGAAGTTTCTTATGAATTTTCTATAAAAACTAGCAAGAGCATGGAAGCTTCTTACCTCAAATCGATTCCTTGGTGTAGGCCACTCCTCTATGGCTTTCATCTTGTCCTTATCCATCTTCAATCTTTATTGTGAGATACCAAAACCCAAGTAGATCAACTCTGTTTTCAGAAAAGTACACTTTTTGAGGTTGATTAGTAACATTTCCTCTTGTAGTTTCTTCAAACCCATTCTCAAGTGCTCAAGATGTTCATTTTTTGATTTGCTATAAACCAAAATATCATCAAAATGGACAATAACAAATTTACTTGTGAATGACTTAAGTACCTCATTCATAAGTCTCATGAAGGTACTTGGGGCATTTGTCAATCTAAATGGCATCACAAGCCATTCATACAAACCATCATTTGTTTTGAATGTTGTTTTCCATTCATCACCTTCTCTAATCCTTATTTGATGATATCCATTTTTTAGATCTATCTTAGAAAAGTACTTAGCACCACTTAGACAATCCATCAAATCATCTATTCTAGGTAAAGAAAATTTATACCAGATAGTGATCTTGAAGATGGCCCTTGAGTCAATGCACATTCTCCAACCTCCATCTTTCTTTGGTGCCAAAACAGTTAGAACAGCACAAGGAGTTAGACATTAACCAATCCCTTATCCAACAATTCCTGTACTTGTTTCTTGATTTCTTCGTTTTCTTGTAGAGTCATCCTATAGGTTGTTTTGTTTGGAAGATTTACTCCTCGTATGAGGTCAATATGATTACTAATACTTATTCTTGGAGGCAACTCACTTGGAAAATCATTCACAACAATGTCAATGACTTTATTCAACAAATTCTGAACTTCTATGGGTAGCTCATTCAACTTAGTAGTAGTAATTATTATTTTTGGCTTACCAATGAGAGCAAAACTTATCTCTTCCTTCTTGATTTGTTGTAAGAATTCCTTACCATTGATTAACATCACCTTTGAACTCTCTTCCACTTTTGTACCTTCCTCTTTCAATGGCATAAGAACATGTTTCCTACCATCTTTTTCAAAAGTGTAAGTGTTATTTCTGCCATCATGAATTTCCTTCCTATCATATTGCCAATGCCTTCTTAGAAGAACATAACATATGTCCATGGGCATCACATCACACGTGACTTCATCCTTATAAATTTTTATTTGAAATTCTACTTTACATTGCTCATTCACCAAGATCTGATGACCCTTTTGCAGCCAAGATACCTTATAGGAAGTTGGATGAATTACCTTTTTCAGATTTAGTTTGTTAACCATTTCAGCAGACACCAAATTATATGTACTTCCACTATCAATAATAACTTGACGACACTTACCTTGAGTTTTGCAAGGAGCCTTGAAGAGTGTCTTCCTTTGAGGAGCTTCTTTGATCTCTTTAGCAGGCTTGAGTAATATCCTTTTCATGAGTAAGGATTCCCCAACTTCTGGAGCATCTTCATGGATAGGTGAACTCACACTCTCTTCTTCTTCAGCTTGGGCTAGCTGAACATTACCATGACTTGTAAATGTATTTTTAGGGCATTCATAAGACCTATGCCCAAACTTGCCACATTTGAAACCTCTACCAATGAATCCTCTACCTCTTCGTCTATTGAATGGCCTTCTACCTCTTGAAGATTGTTCTTGTCTTTGTGAGCTACTAGCTTCTCCTTGTTGTGCTTGCAACTGACTCCTTCCTCCTTGCTGTCCTCTACCTATGTAAATTCTGCCCCTTCCTCTTGTATGCTGAGGTTGTTTTCTTGACAATTTTTCTTCAGCTTTTAACGCATATTGGTATGCCTCTTCAATTGTTCTAGGTGTAAGAAGACTAATCTCATCTCGTATGTTAAACCTCAACCTATTTATATATTTGGCTACCTTCTCCATATTTTCCTCAATATGGCCTACTCTTATTGTCAACCTGTAAAATTCTTCAGTATAATCTTTAACTGACATTTCTTTTTATTTTAGATTTTGAAGTCTTTTAAAAAGATTGGTATGATAGTCTTAAGGCATAAACTTACCTTTAAACTTTGCCACCATCCTATCCCAGCTCTTAATCTTAGGCTTTCATTTTCTTCTTCTCTCCTCTTGCACACCATCCCACCATAAGGATGCATGACCCTTGAGCCTTGTCATGGCAAATTTCAATCTTTTGTCTTCATCAACGTTCTCATAATCAAATTACTTTTCTAAAGCACTTATCCAGTCAATCAGTTCCTCCACATTCAGTCTGCGATCATACATTGGAACCTATATCTTGGGCTTTGCCCTAACACCCATTATTGCTTTGACCAATCTTTCTTTTGTTGCTTCTTCCTCCATCACTGCAGGTACTTCTTCTGGAGGTCCCTCATCTTCTCTGTCACTGGTATCACCCATATCAGCTCCTCATCTTTGTGCTAATTCCACGGCTTGTAACCACATTGAGATTTCTGATCTCTCCAAGCAATAATGCTTGTGTGGGTTGTCTCCTTGGACCACCTCTTGCTCTTGCTGCCATTTCTTTCTCTGTCTAGTTCTCATTACTTTGACTGAGATCTCAGTCTTAGACTGAGCAATGATACCACAATTTGATGCCAAATGGATCTTCTTTACTCCAATTCTCTCAACAAAAGTTTGCAACTTTTGTATGATTGTCAATTGTACCTTGATAAAGACACTTTTCACTTAGAAGCTTGTCTTCTTGATTCAATCCTCCTTACAAAACCGATGAATGACTTAAGATGTTGATATTTGGCTTAGAGAGGATGTTTTATATAAGTTCAAACACTAATCAAAACATTTGGTGATCCAAAACCTAAGTCCAAAAGACTACTACAATGTTGGGACAAACCTATTAGATCTCAAGAAAAGGTGTTATAACTCTTGAAACTTTTTAATAGCCTTTTGAATAACCCTTTCAATGTTTATAGTTTACCTATATTGATAAGAAACCAATCTTTAGTTTATTGGTTTCTTAAAAGAACAACTCAAGACAATTTTGTTCTTTAGACCTGTGTAGGCCTACTTCAACCTCTCAACTGATTTTGGATTAGCACAAACAAAAAATGACTTAAACAACCTTACAAATCCGTTGTATATTGATTATCTAATATGGAGATACCTTCAAACAAGATTTGGAGTCAAAAAACAAAGCAAAACTTTCACATCTTACTCCTTTCTAGGTCTCTCGACAGACTCCTACAAGAAATTCAAAATAGTCAGCGATTTCTTGCCTCACAAGACCCCTCTTCCCCTGCTAATACTTGGAATCACTCACAAACACCTTCTACCACCTTCTTGCAGAGTTTAAGGGAATTCCACCAGTCCAAAATAAAATTATGACACAAATTGTATCTTAAAACCTTGTTTTAGGGTTTCTCGAGTTACACTGACGCTGAGAGCTTCTTAACTATTGTTCATAGAGTCTAGGATCTATTTATATTTATAAAACTTCTAAGAGACTCTCAAGAACCCCCTTCTAAGAGACTCTCAAGAACCCCCTTCAACCTTTCCAAACCTTGAACTGATCTCATGCAACTTGTACGTATTTCAAGCAACTGTAAATGACTGTTGACACACAAGGAATAGGGTATTTGGAAGTTTTAACAACATAAACCTTGATTCAAGTCCAAAATCACTTTAAGTAGAATAAAATCTTATTCATTTATATATGAGTTACACAAATACACCAGTTCACATAACATTACTCTGTTATTTGCAAGAAAAATTGGATTTCAACATACATAGTACCTTGTTCTTGGACTGTAGACAAACATTAGTCTCTCCATGAAGAAAATTTGATCATTTAATGCTTGAAGGTGTCCTTGAACTCCTGATCAGGGTCGATGTTGATCAGGTTGTTGAAAGCTTTCCCAGGCTTAGAATAACCAAAATTGGTTCAGATTTTCCTTCAACCGCTCAAACCCAAGTTGGAAAATGACTTAGTATGAATAGTATTTGGTTACACTTACCTTATTTTGACTTTTTAAGATGGCCATGACACTAGAAAGGACTAGAAGACTCTTATCTACATCCTATACAACTAACATGTCCACTACAATTCATTATAATCCTTATACATTTGCATGTATTCATCTATTTACAAAACAAACATTTGAATTTTTAAATTTTGAGTTTTGGCAGGAAAACTTTCCAAAGATTCTAATGTTCTAAAACAAACTCCTAATGCCTCTACAAGGCTTATTATGACTCAATAGACCTCCTAGGACTCCTAAAGAAATTGACAAGAATATTTTGATCTATTGACCAGGATGCACCTACATCAGGAAGTTTGGTAACTTGCATGCTACAACAAGCTACACATATGTACCTTGCAGTTGGAGCTCATCCACCCGGTTGTTCATTACACATGATTGGTGTGCCTATAATTGAGAAAGAAGTAGTACTCTAATGGATCACTAACATAGTTTCAACATCATTCTTAGCAAATGGAATAGAAGGCATCACAAATGGTAGTACTCTCTCTAGATCCCTGTTGATTTATGATTCAACTATCATGAATTCACTCAATAAGACTGTTGGAGAAGCATCATTTAGTGCAACACTTCCAATTCCTAATTATATCATAATAACACAACAGAAGCCAACTACATCACAAGGAGGAATGGAAGAAACAAAAAGATTGGTTTAAGATCCTGGCATTTGGAGTCATGAGATGAATCAACATTGCTTGAGGACAAGCAATCTTTGGGAAGGACAAACTGTCATGTCCCCTTTTTCGAATAAGCTAAAGAAATAATAAAAATAATATGTTAAGTCGTTCCAATGACTTATTTTATTAAAATGGCAGCTTAATATTATTTTATTATTAAAAGTTCAAGTGCAGTAAAGTGTTTTTTAAAAAATGAGTCTAAAGTGATGTATTTAAGTGACGCTAGGCATGGGGTACGAAGTGATATTATTTTAAAAGGTTATTAAGTCACTATAATGTCTCTTTTTTGGACTGAAGAACCAAATAAGGGTTTTTATTAAAATTCCAATATCATGCAAATAAATTTTGAACTCTGAAATTTAAAAAATAAACCAACTCTAGCTGAAAAATGAAGCTTCAACCCATCCAATCTCACCAAACCCTTGGCGCCAAAATACAAGAGATAAATAGACAATATCCAGCAATTGATTCAACCTTAATTCTCTCCGAAACATGCAAATAAGCAACAACTAAAAATTAAGAAAAGTGTACCTTTTTTCACTTGAATGAAAATAAATTTCTGAAATATGCTAACTGAAAAATATCTGATTTTTCTCTGGAAAAACAACAGTTCTCTCTCCAAAATCTTTCTCAAACCCTTGCAATCGCCATAGAAAAAATGCCAAAAATATTTGAATAATTCCATCACCCTTCCAAGGCACCCAAAGTGACCAAACAACCTCTCAAGTGAAGTTGCCCCAAGTCAAAACGCTGGAATAATTTCAAAATTAAATATTCTTTACAAACTAGGGTCTAGGGCACCCTCGAGGACCTTACAAGCTTGCTTGACCAAATCGCCATGGCTTGAAAAAAATCATAAATTATTTATTTGGCCCAAATCATCATTTCATGAAATTAAATTCACCATAAAATTCTGTCAAATAAATAAATAATAATTCAAAAAATTACTATTTATTGTTCAATCAATTAGCCCTTAAAAACCTTGCCAATCATCCAACAAAACCCAATGCCACACTTCAAAAAATTAACAATAAATTCCAACTAGTTTTGAGCAATTGGGCACCCAATTTGTCCTCAAAACCCTCTCCAAAGATCACCAAAGCAAATCACCCCTCTTAGGACAAGCACAAAATATTTCTTTTGTAAAGTTGTGTCACAAAACACCTTTTTATTGATAAATCAGCTCAAAACCGCAGGAGCAATTATTGGGTATACATCCCAATCATTCTTCAAGCATGAAGATTCACAATATAAAATTCAACATATGAAGAATAAGATCAACACCTTGTATTTGTACCCTCCAAAGGGGGGCAAACCATCTTGGAGCGGTAAAATACCTCATAACACCTCCTTGTCAACTTTTAAGATATCTTTTCTTTTCTTTGTTCATCTCTCAAGCTAACATTCATTTTTTTCCAAATATATTATTAAATCAATTGCCTTAATAACAAATAGTAATTAAAATTATTTTTAAGGAATAATCTAATAATTATTTATCCTTAAATTACCATAGTGGTAAAAACCACTTTTAAAAATATTCTATTAGTTAACTAAAATTGTCTCATATGGATAAATGATAAAAATCATTATTCGGGCAATCATAACTAATTAATAAAATAAAACCCCAAAAGTGATCCCTTAATCTATGGAAAAAGTAGACTAAAGGTCTTCAATACCTATTCATAAGTGATCCGAAAATAACGACATTACAGTCCTCCCTTCCCAAAATTGCTTGCCCTCAAGCATTTGCTAACTCGGATGCTCCAAAATTGACTCACTTTCCCAAGTGGCATCCTCAAGTGGCAAGTCCTTCCATCTGACCAATATTCCTGGATGCTACGGTCCCTTAGCTTTTTCTCATGTACCTCAATGATAGAATTCGGAATCAAAATTAATTTGCCATCTTCATCCAATGAGAGCAGCTCTAAAGAAGTCGTAGTATGCTGCCTAAGAACTCTTTTGAGACAAGAGACATGGAACACATTGTGAATCTTACCATTTTTTGAAAGCTCCAACTCATATGCTACTTCGCCCACCTTGTTCTTCACTTTATATGGCCCATAAAAACGTGGTTTTAACTTTTCAGAACCACTTTGTTTAAGGGAGGATTGGCTATAGGGCTGCAACCTCAAAAAGACCCAATCTTCCACTTCAAATGACCTCTCAGTCCTATGCTGATCCTGCATACAACTTTTGCTGGTTTTGAGCATGTTGTAGGTTCTCTTTTAGTGCCTTCATGATGTCATAACCTTGTTTCACCAGATCTTTTGCTCCCAATACTCTACTATCCGTTAAAATTAAATCAATGAAGGAAAGTGCATCATAACCATAAAGTGCTTTGAAAAGAATCATACCTATAGACATGTGGAAAGTTGTGTTATAAAAATGTTCAGCCATATGCAACCATTTTATCCATGTTGTTTGCTATCTCGAAACATAGTTCCTTAAATACCCTTTCAACCATTTATTTACAATTTCCATTTGCCCATCGCTTTGTAGATGATAACTAGTGCTAGGTGTGAGCTTAGTACCTATCAAATGAAAGAGCTCTTTCCAAAATAAACTCATGAATCTGTTGTCCCTGTCACTTACAATGTTTTTGGGCAGCCCATGCAATTTAAACACTTCTCTAAAAAACACATCAGCAACCATAGGAGCATTGCACTTGGCTGGAAGTAAATAAAAATGACCATATTTTGTGAGTCTATCAACCACAACATATAAACAATTCTTACCTTGAATCATAGGCAATCCGGTAATGAAATCCATGGAGATGCTTTCCCATTTTTGTGAGGGAATAGGAAGGGGCTACAAGAGACCAACTGGAAACTCATGCTCACTTTTATTTTTTTGACGTATCAAACATTCTCGAATGTACTTGAGTACTTCCTTCTTCAAGCCCTTCCAATAGAACCTCTTTCACAAGCTTGTAGGTCTTGAAATACCCTTGGTGACCAGTGAATGGAGTGTCATGGGCAGCCCTTAAAACCATGTGTTTGACCTTAGATTTGGGTACCAAATAGACCCTATCTTTGTAGAGTATAAGCCCATCTAAAAATCTGAACCTTTCATCAACAATTACTCCTTCAAGCAAGTCACTGGCAAACTGTTCTTTAGCATTTCCATGGTAATCAACTCTCTCCAATCTGTTGCTATAAATGACAAAACAAAATTCTACATCCTCTTGTAAAAATTTACAACATGAAGAATTTACTTGAGGGGACCCATTAATCATACCTTGAAGAGTCACTTCCTTGTCACCCACCTTGAATTTGAGTCTCAAGTTTTTATAGTTGAGGGTGAATTGCATTCATGAATGCAACTGTTGGATCTCAAGCACAGGATCTATATCCCCTATGTAAATCATGTTAAAATCATCACATACCTCATATTCCCCTAGCAAAATGGTGAGCTTGGCAATTCTTTTGGTGCATGGTAGGGAAAATCCATCCGCTATTGTCACTTTGAATACTTTGAAATCTTCTCTTTCAAGATCTAACTTAGCCACGAAATTTCTACCAATGAAATTGTGAGTAGCCCCACTATCAATCAAGATGGTTACTTTGTGTCCTTTTAATGTCCCGCTCACATGAAAAGGATGATACTTTGATGCCTTGGAAAGAGTAGCAAGAGTGTTGGCCATCTCTTGATTGTCCTCCTCATGTACATGCTCATCAACAACATTTTCATTTTCCTCAACATTAGTACCAATAAAATCAAAATCTGAAACATTATCAATTACCTCAATGTAATAAACTTGTTTTTTGCCCATACAATGGTGACCTCTAGTCCATGATTCTTTGCATGTGAAGCACAAACCTTTCCTTCTCAATTCATCTTTTGCATCCTTCATATTGCTGCTATAGGGTAGCGCTTTATGTGGAGGAACATAAAGCTGAAAAGGCTTCTTTGGTGGCATATTAGATGCTGCCCACTTGGTGCCTTTGGTGGCCCCCTAAAATCAGACCTTGACTGCCTTGTATTTTCCACTTTTGGCAGTGAATAAGTGGTTGCTCTTTTGGCCAAACATTGCCCTTGTAAGCTGAACATTCTAGATCGAAAGCTTTAGTAATCGCATCTTGCAAAGAAATATGGTTAAAAGCTTTTACCAAACCTCTCAAAGACTCAATCAAGCCCTCCATAAAGAGAACCAATCTTCTTTCGCTAACCTCTGGTACCATGATGGAAATCTTTTGAAAATTAGCAACATGCCTTTCAACATTATGATCTTACTTGAGTTGTGCCAACTCACGAAAGTGGATTTCCGAATCTCTTCTATCAAACCTCTCCATTATCCTCTTGCTAAATTCTTCCAATGTAGTAATAGATTCATGGCCTTGTGTGATCATGCCATGAAACGACCACTCATGAGCAACATCCTCCAAGTGTAGCGTGACAAATTTGAGAGCCTCACCCTCAAACATGGGGTTGATTGATTAATAGGTCTCTAATTTTTGTAACAAGGATCTCACTAGAAGATTATCAGTACAATCAAAATTAGTGAGAGAAACCTTACCCAACCTTTGTTGCAAATTTCCATGAGGTTGCATGCTTGATCCTCTTGATTTTGTCCCATTCTTCATCTCACAAAAATCACGAAAAGACAAGAGTGCTTGTGTGTCAAAACTAAGGGCTGCATACTCTTGTTGGCATGTATCAGGTGGGTCACATATCAGTGTCTCAATCTCAATCATTGGTTCTCTTTGCAAAAAAGTAGCCTTGAATAATTTATGAGGTTTGATAGAAACCTTCTCATTGTCACTCGAATTTCCTTCTACGTTGAAGGGGTGGCTCTTGCTTGGAGCTATAGTAGCCTTCAACATAGCTGCAAATTGCATACCCAATGTAACTTGAAGATCATTTTGGCTCTTTTTGATCAAGCCCTGCAAAAACTTAACCTGTTTTGAAATAAACCCTTGGTCATTCATGGCTTTTTCTCTTCTCCGATAAGACAATATTTTTATCTACTTGCATCCAAATCAATACCAAACCTCATAGGTGAACAAGATCGAAGTTCTGATACCACTGTAATGTCCCTTTTTTGGGCTAAATGACCAAATAAAGGTTTTCTTTAAAATCCCAACATTATGTAAATAAATTCTGAATTCTAAAATTTGAAAAATCAACTAACCCTAGATGAAAATGAAGCTTCAACACACACCCAATCTCATTAAACCCTTGACGCCAAAGTACAAGGGTTAAATAGACAATTTCCAGCAATTGATTCAACCTTAATTCACCTCAAAACATGCAAATATGAGCAACAACTGAAAATTAAAGAAAGTGCACATTTTTTCACTTGAATGAAGATAAATTTCTAAAATATACTTGCTTGAAAATATCTGATTTTTCTCAAAAAAACAACTATTCTCTCCAAAAAAAATTTCAAACCCTTACAATCACCATTAAAAAAACGCCAAATATATCTGAATAATTTCAACACCCTTCTAAGGCACCCAAAGTGACCAAACAACCTCCCAAATAAAGTCGCCCCAAGTCAAAAGGTTGCAATAAATTCAGAATTAAATATTCTTCACAAACTAGGGTCTAGGGCACCCTCAAGAACCTTCCAAGCTTGCCTAAGCAAATCACCACAATTTAAAAAAAATCATAAATTATTTATTAAGCCAAAATCGTCATTTCATGAATTCAAATTCACCATAAAATTCTGTCAAATAAATAAATAATAATTCAAAAAATTATTATTTATTTTCTAATCAATTAGCCCTTGATAACCTTGCCAATCATTCAACAAAACCCAACACCACATTTCAAAAAATTAACAATAAATTCCAACAACTAGTTTTGAGCAATTGGACACCCAATTTGTCCTCAAAACCCTCTCTAAAGATCACCAAGGCAAATCGCCCTACTCCTAGAGCAAGCACAAAATACTTCTTTTATAAGGTGGTGTCACAAAATACCTTTTTATTGATAAATCAACTCAAAACCACGAGAGCAATTATTAGGCATAGATCCCAATCATTCTTCAAGCATGAAGATTCACAATATAAAATTCAACATATGAAGAATAAGATCTCCACTTTGTATTTGTACCCTCCAAACAGGGATGAACCACCTTGGAGGGGTAAAAAACTTCATAACACCTCTTTGCCAACTTTTTAAAATATCTTTTTTTCTTTGTTCATCTCCAAAGTCGAAATTCCTCTTTTTCCAAATATAATATTAAATTTATTACCATAACAACAAATAGTAATTAAAATTACTTTTAAGCAATAATCCAATAATTATTTATCCTTTAATTATTATAGTGGTAAAAACCATTTTTAAAAATATTCTATTAATCAACTAGAATTGTCTTATATAGATAAATGATAAAAATCGCTACTCAGAAAATCATAATTAATTAATAAAATAAAACCCCAAAAGTAATCCTTTAGCTATGGGGAAAGTAGACTAAAGGTCTTTATTACCTGTTCATCAGTAATCTGAAAACTGGGACATTACAGTCACTATGAATTATATTTTGGAAAAAATGAGAATAAAAAATAATAGTTTATTTTCCCAAAAGTGTATAAAAAAAAAGCATTGGACTCATTTGGAAAGTATTCTATTTTGTCATTCATCTTTTCAACTTGTGAAGCTTTGAGCAGTTGCTTCAACTATCAGCATCAAAGGATGAAAACCCTCTAGTGGATTTAGACTAGAGGACGAAAACCCTCTAGTCTTCTGTGGTGGTTCCATTCAGGGGTTACAATTGGGCATCAACCATTAGATTTATGCGTTTTCAGCACAACCACGGAAGTGTTAGATATTTTCGAGTCAACCATATTAGCTAGGGCATCATTTGATGCAGTTGGAACATCATCTCAAGTGTTAACATCGCCATCTTTGGGGTGGATGTCACACTTTGGAAGAGTGACACCATCGTTTGAGCTACTTTTCAGTCAGTATTATTGTTGGTATGGTTGTAATTTTTTAGTTGGAAAAATAAATAAAATTTTTGATCTTTCATTATCTAAAATTTTGCAAAAACTATTGTTTACAGTATTTATTCATGGCTGAATTTATTTATTAGAATTCAGAAATTTACAAGGGTTTTATCAAAAAAAAAAACTATTTGATTTTCAACTGTAAGGGTTTTAAATAAAAATTCAAAATTCTATTTTCTATTTTCAGGGATTCCGGTAAAAACAGAGTTATTTAAAAAATCCATTTAGGGATATTTCATAGGACAAAATCATGGTTGGTTCTAATTACAAAACATAAATAATAACATTTGCTTAGAAAAAGTTGACTACAACAAACAATTGAGGATGAGGTAGTGTATGTTGGATTGATTGGAGTCCCATAAGAGCAACTACATGATTCAAACTCCAGTAGTAACACTGATGAGAAAGAGTTATTGGGGGTGTGTAGGAGATGAAGAGTCTAGTGATGATGATTGAACTTGCTACTCCATGCTTTGCATTTTGTCAATTTGATTGTTACGCATCTTGACTATAGGAATTAGAGTTTCTACATTAGCATTTACATTTGGATATTTACTGAGAGGTAACTATTATATTGTGTGAGAGAATATATTATTTGGTTAATCGAATATATTGTAATAACAATATATTCGTATATAATAGTCGGGAGATTGTTAGTGTGAGAGATTGTAGAGATCTCACCAACCTGAATATAGGAAATGTATTTCCTATATAAACTTTGTAATGTTTTGAATAAAGATATAGAGTACAATATAATAATATATTATTGTGTTCAAATTATTTTTTCTGGTGTTCGGCTTTCTCTGTTGTGCAACTCTGATATTCCCATCATCTGATATCAGAGCGGGAGGACCCTGTAATGGATTTTTTATGAAATCTGAAGGGGCAACTTCATTTATTTTATGATCACCCCATTCATGAGAGATTTAAAAAATAAAACAAACTGTAGAGTTTTGTTTTTTAGAAGATTTAGTTTTATAGAATAGAATAAATTTATGTATTATTCTGTGAGTTGGTTTGCAAAGAGGAAATGCCATTGTTGCTAATGCTGGAGGATTCGCACCGAAGTTCCACTCTGTATTCTCTATACTTTGCAATATTTTGCCTTTTGTCTTCAAAAGGTTGTTGAGGAGATTAATTGGTGGCATCTATTTGAATCTTGTATTCGACCACTGATACCACACTGCATGTGATTCCATGCAGCCCACTTCATTTAGCGCTCGACCATGGCATCACATTCTGCATTAAAGTTTTAAGATCTACTATACTATGCGAGTCCCGTGGTTTTGATATAAAAAGCAAGTCAAAACTCAATCAACACTTGTCAGTTTGGAAACATTCATGGATCTTATCGCCATAGATTTATGTTTGTGTAGTGACAAATTTCAGTGTTGGGTGTCGTTCTGAAGGAGACACCAAGTCCTATGGCTTCATCGTGCACTTATTCAAATTCTGCGAAGACTTACGGCGTGTGACTTGCTAATTTACTGGCTTCTGTGCATCATGTCAGTCCGCAATTACCTTGTTTTCTGCGTTAGATTTGCACAAACTCTGTCTTTATTTCTGTCTAATCCATCTTAATGATCCAGAAGATAACACTGTAGGAAACCGCACAATATATTCTAGCAAAGATAGTTGCAATCAATCTAATGCTCGATTCCATTCAACTTTTCAACAGATCTATAAGCCGATGTGAGTCATTGTATTCCCTAAGGCAGTTCACCTCATTCTGCTTTGATCAATTTGCATAAATGCAAAGAATCATTGCATGCCATTCGGAGATTTAAAGACATCTTTTGTGCCACATCGATCGCTTCAATCTATACATCGCCATATAACTACCTTCATCTCAATCGCCCTTGTATTTTCTCTGAGTAAGCCGTCATACTTGTTAATTTTTAGTCACACCTAAATTAGAAATAGAGTTTTTTATATAAGTTTTAGTTTTGTGGCTTTAGGTTAAAGTGAGTCATATAAAGATTTTTTTTATTGGTGTCATTAGTTAGCGTCAAGTTTATATATTGTTAAAAAATCTCAAAAGTGTTTAAGTTTTAGTTTAAGAATATGGTCAAAGCATTATTTAAAAGTATTTTTTGATCATTCCTATTTAATTAAAAAGTCATTAGTGTCAATGAGTCATTTTTTATGTTGAGTCATTTTGTTGTTGAGACCAAGTTAATGTATGTTTGTAAAAGTCATTATTGTCAAAAAGAGTTAAGTTGAAAAATTCAAAGTGTCCATATGTCAAAAAAGTCAAAGTCGTTTAGGCTTAGTTGTCACATAGAGTCATTCTCAAAAATTGTAAAATATAAAAATATTAGGCTCACAAACGCAATTTTGCTTGTACGCAACGTCCAGATTGTGGGATGGATTCTCAAAAAATTCATGCAACCGAGCTTCATCGACATATTGATTGAGTAAGCAGCTTCACATACTGGAGGACGGAGGAAACGGAGGTTGGAGATTTCTAAACCTCTCGTCAGTCACCAACGATGGGGCCCAGATGATTTGGTGACAATTTTTGTGTGGTGTTTTTTCATAGTTTCCGCTGTGAAAGAACAAAAAACACCAATGTAAGACAATTCATGGATCTTAAAAAGGTTTGTGATAAATCCAAAAAACCATCAGAGGTGGACAGTTGATGAGGTTCCTGTTCATGTCAAAGTTTGTGGTAAACTTCTTTAAAACCATGGAAGGAGTGAGCCTTTCTTTGGATCAAAGTCATGAGCCAAATAGTTGGGCATGCCACAGAGGTGAGCATACTGTAGGTGATAGTGTGAATGTTTTTGCACTATGTAAAAACTAAAGGGGAGAATGTTAGGAATTAGTTTTTACATTAGGATTTACATTTGGATATTTACCGAGAGGTAACTATCATATTGTGTGAGAGAATATATTATTTGGTTATTCGAATATATTGTAATAACAATATATTCGTATATAGTTAGTTGGTTAGTCGGGAGATTGTTAGTGTGAGAGATTGCAGGGTTCTCACCATCCCGAATATAGGAAATGTATTTCCTATATAAACTTTGTAATGTTTTGAATAAAGATATAGAGCACAATATAATAATATATTATTGTGTTCAAATTATTTTTCCTGGTGTTCGACTTTCTCTGTTGTGCAACTCTGAATATTACCATCATCTAGTAACAGAGCGGGAGGACCCTATAATGGATTTTTGTTGAAATCTGAAGGGGCAACTTCATTTATTTTATGATCGCCCATTCATGAGCGATTTAAAAAATAAAACAAACTGTCGAGTTTTGTTTTTTTTAGAAAATTTAGTTTTATAGAATAGAATAAATTTATGTATTATTCTATGAGTTGGTTTACAAAGAGGAAATGCCATTCTTGCTAATGGTGGAGGATTGTACCGAAGTTCCACTCTATATTCTCCATACTTTGCAATATTTTGCCTTCTTTTGTCTTCAAGAGGTTGTTTTGGAGATTAATTGGCGGCATCTGTTTGAATCTTGTATTGGCGACTGATCCTAAACTGCATGTGATTCCATGCAGCCCACTTCATTTAGCGCTCGACCATGACATCCTATTGTGCATTAAAGTTTTAAGATCTACTATACTATGTGAATCCTGTGGTTTTGATATACACAGCAAGTCAAAACTCAATCAACCCGTCGGTTTAGAAAAATTCATGGATCTTATTGCCATAGATTTTTGTCTACGTAGTGACAAATTCTAGTGTTGAGCGTCATTCTAAAGGAGAAACCAAGTCCTACGGCTTCATCGTGCACATATTCAAATTCTGCCAAGACTTACGGCGTGTGACTTGCTAATTTACCAGCTTCTGTGCATCACGTCAGTCCGCAATCACATTGTTTTCCGTGTTAGATTTGTGCAGACTCTATCTTTATTTCTGTCTAATCCATCTCAACGATCTAGAAGATAAGACTGTAGGAAGCCGCGCAATATATTCTGGCGGAGATAGTTGCAATCAATCTAATGCTTGATTCCATTCAACTTTTCAACGGATCTATAAGCCGATGTGAGTCGTTGTATTCCCTAAGGCAGCTCACCTCATTCTGATTTGATCAATTTGCATACATGCAAAGAATCATTGCATGCCATTCGGAGATTTAGAGACGTCTTTTGTGCGACATCGGTCGCTTCAATCTATGCATTGCCATCCGACTGCCTTCATCTCAATCGCCCTTGTTTTTACTTTGAATAATCCGTCATTCTTGTTAATTTTTAGTCACACCTAAATTAGAAATAGAGTTTTTTATATAAGTTTTAGTTTCATGGCTTTAAGTTAAAGTGAGTCATATAAATATTTTTTTTATTGGTGTCATAAGTTAGCGTCAAGTTTATATATTGTTATATGGTTAAAAAATCCCAAAAGTGTTTTAAGTTTTAGTTTAGGACTATGGTCAAAGCATTATTATTTAAAAGTATTTTTTGGACATTCTTATTTAATTTAGAAGTCATTAGTGTCAATGAGTCATTTTTTATGTTGAGCCATTTTGTTGTTGAGATCAAGTTAATGTATGTCTGTAAAAGTCATTATTGTCAAAAAGAGTTAAGTTGAAAAATTCAAAGTGTCCATATGTCGAAAAAGTCAAAGTCGTTTAGGCTTAGTTGTCACATAAAAACATTATCAAAAATTATAAAATATAAAAATATTTGCCTCACAAACGTATTTTTTCTTATATGTGACGTCCGGATTATGGGGTGGATTTCTCCTCAAAAAAATTCATGCAGTCGAGCTTCATTTACATATTTGCTGAGTAAGCAACTTCACATATTGGAGGACGAAGGAAACGGAGGTTAGAGGTTTCAGAACCTCTCGTCAATCACCAAAGACGGGGCCCAGATGATTTGATGACAACTTTTGTTTGGTGTGTTTTTTCATAGTTTCTGTTGTATGTTTGAAATAAAGAACATAAGTACAAACATAATTACCTAATGTAAAAATATGGTGAAAGAACAAAAAGCACCAATGTAAGACAGTTCATGGATATTGAAAAAGTTTGTGGTAGATCCAGATTACCATCGGAGGTGGACAGTTGATGAGGTTCCTGTTCATGTCAAGGTTTAAAACCATGGAAGAAATGAACCTTTTTTTGGATCAAGGTCATGAGCCAATTAGTTGGGCATGCCACAAGAATGAGCATACTATAGGTGAGAGTGTGAATGTTTTTGCACCATGTAGAAACTAAGGGGGAGAATATTAGGAATTAGTTTTTACTTTAGCATTTACATTTGGATATTTACTTAGAGGTAACTATTATATTGTGTGAGAGAATATATTATTTGGTTATTCGAATATATTGTAATAACAATATATTCGTATATAGTTAGTTGGTTAGTCGGGAGATTGTTAGTGGGAGAGATTGTAGGATCTCACCATCTCGAATATAGGAAATGTATTTCCTATATAAACTTTGTAATGTTTTGAATAAAGAATAGAGCACAATATAATAATATATTATTGTGTTCAAATTATTTTCCCTAGTGTTCGGCTTTCTCTGTTGTGCAACTTCGAATATTCCCATCATCTGGTATCAGAGCGGGAAAAACCTGTAATGGATTTTTGATGAAATTTGAAAGGGCAACTTCATTTATTTTATGATCGCCCCATTCATGAGAGATTTAAAAAATAAAACAAACTGTCGAGTTTTGTTTTTTAGAAGATTTAGTTTTATAGAATAGAATAAATTTATATATTATTCTGTGAGTTGGTTTACAAAGAGGAAATGCCATTCTTGCTAATGGCGGAGGATTTGCACCGAAGTTCCACTCTGTATTCTCCATACTTTGCAATATTTTGCCTTCTTTTGTCTTCAAGAGGTTGTTGAGGAGATTAATTGGCGGCATTTGTTTGAATCTTGTATTCAGCGACTGATCCTACACTGCATGTGACTCCATGTAGCCCACTTCATTTAGCACTCGACCATGGCATCATATTCTGCATGCGAGTCCCGTGGTTTTGAAATACAAAGCAAGTCAAAACTCAATCAACCCCTGTTGGTTTGGAAAAATTCATGGATCTTATTGCCATAGATTTATGTCTGCATAGTGACAAATTCCAATGTTGGGCGTCATTCTAAAGCAGACACCAAGTCCTACGACTTCATCGTGCACTTATTCAAATTTTGCCAAGACTTATAGCGTGTGACTTGCTAATTTACCGGCTTCTGTGCATCACGTCAGTCAGCAATCATATTGTTTTCTGTGTTAGATTTGCTCAGAGTTTGTCTTTATTTCTGTCTAATCCATCTCAACGATCCATAAGATAAGACGGTAGGAAGCCGCGCAATATATTCTGGCAAAGATAGTTGCAATCAATCTAATGCTCGATTCCATTCAACTTTTCAACGGATCTATAAGCCTATGTGAGTCGTATTTCCTGAGGCAACTCACCTCATTCTGCTTTGATCAATTTGCATACATGCAAAGAATCATTGCATGTCATTCGGAAATTTAGAGACGTCTTTTGTGCGACATCGGTCTCTTCAATCTATGCATCGCCATACACTACCTTCATGTCAGTCGCCCTTGTATTTTCTTTGAGTAAGCCGTCATACTTGTTAATTTTTAGTCACCCCTGAATTAGAAATAGAGTTTTTTATATAAGTTTTAGTTTCGTGGATTTTGGTTAAAGTGAGTCATATAAAGATTTGTTTTATTGGTGTCACTAGTTAGTGTCAAGTTTATATATTTTTAAAAAATCCCAAAAGTGTTTTAAGTTTTAGTTTAGGATTATGGTCAAAGCATTATTTACAAGTATTTTTTGGTCATTCCTATTTAATTAAAAAGTCATTAGTGTCAATGAGTCATTTTGTTGTTGAGACCAAGTTAATGTATGTCTGTAAAAGTCATTTTTGTCAAAAAGAGTTAAGCTGAAAAATTCAAGTGTTCATATGTAGAAAAAGTCAAAAGTCATTTAGGGTTAGGTGTCACATAGAGTCATTATCAAAAACTGTAAAATATAAAAATATTTTCCTCACAAACGCATTTTTGCTTGTACGCAACGTCCAGATTGTGAGGTGGATTTCTCCTCAGAAAATTCATGCAGCGAAGCTTTATTGACATATTAGCTGAGTAAGCAGCTTCACATATGGGTGGATGGAAGAAACGGAGGCTATAGGTTTCAAAACCTCTCATAAGTCACCAACGACGGGGCCCAGATGATTTGGTGAAAACTTTTGTGTGGTATTTTTTCATAGTTTTCACTGTATGTTTAAAATAAAGAACAAAAGTACATTCATGTTCAATATTTGTAATTAGTGAGCAATTTCAAACATAATTCCCTGATGTAAAACTATGGTGAAAGAACAAAAAGCATCAATGTAAGACAATTCATGGATCTTGAAAAAGTTTGTGGTAGATCCAAAAAACCATCGGAGATGGACAGTTGATGAAGTACCTGTTCATGTCAAGGTTTGTGGTAATCCTGTTTAAAACCATGGAAGGAGTGAGCCTTTCTTTGGATCAAAATCATGAGCCAAATAGTTGGGCATGCCACAGGGGTGAGCATACTACAAGTGAGAGTGTGAATGTTTTTGCACCATGTAAAAACTAAGTGGGAGAATGTTAAGAATTAGTTTTTACATTAGCATTTACATTTGGATATTTACCAAGAGGTAACTATTATATTGTGTAAGAGAATATATTATTTGGTTTTTCAAATATATTGTAATAACAATATATTCGTATATAGTCAATTAGTTAGTCGGGAGATTGATAGTGTGAGAGATTGTAGGGATCTCACCATCCCGAATATAGGAAATGTATTTCCTATATGAACTTTGTAATGTTTTGAATAAAGATATAGAGCACAATATAATAATATATTATTGTGTTCAAATTATTTTTCCTGGTGTTCGGCTTTCTCTGTTGTGCAACTCTGAATATTCCTATCATCTAGTATCAAAGCAGGGGGACCCTATAATGGATTTTTGATGAAATCTGAAGGGGGCGACTTCATTTATTTTATAATCGCCCCATTCATGGGAGATTTAAAAAATAAAACAAACTATCGAGTTTTGTTTTTTAGAAGATTTAGTTTTATAGAATAGAATAAATTTATGTATTATTTTGTGAGTTGGTTTGCAAAGAGGAAATGCCATTCTTGCTAATGGTGGAGGATTTGCGCCGAAGTTCCACTCTGTATTCTCTATACTTCGCAATATTTTGCCTTCTTTTGTCTTCAAAAGGTTGTTGAGGAGATTCATTGGCAGCATCTGTTTCAATCTTGTATTTGACGACTAATCCTACACTGCACGTGATTCCATGCAGCCCACTTCATTAAGCGCTCGACCATGGTATCCTATTCTACATAAAAGTTTTAAGATATACTATACTATGCGAATCCTGTGGTTTTGATATACAAAGCAAGTCAAAACTCAATCAACCCCTGTCAGTTTGGAAAAATTCATGGATCTTATTGCCATAGATTTTTGTTTTTGGGTAGTGACTAATTCCAATGTTGGGCGTCGTTCTGAAGGAGACACCAAGTCCTACGGCTTCATCATGCATTTATTCAAATTCTACCAAGACTTACGGCATGTGACTCGCTAATTTACTAACTTCCGTGCATCACGTTAGTCCGCGATCACATTGTTTTCCATGTTAGATTTGCGCAGACTCTGTCTTTATTTCTATCTAATCCATCTCAATGATCCAAAAGATAACACTGTAGGAAGCCGCACAATATATTCTGGCAGAGATAGTTGCAATCAATCTGATGCTCAATTCCATTCAACTTTTCAATGGATCTATAAGCCTATGTGAGTTGTATTCCTTGAGGCAGCTCACCTCATTCTGCTTTGATCAATTTGCATACATGCAAAGAATCATTGCATGCCATTCGAAGATTTACAGACGTCTTTTGTGCTATAGCGGTTGCTTCAATCTATGCATCACCATACAACTGCCTTCATCTCAATCACCCTTGTATTTTCTCTGAGTAAGCCGTCATACTTGTTAATTTTTAGTCACCCCTGAATTAGAAATAGAGTTTTTTATATAAGTTTTAGTTTCGTGGCTTTAGGTTAAAGTGAGCCATATAAAGATTTGTTTTATTGGTGTCATTAGTTTGCGTCAGGTTTATATATTGTTAAAAAATCCAAAAAGTGTTTAAGTTTTAGTTTAGGATTATGGTCAAAGCATTATTTAAAAGTATTTTTTGGTCATTCCTATTTAATTAAAAAGTCATTAGTGTCAATGAGTCATTTTTTATGTTGAGTCATTTGTTGTTGAAACCAAGTTAATGTATGTCTGTAAAAGTCATTATTGTCAAAAATAGTTAGTTGAAAAATTCAAAGTGTCCATATGTCAAAAAAGTCAAAGTCGTTTAGGCTTAGGTGTCACAGAGTCATTATCAAAAGTTGTAAAATATAAAAAATTTGCCTCACAAACGTATTTTTGCTTGTACGCGACATCCGGATTGTGGGGTGGATTTCTCCTCATAAAATACATGTAGCCGAGCTTCATTGACATATTGGCTGAGTAAGCAACTTCACATACTGGAGGACGGAGGAAACGAACGCTGGAGGTTTTAAAACCTATCGCCAGTCACCAACGACGGGGCTTTAGAGAATTTGGTGACAACTTTTGCGTGGTATGTTTTTTCATAGTTTCCGTTGTATGTTTGAAATATAGAATAGTACATTCTTGTTCAATATTTGTAATTAGTGAACAATTCTAAACATAATTCCCTGATGTAAAAATATGGTGAAAGAACAAAAAACATCAATGTAAGACAGTTCATGGATATTGAAAAGGTTTGTGGTAGATCCAAAAAACCATCGGAGGTGGATAGTTGATAAGGTCCATGTTCATGTCAAGGTGTGTGGTAAACCTGTTTAAAACCATGGAAGAGTGAGCCTTTTTTTTGGATCAAGGTCATGAGCCAAATAGTTGGGCATGCCACGGGTGAGCATATTGCAGGTGAGAGTGTGAATGTTTTTGCACCATGTAAAAACTAAGGGGGAGAATGTTAGCAATTAGTTTTTACATTAGCATTTATATTTGGATACTTACCGAAAGGTAACTATTATATTGTGTGAGAGAATATATTATTTGTTTATTCAAATATATTGTAATAACAATATATTCGTATATAGTCAATTGGTTAGTCGAGAGATTGTTAGTGTGAGATTGTAGGGATCTCACCATCCCGAATATAGGAAATGTATTTCCTATATAAACTTTGTAATGTTTTGAATAAAGATATAGAGCAGAAGATAATAATATATTATTATGTTCAAATTATTTTTCCTAGTGTTCGGCTTTCTCTGTTGTGCAACTCTGAATATTCCCATCATCCAGTATCAGAGCGGGAAAACCCTGTAACAAATTTTTGATGAAATCTGAAGAGGCAACTTCATTTATTTTATGATTGCCCCATTCATGAGAGATTTAAAAAATAAAACAAACTATCGAGTTTTGTTTTTTAGAAGATTTAGTTTTATAGAATAGAATAAATTTATGTATTACGCTGTGAGTTGATTTACAAAGAGGAAATGCCATTCTTGCTAATGGTGGAGGATTTGCGCCGAAGTTCCACTCTGTATTCTCCATACTTTGCAATATTTTGCCTTCTTTTGTCTTCAAAAGGTTGTTGAGGAGATTAATTGGCGGTATCTATTTGAATCTTGTATTCGGCCATTGATCCTACACTGCACGTGACTCCATGCAGCGCACTTCATTTAGTGCTCAACCATGGCATCCTATTCTGCATAAAAGTTTTAAGATCTACTATACTATTCGAATCCCGTGGTTTTGATATAAAAGCAAGTCAAAACTCAATCAACGGTTTGGAAAAATTCATGGATCTTATTGCCATAGATTTATGTCTGTGTAGTGACAAATTCCAGTGTTGTGACAAATTCCAGTGTTGGGCGTCATTCTAAAGGAGACACCAAGTCCTACGGCTTCATCATGCACTTATTCAAATTCTGCCAAGACTTACGACGTGTGACTTGCTAATTTACCGGTTTTTGTGCATCACGTCAGTTCGCGATCACATTGTTTTCTGTGTTAGATTTGCACAGACTATCTTTATTTTTGTCTAATCCATCTCAACGATCCAGAAGATAAGACTGTATGAAGCTGCGCAATATATTCTGGCAGAGATAGTTGCAATCAATCTGATGCTCGATTCGATTCAACTTTTCAACGGATCTATAAGCCTATGTGAGTCATTGTATTCCTTGAGGCAACTCACCTCATTCTGCTTTGATCAATTTGCATACATGCAAAGAATCATTGCATGCCATTCAGAGATTTAGAGACATCTTTTGTACCACAGGGGTCGCCTCAATCTATGCATCCCCAGACGACTGCCTTCATCTCAGTCGCCCTTGTATTTTCTTTGAGTAAGTAGTCATACTTGTTAATTTTTAGTCACACCTGAATTAGAAATAGAGTTTTTTATATAAGTTTTAGTTTCGTAGCTTTAGGTTAAAGTGAGTCATATAAATATTTTTTTTATTGGTGTCATTAGTTAGCGTCAAGTTTGTATATTGTTAAAAAATCCCAAAAGTGTTTAAGTTTTAGTTTAGGATTATGGTCAAAGCATTATTTAAAAGTATTTTTTGGTCATTCCTATTTAATTAAATTAGTCATTAGTGTCAATGATTTATTTTTTATATCGAGTCATTTTGTTGTTGAGACCAAGTTAATGTATGTCTGTAAAAGTCATTATTGTCAAAAAGAGATAAGTTGAAAAATTCAAAGTGTCCATATGTCGAAAAAGTCAAAGTCGTTTAGGCTTAGGTATCATATAGAGTCATAAAAAATTGTAAAATATAAAAATATTTACCTCACAAACGCATTTTTACTTGTACGTGACGTCTGGATTATGGGGTGGATTTCTCCTTAGAAAATTCATGCCGCCAAGCTTCATCGACATATTGGCTGAGTAAGCAGCTTCACATACTGGAATGCGGAGAAAACGGACGCTGAAGGTTTTGGAACCTCTCGTCAGACACCAACGACGGGGCCTAGATCATTCGATGACAACTTTTGTGTGGTGTATTTTTTCATAGTTTTTGTTGTATGTTTGAAATAAAAAACAAAAGTACATACCTGTTCAATATTTGTAATTAGTGAGCAATTCCAAACATAATTCCTTGATGTAAAAATATGGTGAAAGAACAAAAAACACCAATGTAAGACAATTCATGGATCTTGAAAAAGTGTGGTAGGTCCAAAAAACCATCAGAGGTGGACAGTTGATGAAGTCCCTGTTCATATCAAAGTTTGTGGTAAACCTGTTTAAAACCATGGAAGGAATGAGCCTTTTTGTGGATCAAGATCATAAGACAAATAGTTGGACATGCCACAGGGGTGAGCATACTGCAAGTGAGAGTGTGAATGTTTTTGTACCATGTAAAACTAAGGGGGAGAATGTTAGGAATTAGGTTTTACATTAGTATTTACATTTGGATATTTACCGAGAGGTAACTATTATATTGTGAGAGAATATATTATTCGGTTATTCGAATATATTGTAATAACAATATATTCGTATATAGTCAGTTAGTTAGTCAGGAGATTGTTAGTGTGAGAGATTGTAGGGATCTCACAATCCCGAATATAGGAAATGTATTTCCTATATAAACTTTGTAATGTTTTGAATAAAGATATAGAGCAGAATATAATAATATATTATTGTGTTCAATTTATTTTCCCTGGTGTTCAGCTTTCTCTGTTGTGCAAATCTGAATATTCCCATTATCAACCTTGGTCATACTTATAGATAACATTGTTATATTTTACCATTTTGACAATAGAGTATACTTTATATTTAATGCCCATGGACGAATCAGATTGAAATGTTCAAATTTTGATTTTATTCTTATGGCATATGACACCTACATTGTACAAATTTTATATTTATGTTTCAAATTTCAAATTTTCAATGTTCATTTCATGGACACAGATGTCTTTAACATTTTGAATGTTTTAATGATGTATAATTTTGCAAAAGCTATAAAATTTGTATCTATTTTTCATATTTTCTAAACTTTTTAAATATATAATTATTTAATTTCCCTCCCCTGCCGTCCCCTAAATCGCAGCAAAGTATTGGTCATCCTAAAAACTCATCCTGCCATTATAGTGTCATCCCCGTCCAGGAAACTCCTCATGACATAGCTATCAACTGAACATCGGTTAATTATTATCCCATCAAATGCATATCTTTGTTGTTTCCATCAGAAATGTTGCTTGGACTTTTCAGATATTGGCATTTCAGTTTCTAACTTTGACTTATTCCACAATTTGAGAAATGCTGGCAACAGCCTGCCTGTATCAGACTGAATGCAAGGCAAATGCTCTTCCTCGGCATTTTCATACTGGAGCCGTCCATATATCTTGGCCATTGAAGTGTTATGCTCCATTAAGGCATTTTATATTTTAATTATATTGTTCAAACGCCCATTAACTAGATTGGAATTTCTTTAAAAATGCTGCCCTATAACACACCTTTCACTGCCATCACTACTACTAATACACAGTACAGTTCTCAATGTTGCTCAAGGTTTGTAGTCTTTTAAAATAAAAAGAATCAATAGCAATCTTCAATGTTTTTCTAGGGCTAAATCTGCTATGTATCATTATATACTTCCTATTTCTTCATCTGGATTCCACTGTGTTGATGTTTACGTAAGTATCATTCTAGGGCTAAAACATCGACACAGTGGAATCCAGACAAAAGAAAAAGATAATGTTTACATGTGGAAATTTCAAACGATTTGATCATTCTGTACAGCCAATGGGATGGTTTCTCGGGGTAATCTGAAATTCTTTGACAGAGGATTCCATTTTTTCTTAGTTTGGTGCTTAAACATAAATTTTGCAAGTTATTATCTCGTTGTTAGAAGTAAAGCATCCATGCATTGACATCAAACTATAGATGACCTATTTGAATGTCATAGTTGACCTACAGTTGTATATTTCATATTTAATATTCATGTCCTTAAACAAAACCTTACTCCAAAGACTGCAAGACATCAAACTCTGGTTGACCTATTGGGATTTTCCCATTTACCAATGTAAATCAGATGTTTGAAGTATCCATATTGCATTTTGCTCTTTTTCAAACCTTCCTACACAACTTAACTCTTGTTGGCTTTCCAATGGATAAAAGGGAACATCTATTCTGTAATCCTCATCCAACAGAACTCAACAGCATGGTAGTGTTTAGTTGAAGTTCCATGCTTAACTTGCTCCTATCTTTTATTCCTTTGAAAAACCTCTACTCTTTCTTAGGTAGATGTTTAATCAATTTAGAAAACATACTCAAAATATGAAAACAAAGCAGAGAAGTGAATAAACCAACATGCCACTACCTGGCCATGGCTGGGAACTATGATAGACGACTTCCCCCACTTCGATGCCAACCTCCTCCCAGGTTTCTCTCCTCACAGCTTCTTCCAAGCTTTCCCCTGGCTGGACAAAGATAAATGCTTCACTGTTAACTTTAACTGCAATTACCACTATCAGAATAAAATGATCGAATACAAAATGGACCAAAGAAATCACTCTCATTGAGATAGAATAGTGGGAATAAGTGATATCCATCAACATACAAAGAACATGGAACATAACTCAAATATTATTTGCAATTGCAACTTGAACAAAACCGAATAATACTAAAAAGGTTGAGAGAATAATTATAGTAAGTACGAACTAATGATCCATGTCTGGATCAGATTTCATCAAAAACTTGTCATGAAAACCTTTTTTGAAGAACTTTTCAGAAGATGAAATCTGATAAATATTTGAGAATTTTCAGATCTCATTTATCCTTAAATCCAGGTGTCTGGGAACGGGAGTTCAAGATGCAATTATGCATGCATAAAATGTTATTTTACCCCTTTAACGATCCCAGAATTCCAATATGAACAAATGACTAAGTGTTGCGACCTTGTAATCCATAAATTTCAAATCCTATGTGAAGTATGGAGAATATAAAGTATGATCCAATTAACCGCATAAATCTGAGACCTTGAATAAAAGAAGAATAATAAAAACAGAATTCAATGAAATTTATGCCTGGGGATCAGGATCCCAATGGATGTTCATGTATTTTTGCAAATACTTTAATGTTTCTTGAAACCCCAGAAACTCGGATAAAGCCTCAAAAAAAAAAAGACCATGTATTAAGAAGAATTCATAAATCTAATTTAATTTGGGTGTGCTGGGGATCCCCAGTTACATCAATTGCTCTTTCGGTATCTCAATGCCTCTCAAAAGTTTGAAAGTCTACAGAAAGAAAAGAGGAAGAAAATTCAACAACGTTAAGTTTTCTATGCAGAGATCTAGGAAATCATGAGGCAATGCGACACCAAGCATGTTGCATTGCACCTCAAAACCCCAGACGGACATCAAACTCCAGGTGGTGGGTCCCATTGGTACAATATCGAGAGGTCTAAGGAAGGCAGAAGCAAAATGGCAATAATAGAATGTCACAATGCCATGAAAAACCCGTCACCAAACCCCAGCCAGCCTCTCTTATAAATCATAAAGTGAATTCTCACCCACTCCCCAAGCCACCTCAACCAATAGCCAGATTTAAAGACTTTGTTAATTAGATTTATCCAAGATCCAGAAATTCTCTGAAGCACTAGACAGTTTTCAAAGTGCATTGCACAATGAAATCCCAGATCCTGGAATCGACTGGGACAGCATATGAAGTGTCACAGAGCATGCCAACCGATACATTGATCTAAATCAATGCCCAAAACCAAATGGGTTTTGAAAGATGTTTGTTTTTTAGATTTTCAGCTGGCGAGGCTCAGGTTTCAAACGCTGGCTACATCTGAGTCATCCAATCAAAATTATGGAATAGTAACAAATCCAAATTGTTCATCTGCAAACTGAAGGACCAAATTCGCATAAGTATGCATGTCCTTACCCTATGGGGTAGGGGCCTTTGAGGTAAAACATATTTTCCTGTAGTTACATGGTGGTGTGGAGTCACGTGACAACAATTTAACTCTATGGATGGGACAGTAATGATTATGTAGTATTGACCATTGGAAAAGCTGCATTGTAAGAGGTTTGGCTGGCCATACAGCTTTCCCTGCACATGCAGAGCCTATCCTTTGCACAAACAATGATAGACTTCATCATCACAAATCCACAGATAGATATGCATGAATGTCACCTTGTGTTTTCCTTTCAGGTGTGAAGAATTGGTCACTAATTAGCTTGATTGGTGTTTGAGTATTGGCATTTCATCATCTTTCATACTAAATCAATCCTCAACTTCCAGCGAATAATTTGCACTTCCCATAGGCCTAGCCCCAATCAAAACTCAAAGCTGTCATGCCCCTTATGGCTTGAGCGACACACTGCATCAGGACAAAGAGTTGTAATCCCTATAAGATTCTCTAGGGAATGTATTCCATTTGCTAAGCAACATGCGATTTTCCCAAAAAAAATGTATTGACCTACCTACATTTTGTCTATAATTTTTTAATATATCTAGTTGCTTGAACCAAGAGTGTTCCCTGTTTCTCTCCTACAATCTCAGTCAAGTTGTAATGTTTTTGATGGAAACTCTTAAACTTTCATTCCAATAAAGTTAAGGCACAAAATTGATGATTAATAGAGAAATTTACCTCTATGAATCCTGCAAGACAGCTCCACATCCGAGGTGCAAAACGTGACTGCTTACTCAACAATGCACAATCATTTGCTTTATCGATGACTAACATGATCACTACCTGCTACAAAACTTCAAGTTATATTCAAGTATTAAACAAGAAATAAAAGTTCTAACATTAAAATCAGAGCGTTTACAGCATTGTTGACAGAACCATATCTTGAGATGACTTAGACACACACTACCAAAAATCGACAATATAATTAAAATTGATCACAAAAGCCTTCAACTACCTAATACAAATACATGATTGGGTTGTAATTGAAAAAATCCCACATTGGTAAGAATTGTGAGAAAAGGGTGACTTATTAGGCACTACATACAACAAAAGCTTTGCCGATAGGGAACGAGGCTAGAGATTGAGAAGCCCAAAGCAGTTGATTAGATTCACTGTTCCTCCCCACACTAACAAATGTTTATGTGTGCTAAGTGGGTCCCTTTGCACCTTGTCATTATTACCAGAAATACATGAGGAAATAAATGTCATTAAAGTAATGACTAATCATGGAGGTCATCTTGAAATGACTTAAACAAACACTACTAAAAATCCCCAAAAAATCAACAATATAATTAGAACCATGTATATTGCATGCCAATATTTGAGAAAACGTAGAACTTTACTAGCAACAAATTTTTGGCAAATAAAATCAATTAGGTGCATTTTATGACTACTATAATTAAGTAATTGTTTTCAAAAAGTTTTGCCAACATTTTGCATAAGTTGTTTCAAAATTTTCACAAATATAATTAGATACATTTTTTATATAAAATTGTGTATTTTCGGAAAGTTTTACCAAAAGTTTTTGGCGCAGGAGCATAAGGGGCAATCCGCATAACCCAAAAACAATGATATTCAAAGAAATTTGGGGTTTTGTGAGCAAAAGGCTGATTTGTTTTTTTGAGTGTTGACATTTCGTCAATCTCTTGGCATTACCAAGTCAAGGTTTGAAAGGTTGGACAGTTTCAAAGACATCCGGGAGTATATTCCGAGTAGGATTTTAATGGAGAATGTGTGAATCATAAAAACTCGAATACATTCAATGCCCAACCAGTTTTAGAGCTGTTTTGTTTAAGAACTCTGTTTTGAAGTACCGTACTCATTTGGAGCAAGGAATCATGTCTCAACAAATTTAGGAGCATCATCCATGATGCATGGATTGTCCAACACATGTTCAAATCCAGCAAGCCCGAGTTGGCATCATTAAGGATGTGTGAATGTGTTTTGAGCATGTTTAGGCTATTTTTGGGCAGAGGCAAAGAGAAAAAGATGGAAAAGGAGTGAGAAGGCAAGAGAAGGATGGAAAATAGCCCTCAAGCCTTAAGGATCATGTCCAAATGCCAATAACACAGCTCACATTAAAACAACAACAAAAAATGATTTTTGCTTCGAGGAGGAAGAGTGTGAAGGTTGAGGAGATTGGAAGTGTCTTAGAGGGTGCTCCAATAACCGATAGAAAGCTCTCAACAAGGTGAAAGTGATGCCATTGCCCATTTGCAAATTCAGAGATCCAATTTTGTGTGCAGGCCTATTTGAAGAGAAAAAGGGGAATTTTACAAGTAGTGGTCCCAGAGCTCAGAGCAATTTCTCGAAAATCTGATTCCATATTTGATCTGGGTTTTTCAAATAGTTTAAGGATCACTCTTCCCAATCAGAACATAAATTTGGCTTGTGGTATAATTTTATGCCTGAAAATGAGGTTAAATGTTTGACAAAAAGGCAATTTCTTGTTTCTTTGTTATATAATCTTGTGTGAGGGTAAAAAAAATAATTGTTTGTAGATTGTTTTCATAGTTGCAAGCCTGGAGAATGTCAAGAAATTAGGTTATAACTGTTCAACAAGTTTTTGGCTTCATTTTAAGCGTCTTTGTATGCATTGGAATGGGTAAAACAGTCAGAATTGCCATTGAAGACCAAATTCCTACAAATTTATGTCATATGAGCTGAGTGTGATTGTTCGTGGCTGTTAATAAGCCTTTGATAGATCATCAATGGATTTAAAACTCCATTATTCTCTTGTTGAATTGTTTACATCATTGTAAGGGTGGAGTATGCATGGATTTTGATTTGTGAATTTGATGTTGAGTGTATATGTGGTGTTGAGCGGAGGATCGATCAGGCTGCAAAGTTGGACAACCATTAAATTTACCCTCCTACCTTGACTGCATCAAAATGTATCAGAGTTGTTACAAGTCTGGGAAAAGAAGAGTTGAAGGAAATAAGACAGTGGCAACGAAGAGCTGCTGAGAAAAATGTGCAGACCAAATGCCGAACTTAAGGAAGTCTACATGTGAGAGGAAATGTTCTCCATCATGTGCAGATGGGTAGAGAACAAGGAGTTGCAGAAATAGCTCAGAGAATAGTCAAGAAAGAGGGAAGTGACCCAAAGTCACAAAATTGCAGCAATGTTAGAGAACATGGTGTCTAAATTAGATGCCTTGGAAAGAAGACCAGCAAGTAAAAAGAAGATAATAGTTAAGATGACGAGGCCCATGGAGCCAAGAAGAGGAACCTATAATAAAAAAGAGACCGGCAGAGGTTGTGGTGAAAGCAGAAGGTAAACCCAGTGGAAATACTCCTTTGTGTTTAGGTAAAGAGAGCCCGCAAGAGCTCGTGCAGTGGATGGTGGAGATAAAGAATTTTTTTTGAAGAAAAGAGTATTGAATGTGTGGTGATGCAATTGTATGTTAAAGAGAACTCTAAGAAAGGAAAAAAGAGAAAGGTTAGATAAAGGAAAATAATTTAGGACATATGATTTCCAAGTTGATAGAGCAAATAGTGCAAACAAGAATGCAAGTAGAGTGGGTGAGGAAACTTCAAGCGTTGAGGCTTACGAGTGGAAAGAAGATGATTGCCTTGAAAGGCAATGCAAGGGTAAAGTTGCCATGTGAGAAACTCAAATCTGATTTGATAAAAGAAAAGAGAAAGAAGGATGTAAGCAGCCCATAGATGAAAAAAATACTCATGGGAAAGGATACAGATAGAGGAAATGATGAGGAAGAGTGCAGCCATCCGATGGAGGATGCACGAGGTGTTGCATATGTGAAAGCAGCCCACATAGGAGTGTAAGAAAAGACTCTTATGATTCAAAGGTTGCCTTGTTTTCATATGGACAAAGGGACTGCAAAGTTATATGCATATAGCATGAATGTAATGTTAAAGAAGAAGAAGAAAGGAGGTAGCAATCAACTTATAGCTTAGGTGAGGAGGATAAAGACAGAAGAAAGGAAAAGAGAAGAGGAGAAGAATGAGATGGAGCAGCTGATGTTGTTTTCGACCCAAGCATGTGTAGAGGAGGATGAGATTGTAGCAAGTGATGAAGAAGGTTGTCATGTCCCCTTCCAGTTGACATCTCTCAGAGCTAATGATTAGCCTATTATGCGACCCTCGTAGGCTGATAGGATGGATAGAGGGTCATGATAGAGCTTGGCTTCGCTTCGACTGTCAGAATTTTTTCAGTTGGCTTTCGTTCGGGCTCTTTCGGACACTGTTTGCCTGAATTGCTATTTTTAAAGGATATTTGGCACTCAGCGGAGCACCCCTGCTATGTTCTGGTCATGTGCGGAATCACTCCCTTGTTCGCCAGCTTCAAACGGTTTGAGAATCGGATATGTTTTGAGGGAGATATTAATATTTAATTGATTTAATTAAATATTAATTATTTGGAGCTATATTATAAAGTTATAATATTTAATATTATAACTTAGGGGTTGACTTAAGGGGGCGACCATCATGAAGGGGGCGTTTTTAATTATATCTTATAATTAAAAATGTGATTTTTAAAACTCTGAAAAAGAATTTTAAAAAAGTCCGAATTTTTTTATGAAACCCTAATTAGGGAAAATCGCACTTTTTGAAGATTATAAGGTTTTTCATTGGGAATCGTGCCATTCATGATTGAAGTCAATTTTTTTGTTAAGTATTTTCTTTGAAAACAGAGCCAAGGGTTTCAGTATACAATTTGCATTGGAGAACGTGCAATCTTCAGTGTGTACAATTCAGAGATTGTGAAATATCAGCTGATCTATTGCCAGGGAGAGATAACTTTATACAGAGGTTATCACAGAGCTTCACAGAGGTTTATATCATCAGATTTTTGATCCGAAAACCATCCAAAAGGAGACCTTCAATATTGGCGCTTCCTTTATCAATATCCGGCGCTCAGCTTTCAGGCCGTACAGTATTTATACTATTGTACACAGGTCGTACAATTTTGTACCACGTAGTACCATCACCAGAAAAGGGCGTATTTTTTTCTGGGGCAAAACGCCTTCTATATGACCAATCTGTTGATTCCAATCAGGGCGCCTATATATCTAGCATCATTTTGGATCATCAGGAGGGGAAAAGGGTTATTTATTGCAGCCATACCAGATCTAGGGCATTTTCATATTGCAGCAACTCAGGTTTTTGAACAATATTTTTTATATTATTTCGTATGCATGCCAGAGATCTATTGTAATCAACTGAAATGAATAATAAGATCATAGATTAGCCAGTTACAAGGTTTACTGCTTCAGTATTTATTTATTTGAATTTATACGAATTTTTTTTGCAAAATCACATTCTTCTCTTATTCATGCAAAAACACCAAAAAAATCAAAACACAAAAAAACAATTCAAAAACATATAGTTCCAGAATTCAAGGAAAACAGGGGTTTCTATAGTGGTATCAGACCTAAATCCTGCCATCCTGAGGGTTTAGCAATCTTATGCAGCCACAAGAGGTTGGACCACACAGGTATTACACACGTAGGAGAGCCTTGCTGGAAGGCGACCAGGGTTTAGAATAGCAGCCGGTCATCATGAGTGACAGGGGTGAGGGTAGCCCACCCAGGGGCCATAGGAATAATGAGGATCAGGACACCAGAGACTTCTTTCGTGCTATGGTTACAGGAAAGCAGCAGATGGCGCAGGTATTACAAGCACTTACTACTATGGTAGAAAGGATGAACCCACCTGTTAGACAGAATGGGGAACAAGGAGATAATCGGAGCGCTACAGTTAATTAGAGACCACAGGGGACCATTTCCAGAACAGCTGATAGGCCTACACGTCCTACATTTGTTTAGGAGGAACCAGAAGCTCCAGCAGAGGAGGCGGCAGGAGACCCCCTATTTGCAGATGCACTCATGGCTGCAAATGATGAGTGGGACTTATTAGCTCCTCAGGTTCGGGAGAGGATTTCCTTTGATCATTTTGTAAATCAGAGGAGAGAGCATTACAAATCAGTTAGACAGGACAGGAGGCCTAAAGGTCAAATTAGTGAGCTGAAGAAGGCTACAGGCAAGCTTTCTTTGACTACTTTTGACGGTAGTGGTAAGATGATAGCTCAAGCTTGGATTCATAAGCTTGACACATTTTTGGCATTGAGGCCAATGACAGAGATAGAAGCTATCAAATACGCCACTTTGCACTTGGAGGGAGTAGCACATGATTGGTGGTACCATGGTATGGTAACACTTCAACATAATCAGGTCACAGAGTACCAGGACTTCGTGGATAGGTTGGTTGAGAGGTTTGACAAGAAAGATCCAGAGGTTTACTTTCGAGATTTGGCACAGTTGAAACAAATAGGTAACTTGGAGTCCTTCATTGGGGAGTTTCAGCGGTTGGCAATCATGGTGCCAAACATTTCAGAGCGTAGATTGATAGTTCTTTTCATCGAGGGCCTATCCGAACCATTGAGAGGTTGGATCAAAGCCTTTGATCCTCCTTCATTACAGAAAGCTATGAAGAAGGCGCGTAGTATGGAGATGGCAGCCCCATCCAGTAAATTCAACTCTAGAGGTACTTCATTCAGGGACAATAAGGGCTTCAACAGAAATAGAGAAATCAAATTTTAACAAAGACAAATCAAATTTTAAGAATGATTCAAAGGGCAAACTAGCAGCACCACCTTTGGATCGAGAGGCTCTTAACGATCTACGCAGGAAGAAGCTTTGCTTCTACTGCAAAGGTCCCTACAACAGGAGAGTTCTGAGGAGTCAGAGCCAGAGGCTTCAGAGCCTAAGGCAGAGGCAGAGTCAGAGCTTCAGATTCAGGAGGCACGCCTATCTAGCATCCAGCAGGAGGGTTCATTCAGACTCCGTGGAGTTTTGGCAGGACAGAGGGTCATAACCCTTCTTGACACAGGAGCCACACATAATTTTATCGATGCTAGATTTGTGGAGAAGCGTGGACTGATTACCGAAGAGTTTGACGACATTAGAGTTAAGGTGGCCGACGGTTACACTTTTAGGTGTGAGCGGATGATTAGAGATCTCCCATTGCGCTTGAACAACTATGAGTTCAAGGCTGATTATTACGTGGTGAACATGGGGTATATCGATTTGGTCTTGGGCATGAAGTGGCTTCATTCCCTTGAGGAAGTCACTCTTCGTCTCAAGGACATAGAGATTCGTTTTGATGTTGATGGGAAGACACATATTCTGAAGGCAATACGGGACAGCAACATCAAAACTATTTCTTTTCATCGGATGGAGAGGCTCATGCGACACGACATGGTAGAGTGGGTTGCCGAGTGCACATTGGCACCAATATAGGAGGGACAGCAGAAGATTGAGTATCATCCTGACATTCAGCAGTTGAGAGTCAAGCATGATAAGGTATTCAATGATATTCCACTAGGGAGACCTCCAGACAGGGGCATTGAGCACATTATTGAGCTTGAGGAGGGCGCTAAGCCCGTTATGATTACTCCTTATCGGCATCCTAAGCGGTTGAAAGATGAGATCGAGAAAACAATCAAGGAGTTACTTGCTATGGGTCACATTCGACCTAGCAAATCACCATTCGCTTCTTCAGTTGTTCTGGTGAAGAAGGATGGCACCCTACGCATGTGCATAGACTATAGAGTCCTGAATAAGAGGACTATTAAAAACAGATATCCAATACCTCGTATCGATGAGCTTATTGATGAGCTCCATGGTGCATGCTACTTCACGAAGATAGACTTAAGGTCAGGATATCATTAGATCAGGGTTCGTGAACAAGACATTGAGAAGACTGCTTTCCGTTGTCATTGTGGACACTATGAGTTTGTGGTGATGCCATTTGGGCTCACTAATGCGCCAGCGACATTTCAGTCCACCATGAACAGAGTCTTCCATTCACTGCTGAGGAGATTTGTACTTGTTTTCTTCGATGACATTCTTATATACAACAGGACTTGGCAGGAGCATTTGGCTCATCTGGAGACGGTGCTCAATATTTTGGAGAGGGAGTCCTTGTACGCCAAGGAGTCCAAATGTGATTTGGGGATGACCGAATTGTTATACTTAGGTCATATTATCAGTTCAGAGGGAGTGCGGATGGATCCTGAGAAGATTCGCGTTATCATAGACTGGCCTATTCCAGCGAATCTTACACAGCTGCGAGGATTTCTAGGTTTGTGTGGATTTTATCGTAGATTCGTGAATGATTATTCACGTCATGCAGCCCCTATGACAAATTTGTTGAAAAAAGGTGCATAATGTTGGACTCCTGAGGCACAGGTGTGTTTTGTGAAGTTTAAGGAGTTGATGACTACGTGCCCAGTGTTGGCACTACCAGATTTTTCGAAGCCTTTTGAGCTTCAGTGCGATGCTTCAGGTGAGGGCATTGGAGTGGTGCTTATGCAGGACAAGCACCCTATAGTATATGAGAGCCGTAAACTCAGGGGACTAGAGAGGCTATACAGCATTTACGATAAGGAGATGCTCGCTATAATGCATGCCTTGGCAAAATTTAGGCAATATCTTGTTGGCAGCAAATTTTGCATCAAAACTGACCACAACAGCTTGAGGCATTTCTTGGGGCAGCGAGATCTCAATGATCGTATGTTATAATCAAATCAAGATAAATCCTAGTAATCAACATAAAAACATTTCATAACTACTAAATCATGACATCTTGGGAAAATATAAGAAGTGTGAAAATCATGTTAGATAAGGAAAATATTTGGAAAAATTTGACATCTCTTTCATCAAGGGCACCCAGAATGTAGTGGCCGACGCTCTCTCACGCAGGCCTTATTTGAGTACTATGGTTCACATTACAGAGGATTGGAGACATATGATTGTGGCAAAGTATGACAAGGATTCATGGGCATCCAGCATTGTTGAGGGATCGATGATTGATACCTATACGCTTGTGAATGACTTGATCATTTACAAGAACAGGGTTTATTTGATCTCAGGATCAGAGGTGAAGAACATTATCATGCGAGCCTTTCATGATGTACCTACTGCAGGACATCTCGAGTATTTCAAAACTTATAGACAGATTCGGGAGAGATTCACATGGAAAGGACTTAAGGCATATGTTCTTCAGTATGTGCGTGAGTGCCCTGTTTGTCAGCAGAACAAGCAAGAGAACACGTACCAGACAGGATTATTGTAGCCACTTCCGATTCCTGACAGGAAGTGGGAATGCCTGTCGATGGATTTCATTACGGGCTTGCCTAAAGCCCAAGGACGAGATTGCATATATGTAGTCATGGATCGGTTAACGAAGTATGCCCACTTCTTTCCGATTACCACCACTTACACAACTACACAGGTAGCAGAGGTCTTCTTCCGAGAGGTATTCAGACTGCATGGATTGCCTCGGAGCATAGTGAGCGACAGGGATAGTCGGTTCTTGAGTCACTTCTAGCAGGAGGTGTTCAGACTCTGTGGGACCGAGCTTACACCGAGCACCAGCTACCACCCGCAGACCGATGGACAGACAGAGATAGTGAATAAATGGGTGGAAAGTTACCTCAGGAACTATATTGCAGGGCAGCAAAAGGCATGGGTCAAGTGGATTCATTTGCGCGAGTATTGCTATAACACGACCTTCCATATGACCACTGTGATGTCCCCTTTCCAGTTGACATCTTTCAGCGCTGATGATTAGCGTATTATGCAACCCTCGTAGGCTGATAGGATGGATAGAGGGTCTTGATGGAGCTTGGCTTGGCTTCGACTATCAGAATTTTTTCAGTTGGCTTTCGTTTGGGCTCTTTCGGACACCGTTTGCCTGAGAACCTATTTTTAGGGATTTTTGACACTCAGTGGAGCACCCATGTTATGGTATGGTCATGCGCGGAATCACTGCCTTGTTCACCAACTTCAGACGGTTCGAGAATCGGATACTTTTTTAGGGAGATATTAATATTTAATTGATTTAATTAAATATTAATTATTTGGCGTAATTTAATGACTTAGGCGTTTTGACCCAAGGGGGCGCTCATTATGAAGGGGGCCGTTTTAATTATATTTTTATAATTAAAATTGTGACTTAGACTATGGCAAAATTAAAGGAGAAGAAAAACCCTAATTTTTAATTATGAAACCCTAATTATGGCAAGCGCACCTTTTTGAAGATTATAAGGGGTTTCTCATTGGAGAGAGCACCATTCATGTTGAAGAAAAAAAATTTGCTAAGTATTTTCAGAGAAGACTAAGCCAAGGGTTTCTTGTATTCTATTTGCATTGGAGAACGTGCAATCTTCAATGTGTGCAATTCAGAGGTTGTGAAATATCAGCGGATCTATTGCCAAGTAGAGAGATAACCTCACACAGAGGTTATCACAAAGATTCACAGGGATTTATATATTCAGGGTTTTGAACCGAAAATCATCCAGAAAGAGATCTACCATATTGACGCCATTTTCTTGAGTTCCGGAGTTCAGCCGTACTAGGCCGTACTGTAAATACTGCTGTTGTACGAAATTTGAAGGGCGCAATTAGCAAAAACGCGCAATAGTCGCAGCCAACAGGGAGCGCAGAGACCGACATCGGCAGCGCAGAGACCGACATCGGCCGACTCAGACCGACATCGGCCGACTCACATACCGACATCGGCAGAGTAAACCGACATCGACAGACATCGGCAGTGTTATCCGACCAACCGTGGCGGTATAACCGACGTCGGCAACTGTGTTTTTGAAACAGCAACCAGAAAATAGCTTATTTGTTGCAGCCGTACCTACCGTACCAGATCTAGGGTTTATTTTCAAATTGCAAAAAAATCAGGTTTTGAACAATATTTTATATTATTTTTATATGCATGATAGAGGAATTATATTGTAATCATCTGGGAAGAATAATAAGAATATAGTTTAGCCAGAAAAAGGGTTTACTGCTTCAGTATTTATTTATTTGAATTTATACGAATTTATCTTGCAAATTCGCATTCTTCTTTATTTCATGCAAAAACACCAAAAAAAATCAAAATATACAAAAACAGTCAAAAAAATATTCAGTACCAAAATTCAGGGGAAACAGGGGTTTCTACAGTGGTATCAGAGCGGTTTTCTGCCAGCCTGATTGGGTTATTTCAGATTGAATTCGATTATCAGTATGGCTTTAATAGGTGACAAGGATTTGAAAGAAAGAATGCACAATGCAAAGAAGAAATTAGATCGGCCATTTCAGCGAACAGAGGACCTTCTAAAAATTTTGGAGGAGTTGGAAACTTATTTAGGCAAGGTTGATCAGTCAGATTCCTATGCTATGCAAATAGCTTTACCTCTAGCATTTGCTTCGTTGGTGAAGCCCCGATTATTGAGACATCATGATGAGATGGTAAGACTTGCAGCTCTCTCTTGCATTAGTGAAATCATGAGGATAATGGCTGGCTTTAATTCTTATGATGATCAGATTATGAAAGAGGTACTTCATGTCATGGTGAAAAGCTTCGAAAAGTTGGATGACATTAGGGACCCTCATTTCACAAAGAGGGCAAGATTACTTGAAGTATTTGCAAGGTGTAGATTTGAAAACATTATGCTGTCAGTAGGTTGTATTGGTGACATTCGCAGAATGTTTAACACATTTTGGAATATTATGAATGAGTTTCATTCCAGCGATGTATTAGCATTGATGCACTCTATCATGTTCACAATCTTGTTTGAGGAGGATGAAATTTCTAAATTTTTGGCAGAAGATTTAAGGTATGTCTGGACAAAAGAGAGGAATTTGTCACCTATGGCATGTACGTGGTTAAAGAGTTTGATTGATAGGCCTAAGGATCGTAGTACTTTCCCTATGACAGGCAGAAACTTGAATGATGAGTTTGACAGACATGCTGATCCAGTACAGGGAGACATTAACACATCTTCAGGTAATGATTTATCTGCATCATCTTCACAGGCAGAAGCGGTTAAACATGTTGTGCAGGTTAAGCCAGTTGCATCAAAAGGTGATATCACAGGCACACCGGATTGCATGATTGACACAGATAGTGATTCCAGTACAGTTGGTCCGGATGAAGTTACAATAGTTGAAGATTCTGTCATGTTTGAGGATAGTACAGTTGATCAGAAAGTGAGCATTCAGGACTTTGCAGAAAATGAGTATCAGGGACAGTTGGATGCTTCTTCACATGAGATAGAGGCTAGTAGTTCTTTCCGTGGTTTTGCGAGCCCACTGAAGACGAGGGGAAAGGATATTGTCGCGGCTTTATCTCATCATGATAGAATGCATGGATTGATCGAGAATCACATTTGGATGATTCAACTACAGGGGAGACAAAAAGGAGTCACAGCAGGTTCTTGTGACGACTTACAGCAGATCAAGGAGGGCATGGAGGCAATGAAGGTAAGTTACATACACCTACTTTCAGATCGCGATCATCTCCTTAATCTTGTGGGAATCTATTTAGATGCATTAAAGAAGAAGAGGAGGTTGACCGGCTTTCTCATGCGCTGGAGGGTACTCGGAATTCCTTGGTGAGTACTCAGTTGGCGCTCCAGGATTCTGACAGACATGTGGACGAGCTTTGTCTTGAGGTGAGTTCAATTCAAGAGTTAGCGCATGTGACAGGGACTCAGCTTTCTTTTACAGTCAGGGCACATGTTGATGATGATATGAGTATGTCTAGCATTCACACTCCGGATTTAGAGATTGTAGTGGGTACAGGAGACAGGGGTGTGAAGTCAGTTGGTATTGTTCACATTACTCAGGTGAGGAGTTTACTTGAGTTGCCAGTGGATTTCTGTTCATGGATTGGATGTTGGGATCCTTATCTTGGTACTTGGGATTGTTTTGACCAGCGATATCTATCATTCTTTGGTAGTAGTATCTGTTGCACTATCATGGACTTGATTAGTAGTTTACTAGGTGTAGTTCTCATCCATGCCAACAGCTTGTTTGATGCTGGAATTAGTTTTTATACACCTGTGTTGGGCATTGTTCAAGTATTCAGTGAACCATTCGTGTTGGAATGGGTTGTTGATCTCTCAGATATGGCAAAGTCTATAGAAGAGTCCCAGGATCTGATTATTGCAGATGACACCCAAGAGGATGTTGTGGACAGTGTTGAGGACTTAGTCTCTTCAACGGGTTCCTTTGATACGGAGGTTTATGTGGATGTTTCAGTCACTCCGTTTGATGATACGAGTTCAACAGTTGGTCTGCCGGATTTGGATGGCAGTATTACAGATGATAGCTATTTTGAGGTTACTCCTTTGGACAGTTTGCCAGGGGTAGAGTATAGGAGTTCGACCAACCAGCAAAGTCATGTGTCTAGTCAGCTGAGAGTTAGTGAGCGAGACATTGCTATCGCTTGCGAGCATTTCGATGCTGCTTGTCAGTTGGTAGCAGTTTATGGGTGGGGTTCTCCTACTAGTGATGAGCAGGGAGGCAGTTATTTTTCCTTGACAGAGATCCACTCTTTATGGGAGGCTATCTGGATTCTGAGACAGGATTATATGCGGTTGGTAGCCGACAGAGATTATCTTAGGGAGTGGGTCAGTACAACATACGATGCATTATTGGTCAAGGAAGATAAGGTGAGTGAGCTTACTCAGCAGCTCGAGGTGACTTCTGAGATTCTTGAGGGTACACAGTTGGCTTTCAAGGAGTCAGTTTCATTTGGCTGAGGTGACCATGGAGTTAGAGCGACTTCAATCTTTACCAGAGTCTGTACAGTCACAGGGTGTGGTATCTGGTGACCCGAGGATGTCCATAGTCGAGATCGTTAGAGACAGTGGGGATGAGCATATATCTATCCTCGATGCTAGTATTGGCTTATCTGGTTCGTTTCCACTGAAGTTAGATTCAGTTGAGTTGGGTGCTGCAGCTGAGCATGGTAGTCAGCCTGATATGGTGATGGTCTCTACTACTGATGGCATGGAGACTAGTGAGGTTGTATCAGGGATCAGTTGTGATGTTGGTGAGCCAGCAGTTGGTTTGGTTCCTGTTTGTGATACTACTCCTTTGGAGGTGTCTTCGGAGGTAGTAGTTGGTTCGGGCTTGGTTAGTGACCAGTTGCAGTTAGTTTTTTCTAGATTGCAGTCTGAGCCACAGATTGAGAGTGGCGCATCTTATCGACATTACACTATAAGTGCTTGTCATTAGTTATGGGATGGTTTGACGCCATGGGATGAGAGTTGTGATAGACATGGCATGGTGATAGGTGCTGGGATTGACAGTTTGTCGGTGCATGACTTAGAGCAGCAGTTGATGGCAATCAGATTTGGTTTGTGTTATTGCTATCTAGCATGTGATGTCTCTTCATTATCAGCGATGCATAGGAGTTTGGGTGATGAGACCGTGGCGGGTGATCTGCAGAGATATGTTGATTACAGTAGAGGTACAGTGTGTGGATTCTCCGCACTTGGCGTAGTTCCATTTGGGAGTTGTTGCAGAGTTGGAGTGTGCCTTCCGCATAGCATGGTGGAATGTGTATATGGTATTTGCGATTTTGGCAGTTTGAGTTGTCCACTCTACTTGGGTTATGATATTTCGAGAGTTTGTTTCTCATGGGTTCCTGACTGTGGCAGTTGTGATTTTGGAGTTTGGTTGAGTTGTATTCGCTAGTTTGATTATGGATTCCTCTTGGTTATATTTCAGAGGATATTGCAGGAGCTTGCGTTGATTGACAACAGTATAGATCATGACTACATTTGGGATCCAGGTGGATTGATTGGTTTATTGTTCAGTCATTGCTTGGAGACAAGCAATTTCAAGAGGGGCAGACTGTGATGTCCCCTTTCCAGTTGACATCTTTCAGAGCTGATGATTAGCCTATTATGCAACCCTCGTAGGCTGATAGGATGGATAGAGGGTCTTGATGGAGCTTGGCTTGGTTTCGACTATCAGAATTTTTTCAGTTGGCTTTCGTTTGGGCTCTTTCGGACACCGTTTCCCTGAGTTCCTATTTTTAGGGATTTTTGACACTCAGCGGAGCACCCCTGTTATGGTATGGTCATGTGCGGAATCACTCCCTTGTTCACCAACTTCACACGGTTTGAGAATCAGATACTTTTTGAGAGTGATATTAATATTTAATTGATTTAATTAAATATTAATTATTTGGCGTAATTTAATGACTTAGGCGTTTTGACTCAAAGGGGCGCTCATTATGAAGGGGGCTGTTTTAATTATTTTTTTATAATTAAAATTGACTTAGACTATAGAAAAATTAAAGGAGAAGAAAACCCCTAATTTTTAATTATGAAACCCTAATTAGGGCAAGCGCACCTTTTTGAAGATTATAAGGGGTTTCTCATTGGAGAAAGCACCATTCATGTTGAAGAAAAAAAATTTGCTAAGTATTTTTAGAGAAGACTGAGCCAAGAGTTTCCAGTATTCTATTTGCATTGGAGAACGTGCAATCTTCAGTGTGTGCAATTCAGAGGTTGTGAAATATCAGTTGATCTATTGCCAGGCAAAGAGATAACCTCACACAGAGGTTATCACAGAGATTCACAGGGATTTATATATTCAGAGTTTTGAACCGAAAATCATCCAGAAAGAGATCTACCATATTGGCGCCACTTTTCTTGGGTTTTGGAGTTCAACCGTACCAGGCCGGACTGTACTTATTGTTGCTGTACAAAATTTGAAGGGCGCAGTTAGCAGAAGCGCGCAGCAGTTGCAGCGAGCAGGGGTGCAGAGACCGACATCGGCAGCGCAGAGACCAACATCGGCCGACTCACAGACCGACATCGGCCGACTCACATACCATCGGCAGAGTAAATCGACATCGGCAGTGTTATCCGACCGACCGCGATGGTATAACCGACGTCGGCGACTGTGTTTTCGAAACAGCAACTAGAAAATAGCTTATTTATTGCAGTCGTACCTACCGTACCGGATCTAGGGTTTATTTTCAAATTGCAAAAAAATCAGGTTTTGAACAATATTTTATATTATTTTTATATGCATCATAGAGGAATTATATTGTAATCATCTGAGAAGAATAATAAGAATATAGTTTAGCCAAAAAAAGGGTTTACTGCTTCAATATTTATTTATTTGAATTTATACGAATTTATCTTGCAAATTCGCATTCTTCTTTATTTCATGCAAAAACACCAAAAAAACTCAAAATATACAAAAACTGTCAAAAAAATATCCAGTATCAGAATTCAGGGGAAACAGGGGTTTCTACAACCATTCAAATGTCCCCTTTTATGGCGTTGTACGGGTATGAGGCGCCGAGTTTTCTGGATTTGCTATTGAGTGACAATAGAGTGCCGAGTGCTGGAGACTTGTTGCAGGAGAGTCAGGATACGATGAGGGCTCTCAAGGAGAATATTGCCAAGGCACAGAATCAGCAAAAACAGTACGCAGATCAGAAGAGGACAGAGAGATCTTTTGATGTGGGTGACATGGTTTATCTTATGATGTAGCCTTACCGTCAGTCTACTCTTAGGAAGAGTGAGGCAAATAAGCTTAAGCCACGTTATTACGATTCTTTCAAGATCCTGAGGCGTGTTGGAGAGGTGGCTTATAAGCTAGAGCTTCCGACAAAGAGCAGGGTACACAATGTTTTTCAAGTGTCACGCCTCAAGAAGGCGTTGGGACACCGTGTGGTACCTTTTACAGTTTTACCTCCCTTAGATGATGAGGGAAAGTTGATTTTAGTCCCTGAGTCTATCCTGGAGTATAGAGAGAGAGTTGCGCAGGAGGGCTATCAGGGAATATTTGGTAAAATGGAGAGATTTGCCAGTGGAGGATGCGACATGGGAGAGCGAGGATATTTTGCAGCATCCGGAGTTGAGATTGCTTGAGGACAAGCAATTTCAGGAGGGGCGGACTGTCATGTCCCCTTCCAATTGACATCTCTCAGAGCTGATGATTAGCCTATTATGCGACCCTCGTAGGCTGATAGGATGGATAGAGGGTCACGATGGAGCTTGACTTGGCTTCGACTGTCAGAATTTTTCCAGTTGACTTTCGTTCGGGCTCTTTCGGACACTGTTTGCCTGAGTTGCTATTTTTTAGGGATATTTGGCACTCAGCGGAGCACCCCTGCTATGGTCTGGTCATGTGCGGAATCACTCCCTTGTTCGCCAACTTCAGACAGTTCGAGAATCAGATATGTTTTGAGGGAGATATTAATATTTAATTGATTTAATTAAATATTAATTATTTGGAGCTATATTATAAAGTTATAATATTTAATATTATAACTTAAGGGTTGACTTAAGGGGCGACCATCATGAAGGGGGCGTTTTTAATTATATCTTATAATTAAAAATGTGATTTTTAAAACTATGGAAAAGAATTTTTAAAAAGTCCAAATTTTTTTTATGAAACCCTAATTAGGGGAAATCGCACTTTTCAGAAGATTATAAGGTTTCTCATTGGGAATCGTGCCATTCATGATTGAAGTCAATTTTTTTGCTAAGTATTTTCTTTGAAGACAGAGCCAAGGGTTCCAATATACAATTTGCATTGGAGAATGTGCAATCTTCAGTGTGCAATTCAGAGGTTGTGAAATATCAGCCGATTTATTGCCAGGGAGAGAGATAACTTTATACAGAGGTTATCACAGAGCTTCACAGAGGTTTATATCATCAGGGTTTTGATCCGAAAACCATCCAGAATGAGACTTCAATATTGGCGCTTCCTTTATCAATATCCGACGCTCAGCTTTTAGGCCGTACAATATTTATTAATGATGTACATAGGTCGTACAGTTCTGTACCAGGACGTACCATCACCAAAAAAGGGCGTATTTTTCTTTTGGGGCAAAACGCCTTCTATATGACCAGTCTGCTGATTCCAATCAGGGCGCCTATATATCTAGCATCATTCTGGATCATCAGAAGGAGGGGAAAAGGGTTATTTATTGCAGCCGTACCAGATCTAGGGCATTTTCAGATTGCAGCAAATCAAGTTTTTGAACAATATTTTTTATATTATTTCGTATGCATGCCAGAGATCTATTGTAATCATCTGAAATGAATAATAAGATCATAGATTAGCCAGTTACAAGGTTTACTGCTTCAGTGTATATTTATTTGAATTTATAAGAATTTTTCTTGCAAAATCGCATTCTTCTCTTATTCATGCAAAAACACCAAAAAAATCAAAACACACAAAAAAACAATCCAAAAACATACAGTACCAGAATTCAGGGGAAATAGGGGTTTCTACAAAGATAAAGAGAGCCCTGAAGGGACAGCAATCCAAAAAAGAGATGGATGAACTTTTTTGAGGACATTTTGAAGACTAAATTAAGAAAGGAAGATGTTACAGCAAAGGTAGTGGAGTTGTTTGACATTGCCACGAAGACCGCAGAAGAAGAGCACATGAGGACTATCCTAGATATAGCAATGGAGTTTATGGGTAATCATGTTGAGGCCGAAGGATATGATGAATTCTTCAACAAGCAAGCTAAGAAGGAAGAAGTAGTGGGTGAGGTGTACTCCTGGAAGAAAGGAGTATGTGGTGTTGAAAACACTTGGTCGAGATGGACAGATAATGGTAGGGAAAAGCCCACAAGAGGATGGGAAAAGACAAATAGAGCTAATTAGAGGAGGTGGACAGACTATGCACAAGCAATGGGCAAGGAAAAGAGAAGGAAGATTTGTGCTAGGTGGAAGATGGTTTATGGTCCAGCAAGTGGCTGGAAAAGCAGGAAAAATTAGAGACAAAACATTCAGAGGTACCTAACCAGGTGCAAGGGAACACCGTGGCCATGACAGCTGGCCAAATGAGTAGTTATACCACTCAACCTATGTTTATGAGAAGAAGCTCGCATTCTCAGTTACTCAAGGTGTCTGATGCAAAAGCGTCCTAGGGGTATCGCAATCTGCATCAACTAAAAACAGTACCATTCAAAGAAAGTTTGGGCTTTATAAGCAAAAGGCTGATTTCTTTAGTCAAACACTTTGCATGGCCAAGTCCAGGTTAGAAAGGCTTAGACAGTTTCAAAGTCATCCAATAGTATATTCCAAGTGGGTTTTTGATGGAGAACATGTGTCAATCATAAAAACTCAAATTCATTCCATGCCCAACCGGTTTTAGAGCCATTTTGAATCTCATAGTTACCAAATCCACCCGGATCCAGATTTTTTGGCTGGCCCGGATAAGTTCATCTGGGTCAACCCTATTTTTTTGATTTTTTAATTTATTTTTTAGGTTTTCTGCGCAAAAAAAGCCCCAAAAACCATGAATATGATATAATATTAACATGTTATATTATTTTATTAATGTTTTTCATTGTATTTTTCAGTTTTGCATATTTACAAAACTATGCACGCAAACACACGCACACACATATATATTCCGGATCGAATTCCTTATTTTTCTTTACTTTTTCAAGAATTCCAGATTTTGGATTTTTTTGCTCTCCCAAACGGATCCCGATTGTTAACTTAGTAACTGTGATTTTGATCAAGAACTATGTTTTGAACCCTCGTGCTCATTAGAGCAAGGAATTATGTCTTGGCAAATTTAGGAGCATCATCCATTATGCATGGATTGTCCAACACATGTTCAAACCCAGCAAGCCCGAGTTGGCATCTATAAGGATGTCTAAAATGTGTTTTGAGCATGTGCAGGTCATTTTTGGGCAGAGGCAAAGAGAAAAAGATGGAAAAGGAGTGAGAAGGCAAGAGAAGGATGGAAAATGCCCCCGAAGCCTTAGGGATGATGTCCAAATGCCAAAAACACAGCTCACATTAAAACAACAATAAATAAATAAATAACTTTTTTAAAAGAAAACAAAGGGTGGGGAGATTGGGAGCATTTCAGAGGGTGCTCAAATAATCGATAGAAAGCTCTTTGCAAGGGGAAGGTGATTCCATTGCTCATTTGCAGATTCAAAGCTCCAATTTTGAGTGAAAACCTCTTTCAAGATAAAGCATGGACATTTTGCAAGTAGTGGTCCCGGTGCTCGGGGCAGTTTATCGAAAATTTGATTCCATATTTGATCTGGTTTTTCCAAATAGATTAACGAGCACTCTTCCAATTCAGAACAGTAATTTGGCTCATGAGATTTTTTATGCCTGAAACGGCTAACGGTTTGACAAAATGCCAATTTCTTGTTTCCTTGCTATCAGGTTTTGTGTGGGTAAAAAAATAATTCTTTGTAGATTGTTTTGATGGTTGAAAGCCTGGAGAATGTCAAGGAATTAGTTCAGAACTGTTCAACAGATTTTTGGCTTCATTGTCAGCCTCTTTGGATGCATTGGAATGGGTAAAATAGTCAGAACTGTCATTGAAGACCAATTTCTTTCAAGTGTATGTAATATGAGCCGAGTGTGATTGTTCATGGCTGTTAATAAGCCTTTGATAATCATGAATGGATTTTAAACTTTATTATTTTCATGTTGGGTTGTTTACATCATTACAAGGGTGGAGTATGCACGGATTTTGATTTGTGAATTTGGCATTGGCTGTATGTGTGGTGTTGAGCAGAGGATTGATCAGGCTGTAAGGTTGGACAGTCATTAAATTGATCCTCCTAACTTGACTGCATCGGTTTTGAATAAGCTGTAAAAATATTGAGACAGCAAAGTTTTAAGTTTTCCCTGGTTCAACTCATAATTTGGTACTTGTCGACATGGTCCCTTTAGAAAAACTAAACTGGGAGATCTTCAGCGACGTAACTACTTTCCTGGTTATTTAGTCGCACACATCCACAGACTTGCAATAAATGAGATGAGATGAGATGGGATGGGATGACATTTAATGTCCAAATTCATTTGCTATCAAAGTGTGGTTGGTTGTTTAAAAGATTGTTTTTATAAGTATTTAATTTTAAAATAGATTTCACAAACTTTGTTTGATTGTCTTACATATATGATTGTACGGCCACATAATAATCCCACAAGCATATCATTTTAAAAACTAAATGGCTTCATTTTCAATTAATTACATGCCATGGACATTATTTGTTACCGGTGTGTCTTTGAGAGGGTCCACCTACCAGTAATTTCTGCTGGTAGGTAAGATGCTATAATTTGGGCTGCTCATATTGCTATAATACCAGAGTTTTTTGGAGTTAGAGTTCAAAACTCTGAGAATTGGTGAGAATCAAACCCAGAAAACTTACAGGGTCCACGCGAGGGTAAAATCTCTTGTTGCAGTTACTATTTTGGCATTGCCTTCGTCTTCCTGTTTCGATGGCGAATGTCTGCGTCCCACATTTCCCACAGAATTGAGAAAGAGTATGCCACTCTAACATTGCTCTGGCCTGTGAGTGTGAACCAATAAATGGGAACCGTTAATATTACTAACCTTGATAAGCAATTCCAAAGCAAATCGAAACCAAATTCATCAACACCCACATGGCCTGCAATTGAGAGCTCTGCCATGGAATTGTGATCAGACCAATCAGAGGCCACCATCAATGTCCTCAGCTCCACGTAAGCAGCCTTCCCATCCAATGGGGAATTGTGAGACGTCTGTGTGAAATCAAGGGCCCAATACACGACACCATCTTTCTGGCCCAGATAGACCAATCCCTCTTCCCCCAATTGCAGACCTGAGCTCTGGAAAAGATCCCTACATTTATGAATGCTCTGCCACGCAAGATACCACGTAGGCACCTCGCCCGCATCAAGATGCACAACGGTAGAAACCACCAATGGCTTGCCTTGTTTAAAAGGTAATATTTTATGAGAGCTCGGGTCTTGTAAGAGATTGTAAAGAGGAGGAGCGGAATCTGGGGGAGTTGAAGAACCAGAACCAGTCCCGCCTATCAGAGGATTCCCTGCAAATGCATGCCCTCTGCTGCTCCTCGCCATTTATTTGTGTTTTCTCTACAGACTTATATCGAGAGCGATGCTCGATTCTTTTACACCAACAAAACTATTTATTCCGTGCATATTCACCAATATTTTATCAAAGCGTACCTCTACCTGTGCCAACGACCTTTCCAACATTATATATTTATTCGTAGTCAACGATACTACAAAAGATTTTTGATAAAATCACGTTGTATTCTATTAATCCGAAGGGAGACTCCAGGATCCATTGGTCAATTAGAATATATTGATTTTGGTATCGACAATATATGGAAGTCTTTTTACAAAGTTAAATAGCAAATTTTTTAATGGATATATAAAATAATATTATTTGATGGGAAGTTGATTAGTCAAAAAAAATTAGGTTATTGTCAGTGTCATTTGGATTGAGGCACGATGTTTATGTCGTTATGGCTAGAGTGAGGGTTAGTTATTGCATTGAGCATGAATTTGATTTGACATTGAATGTTTACTCAATTTACATGGTATGGATTGGCTCGTTCAATGGTTTAGCATTCAATGTTGAGTTAATGTATTGAACATAGCAACGGGTTTGAAAAAGGGGGATGTTTATAAAAGTTTGTTCTTATTTGCTAGGTGTGTTTGTATAGAAGTGTATATTACTTAGGATTTTATATCTTGTGCTTATCAAATTTTTTTTTAATAGATTTAATTTGATCAAGGTTTTTTTATGGTGTGCTTATCATTTTGAGATTTTGCCTTTGTGTTTATCTGTAGGGAACAAGGAACGACAAACGATGAGTAGTGGATAGCAAGGATTTCATCTTGACTGCGGTGCAAGGTTTGATTCCCGTATTGTACTTTGTATTCTTTTTTTTATTGTGCTTTCGTTTGTTTTTGAAAGACCAAAATAAAGCAAAGCCATTAAATTGATCTATTTGGAGTTTTTTACTTTTCCATCATTGATGCATTGAGGAAAAAAAATTATACCCAATTGTTGTTTTTTCCCTGTGGTTTCACTTATTTAATGATTGGAATTATTATTAATATTGTAAGTTTGTAGCCCCATTATTGGGTTTAAAACATTTATAATTCAATAGATTGGGAAACAATTAAGTTTTATATCCTTGTTTTAATACATCAACAAAATTATTACAAGGATGCATACAGAGTTTTAGATGTAATAATCACATGATAGAGAATGTGTTTAAAAAAGGTTTTTAAGCTTCTTATAAGTGATATCATTATTAGTCGAAATACTCCTATCGAGATTAAGGTTTATTGTTTGGATTTTTATTTTTTTCTTTGGTCTAGGATTATGCTTTGTATTCTTTCTTATTGTGTTGAAAATGATTTGTAAAAAAGAAAGAGAGAGAATGGATTAGTGTTGGACAAATACAATTTCATTGTGAAGACAAAAAAAACAACTATTATCAAGTGTTTTGAGTGCAAGTTCACTTTAAAATGATGTGTTTATTTTTAAATTCATATTATCGATTGTCATTTTAAGACGTTGCAACAACAACACTAGTATTATACTATTTGTAAAATAACATATCAATCTTTTGTATGAATTTATGTTAGCAAGTAAACAGGGTTCTCATAAAGAGGCTAATGTTTGTAAAAGCTTGTTGTTGTTCATTGGATGCATTTGTATTGCCTTGTGTATTGCACCAATGTTTATTACCCTATGCTTATCCTTTTTTAATGACAAATTTAACTCGATTAGGGGTTTTTGTATTGTCCTTGCCATTGTGATGTGTGTGTGTGTGTAACTAGGTCAATGGCTTTGAATATGGCTTGTATCATTCTCAATTTGTGTTATTTACTAGACAAGATTCATGGCTTTTTACAAATTGCAAAAAAAAACAAAGTCTATAATCTATGTATACACACACACACACATACATATATATATGTACATGTGTGTGTGTGTGTGTGTGTGTGTGTGTGTGTGTGTGTGTGTGTGTGTGTGTGTTGCATTTACTATATGTAATACTCTAAAAATGACACTTGAATGCTAAGAGTGTTTAGTGAGACAACCCATCCCCACCTTAGCCCTAGACCTATCTTAGGGCCTATTTAGACACTTATCTAGCCTTTGTGCAGGCCAAAAACATATTTAATGTAGTCCCAAACCCTCACTTTAGCATCTTGGCCTCTAGTGCCTCAAGTTCTACCACTTGGACACTAGTGCCATAACTTGGACAGTAGTGTCAATGCGCTAGTGTCCCAATTTGCCTTTTATCACCAATAGATATCTTTTCAAATCAACAACCACCTAAGGTCAGCGTAGACCTCTATTAAGACTTGCACAAGCATTACAACAATATATATACATGACTTTTAGCCCTTTATTCACTAAATAGAAATCAGATGTAAATAACACAAATTAACTCAAAACAAGCTATGCACAATCAAGGTTATTAATCCATATTCTGTAATGCCTTTGCATATAGCCATCTACAACATTTCTAAGCTCAGATTACCTAGATTTTTAACCTCAAGCACACTCAAAGCACTCAAATTAGCATTCATACTAGCTTCACTTGCGCTTTCACCATCACTTAGGTGGGGAGAACTATATCGGGATTGATCCCTCCTTGGAGTATTGGTATGTAGGCAACTCTCATCATAGCGGGGGGTTGAGGATGTCCAACCTCCCCCACTAAAATCACACTTTACTGCTTGTGTTAATCGGATGCCCTAACAACATGGAGGTCTAGGAATTACATGTAAAATCAATCAAAACATGTCACCGACAGGGAACCAGAACTTGTGCACACAAGAACAGGCTTGGCAGATTTAGATACAAGTGCACCTAGAATCTCATAGCAGTTCTGCATGGAGGACACTAGTGCCATTAGCACTATTATCTAGTTAGGGCACTCCTATCCAAGAAGGGTTCTAACACTTGGATCTTGTCTGTGATACTCAAATCAACTTATGTCCTAGCTTACAGCCTTCAAATCTTCCATTTCAGTTAGTTTCCAATCTAAGTACTTGTTTGCATCATTTATTGCTATTTTTAAAAAGGTCAAACTAGGTCAATTATGTTACAAATCAGTAATTGTATTTATTATATATTTTTACCCTGATTTATTGTACTCATCCCTTTTAACAACCTATGACTTAAACTCCATAACCCAAAAAAGTTAAATCATTTGGTGAACCTAACTTACTTTGAGTACATTGTTTCAAACCTTAGTGCACCATTAGGGTTCTCTTTCTTATTTCTAGAATATACTCATTTTTTAATTTGCAGCCTATCATCCCTATCATCATGATTATCATGATGGATGGCATTTTCTACTTTTTGGTACAAAGTCTTATGATTTATCTTGCATGTCTATTACCCATCATTTGTAGAAAGATGCACATGTATGTCACTCCTCTCATGGACCATGTTAGAACTCAACTTATTTCACACATTGGTTCACCCTCTCTTGAGTCCCCCTTCTATAAAGATCATTGTTTCATGGCTCACTCTGAGTTACCTCTAGTTACTACTCAGTAATAGAGAGCTTGAAGGACTCCTTTTGTTCTGCCCCCATCTAGATTAGTTGATTACCTTCGCTCCCATCCCACCTCTACTACTCGCCCTCGATAAATAGTAGATCATGCGGTTCAAGTTGTTACTAGATGGAACATGATGCCTCTTCAACTTATACAAGAACAACGTAATCCCATCATCCCTCTTCGTCCCCAACACATTACAATGGGACTTAGGGATCAACATCAAGCATTTGATATTGTGGATCATTTGAGAAACACACCGACTAAGATCTCCATATTGGAATTACTTCAATAGGTAACTATTTTCAAAGATATTCTTTTTCAAACACTCGGTCATACATATGTGCCTCATGACACAAAACCAACTTACTTTACATCTATCATGAACACCATCAAGGGCATTGAGGATGTTATATCTTTTTCCAATGAGGATTTGCCCTCACAGTCAGTTATTGATTATAATCTACCACTCTTCATTCAGGTACAAATCAATACCACCACTATTAAATGTGTTCTAATTGACAGTGGTTCAAGACTTAACATATGCAACCTCACATTTTGATAGACTATGGGGGTTGATATAACATCCATTCATAAGACATATAAGAACATCAGAGGTTTTTATGACATTCCTAGACAAACATTAGGTTTTATTACATTGGATATTATAATTTGGCCAAAAACCCTACATATACAGTTTCAAGTGATGCCTAATCATTTGCACTATAACCTATTACTTGGGAGACCTTGGATACATGCTGTGGAAGTTGTGCCCTCTACCTTACACAGATGCATCAAGTTTTTATAGGATGGATACTTATACACTTGTCCAACAAATAATCAACCATTCAAATATTGCAGAGTCACCGAGCCTACCACCCCAAGTACATCCTTAGATGGCACACCTCATGTTCTTATAGAGTCTCCACCTCACAAGATTCTGATCAATTGAATGCATACATATGAGGTTGGGGAATCTAGCACTATTATTCCTACACCCATTCCAGATCTTCCTACAACACAATTACCTTCACCCATGATGGAGGAGGACCCTCCTACATTACAGTTATCCCCACTTGTGGTGGATGATGAGATTCTCACAACATAATTACCATTACTTGTTAATTCAGAGGAAGTATACATCCGTAACTTTGATAAAGATTCTTAGGCCACCACATACGGTGATCCAACACCCATTGACATCGATGATCACTTTTGTGTATTGAGCTTCACACTAGTGGGCCCTAGAGAGTATATAGATGATTATAAGGCACTTGTGCTTTTTTCCACACTAGTAACACCACTAGTCCTATAACTATAGACCCACATACTCAGTTACAATTAGAGGCAAATCCCTCCATTCATTCAGTACATATGGTTACATCTATGGATATTGACCCAGTTATACAAATTCAGGTAGGTAGTTCATAGGATAGACCACATCAAATTCTATAAATATTACTTGATAGAGGATTGATGGCATTACCCACATTTCATCACAAATACGTCATCAAATTGGCACAACAGGAAGATCAACCCTTTTATCATTTTCATAGGCTTATAGGACATGATACATATACATGTTCAACATTACAACACAAGTTGAATAAGTTCAAGGGTCAGGACACTATTTAGATTACATAGCCTCCACCTCCACTAGTATAGGGACCATGATAGACTCGTCATCGACACAGATACTCATGGAATGATCCATTGACTATCTAGATTTTTGTTGAGGACATATATATCCCCCTTGTTGTGATAGATGAAGATTTTGATCATAATAGTTGCATTTTGGCATTTTTACAACACATAGGACATCAAGAGAGTGAACTATAACATGTTATACATTGTCAAGAATCCATATGACATGTCACACTACCAGTTGTACGTGGCCCCAAGGTGGCCAACACATTACTCTTTGTCATGATCACAGGCACTCATATGTAGGTTACACTTGGAAACACATGGTTACATGTAATGGATGCCATAGTTGATCAATCAAATAGATGTTTGGCATTCAGTCATGAGGGACACATAGTTTGTATTCTGCATGATTGCACATATGAGAACCACAAGTTTTATATAAATACCCTACGGTCCAATGTGGTTTATCCTAGGACCACACAGGAGGCTTCTTACACATTAGAGTAGCACATTATTCGGATGCACATAATCTAGACTAATGCCAAAGATAAGGCTGACTGATACACACTACATGATATGACAAACACGACGATGGAGACTTTTTTGAGTTTGGACATATTCAATATTTGACATTGGATGACCTCCCACCAGATCCATCATTTGATTATCCATATTTCATGGATGCATTCTTTAGTCTATAGAGACATTACACTTCAATTGTACATTATCTCATTTATTTCTAGCATTTACTTATACATAGTTTCTTTCTCTCCAACATTTACTTGTGTATAGTTTCATTTCCATGTTGCTTCTACATAGCTTATATCTAGGAAAATATAAAAACAATGTAATATGTCAAAACATAAAAACAATCAAATATTTGCTTAGAAAATACAAATTATAGGTTGTATACATCTCTATGTTTACACTTCTTATACTTGTCTGGTACTACACATGCTAGTTATCTTAGTATAGTCAGTTTTTATCATACATACATGCTTCACTTGTTCTTGTCGAGTGTTTGGAAATCTCTACAGGACCTAGGTCCACCACATAAATCCAAATTTGATACTATCTGCCCAATGAGGAATATACACAGGTTCCTCATTTGACATATTCTACCTATTTGGGGGCATCTTATACATAGTTCCAATTTCTAGGTTACATCTTTATATACTCTACATCATATATTTAACATTGTTATATCTTGATATTGATCATCCTACACTACTCATATTTTTTGCTAGCTACTATTACTCTAGACTTAGCTTATGTACATCTTTGCTCTTATACAAATTTGTACCATATGTTCATGCATACTTTCATTTCTGGCTTTCCTAATTTAGACTTGATTGTGTCTCTATGCTTTTACATCTATTCGAGAGTAGTTAAATATGCCATTGCTCTATGGCTCTACGCCATTTCTTTTCATTGTATGTGTGCTTTGGATAATTGTCTATGTCAATGGGTGTGCCTTCCTAATCGTGTATGCAGACATTTGAACATGTTTTTCCATGTGGCTCTATGCTAACCTGCTTGTTATTTGTGTATGTAGACATTTGAACATATCCTTATATGTCTTACTTTTTCAGATTTAGTGAAATGTGCCCATGTCCTTTATATTGTAGCCACTTGGCCTACTTTGCATGTCTTGTGTGTTTTGTATGTATGTTTTCATGTATGCATCATGGCCATGACACTTGTCTCCTATTTGTTGCACACTCTAATTTTAGAGGCCATGAGGGCCCTCATGCATCTCTACTTCCTCTTTGGGTGCCTTGATGGACATCATGCCCCATCCCCCTAAGTAGTTACTCAATTTATTACTTAGATTTTTTTTTCATGCACATGTTTACATTAATATATCTATCTTGATAGCCTTGTGAATGCTAGATCTAGCATACATTATACGTTACAAACTTTTGTTTAGATTATCTTACATTTTGATGTCATGTATACACATTATGTTAGTTTATTGTGTAGATATCATATATGCTCCAGCTAACACACATCTTGCATAACCTTTTCTTTTGAAGAATATTCTTGCACATTTTAAACAACTCATCTCAAAAGAGGGGGCATTCACATAGGTTTATCACAAAGATTAAGCTATCTAAATGCAATTAGAGTACAGTTTTCAGTACATAGGCACATAATATAGAAATTAGTTTCAGGGAAACACAATAGAAAACAATCACATAGAGACCAATTTTTGTTGCACAGAAATCAATACAATTGGACATTAGCACCCAAAATGGGACACTGGCGCCACTAGTGCTACTGTCTAGTAGCCTCAGTTTCAGAAAATTCTAGATTATCCAAAAAATTATAGTAGGTACAATTAAAGTTTGCACAGGTTCAATTACAAATTACCAAATTTTGTTCAGTTTAGCATAGATTCATACCAATTTGCTCAGATTGAGGGCACCATGCATGGCATGATCATTCTCATTTTAGTTTCAAATACTCGGATATAGATTATTGTAACTCAATCCAGGATCCATATATTCAGATATCAGATTTGAGGGCATATGCATGACACATTATTTTTGTATGCTCACTTATGCACCAGTTGATCAGATGGAATGACAAACTCCATGTCATTCTCTGGATTATACACACCAGACACCATGTTCCAAGTTATACACCAGATTGATGCCTTACTCCATCTGCAACAGTTAGCATTCTCAAGTGGTCCAAAGTTGTCTTACATTCCCAAGTGGCCCAGAACCCTTTTACATTTCAAAGTTTCTGAGTGGCCTAGAGACATCTTATATAATTTTAATTACATCACACAGTTTCAGTTCTAGATGCATCTACTACACATGGGTAGGCAATAATGGAACCATAGTCTACTTGAGTTCTTGAGCCACCTACATGAGACATTTAGACACACCATCAATCCAATCCAAACTATTCATAGGTCATGATCTACCAAACAGGGGTGGGCAATGATGGATTCAAAACTGGATTGAGTTCTTGAGCCACCCACACACGGGGATTAAGTAAGCCATTAACTCAATCTAACGTATGCATTGATTTCATCACTATCTACATGCACATACATAAGATGTCACTAGGTTTATGCATTGGTTCATGTAGCGAGTGAGGTGTATTCATTTATTTTCTCTCTTATCTCTTTACTTAGTTTTATCTTTACTTTTAATCTCTTAAGTAAGGACTGATTATATGCATGTTTCATTTTTAAAACATGCAATGGAGCATGCTTCACACATTCAAACCTAGATTCATGGACTTAACCTCACAAGTAAGTCCAGGTATGCTTCTTTTTTCTTTATTCTAGTCATTTCGCTTTACTGCATTTCTAAAATAGAGGGAGGGGGCGGTGGGGTAAATGTAATCATCTAAAAATGACACTTGAGTGTTAAGAGTGTTAATTGAGACCACTCATTCCCAGCTTAGCCCTAAACCTATTTTAAGGCCTATTTATATACTTATTCAACCTTCGTGCATGCCACAAACATCTCTAAAGTAGACCTAGACCCTCACTTTAGCATCTTGGCCCCTAGTGCCTTAGGTTCTGCCACCTAGACATTAGTACCATAACTTAGACAATAACATCAATGGCACTAATGTCCCAGTTTGGGTGTTATTATCCTTTTCTTGCCTTTTGTCACCAATATATATCTTTTCAAATCAACAACCACCTAGGGTCGGCCTAGACCCATTTTAAGACCCACACAATCACTAAAATAATATATATACATGATTTTTATCCCTTTATTTACTATCAAATGCAAATAACATAAATTAGCTCAGAATAGGTTGTTCACAATCAAGGTTATTAATTCTTATTCTACCCTACTTTTGTATATAATCATCGACAACATTCTTAAGCTTGGATTACTTAGATTTTCAATCTCAAACACACTCAAATCACTCAAACTGACATTCATACTAGCTTCATTTGCATTTGTACATCACTTAGGTGGGGAGAACTACATCAAGCTTGATCCCTCCTCGGAGGATTGGTATGTAGGGAACTCTCATCACAATGGGATGTTGAGGATGTCTAGCCTTTTCCACTAACATCACACTTTACTATTTGTGCTAATTAAATGCCCTAACAACATGGAGGTCTAGGGTTTACATGCAAAATCAGTTAAAATAAGTCACCGACAGGGAATCAAAACTTGTGTGCATATAAACAAGGTTGGCAGACTCAGACACAGGTGCACCCAAAATCTCAGAGCAATTTTGCATAAAGGTCATTAATGCCAAAAGGAGAATACTAGCACTATTGACACTATTGTCTAGTTAGGGTGATACTATCTAATAAGGGTTTTGACACTTGGATCCTATTCACGACACTTAGATTAGCGCTTATCCCAGTTTTCATCCTCCAAATCTCCTATCTCAATCAATTTCGAGCTAAGTACTTGTTTGTATCATTCATTACTATTTTTAGAAAGGTCAAACTAGGTTAATTATTTACAAATTAGTGGTTGTATTTATTACATATTTTATACTTTGATTTAATGTACTCAACCCCTTTGACAACCTATGGGTTAAACTCCATAACCCTAAAAAGTCAAATCACTATATATATATATATGTGTGTGTGTGTGTGTGTGTGTGTGTGTGTGAAAAATGACACAAATTATCAGTATTAGTACTACATAATTTATACAGTCTTACAACAATCTACAGTGCCTATGGAAGTGCAAATTGTAATACAAAATTCATAAACATATTCCACTCATTTTTTTTATTTTTGGTGCTTTGATAATAACTAGAGTTACAAACATAAGCTCGCAAATTGTTTTAAGATAAAGGGAGGAAAAAAGAACCAAATAGTAAACATTAACCCTAGGTTAAAATATAATGCTAACTGTTACAGGGGTTTCAGTATTTTATGCAAATGGGTTTTTTATTAATGACTTTTCTTCATTTTAGCCCTTCAATAACAAATGAACACATAGCAAGAAACATGAATAGAAAGCATAATGAATGAATCAAACATTGCATTGTTGTAGTTATGACATCCTTGTCATTGATTTTCATGCTGAAAAAATATAAAAGGTTTTTGCAAAGTCAAATAGCAGGGTTTTAAATAGAGAACATAAAATAATGTTACTTGGTGTATGTTGATTGGCCAAAAAGAAAATGATGTTATTTCTCATGTCACTTGGATTGAGGCATGACATTTATGCCATTGCAGTCACAATGCATGGTTGGTTATTGTGTTAAGTGTGGATTTGATTTGCATTGAATGCTTGATTTGTTCACATGGTATACATTGCCTTATTCGATGGTCTAACATTTGGTGTTGGATTAATGCACTAAACAATGTTTGTTAAAACATCTTGTTATTTGTTGGGTGCGTTAGAATAGTTCCATGGATTTTTTGCCTTTGCATTCAATGCAAAGTAGATCCATCGTCATGTAAGTATACCTACCTTTTTTGCTATTCTTCCCCCAGCCTCTATAAAAAAAGATTAAATAAGTTTGCAACAACCACTCACAATTTTTTTTCCCTTAATGCATTGATGTTAGCCCCATCTACGAACATAAGCTCCGTAAAATATCTATCTCAACAATATTATTTTGAAAACAAACATAGATCATTTTTAAATGAACTTGCAATCAAAACACTTAATAAAAAGACTTTATTTGTCTTCACAATGCAATTGTATTTGTCAAGTACTAACCCATCATCTTTTTTTTCCTGCAGAACATTTTCAATATAATTGTCAGAGTTAGGCAAACTTGAATTCATTCAATGCCACATTTTATGAGCTTGTAAATAAAAAACATGTAAATCCCTATAGGGATTTACTAGAATAATTTAGTATTTTTATTTTTTTAATATTTTTACTCAACACTTATTCTGTCATTAGATTACACCATGGGAATCTAATCAGTTATTTTCAACATACTTAACTAAGCATATCAAACTTAAGTAAATGTGAGAAACTCTATTTACTAATCACTAGTAACTTATGTAAATAATCATAAATGCATAAAGAAAGTAATCATAATGAAATTTAGCCATATCTGGTACAATAATACAACATTTATCGTCAATGTATAATAATAATAAGTTACATTTCCATCAAGTAAGATGCCTTCAATATATAAGTATAATAATAAATACAATGCTCCACAGAGCTCGAGTCATACAAACTCATGTATCTCTGATAATTGCAAATGTAGTCTCCAAGTAAGTACTATAGTGGGGAGGGAGAACATTATCCAAATGCTTTTCCACACCAACCATGGACCATCAATCCCTCACACAATCTCCCAAACAGAGAATGACCCTCCCTTAATGGATGGGTAGATCGTGACAGTGTGATAATCTAGAGAGAAATGGTAGTACCCCATATGCTCTAAGATTTTTACTAAATAATGTGTACCATAAAGAAATACGTTCTAACATGATATCATACAAGCATGTAAATCATACATATAAAATGACAATGTTTATCTAAACATTACTTTGACCAAAATTTCTAAATAACGTATGATCTCTAGGATCAGTCAAATTCATACACACCACTTGATCGGATTACCTTTATCTGGCATTGACAATGCTAACTAAGCTAGTATAGTCTATTTCACTACTTAATTAGAAACATCAATGCTAGATTTGATTAACATATAGTTATAACCAACATGTTCATGCAACTATTTCTATTCACAAGTACAAACACATGCTAATTACGAAAATAATTACTATACATATATTTAGTCTATCAAACATATGAATGAACCTCATTATATTTTTTATCTTATAAACAATATCTATGACAAGTAAGTTTATTTACCATACAGGTATAATACAAGTCATTCTAAGATTCTATTCTCCATTAGTGAATGTTAAGCACAAACTTAACATTTTAATAGCACAAAGTTCAAAATAATCAATATTCACAATTTTCATAAAGATTTATAAACGTTCACTTATTCATCCGTTTTGAAACTTAGGTTACGTTCGTATAATTATAGTCCCCTATCCTTCGAGATTTCATGACTTAACTTTATTAATCACTAATATAATTATAAGCACACTACCTATTCTATAAATATATGCTATATGCGTATAGGAAGACCTATGTTCTCTTATACATGTATTCTGTATATTTATGTGATCATATTATATATATCCCATAATATATATAATTTGATCCATAATTAACATTATGATCTACTAACACATTTTTTCAATATTCTTTTAAAAGCTTAAAAGATATAAACTTCCAAGAAAAGGCGTGAAAACAAATAGGGCTTTCATACTTCCAATACCTCTATTCTCATAATTTAACATTAGAAATAATGAATCTAACAATGCTCTATTTTATTCCTAATTTCATATTTCTACTAATTCCCAATTTTAAGTCATTTATTCAATAATTTGATTTATCAAATACTGTGAAGAAATAGTCAATACTTTTCTTAACATGGTGAATATGTATTTCACTTAAATATAACATTCATTATTTCTATTTCCAACCATAATGTGTTTGACTACCTATGTTCACAAGTTACAAGTCGATTCATAATTTAATACTGGTTTATATCAAAAACACACAGTTTGATGAGTCCACACTATGACTCATTATAACCATAATATATATCATTCTTCACAGCGATTAATATGCCATTTAGGTTGAGCATTGCATGTAGTCGTAGGGCTTCTAACTAGTCTATAGTAGAAGATGAATGTTTTTATCTCTTCAAGTTTATGTGAGTTTGAGTTAACATTTTTTACATAATGTTATAATTGTTTGCATGTTTAATCCTCCATTTTTAATATGTACAGGTATTATAACATCTAAAGAAGAGTCTTGATATGAACAAATGAAGACAAGGAAGGGCTTTAGTCACATTCCTATTATTATAGCGAAGCTCCGGACTTTGCCAAGCATTTAACAGATCTTGACAAACAGATATAGACTTTCATAGTCAAGTTACATATTTCGACCGTCGAGCTATGAATTTTGACAGCCGAGCTATGAATTTTGATATTTGAACTATGGACTCATCCAAAACATGTTTTCAAGGCATTCCAAAGGTTCCTTTAACCATTCCATGATGATCAAGACTCCAACTATTTTTTAGATATTTTCTATATTTTTTTGATAATCTCCACTTTAACAAAATGCTATAATATATATGTACTCAAATTCATAAATCATATATTGTTCACATATGGTAAACAGAATTAACCCCTTTTGAAAACCCGTTCAATATTTTCTAAATTTTGATATGGAGTATATCCCTTTTACATGCATTAATACCAATGTCTTATTTCTTATAACTTTAACCCATGCAAACAGAACTTTGTTTCACCTATATATTTATTGTCACTTAAAATATCTTTGAAATAAAACAATAGTACCCTGTTATCCAAATGAAAATATGTATAACATTTAATGACTCAGTTGACATCTCTTTAAAAACAAGGATGATTCACTGTATTCTATTTTATAATTGAGTATGCATGTATAATACACTTTAATAAAACTCATTCTTTATTTGCATAAAACTACCCCCTTAGGTTACCATTTTCTTGAACTAGGACAATATGTTATTGATATTAAAAACTTCATTTAACCCTACGATCTAACATTTTTTTAATTCTAACACAAAATACTTAGGATTTAAGGATAATGCGTTAGCTTTGTGGATGGTTGAGATATCCACAGGGCTAAACCTTTATCCATTTGAAAACACATTCCTTTTTCCCAGACCCTAAGTTTCATAATCATACACATAAAGTCCTTTTACAATTGAATGTAGATATAATACTAACCTTTTAAATGTCCCTGTTTAAAACTCCAAGAACTTGAAATCCCCCCCCCCCCCCCCTTTTTTGCTTCACTACTCTGTGTTTTTCCTCTTTTCTATTCCATGTATCTCCTTCCTTCCCATAACTCCTTATTCATTTTCTTCACTGACCTCCTTCTATTTCCACTTTGCATGCCACTGTACATGTTATTTCACAATCCATGCATAATATCCCTATCTTCCTCTAAACTCCACTAATCCACAATTATCTTCTCCATTAAACAAATCAAAAACCCTAATTTCTCTCACTTTGAACTTTCTCAAATAATATAAAACATTTTATTTGTTTAACAATTATTGCATGATCACTTCGCTATAAGTCCTCGAGTTTATCATTAATATAACGATGTCCATACTTCTAATTTTAATGTAGTCTCATGCATGATAATCAAAGACTAGGTTTAGATAGGACTTAGCTCTAGGTTAGTATTTTTAAGATAGTTCAATCTCCTTGAATATATTAAAACAAATGTAATTATCTCTTTATCAAAAAACTGATAAATCTATAATTGATTCCAATAACAAGATAACTATTATAATAAATTACTAATGTATATATGTCTTATTTTAATTTAATAGCTTATCTTATATTGATATTCTCAAATATCAATAATAGTAAGCTAAACATTCAATGATATTTTTTTAGACATTATACTAGTCTATAAATATAACATCAATTAGATATCTATTATTTGATTTACTCTTGAAAATCATAGACAAACATAAATAAAGTAACCTCACATAATCTTACTGCAATATTAAGTATTGAATCTAAATACAAAATGCAATCACATACAAGATTTATTCCATTACTACGTACTAACATTTAAAATACACAAACTATAATATCTAATAATCCAAACACAACACATATAACATTTTTAATCTATTGTGGTGTGTGCAGGGGTTTAACAATTCTTTTGTCATCCTTCATTATCTCTATCTATACCACTCTCTCTGATAATGCTCTCCCTTTGTCATGCTCTGAGAGATATATTCTCCTACATCCATCTCACGCCAAAAAGGTAGTTAGTCAAGTATATCATGGTACACATAAAATAATATTATAACAACAATTGTAACATAATTATTATGTACATAATCCATAACTTATTATCTCAAATTAATGAAATCATGAAATCTAAGTAACATACATTTGTCCTCTAACAACATATGACTTATAATTTAGTTAAAAAGTAACAATCAATTTAACAACCATATTAATCCATGGATAATTAGTTAAAATAGTTTAGTGACAGAATCGAGATGTAACAAAACAAACTACTCATGCTAAAAGAGCATTACACAGAAGCAAATGAATCAAGTGGTATGCTTTCTAAACATTTGTTACTATCCATTGAACTTCCCTATTTCTATAAGTAGTTGTCATTATCATGATAAATTTATGTTTTTATTATAGATTATCTTTTTTACGTATAGCTAATGTTTTATTAGATATTTATGTCAACATACAATGCTTCATTTTTTTTAGAGATAAAGATCTAAAGTATTATGTTAATAAATAAAATCTAAATTTAATGGTCATATACATATATTTCATGTTTGCTACTATCAATATAAATATGAAATTGTAATAAAAAGAAGGATATTTAAATTTTATTATATGAGACATAAAAATGACTCTATAGACCAGGAGAAAATGGTTGACCCCTCAATTGCAGAAAACATCAACATCAAGGAAATCACAGGGCTCCTAAAACCAAGTACACAAAATTTTGGGGATAGTGGGCACAACCTTTTTCAGGATCTGATTGATAGAATCCAACATGTGGACTACGCAAACCAGACACTTCGAAAAGAAGTTTGTGACCTCACAAACAAGATAGCAACAATTGAATCCAAGAATACTTCATTGAAAGCAATGATCAACACCAACAAGGAACAAGGTGTTTTCACCTCTAACGACACCTTACACATAAAAATAATCAATCTCAAAAATAAACAAGAAGAAATCAGATCCTAGAAGGCTTCCTTTAAACAGGAAATAAAAACATGCATTCATTTGTAGGCACATATAGTTAGTGGTAGAGATAAAACTCTCCCCCCTATGGCAGTAGTTGAGGAGGTTGTCGAAGCTAAGCTCATGGAAGAGCGTATCAGACGTGCTCAGGAGCTAAACCTCAAGGTGAGGGGGCTTCCCCTACCTCTTTCCTCCCCAAACCCCATGGTTGTTGGGACTTTGGTCCTCAGGGATATTCTGGGTATTCACGATGTAACTCTTGACAGAGCTTGGTTGGGTTATGACTCCACCCTTTTTTTTTAGTTTAGGTCTGCAGCAAACTGACTTAGGGCCCTTAAAGATAGATGATTGTTATTATCTCTTCCTAGTAAAATCTTATTTGATGAAGATCTTACCAAGTCATAGGTTGTGGAGCTTAAACGCTCTAGAGAGTTAGTTATGATAGTATGACAAATAGGGAAATTAGCAGTTATCAGGAACCTCAAAGCAGTAATCAGGGACTCCTTTCCTTTAGGTTGAGACTCCTAACCTAGGACTTCTAAATGATGTGCCTGTTGGGAGAGGAGATAGGGTATAGGGATCTCTATTAGTTGTTGTAATGGTAATGGCTCTTTTTGGTCATCACTAGGTCTATTATATGATGTTTTGGGGTCATCAAACCACCTCTTCATTACTGAGACCCATGAGAACCCTTATATAGATTTGTACACTGGTATCACTTAATATTTTATCATTGGAGAAGTTATCCTCCTAGGTGACTTCAATGACCATACTAGATTGTCGTAGATCCCCCTTTACGATCATTCTACAATTGCATTATGTACCTAGGAGATTGATCCAGAGGTAGTTGGGCTTCACATGATGTCATATGATATTTTAGGACCCTTTACAACTTACAGTCAACACCTCCTATAGTTGGGAGAATCTCATGACTTGCTGATTCTAAACGGGCTCACATGCTTCCCAGGTTCTCACTTTTTCATGCATAGGCTTCATGGTGGGGGGGGGGGGGCGAGTGTGGTGGATTATATCCTATCTAGCTAGAACCTACTACCCTCCATTAGTCACTTTTATGTTTACCCCATCCCACTTACAGATCACACTCTTATTTCTTTCTCTATCTAGGTTGGTACCCTCCACACTTCCTCTCTTCACACAATGCCCTTCTCTAACCTACCTCGTACCACCTTCCACTTCAACGATGGGGACTCTTATATTTTCTCTTCCCACATCCGCTAGCTTCTCCCACCCGGGTGCTAGTTCTTCCCACTTGAAGATGTTGCCACCAAATTCACTTGTCCTTCATCCATCACTTGGGAAACTGCCCTTAAGTCATTTCCTAGCTCCGCCAGGCCCACACTCCCTTCACATCAGCATATTAATCCCAACTCACATAACAGTTGTCTCATGAACAAGTGGTATGATGAGGACTGCAAAACTCTCTACCACCATATCTGCCACACTTTCATCCATGACCACCACTCCTACCTCACATTGTAATCCTTGTATCATTGTCTTCTCTGCTGTAATAAACGTCTCTTTATCTTTCAGAGGAGATGGATCTTACAGGATTCATTCACCCACTTTCCCAAATAATTATGGCATACCATCTTCCCTTGCCACTCTCCCCTCCCTCTTGAGCTTAACCTTGGATCGATGATCTCCCACACATTCACTCTCTATGATATTTCGAGGCAATCTTCAATTCATGTTTCCTCCCCACTGTCTTCTTGCCACTTATTCACATACAAGGACATTAGAGAAGTTGTGAGAGTGATGAACAATAGCAGGGCCACTGATGAGGAGGGATTTCAAGCAGAATTCTTAAACACAGATATGAGGTTTTGGGTAGTTACTTGGTTGATCTCTTCAACCATGTGGTTCATTTAGGTTTTCCACCATCTTGGTCTCATCACATCATTCATCTGATACACAAATTGGGCCCCAACTCAGATCCTAATAGCTATAGGACAATCATAGCTAGCCACACATTCTCAAAACTATATGTTAGAGTTTTCCAGATGTGGCTTTTGAGAGAGTTGGAGCAATGACACCTCAGAGCTAGGGGGTAGGCAGGGTTCCAACCAGCTCATTAGACCATTGACCACATATTTACTGTTTGAGCCATTATTGAGGAGGCACATCATCGCTCATCGAAAGTCTATTGTTGCTTTGTAGACATTTGGAAAGTTTTTGGCTCTATTGCATGGGAGGCCCTTTTCCAGAGGCTTAGAGACAATAGTATTTTTGAGACCCTTTTGACAGCCATTATGCGCCTCTACGAGACGATCCTCAATTGCATTTGCAATACCCATGGGCTTTCAAACTTTATTAGGAGTACCATCAGGGTTAAACAAGGCTTCCCCCTATCCCCCACTCTCTTTGGTATATACATCGATGAGTTAGAGACCTTCCTTCATGAACATATCTAAGATAGTGATGGTTGCCTTCTCCACCAGGTGTTGATTTTTATCCTATTGTTTGCAGACAATGTGGTCCTCATGGCCTCCGCCCCTGAGGGGTTGTAGTGATAGTTAGATGCCTTGGCTATTTTTTGTGATCTTCAACAGTTGACAATCAACTTGGACAAAACCAAGGTTATGGTTTTCAACAGGTTGAAGACCTCACACCTCTATTTCTTCTTTAAAGAGGAGATTAAGATTGCCAACACCTATACCTACTTAAGGGTACGTTTCTCTAGACCCTGCTTTAGCATGAGATAGGCCCTCCAGCCTCACATCAAGGGGTACGGTTCTTTATCCTTCCTTGAGAGATAGTGTTTTTGACACCACCTTTAGGACATCTCTTCCAAGATGTCCCTCATGGACACACTTATCAGGCCTACTGTCCTCTATGGGTTTATGGTTTGGGGACCCTTTTTGCTTGAGTCAGATTAGACTTTGGCTAAGAGAGTCCAGACACTTCTCCTTTGCCACATTATCAGGTGCAAATAGACTTTTCCCCAACACATCATCCTTGCAAACTTTGGGACCCATCCCTTCAGAGTAGAGACTATGTTTTATTTGATCTCTTTCTTACATCACATTTGAAGCTTCACTGACTCAACGAAGGGGTATGATAGATACTCATACTTAGCTTATTGTTCTTCAAAGGCTATTACCCATTTTGACCCTACTGGTTGGGCTCGTTGTTGATATGTTGGTGTCTTAGATCTTAGGGTCTGTGGAGATTATGATAAATCATCTCCCTCCATTTTAGTACTCCTTAGACGCTCCAAGCCACCTCCTACCTACCAAACAGGAGATGAACAAGATTATCAAGGAGGATATTTATAGATCGTATATTCATACCACTAGGTTAACCCCTACGGGGGGTTACACCTAAAAATGGTCTTTTATAAGAAGCACTATTTGGAACTGAGGGATAGGCTTATTGTCCATCCTCAGTACACTTTTCACCATTGGATGCATGTTCTCTATATTTCCCTTGGACAGTTCAAAGTGGGTTATCATAGGCTTCGAATTAAGATAGTTCACTAGATGGATCAAACAGATAGGATATGCCAATTATGTAGCCTTTAGGAGGTCAAGTTAGAGGAGCACTTCATATTCCATTGCCCCATCTACTACAAGATTAGAGGGAAGTTCCACTACCTCTTTAGGGAGACCTAGGCTCTCTTCATCTTCTTTAGATATGAGGACTAGAGATGTCTGGATCTATTCATGTAGGAGGCCCTCAAACTTCGTGACCACATGATTTGGGGCTGCACTAGACTACAGTCTATCCAATGGATTACTTCCTTATTCACTATGCTACCTTTAGGGAGGGAGCACTAAGTGTCATATCGACACCAACATGACTTCATGCTCCAGATCAGTATGGATCCTGGGACTTTGACAACCCCCCAGGATCTCATCCATATAGCCATTCCAGATTCAGCTCTAGGAGTCAGACTAGATACACCAAATCATTGCGATGTGTTACTCCCTTCAGACAACATCACATGAGATAGACCAGACACTCCACCTCCTCCTCTACTGGTTATCCATATATTTTGAGTTTTTTCTTGACGACCTTGGATGCTAGGAGAGTTGGGTCCACTCTTTGATGGACCTATCTCATTTCTTCTCCTGGTTCTTCTCCCACCTTGTATTTTCCCACCTCTCCATTTGGTTGAGGTCATTGGCTGCGGGTTGTTCTTCACCTCTTTCCTTTTTGGCTACTCCCACTCATTGTATTTTTTTTCTCTTTCAGCTTTGCTTTCTCCTTGGGAAACCATTTGGTCTTCCTACTTTGCTATAACATTTTTGTACTCTGCAATCCCTTTGACCTACTTTTGTGGTCATTTGTCAGGCATTAATATATTTATCTTATCTTATCTAATTCATGGAGCCACACACATGGCCTAAGTTGAGCGATAATATTTTTAGATATTTATTAAAATTATTTAATATCTACATTTAAAACAAGAAAAAAAACTTTGTTGATTTTGTTTTCTCTTAATTTTTAATTTTATGATACATTATTAATGCATTATTTTGTTCTCTATTTTTTGTGTTTGTTTTCAAAATCTATAATAAATGTATGTATTTATTATTTATTAAATTCACAAAAAATGTTCAGTTCCTAGATTTTTTATTTTATTTAAATTTTTGTTAATTTTAATTACATTTTAAGAAAATTGCTATTAATAGTTTTGATTAAACTTAGAGTCTCAATGTTGGAACATAGTTTTATAGTGCATCTACTCTGGTTTCAGGGAAAAATTAGAAAACAAGGATGAAAAGACAGGTGAAGAAGTAAATCCTTGATATATATATATATTGCTAGATTTCAGCTTTTGACCAGAGCCTAAACCAGTTCTGAGGCACAATAGGAGGCCTAGTCTCCAAAAACAGTAAACCCAAAATTCTAAAATAAAAAACTATAAGCTAAAAAGCCCAAATAGCGATGTGTAAATCCAAAGCTATTAAAAATGAAACTTAAACTTAAGTAAACTTATAAAAACCCCTACATGAATGAAATAGAAAGCAATCAACAAGATTCTCTAAACATGAAAGACCCAGACTTCATCTCATCCTTTAGCTGTAAGCAAATGCCTGCCCCTACTAGAGAGAAAGGATTCCATCGTCCATTGAGTGCTATCATTCATGGAATTTATTGTATCAAGTTGTAATTTTTTTGCTTCTATTTTCTTGCCTCTTTTCCCTTTTTTATCATAGTTTGGAGTCTTCAGTGTACAAATATATTGGGCTATCGACAGATACTCATTACTAACCAGCTCTTCTCCTTCATCCTCCCAACCTTCCTTTTCCTATTTTGAAAATTTGTTTTGTTGAGAAATTTTTGTTGGTAGAAAATATTTGTCTTTAAGCTCTGTCCTAAAATTTTGAAGATTCTCAATCTCTTCCAAATTAGGAATAAAAGGTTGCGCTTTCTCCAAATTGAACAGAGCTTTCACTGTCATCAAAACCTCCCCTAGTTGGTGATTGATTTGAAATTCCTAATCTGGTGAAGAAGGTTTTTCAATAGAAATGGTTTTTGTAGGTGCCAACAAACTATGAACCAAATCTCGATTTGGACAACCAATCTTTCTAACCCATTTCTAAAACCTTTTTGGGGGCAAGAATCAATCTTATGATCAGTTTGATTACATTTGAAACATCTAAAGGGAAGTCCTTCAAAATTAATAAACTGAGTCCAAATTTCATACAAAGAATTAAATCTAAATAGAATGGTGCAAAGGTTTGGATAAATCAATTATTACACACACCCTGATAAAGTTGAGATTTACGTCAATGAATTCATCAATTTTAACAAAATCTCCCAGTTTGCTAACTAGTTGTTAAAAAAGATTAAGGATCCTGCAAGGCTTAAGGAAGATTATAAAATCTTACCCATATTGAAGCTTGAGAGATAACCACAACAACTAAATCAAAAAAAGGGACCCAAGGACACAAAAACACCCCTTGCTTGCTAATAAACCATGGCCCATTCGACCACACAAAATCTCTCTTTCTCATATTGAAACAAAAGCAAAAAAATCCATTAGATAAAATTGAAAGAGAAGGGGTTTTTAATTGCAACCAGGCACCTTTCGACCATTGTAACAACACTTCCCATGAAGGGAATTTTCCTATACACCTACCAATGAAAGACTTTCTCCCCCTTTCCAAACCTATCACTGAGAGTTTAGAATCTGAAATTTCCAATACAGGGGGCATTTTAGAGAAAATCAATGGAACATCACCTAGCCAGGCCATTTCCTAGGATCCTTTTTGTGATAGTTCAAATTTTGCAATCCCCTTTGAACCACCCATCCCATCTTTTTCTTCCACCGTTCACTATTCTGAAGAGATCTGACTTCTAGGTTTAAGAATACGGTTTGATTTAGGCTGCGCCTTAAGAATGAAATCTTTGTAGAATATTTCACATGAATGAAAAGGGTTAGAAATATTATTACAACTGGAATACACCAAAGCCTTGGAAGAAACCCTAGCTGACCTTTATGGTGATTTTGTCCCCTGCTGCCTTGGAGAGACATCTCCTCTAGACTAGCCTTGATCCTCTTCTACATGCCCCTACCCTAAATACTGATCAGAGAGAGCTTTCCCTGAAATATACGTTGGCATGATTGAATAGTTTTTGACTTGATCAAAATTGTGTTTACTCTATCCCCTACCTAGTCTATTACTATCCATTGAAACTCCCACTCCCAGCCTTGCACCAAGATCCTCTCCTTCTACTTGATCTGCTCCCTTTTGACCATCATTTTGTTATTTCTCTTGAGCCCTCGCTACATCCTCTTTTTCCTTTACTACCAAACCTCTATTGGAGACCTACGCTTGTTCACCTCTACCCACCACCACCGTTGCCTGCCCATCGATAGTCACCACCACTGCCTACCCAAATGCAATCACTGATGTTGTTAGCCCATTCACAATCACCACTGTTGACTTCTGCCTTAAACTTGTCACCCTAGTCACGTTCATCCATGCATCATTCATACCTAGTAATCCCCCATATTGTTATTTAATATTCTTATTGGCCTTTCCCTTGTATGTCGTATATTGATTTGTTGTTGGTTTTTATCGTAGTAAAACTTAGGAATTGGTTTGAAATCTTTTAATTATGATGAATTAAGTTGCTATGTATTGTATTATTTCTTGGTCTAAGATAAATAGATAATATACCTATTCAGTTTTCAAATTCATTTATAATGCTTTTGTATATTAGTTTTTGCACATTGTTTAAAATCATTTTATGGATTTATATATATTTTAATTTTAACGAGTTTTTTTTACTAATTTGTGAGTCCAAGTCAAAAAAAATCATTGTTGGATTTTTGTGGAGTTTAGATTTTTGAGATCTGTATGCCAGACATTTGCATATTTTCAAATTCATTTAAGGCTATGTTGATTGTAGTTATCAAAACTAGTCAGATCTGCATAAAATGTTGTTGCCTTTATTTTTATGCTAGCCTGAATGGGGTAGGGGGGGCAAACCCAATCAATGTTATATCATATAATGTTTAATATATTGGTAGTTTATATACATTAGAAATTTTTATTCATTGTGTTTGTCAATTTTTCATATCTATACAATTGTACTGCTATAATTATATGTGTATACTCTAGACTATTTATATATTTACATATATGTGTATACATACAGATATCTATATTACATGAGTGTGTGTATGTGTGTGTACATATATATATGTGTGTATGTATATATGTATATATACATACATATATATGTATACATATATCTATATATACATACACACATATATGCATTTATATGTATGTGTGTGTGTATATGTATGTATATACACATACATATATACATACATACACACACATGTATCTATATGTATATGTGTGTATATATATGTATGTATATATGTATATATATGTATGTATGTATATACATACACACACATGTATATATATATATATATATATATATATATGCATGTATGTGTGTATGTATGTATATGTATATGCGCACGCGCGCGCACATACACACACAAACATACATTGCATCTTGCACCTTTAGACAAAATAAAAGTCCAAGATTATGTAAAATTTTTAAAAAAATGTTTTGATAGTCTAAGTGAGACTTCATTTTAGATATTGCTTTGTATATATTCTAGACTAAATTTGTATATATACAAGCATATGTATGCATATAGATAGAGTCTAGATAGTTGACCAGATAGATAAATAAGATATATATAGAGGGGGGGGGCTCTATATATATAATATATTCCCTATCTAAGCATTGGAAAAGGGGGGCCTACCCATGTATATATAGAGAGAGGGAGTGCCCCTATCTCCTTATCTAACTATATACATACTACACCAGATATAGATATGGTATATACATGGATAGGGGCCCCCTTTAACTATATATGGGGTATACAGAATTAAGTGCCCCTATCTAATCTAATATGGAAGCCCTTGTGTTGACAACCCTTTCAATTCATAGGGGGTTCTTTTGAGAGGCCAAGGGGGAAGGCGACTATAGCTATATATAATCAGTTGGGCATAAAGAAAGGTAAGGGCCCCCAACTATAGCTTGTGAGCAATAACAAACCACTTGATAGATCAAGGGCAGCTACAAATATATAGAGTTGGTTTAGGCCCTCATCTCGTCATTTGCCATATCTAGATATAGGGTGCCAACTTGACTACCAACTAGAGTCTATAGTTGGTAGTATACCCGCCCTCTCTCGACTCTATTGGGGGTGCCCATAACAACTATCCTCTAGACTATAGACTCTAGTTGGTAGTCGACACTTCCCCACCCTTATAGAGATTTAGGAAGGGTTCCTATCTCTATCTATATATGGGGCACCCTATATATAGATCCAATCCCCACCCTTGTCTATATATATGGGATTAACCACTATTGGTATACGGGTATAGGGAGGCAGAGGAGGAGGGGCCCTATCTAAAATCTCCCCCATATATAGAGAGGGGGACACTCACCATATAGATATATAGGGAGATCGAGGGGGAGGGCCCACCATCACCCCCATATATAGACAATGAAGTGCTAAAAAATTATGGAGTCTTATTATGCATCACCTTTTCTATTCTTGATCAAATTCAACTAGTCCACATCTTCAAAGGAGATGTTTCAACATGAATTGGCATTGACAAAGACCTATTGATGCTACATCCAAGCCTAATCATACACAAAGATGAGGTTTCTAATGAAGGTTTGCATCATATTGGTTTAATCTTAGCATTTGTTAGCTAATATTTATATGCTCGTGAGGTCTTAGGTGTAGATCATTAATTCTTCATGCTCCATTTAAACATTTGAAAATATTGAATGAGTAGAATATACACAAATACTTGATTGTTACAACTATTACAGTAAAAGGATTTAATATAAAATGAAAAACCCTCTTGTATACACTAGATGAGTGAGTAATATCATATTGCATATGTTTTTAGTTACCTTGTTATCCACCATAACACTATGTATAAGACCTGAGTCAATGAAAGCACATATGATCAAGATGCATTCATAGAATCATCATCGTTAATCTTTTTGTCATCAAATGTGATTTTAGTATACGCATGTATGCATGTATATGTGTGTGTGTGTGCGCATGTGTACATACATACATACATACATATATATATGTATGTATCTATGTATATATATATATATATATATGTAGACATGCATACATATATGTATACATATACATACACACACACACACACACACACATATATATATATGTATGTATATGTATACATATATGTATGCATGTCTACATATATATGTGTGTGTGTGTGTGTGTGTGTGTGTGTGTGTGTGTGTGTGTGTATATATAAATACATATATGTATACATATACATATATGTAGACATGTATATATCTATATGTATACATGCATGCATACATACACATGTATATACATGTATGCCTATATGTGTATGTATGCATGCATGTATACATATATGTATATGTATAGATATATACATATACATATATGTATATTATATATATAAATGTATATGTATATATAGATGTATATACATGTATACTATATATATACATTTACATTTATATATACATGTTTACATATACATATGTATACATGCATGTACGTGTATATATACATATGTATACATGCATGTATTGCATGTATACATATGCATGCATGTATACATATACATGTTTACATATACATATGTATACATGCATGTATATGTATACATACACTTATACATATATGCATACATGTATACATATATACATGTATGCATGTATATGTATGTATACATGTATGCATGTATACATATATATGTGTATACATGTATACAAAATCACATTTGATGACAAAGATATTAACGATGATGATTCTATGAATGCATCTTGCTCACATGTGCTTTCATTGACTCGGGTTTTATACATAACGTTATGGTGGATAACAAACACAATTGAAAACATATGCAATATGATATTACTCACTCATCTAGTGTATACAAGAGGGTTTTGTCATTTTTCATTGAATCCTTTTACTATAGTAATTGTAACAATCAAGAATTTATGTGTATATTCTACTCATTCAATAGTTACAAATGTTAAAATGGAAGATGAAGAATGTATGTATAATACACACACACACACACACACACATGCATATACATGTATATATGTGTGTGTATGTGTATACATGTTAATGCATACATGTAACATACAATATATACATGTATATGTTACATATATATGTATACATATACATGTAACATACACATGTATACATATGTATGTTACATGTATCTGTAACATACACATGTACACACACACACGTGTGTGTGTGTGTGTGTGTGTGTGTGTGTGTGTGTGTGTGTGTGTGTGTGTGTACATACATTTTTCATGCTTCATTTAAACATTTGAATATATTGAATGAGTAGAATATACACATAAATACTTGATTGTTACAACTACTACAGTAAAAGGATTCAATATAAAATGACAAAACCCTCTTGTATACAATAGATGAGCAAGTAATATCATATTGCATGTGTTTTCAATCGCCTTGTTATCCACCATAACACTATGTAGAAGACCCTAGACAATGAAAGCACATATGAGCAAGATGCATTCATAGAATCATCATCATTAATCTCTTTATCATCAAATGTGATTTTAGTATATGCATGTATATATATGTGTGTGTGTACACACACACACACACACACACACACACACACAGACACACACACACACACACACACACACACACACATTTACACACATATACATATGTATACATGTGTCTATATATATATGTGCATGTATATATATGTGCATGTATACATAAATACATGTATACATATATATGTATGCATGTATACATATATATGTGTGTATATATACATATACATGTATACATATATAGATGTATATATGTATGTATACATGTGCACGCACATACACATACATGTATACACATATATATGTGTGTATGCGTGTGTACATATATATGCATGTATGCATACACACATACATATATATACATGTATATATATGTATACATACATACATATACATACATATATAATGTATGTATATATATGTATGTATGCATGTGTATATGTGTGTGTGTGTGTGTACACATACATACATATATAATGTATGTATGTGTACACAGACACACACACACACACACACACACACACACACACACACATATACACACACACATAATATGTATATCTATTGTAACATCTCGATTGGGATCTACCTAGAAATGCATGATTTTTATTTTTAAAACAAACACATATACCATAAATAAATTACACCACGATAATCTAATAAAAGATCATACAAAACATAGAATACTCCATTTTAGCATTATTATACTCTCAGGGGTTGCATACACAAGGTTTTATTAAACGTAATTTTATAATATAGATTATAACCACCCATAAAACTATAGTTAGAGGAACGTACCCCTTAGTTCAAGTATAAACTAATAGGCATAAGTATACCTATGTTCATATTAAGCATACCATTGCTAAATCACAAATACATAGCTTATTTTAATGTTATATTCATATGACGCATTTTGTTTACAGGTTATATACGAAAAGAGAGCCCAAATCATAAAGCATATAATGATATAATGAAGGACTACATATTTCAATTATGATAGATATATCATGTTGACTGTTAACCAAAATAATATACATCTAACATGTTTATATACATACCTACGACTGTTACATTCATCTAACAGGTATATGTCATAGCCTATATGACTTAAGCTTTAACAACTGGTAATAAGTTATGGGGATATATATATATATATATATATATATATATATATATATATATATATATATATATATATATATATCTGTGTGTGTGTACATACATACACACACACACATATGTATGTATGTATATATTTATACATGTGTGTGTGTGTAGTTTTATATTGCTCTTTCACCTTTAGACAATGTATAACCTTGGGGCTATGCAAAATCTTGGGGAAAAAAAGAGTGTTTGGATAGTCTAAGAAAGACTCCATTTTGAATATTGCTATGAACATGTCTGAATATATCTTAATACATCTAATTGTTTGAATGATCTGTATCCCAGTTTGCATTTATGAACTGCATGCAATTGTAAAATTACATGTGTCTATAGATTGTATACAAACATTGTAAAATTACATGGCTATTAGAGTTAGTGAACCACATATGTTTATATCCCAGACTTTCAATCTAAAAAAACATGATAATTGTATTTATTGTCTTTGGCTTGATTAAATGGATGGTAGCATAAAAGCAAGGTAGTAGGTGTGGACATGTAAAGGGGGTCCAGGCTCAAAATAATAATAATTAAAGCTTATATACACACACACATGCATGCATATATACACAATCTAAAGCTTTTATATGTGTGTGTGTGTGTATCTTTCATGATGTTATGGGGTTTTAAAACCACGACAATGACTTTAATGTTCGATCTTATGCTAGCAGTTGGACAAAGTTTCTATATGCTTTACCAATGGAAAAAAAATTAGGATTGAAGATGGAATATGTGCATGTATACACACACACACACGTGCGTGCGCACATGCACACACACACAGATATATATATATATATATATATATATATATATATATATATATATAAGCTTAAGAAGAAAGATTGCTCATGATGAGGATTTCAGCTTACCACGTAGATCTATGATTTTGAATCCTAGGAAAAGAATAAAAAATCATTTCCTATAAGTCTCAATCTTTATTTCAAACTGAAAAACATGACATACTTTATGCCTATTTATATCCTTTAAAACATATTTCTTGTTTCTTTGTGACTTATTTGTCCGTAACCAACTCATGCATTTTATTGATGAACAGACTACATTTTCATCCAAGAATTTTTGACCACCTTGACAATTGTTAGTTGTTGTATCTACATCATTGGGTTTTATTCATCGAGTAAAAAAATACAAGAGCTTGCAATTCAACCAATGTTTATAGTTGTGGAAACTGGTGTTCAATAGACACTTTCCATTTCATATATATATATTGGTTTTTGCTTTAAAAGAAAGATCTTGTAGCATCTTAAAAATACTTATCTTGTTCAGTTGCTTGTTTAACATATGTCCAGCAATGATCTATCAAATATTGTCAAATACAATTCATGCGTAAAAAATTTAAAAAATGGCAGATGGGCATGGTAATGAGAAATTCATCTCTATAGAGGAATACATGCCATTGGTCAAGACTGGTTCTGATGATATAGATGTCGCTCTGGATAAAATAAACTTGTTTAGAACTTTCTTGTTCAAATACAATGTTGGTGATTGCTTATTTGATGCATTATAATTCTTATTGTGTTTTCAATACACATTTATAGAACTTTTACTAGAATTATAGAACATTTTTAGAGTTGCTTAGAGAAGAATGAACAAGATGCACTGAGATCCTTGGAACTAGACTAGATCCTGAACAAATATATAGACTACATCGTGTCTATGACACTTCAACATACTTTTAACGGATGCAAGTTTCAACAACTACATGCACGATAAATGGAAAACATGGTTTATGGGATGACAATTTTTACATAAATTGGTTTTCTAAATTGCTTAATATTTTCATTTGTGTTTGGTATATAACAAGCAAGAGAAAATACTTGCACTTTAATGAACATTTGCATTCACCTCCTTATTGTATCCTTCTTCATGATCAAAATCTAGTGTATGGGCATTATGAACCATCATATTATAAGAAATTAAATGATTATCAATCTCCTTCAAGACATACATCTTTGTCTAGAACTTGTATTATGCTTTCTCTTCATTGATAAGCAAATACTATAAAATTACAACTATACAGACTGACAAAAATATCGGAAGAAAGATCTAGTAGATGGCAACAATATAGACCACAATTAAACAACCCACCATTTTTCTTGTTTGTATGTTGTCACAAGTATGGAGCAATCATTTTATAAGAAACATATCATATTTATGGCAAGCAAATACATATGCATGGTTTATTTCAAATGCATATGTTGCGGCAACATATTGTAACTCATATATGACAAAGGAAAATTCAAAAACCACACATGCTTTTCAACAAATTTGAAAACAACATGAAACGACAAATATATATGTGATCCAAATGTTGCATAGGCTAAGAAATGTAATGCTGAAATAACAACAAATGCCTGCACAATAGGTCATTCACTTGGTACTATCTTTGCCATTGAACCATTGTTCAAGGACATGCCCTTTTGTAAACACATCTAGTCTTGATGAATGAACATTTATCTTGAAACCTTCAAGTCTTCTTAGACATGAACTAAACTATTCTGAAAATGTAAAATGTCAATCTCTTATAGACTATTACATTATACGTCTTGATGCCACCAATGAAATTTGCTTAGTTGAATTTGTTTCTAAGTATTATAAAAATGGAAAGCCATTTAAAAGAAAAGAAAATGTGTTATACACTTTGTTAATTATAAAAAATATATTGACATTGAAAAATATTGTTGTGAATGACTATTTTTATATGTGCCATTTCAAAATAATGAAGATAATTTAAAGTAAGGACTTGAAACATGGAAACAAGCATACAACAAATGCCTGCACAATAGGTCATTCACTTGGTACTATCTTTGCCATTGAACCATTGTTCAAGGACATGCACTTTTGTAAACACATCTAGTCTTGATGAATGAACATTTATCTTGAAACCTTCAAGTCTTCTTAGACATGAACTAAACTATTCTGAAAATGTAAAATGTCAATCTCTTATAGACTATTACATTATACGTCTTGATGCCACCAATGAAATTTGCTTAGTTGAATTTGTTTCTTAGTATTATAAAAATGGAAAGCCATTTAAAAGAAAAAAAAATGTGTTATACACTTTGTTAATTATAAAAAATATATTGACATTGAAAAATATTGTTGTGAATGACTATTTTTATATGTGCCATTTCAAAATAATGAAGATAATTTAAAGTAAGGACTTGAAACATGGAAACAAGCATACAACAAATGTCTGCATAATAGGTCATTCACTTGGTACTATCTTTGCCATTGAACCATTGTTCAAGGATATGCACTTTTGTAAACACATCTAGTCTTGATGAATGAACATTTATCTTGAAACCTTCAAGTCTTCTTAGACATGAACTAAACTATTCTGAAAATGTAAAATGTCAATCTCTTATAGACTATAACATTATACGTCTTGATGCCACCAATGAAATTTGCTTAGTTGAATTTGTTTCTTAGTATTATAAAAATGGAAAGCCATTTAAAAGAAAAAAAAATGTGTTATACACTTTGTTAATTATAAAAAACATATTGACATTGAAAAATATTGTTGTGAATGACTATTGTTACATGTGCCATTTCAAAATAATGAAGATAATTTAAAGTAAGGACTTGAAACATAGAAACAAGCATACAACTTGAAAGTAAATATCATAAAAGTGAATGAAGCTAAAACACGTTGCTCACCAAGTAGATATTGATACTGTAAATACATCTAACATTGAATTTTGTTCACATGGAGCAAAAAACATGGAAGAAGAATTTGACCTGCACATGGACTTTCTAGTCATAGATTTTATTTTAAGCCACCAAAGTTCAAAAGCATTTCAATTTATCCAACACCCATTCATTTCTGACAATGTCAACTTCTATAAACATAGACATATGTTGAATGAATTATAACTAGTAATTATTAAAGACATTGACTGTAAAAAATGTAAAAACCAAAAATAAGCCATTTTATTTGTTGGTATCCTAGGTTGCACCCTAATTGAGAAAGAGGATTGTTCAAGTCCTCTTACTCAAACCTAGTCTAGCATGGTATTGACCCTAGGTTATGGGTCACCCAAAATTTGGGTCAAACCTTTGGAGAAGGCCAACTTCCTTTTGGATCTATCACCTAAACTAGACCTAAGATAACTCTTGCATGGAAAAGGGGAGAGAGATTGACAATAATCTATGAAAGCGTATAAAAATGAGGTGATGCACCAAATGTTTTGATCCTTATATTTGCACAAAACACACTATAAGATGCTTTCAAGACTGCTAAAAATTACTTCATACACTCTTTGATCAGCTTCCACATATGTATTTCACACGACATTGACTAACTATCAACCTGGCATGGGAGGGCAGTTGCTCACTTCCACACTGACCAATAGACTATATATGCACTTAGAGTGACCTGTGAGAACTAACAAAACATTGTTTGAAGGTGAAAAAACTTAGACAAAGGCAAAAAAACATAGATTCACTTAACCACATCAATAAACTCATGAGACACTTCAATTCAATTTGCATAATGAAGGAATTCAGTCTTTTATTGCATAAAAGAGGTGTTATAGTACAAATATCAACATAGCCTAGGCAAGCCAAAGAGAGGGATCATTTCTAAGGCTTAGAAGCTTGTATTTATAGCAGAATGGGATGAGAGAGATGGGGATCAATGCGTATAATGATGGAGAAGGGATCATAATGACCAAGATTTCTAAATATTCTGGCATTGATGCAATTAGGAAAGATCATGATGCCTAAGATTATTCTAGAAGGCAGCCATAACAACCGTATCAGTCTCTTTCAATCTATTTTTGGCCTGTATTGGTGTTCCTCGTGGTTACAATAGTGGGCTCAATTTGTTGGAAAGCTGAATTCTGGCATCAAAGCAGTTATAACACCTGGATCAATCTATTGTGATCTTGTTTCGATGTGGATTGCTCCCTATAGGTTCATTTTTGGAATGCAAGAGAAGATAAAAGGGTCATAATCATGCTGCTAGCTTTGGTGATGAACCCATCAAAACTAATGTGTCTAACTCCATGGCCTTTCTTTGAGACATTTACTTTGGTTTGACCTTGATTGCAATTATTCTTTATGAATTCCCTATCTTTTGACTTTTAATCTTGATCTTCTTGGTGAACGCATGTCATTGATATTCACTGCTTAATCATCAACTTTTAATCTTGACCATCGATTTTGATTCGATATGATGAATATACACCATTGATTTACCTGGACCTACTGGCTTTGTTAGTCACTGCAAGCCATTAGATCTTTGCTTGAGCCCCTATTATCTTGACACTTATCAACCCCTCATTTGTTCCTGGGATCTACTGACTAGTTAACCTCTCGCTCACCATTGATCTTGATTTAGGCTCTTGTGATCTTGACACTTGTCAACTACATGTTCATTACTGACTTTTTGATTGCAAGCTCACCATTGATCTTCTATGGCATGCCATTGGGTCTCCTAGACCCACTAACATTTTAGATCACCCACTTGTTATTAGATTTGATCTCAGCTACTGTAATTTGGACACTTGTCATTAGTGCATTCATCCTTGGAACATTTGAATTCAAATGGCTATTTGTCGCAACTTAATCTTGATGTCCCCATGCACATCCCACTCTGTAAGTCCAACTTTAAAGACCTATATCTTGAGATAGCAAGCTCATCAAGATACAAAAATTATAGAGCATGATTTAGGCACAAAGAACTTCATGTCCATGTGATCCTTTGACTTCGAGAGGCATCCTGAGCATACTTATAAAATGCACAATCGAGCTGACCAGTCCATCTCTGCATGACATTTGATAATGATCTGGTTCTTCTAGGCTTGCTCAAGTCATTTCTTGATCATCTTTGAAGGCTTATATCTACATATAAAAATTAGACCAAGGCACCAAACTTGTAGGGAATCATTAGGGCATAAGAGACATCTTCTTGAGGAAATCTTAAGACCAATCTGACTCACAAGGTAAACTAGCATGATATGCTAAGTTTCAAATGATAGGGTGACAATTTGACCTATGGGGGGAAATTTGACAACAATTTGGGGACTCAACTGAGAAGCATGCCTGTTATGATTGAGAACCAGACCATCTGTGTGACTTTTGATGACTCATAACTAATGACAAATTTGATCCATGACTTTAAGAAACCTTTTGACTTGCAAAGATAATGAATTCCAAAAAAACATGGAAGGAAACAAACAAAATAGGGAAGTGAACTAAACAAATAAAAAACAAACAAATAAATGTGCTAGGGCAACACTTGGAGGAAAGCTAAAACAAACAAACTATGTATAGATAACTCAACCTTCAATAGCAATGTTTCAAGTGTATCCCAATAACTGGGATAGGAATCTCCTCACCATCCATCCTTACAATTTGGAAGGCATTGTGGGATTTGAAGTTGAAGATTGTGTATGGACCACTCCAAAGAGAGTCAAACTTTGTCTGCCTTCCTAACTTAGCTTTGTCCTCATCCCACTTGAGGACCAAATATCTTTCTTTGAAACAATGTTAAGAAGCTCCTTTGTCAAAGGCTCTCTTCACTTTTGCTTGATGGCTTTTTAGGCTAGCATGGACTGATGTATTGTCTCTTCCAACTCTATAATATTGGCATATATGATCTCTATAGTTTCTATTGTCACTTGAACTTGCACCCCTTGAGGAGATGATTCAGCTCTCCTCATTCAAGTAGCACAATGGAAACACCTCAGGGTTGTGGGTGACCCAAATTTGAGTCGAGTCTCTAGATTAGGGCTAGTTCCCTTGATGTACCACTTCCACATACCACAACCACACTTACACTTGTAAGGAAAAGGGTTAAGAAGCCTAAACTAACCTAGCTAAGGAGGTGATGCACCAAATAGATTGTCTACTCACACCACTTTCAATGCACTTGGAACCAAAGAGAAACCTGCACATACACTTCATCAAATTGAAATCTCTTCTTCTACATCAATGTTTCAAGCATGGGGTCTTGAAGAGAACTTAGATTAGGAGGACTAGACAATAGGTCTTCTAGAAACACTAATGAATAGACTACTTAATATATCTACAATCCACATTAGACACTTCTTGTTGACCTACAAAAGAGAGCTTTCAAACTACACAAGGCACTAAGAAGGATAACATTTCAAGGTAAGAAAAATACAGTTGTACAAGACCAACAACCATAACATGCACTTAATGAAGTTAGGAATGAGGTAAAAACAACATTCTTTATTAGTTCAAGGCAAAAATTGAGTAGGGCTTCGCCATCCTCAAGTGGAGAGATCCATACAAAAGCCAAAAAGGCAAGTAGATATAGGAATTGTGAGAGAAGAGAGAGAAAGTGAAGCTCAAGAGTCATTAAGACACTTGTCAAGCAAGAAGGAGTTAAAACAACATGGAATCAATCATGAGATAGGTCCTACAAGGAAAACAAGGAAAAATGTCTCTCAAAACTATCCAACTCCAAATGTGGCATAGATGCTCTTTTGCTTGCATATGAAACTACCCTCATGATTTGCCTTTATTAAACTACCTCACCACTGGATAGGGACAGGTCTGATGGTTGATCTGAGCGGGAAGGGTTACTGACAAATCTCCACAGGCATTGGAGTGGTCTCTAATCATTCATATTCTTCTGGCCATGAGAAATCATCCCTACCAGTTACAAATAACTCCCTCACATGCACCTCTCACACTTGGCACCCAAGATGGTTCCAATTCTTCAATCCAATCCATGGACAAGGAGAAATGCCACCTGTCAATAGTCTCCATGTCATCAGATTCTTCAATCAAACCTCAAAAGGCTTCCCAATTGGAGTTTTCATCTTTTTCACTAAGTGATCACTACTTACTCATTAGATTAGCTAAGATGAGGAAGATAACAGACATACTTAAGAGACCAGATAGTTTAATATATGAACATGGAGACCTGGAATAAGTCCCAATCTCTCTCTTAAAGGTGATTGCATCATTTGAAGCTTCTCCACACCTACAAAACACTCAAATTTGTCAAAATAAGCCCTGTAGTACACCATCTGTACAAGTAGGGTACACCTCAATTATATGGGGAGGAGCCCTGAAGAGTATTATATAGCATCAAGTCATCTTCCTAGATTTTACACTCCATTTGGATGCTCCATTTGTCTTATCTTCTCCATTGGGTCTGAGTTGGGGTTTTGTGAGGGTTTAGAGTCAATTTCAAGTCTTAGGTATTGTTCATAAAAATGGTACATTGGAGTTTCAAGCCAATGCCATTAAGGGCTTCTTGGGGACCCTCTCTAATATCCTTGGACACATTATCTCTCCATGCAAAGCCTTAGAGGATTTCTAAGCATTTCAATGTGGCTACTCGGGTCTTTTTTATGCATTCTACAGGGTCTGAGTGCCTTCAAGCCAAGAAATAGCCTCTTGATGAACTTCTCTACAAACTAATGGCTCAGACACCTCTATACACATCCCATACACGTGCTTTAATCATCAGGGTAGCTCATCAAAATCTAGAAATGAAGATGACCCTCTTTTTGATACTACGCCCAGACCTTGTTCAATAGGTATGCCTATAACTCTTGGCCTAAAATGAGTTTTAATGATTTTCCTTGCATCCTAGGGGGTTGAACAGGTCTGTAATAGTTCCTCAAACATGATTCAATCAATTTTAAGGATTACCTAGGGCCAAAAATGAATATGATCTCAAACTTGGTCATTTTATTTAAAACCTTCCCTTTAGGTCTATTGCAAACTTTGTATCATGGAACAACCTGTTATGCTTCACCCACCCTTGATTGGTTTTCCTTGTTTGTATAGATTTCATATAGCTTCTCAAACCTTATTTAAGGGTTTCCATGGCTTTTGGTTTCACTTCTTACCTTGCTTATCAAAACTATCAATTCTAAGAATGAGGGGAGTGCCCTTTCTCTGAAACAAAAAGAGGGAACTCCCCTATCTCCTTAGACAAAAGTAAAAATTAGAGAAGCTTCCTCAATAGCTAAGGATGCTTTCCACAAAATTTCAACTCCCTACTAGGTCATGTGACCCTTCAATCATATTAAAACTGAAAGAAAAAACTCCCTCAATGGTAGATTGTGTAGGATGTTTTCAAGAATGGACTTAGTTTATTTGATCAGGGTCATTTCCTCTAATGGATTTTCTTGATATCCATTGTATAAGATCCACTTACCTTGAGAAATTTATGATGAAGTGACTCCCAACTTCATTCAACCTTTTGGCCTTTCATACCATTCACATTCTTGAATCTTTAGGACTGATGTACCCTTCTTAACTATGTTTCTGCCTTTTGGAATGCTCATGTAGGTATGAGTGCAGGATTTGACCTTGGAGATAATATATATACTCCCCCTAGGATCTTTTAGGACTTTTTTATACTTTTGGGTTTGCTTGTTCACCCTGCTTAGTCTTTCTTCATCACCTTGAACCCCAAAATTGTTCGCTTCCCTTTGATTGAGAAACATGCTTGTTGACCCTGCCTGTAGGTGTCTATATTTGAATTAGGCCTTGAAGACATGTCTTTGACCCTTATTGAGGTTTCTATGACCATTTTATATTGATTGGACCCATTAGTGCATCTTGAATGACCTTAGGTCACCACTTAGGCAACTTTCCACATCACAGTTCACTACAGTTACCTATAACAGTCTGTAAGTGTACATTTAGACTTGTAAAATATACCTGTAGGCTAGCATGGAGTATTAAAATTGCATTTCATATTATCTTTATTCTCCTTAGCACCATGGTATGATCTTCACTCACAAGAGTTACCTTTTGTAGGTTATAGACCTTTGTAGTTGCATTTTTTAGGTCTTAGGAGTCTCTTAGGCTTGGAAACCTATAGATGGCACTATCATAATTTAGTATTCAAAAGAGCAACTTTGACACTTCTTAGTGAGAAGACCATAGGACTAGACCATCTTATTTCTTTTGTAAGTTAGGCCTCCATGTGAGAGCTACAAGGTTAATGCACAAGAAGTGACCAAAAGGTCAACATGTCATTGCTATAAAATTACTCTAAAAGAGGTAGGAGCTCTGTTTTAGCAATTTGGGGATCAGAGGTTTAAGTTTCAGTCCTATCATCTTTGAAGATGATCTTCATTTTTCATTTGGCAATATACCCTTAGCAACAAGTCTACCATGTTATTCCATCATATCAAGACAAAAGAATGCTCCTTAGATGTTTTAAACTCTCTATGTGAATTTCTACACCTTTTGCTTAGTACACCTATAGGTGGTCATACAAATGTATAAGCTGACAGTGAAGAAAAGTATAGAAATTGAACATTGTTTCACCATCTTGTGTATTCAATACTTGTACCAATACCTTCAAATGCATGATCCCTATCAAGAAACACGTTCATAAACCAGGAAGTCAAAACCAAATAGAAAACTCAGAAAAAAGCTTCATAAAGAACCCCTTCCTAGATGCAAAAGGCAGAAGAAGCTACCTGGCTTCTTAACAATGGTTCATAAAGGAGGAACCATGAATTTCATACTTGTTTCCATGGATTTGAAGCTGACTAAGACCCCTCTCAACTCTCAATAACACTCCTCCAACTCCATCTGTATGGACTGCACCAAGCATTTAAAGTTGACTCTTCTTGGCTTGTGAAGGCAAGAAGGAAGGAAAAGAAGAAAAATTTGATCTTTTTGACTTAATCTCTACACACCAGGCATAGGGAAGACTTTAGGAAGCTCAAGAGACACTTTACTCACATTTTCACTTGAAGATGGACTTTCTAAGTCCGTACAAGTGCCATTAAGAGCCTATTTTGGGGAGATTCTCTTATTTTAATGCATGAAACTACCTCTTTTCTACCTTTGACCATTTCTTGACATGTTTAGACCTCATCCACATTAGAATCCTCCTTGGTGACAACTTATTTCCTTGGAAAGTTCGTAGAAGTCATTTAATGAGCCCAAAATGTAACCAAATGACACTTTTGGCATATGAAACATGACAAAGGGTTAAATACATGACTTAGGAACACCTTAAAACACTTCAATGACCATATTAGGAAATTTTTAAAACAATTTGAGCTTTTGACCATGTTTGACCATAGTTAACTTTTCAAAATTTAACAAGCACAAGGAAGTTAGGCTTACACCAAGGTAAGAACAAGGATAGGTGAGATGTTTAAACCAACATGAGACCCCTATAAGACATATGGAAAACTATTAAAAGTTTAAATATGTAGGGGTTGACATAATTTGACTAAAGATTAAATTTGGTCAACAGGTTCATTTTACAACAACTCCAGTTGATGCATTAGTTCCAAGACAGGAAATACAATAAAAATAGGCATTCTTGCTTCTTTACCATATACCAACTTGTAGGGGGAGTTGGTTATTGACTTCTTGTAGGTGATCCTATCAACCCACAAAGATGACTTCAATTTGAGATGCCATTACCTCTGATTATTTTCAATGGTCCTTAGGATCTTCAACAGGTTCTTATTAGTGGACTCAGCAAGGCCATTGCCTTGGGAATAGTAATTTGATGAAGTGCTGAGAAAGACACTATGTTGAACTGCCCATTAGCTTATTTTAGACCCCACAAAGGCCATAAAATTTTTAGAAATGATGGTTGAAGGGACTTCAAATCTAGTAAGCAAACATTCATATAAATCTAGAACATTGGACTTGTTTACTTCCTTCAATGTCACTGCTTCTATCCATCTAGTAAAGTAGTATGTGGCAATTAGTATCCATTTATGGCTTGAGCTTGAAGGGGGGCTAATGAAACCAATAAATTCTAATCCCCACTAGACAAAGGGTTGATCGACTACAATTGGTTGGAGAGGTAAGGCTGCAAGATTCACCTTACCCACAAACATATCACATTGTCTACATTTCCTAATCCATGCATGAAAATCACCAAATAAGCTTAGCTAATAATACCCACCTCTCATGATCTCGTGGGCTATAGTCCTTGTTGAGTAATGCCCTCCACCATGTCCATCAAGGAACTCTTCAAGCAGTCTTTCTGTTTGTTGTGGTTTAATGCATCTTAACATCATACCACTGATATCCTTCTTGAACAAAATACCATCAACAAGAAGAAATGGAATGGATTGCAATATGAAATATCTTCTTTTTGAAGGAGTTATGAGAGGGATAAATACCATCCTAAAAATATCTTACCAAATCATGATACTAGCTAGAAGGTGAGGTATGATCAGTTACAACTTTTTCATTAGTTGACACCATAACGACCTCATTGACTTCTTGTACATCTTGGGCTAGATGCTCACAAAGTCCTTTGCCTCTAATCAACTATGTGACTTTGATCTCCACATCATACTCCATTACCTTTGTTATCCAACCAACTCTTTTCTTATTTATGTTTTTGTTCAAGAGAAATTTCTTGATACTTGGATGGGCAACCATTAGGTGTATCTTATTGTTAGATAATAAGTATATGAACTTCTTGAGAGACCTTATAACAAAAATTACATGTTTTTCAACCAAAGAGTAGCTTGTTTCATATTATTCTTAGCCTTGATTTAAGAATGCTATTGGTTGCTCTAAGGCCTCATGATTCTATTGCATAAGAATACCTAAAACGGTGTCAATGTTAGCATAGGTGTATAGAATGAAGTCTTTTAAGAAATATGGGTTCATGAGTGTAGGAGCACTAGCTATGGCTTTCTTAATTTCCTCAAAACTCTTTACTTCTTCCTTGGACCCGCTAAAGCTATGATTCTTCTTTAGATGGATGTAAGTGGCTTAGCTAAAGTTGCAAAATATGAGATGTATCTTCTAATAAAATTGATCTCCCATAAGAAACTTTGCAAAGGTCTTTTGTGCTTAGATAAATAAAGTGAAAGAATTGAAGCTATTATTTTAGAATCTATGCTTAAACCATGCTTTGAAACTATATGTCCAAGAAGCTTACATTCATGAACTGAGAAGACACACTTTTTGGAATTTAGGGATACCCCAAATTGTCTACACCTTTCAAACACTTGCTTAAGGTGGACCATGTGTTCACTTGCATTCTTTGAAAATACTTTTATAACATCCAAATAGACCAGCACAGACTTGTTAAAAAGGCCCTGGAATTGCATATCCATGGCTCTCTAAAAATTTGCTCCATCATTGGATAGACCAAAGGGCATCTTTTTATATGCAAATATAACCCACTTTATGGTGAAGCCTGTCTTGAATTATTCTTCTTTCTTGACCAAAATCTGGTTGTAGCCACTATAGCCATTCCAACAAGGAGAACCTTTCTAATCTTATAACTAACTGTAAAATTTATTTCATAGATGGCAGTGGATAGTAATCTTTAAGAGAAGCCTTATTCAAATCATGAAAGTCAACACACAGTCTAATTTCACCATTCTTTTTCTGTATTGACACAAAATTTGCCACCCAAATTGAGTGCTTGATTGGAAATATAATAGCTGACTCAATGAGATTATGAAGCTCAGCTTTCATCAAAAGCTCAAGCTTAGAATTAATAGGCCTTTGTCTTTGTCTTACTAGCTTAGTTTTAGCTTCTAACTCAATGGTGTATTGTGCTATACTTGGGTCAAATTCCTTGTGATCACTATATTACCATGTAAATACATTAACAAAACTTGCACATAACTTAATGAAAGATTCCTTTTCTGAATAAGTGCATACCCTACCCAACTTTAGGTTCTTACCAAGTGTAACTTCCACATTGGCATAGTGTTTTTCTTTTGTTAACAAAGATGATTTGTATTTCCTTGGCTCATCATCACCACTGAATATGTTTTGAAGTGTGACCAATCCCTTGGACAATTTATTTATTTTTAGTTGCATAATTTGATCACCATACTATTGCAAGTAATTTGACTGAATTCTTGAAGAAAACTTAGTCTTTTCTTGTAAGAATATAAAAATTCGATTATTATCTTCAAACACTTGCCAATTATCATTATTATTTGGGATAGAAGGCCTTCCAATCACCTTAATGTGTGACTGAACCTTTTCATTTATTACATTAATTGGGATACTAAATTGGGTCCCAATGGCAACCAACCTGTCTGCATGTTTGTTCTCATATCTTGGTATTACTTCGATGTTGAAGGCCTGAAATTCTTCAAGCAAGTCCCATACCCTATGATTATAAGATTTAAGTAATGAGTTTTTGCATACATTAAGACCTCTCACTTGGTGAACTACAAGTTCACTATCACCAAAGACTTGTAAGGCATGGAATTTTATCTTCCTAGCCTATTGCAAACCATCATCTAGTGCCTCATATTCTACAGCATTATTTGAACAACCAAATCGAAACTTAGTAGATGAGAAGTACCTTTAGTTTTTTGGAGAAATCAACATCATTTCAGACCTGGTACCATGCTTATTCCTTGACCCATCAAAGTATAATTGCCAAAGATCATCACTAGGCTCATCATCCTTCATCAAGGCTAGAATTGGTGCATTTTTCTCATGCAATCAATAAACACCAAGTCCTTCTTCAATTATTTTACAAGGATCATATTCATGTGAGCTAGAGGCCCACTCATCAAGAAATAAATACGGAATCCTATCTAAAAGTGATTCAGTTTCCTCTACATTATCTTTTATCAATTCATCTGAGATGAGGCAATTGGTGTTCACAACAATTGGTATATATGGTTCTAAATGGAACCATACAATAGGTTCATAATGTATGGTTACTTTAGTACCCTACCTGGTCTTGAACATCAAATATGTCCAATGAGTTGATAAATATCCTTCAATTTTTTATGCAAAGTCCCTTGACAGACACATGGCAAAATAGGGAGGTAAGTCCACCACAACTACATCCTACTGAATGATAACATTGGGATAAACATGTAGTGTCAACTTTAGATCATTGATGGTGCCTACTATCTTTGTTGGTGACCCATCTAGTTACAATACTCCTTTAGTATTTGGTTCATAGACAAGACCAAGCTTATATGCAATTTGCTTAGGCATGACAATGCTACTGGCTCCATTGTCCACCATATAGTTATGAACTAAACAATCATCAACTATCAAAGAGAGGTATAAGGGAGGAGTCTTACTTGAATTTACCTCAACTTTGTCCCCTTTTACCCTTTTGTGTACTTATTGTACTTGATACTTCATTGGCTAGTCTGAATTGGTTAGGATAGCACCTTATTTCTCAACTGGTTCTGGAGACACTTTGAGAGATGAAAGCTCTTGGATGAACATATCTTTTTGTCTTGGAATAGCTAGGGAATCCCACATGGTAATGCTAACATTGGTTTTCTTCATCTGATCCACTATGCTGAGTGCAACTCCACTAACCTTTGGATGCATCTTTTGAACCACTAGTTGTTCATGAACTAAAGGTATTTAAGGGACCCTCTCAGCCTCTGCATTCTAATTTTTTTATATTACAGGGAAACAAAGTTGATCTTTAGTTCTCTTGAAAACAACCTTAGGAGTACTTGAAACATTAGTCGCCTCCTAAGCCTCATTAATGGCTTTTCTTTTATCTCTAGTTACAACTGCAACCTGACCACTTGAATTGCTAGTTTCACCACCATGATTGAAGGCAACATAATCATCCATATACCAATTTACATTAATGGCATCAGGCTGCCCTTAAACTTATTGAGCCTCCCCTTAGGGTACCAAACTTGTGTCTTGATACTGACCTCCTTGAAGAGAAAAATCTTCTTGTGTCATTTGTGGCATAGTAATGTTTTGTGAGACCAAAGCTTGGTTTTGAGCATCATTAAGGGTGGAGGGATACCAAATTGAGTCATGCATCAAATTTTTTTTAGGTGGTGTGGGAACAATATCTTTTAAAATTGTTGGTACACTAGGGCTAAGAGCTGCATATGGTTTAGCTTGGGTTATGACTCCTTGTGATTGGTAAGGTGGTCTATTTTCTCTAAAACCTTGATAAGGAGGACTTTGATCTCTAAAAGGCTAAGAGGAGGTCTAATTCTATTGTTGATAATGCCTACCCTGGTATTGTTATCCTTTGAGTTGAACTATTTCATTCCCAGAATATTGTAATAGACTTTCCAAATCTCCAAGCTCATTAGCTTGACTAGAAGGGGTTGCAACTTGAGCTTGAGGAGGTGGAATAGGGGATAATGGTGGAAATTGAGGAACTTGAGGTGAAATAGATTGTAACTCTAGGAATATAGGAATTGGAGGCCTAAGAGAGCTTACTAGCTTGTATCAAACTATTTTTTGATCTTATTGTAATCTCATAGGCATTTGGCAAGGTATTGCCACCCATGGACTGTATCATCAAACTAATATTAGAATTAAGGGCTTTTAGATATTACAAGAAGGCATATTTAGGGGATGGTCTAATCAATGCAGGTATTCTAGTCCATGTCTTTTGGTATCTGAGGTTGAAATTAGACATGAACTCATAATGAGCTCTCTTTATGTTAGTCAGCGATTTAACCAAAGGTGATTAGATTTGTCTTCAAATTATCTGACTAAGGTTGCACCTAAATCATCCCAGGTATCATAAGAAGATTTTTATACCACTACAATTCTTTTCTTTTGAAGGAAACAACAAACAATCTGATAGCCACATTATCTTGAACAATATTGTGAATGGAGCAGGTTGGAAACATTCTATATGTTCTCAATAGTAGTTGTTTGACCTTCTCGTGAGATTAATTTGATACTCTTAAGGGTAGGCACATGAATGTTATCAAAATGGGCCAAATTCAATGGGCTACCTCTATCTAATGCGATGAGCACTTGATTCCTGATAGCCATTTAGGTAGTGGGGATTGCACTGCTTAAGGTAATAAGATGACCAAGAGATGAATATTGATTTTGGGATAAGGTCTTGTCTTATTAAATATTTATCTCTTATATGAAATAGAAGGTAGCTCAATAAATTCAAGGGGAATACCTTTACTGGCTAACCTTGTAGTAACCTTTGGTATGAGAATGTTGTCTGGAAAATTAAATAATATTTAGCTTCTGATGATGGTGGATGTCTCTAGTTGCTGCAGATGCTACTCCTCAGCTCCAAATTTCAGTTATCCCAAGGATAATGTGTCTCATTGGGCATGCCAGAACTGTTGGTGTCCTAAGTTGCACCCTAAATGAGAAAGGGAATTGTTCAGGTCCTCTTGCTCAAACCTAGTCCAACATGGGACTGACCCTATGTTGTAGGTCACCTAAACTTGGGTCAGACCTTTGAAGAAGGCCAAATTCCTTATGGATCTATCACCTAAACTAGATCTAAGCTAACTCTTGCTTGGAAAAGGGGAGAGAGATTGATAATAATCTATGAAAGCAAATAAAATGAGGTGATACACCAAATGTTTTGATGTTTATATTTGCACAAAACACACTATAGGACACTTTCAAGATTGCTAAACATTACTTCATGCACTCTTTGATCAGCATCTACATAAGCATTTCAAAACAAGGCATTGACTAGCTATCAACCTGGCATGGGAGGCCAGTTTTCCACTTCCACACTGACCAAAAAACTATATATGCACTTAGAGTGACTTGTGAGAACTACCAAACCACTTATGAAGGTGAGAAAACTCAAACAGAGGCAAGGAAAACATATATTCACTTAACCACATCAATGAACTCATGAGACACTTCAATTCAGTTTGCACAATGAAGGAATTTGGTATTTTATTGCATCAAAGAGGTTTTACATTATAAATCTTAGCATAGCCTAGGCAATCCAAAGAGAGGGATCATTTACAAAGCTTAGAAGTCTGTATTTATGATAGAATGGGATGAGGAGATGGGGATCAATGCATAGAAGGATGGAGAAGAGAGCATAATGACCAAGATTTCCAAATATTTGAGTGTTGATGTCATTATAAAAGATCATGATGCCTAAGATTATTCTAGAAGGTAGCCACAACAACCATATCAGTCTCTTTTAATCTACTTCCAGCTTGTATTAATGATCCTTATGGTTACAATAATGAGATCAAGTCATTTGAAAGCTAAATTATGGCATCGAAGCAGTTATAATAGTTGTATCAATCTATTGTGATCTTGTTCTGACATGGATTTCTCCCTACTGGTTCATTTTTGGCATGCAAGAGTGGAGAAAAGGGTCATAATCATGCTACTAGCTTTGGTGATGAACTTGTCGACACTGACGTGTCTACCTCTGTGGCCTTTCTTTGAGACATTTGCTCTAATTTAACCTTGACTTTAATTATTCTTTATGAAGTCCCTAGCTTTCAAATTTTAATATTGACCATCAATCTTGATCTGCTTAGTGAATGCATGTCATTGATCTTTGTTCTACTTAATCATCGACTTTTAATCTTGACTGTCGACCTTGATTCGATATGATGAATGTGCACCATTGATTTACCTAGACCCACTAGATTTTTTAGTCATTGTCCACAATTATATATTCACTTGAGCCCCCATGATCTTAACACTTGTCATTCCCTCATTCATTCCTAGGATCTGCTAATTAGTTGACCTCTCGTTCACTGTTGATCTTGATCTAGGCTCCTGCAATCTTGAACTTGTCAGTCATGTGTTCATCACTGACCTTTTGATTGTGAGCTCACCATTGATCTTTGATGGTATGATGGATCACATGGCATTGGATCTCTCAGACCCACTAACATTGTAGATCACCTACTCACCATTAGATTTGATCTTAGCTTTCACAATTTGGACACTTGTCATCAACGTGTTCATCCTTGGAACATTTGAATTCAAATAGCGATTTGTCATAGCTTAATCTTGATGTCCCCATTCACATCCCACTCTATAAGTCCAATTTTAAAGACCTATATCATTTGGGCACAAGAGACATCATCTTAAGGAACTCTTAAGACCAACTTGACTCACAAGGCAAACTAGCATGATATGCTAAGTTTCAAATGATAGGGTGACAATTTGACCTGTGGGGGTAAAATTGACAACAATATTTATTTTTATCAGGAGGCATAGGCACTGGGAATACTTTCACAACTATATATATATATATATATATATATATATATATATATATATGAGATGTTAATCTGCATTTACTCTTAGTATATTGACAATGATCCATGTAAGCCAAAAGACCTCACTCTTGCATACAAAAAAAACTACGTTTAATGCAGGTGGAGTGACACTACATTATGCTTTTTTATTACTATTTAACAAGTCAAAATTTATTCCATTAAATAGTGAATGCCTAGATGCATTGTCCAAACATTACAACCAATTATGGATAGTGCTAATTAATGAAATCTCACTTGTAGGAGCAAGAATATTATATAACATTGACAGATGATTACGTGACATAATGCAACTGCCAACTTTGCACTTTGGAAATGTTGACATGCTTTTTTTAGAGACTTTTATCAGGTTCAAACCGTAAATGACTATTTAATTTTTGAGCATCCATAAATTTACAGTGAGCTAATTCCATATTTTTTGGTAAGAAAACATAAAATGTTATCAGTTTCAAAAAAACATATGCCAAAAAGATGCAAATTTTAATTCAATTTTGAATAGAATACATATACGTTTGCACATAATAAACGATATAACATATCTCAATAAAAAATGTTTGCATCCAACACCAAATAATCTTATGTTCTCATAACTTTTTTTATCTAAAGGTTGATTGTTAAGCACACACTTATATTGAGAGTAGGGGGGTGGTGTGAATCAGTATAAGTTAATATTTTACTTAATAAAACTTAATAACCATAATAACACCATTCATTCAAGATAACACAATTAAGAGACAAGATTTACGTGGAAACCCTTTCTAGGAATAAAACCACAATATAAAATTCTCTTACAAAATTTGTAGTCACCAACTTACTTGAGACACCAATCCCCACTATATAAAGATTTTGTAGGCACCAACCTATTGGAGACACTAATCCCCACCGCTAAGTACCAACTTAGCAAGAGACACCAATCTCGTTGATATGAGGAACCAACTTGAAAAATAAATAAAGTATTTTGCCTTCTTTAATTTACTCCTTCAATGAATGATACTCATGTAAACTTCTTCACAAAATCTACCCTTGATAAAATATCAATTTTTTATTTTAACATATATATCTTCTTGAATGATCTTCTTACACTTTCATTTGCTTCACTTGGTTCCACATTTATTATCTCTCATTGATCACCTTCTTCTCTTTGAATGTTCTCTATATATATTCTATTCACTTCATTGCACCACACTTATATCTCCTTCATAAAATCTACTTGCAAATCTTTCACATATATTTTTGCTCTAGATATACTCTATTTCGAATGATTTTTCATTGCATTTTTTGTTGTTTTAACTCCCACTTTATCTCCTTTTATACCACTTCAAATGCCTTTTCATTGAGGGGGTGGAATTTCTCCCAAGGGAGACGTCTCCTTAAAAAATGGTGCTCATTATGGGTCAAACATAAATAATATTTTATTTACATTAAGAATAAAATAAATAGTAAATGGATTCTCGCTTATAATTTTCTCATGGGTTGGCCACCTTTTAAATATGCAAATTAGAATATAATAAATATTTTTAATAAGCCCTTCATAGTCAACCAACCCTTTCTAGTTCATTATGATAGTGATTTTGATTATAACATTAATTATTCTAATCATGATCAACCAACCCATTTATTCTCCTTTGTCTTCAATAAAGATTTTATGATGATAGACCTCCTTTGACATTAATGACAATATTTCTAACAATCTCATTGATAGCAACCCTATAAAATAATCTGTGAATACAACACAAACACAATTATCCCCCTTACTATAATTCTCCCCCTTTCTGTAACTCTCCCCTTTTGACATCAATGGCAAAGGGATGTTCATTACTTCCATCTACAAATAAATCATGGGAAACATCCATGTCATCTGCTTCTATATATATATATATATATATATATATATAAAATAATCTGTGAATACAACACAAACACAATTATCCCCCTTACTATAATTCTCCCCCTTTCTGTAACTCTCCCCTTTTGACATCAATGGCAAAGGGATGTTCATTACTTCCATCTACAAATAAATCATGGGAAACATCCATGTCATCTGCTTCTATATATATATATATATATATATATATAGTTGTATCTACTCATACAAACATCATGGAAACCCATAGGCATCTCTTCTAATGATCAATACTCACATCTACTTCAATATCCTTTCTTCGATATGTTTGGGTGACATGCTTACTCTATATCTGTCCAAAAATTATTTGGATTATCTTCTTAAATTTAACAAATCAAGAACTTGTTCTGCTATCCATCATTTTCTATGCATCTTACAAGATGTAGAATGCCTTCAACTCTTCCTTCTCTTTCCAAGGCTACTAAATGAAGAAGGTCATCCTTTTGATCTATTTGTGAGAATTTTCTCGCCTTATTTCTGAATTATTTTGCTCTTGCTTTCTTTTCCAAACTTTTTGTAGATTTCCCTTTATGTTTACCAATGACATCCATTTTCTTGTTCTATCTGGGAGATTCCATAAAACCACTTCTACAAAAATGTGCTATATGACCATAGTTATTACACTTATAACATATAATATCATTCTCATTGTAGTTTTAAAAAGGAGCAAATGAGTTGTGGTTTCTATTTGAAAATCCATGAGTACTTCTATTTTTGTTCAATACATAGTTAATCTTGGCACGCACCCTGCAATTTGTTGTTTTCTGACCAAAGTGATTACATAAAAAGCATTAAAGATAAAAGGAATTCTAGAATTTGGTCTTATGAATCTATCTTGGAGGGAATGATCTTCTAAATATATATTTCTTGATGGGGATGTTCTTACCTATGTTGTCTTTGTGAGGAGTGTTGGTTTTTTGAGGAATATTATTCTCTTTCGTAATCTCTTGGTTTCCTTCATAAACAAGACCAGTCTTGATGAATGGTGACCTCTAGACATTGATGATGTCATCTAAGATTTTAGGAATTTTCTCAAACTTGAGACTTTTGTTCAACTTAGTGGTTATTTTCTCTAGTTCCTTCCTCAAGGGAATAATTTTGGACTCTAGCCATGCACAATTTTTTTCTTGTCTTCAATTGGATTCTCACCTTTCCTTCTATCCTTTTTACCTCCTTTAGTTGAATATTTAAGGTAATGATAATATTTTCTAATTCTTCAAGGCTTTGGGATAATTTAGCTCTTGAATCACAATCCTCCTTTTCATATTCTCAAGTTGCAACTTTTGTTTCAGATTCTTTTTCTTAAGCATCTTGATCTTGCTTAAGACACAAATAAGTTCTTCAAGATCCACTTCTTCATTTTTGACATGTTCTTCTTCTTCTGAATCTATCTTATCTTTTCCTTCTCTTACACAGTTGTCTTCACCTTCCAAGACATCACTCCTTGTTTCTATTGCCATGAAGAGGGTTTCTTCTCTATTACTATCTGAAATACTTTCATTTCTCTCTTTAGATGAACTACTATCCTTTTTGGAATAGATATTTTTCTTGTGCTTATGGAGGGTCTTTTTTCCATATCTACCTTGTTTGTATCTCTTTTTGTATTGATGATGTTTGTACCCTTCTTTATGTTATGATCTTCTTCATCATCACTACTATCCTTATGTGGACACTTAGTAGCAAAATGTCCTATTTTACCATAATTAAAACATTTGAAAGGTAGCTTAACTTTTTATTTACCAGATCCTTTCTTAATCTTTCTAAGAAAATGAGCTTTTGTTGCATCTGATTCATTTTTTGTGCTATAGTTTGATTCTAGCTCTTCATTTTTCACATTATTTGAAGCTTTGAAGGCTACTTCTCATTTTGATGGCTTCTCATTTTCAGTCCTCATTTCATATGACATGAGGATCGCATGCAATTCATCCATAGTTAGTTTATCCAAGTCCTTCATTTCTTCAATGGCTAAAACTTTTGTATCAAATCTTAAGGGAAGTGACCTTAGCACCTTTTGCATGATCATTGGCTCTTCAAAATTTTCACCAAGTCCTTTGATGGTATGTACAATTTCATCCTGAAGGAGATAAGCTGCAATATTTTATTTGTCTTTCATTTTCAAGTCCTTGAATTGACTTTTATGTGTTTGAAGCTTAGCCTTGTTAACTTTGTCATCTCCTTTATAGATGTTCTTAAGTTTGTTCTAGATTTATTTCACTGATTAACAAAGCATCACCTTGACAAACTCTGATTCGAATAGATCACACAAGATTGCATTCATAGTTTTTGCATTATTCTCACTTACCTTCTTTCCAGCCTGATCTATTGGTGGAGATGATGTAGTATAACCATTCATTATTTATTTCCAAATGTCAAATCCAAGAGACATTAGATAAGCTCTCATCCTTATGATCCAAAATGCATAGTTCTATCCATCAAACAACAAGGCTCTATTCATGGTGAAACCTTCTTATACATGATGACTAGCCATGTGTGCTCTCGATATCTACCTTCTAGCGGTTTAGATTATTTCTGAAGGAACCACTCTGATACCAATTATTAAGCACACACTTATACTGAGAGGGGGGTGAATCAGTATTAGTTAACATTTTACTTAATACAACTTAATAACCATAATAACACCATTCACACATGATAACACAATTAAATGACAATATCTACGTGAAAACCCTTTCTGATAATAAAACCACAATTTAAAGTGCTCTTACAAAATTTGTAGGCACTAACCTATTGTAGATGCCAATCCCCACTATACAAAGATTTTGTAGGCACCAACCTTCTAGAGACATAAATCCCCACCGCTAAGCACCAACTTAGCAAGGGACATTAATATCTTTGATATGAGGCACCAACCTCCAAAATAAACAAAGTATTTATCCTTATTGAATTTACTCCTTTAATGAATGATACTCATGTAAACTTCATCACAAAATCTGCCCTTGATAATAAATCAAAATTTCCTTCTCACATATATATCTCCTTGAATGATCTTCTTACATTTTTATTTGATCCACTTGATTCTGCATTTATTATCTCTCATTGACACCTTCTTCTCTTTGAGTTCTCTATATATATTCTATTCACTTCATTGCTCCACATTTATATCTCTTTCATAAAATCTGCCTGCAAATCTTTCACATATCTTTCTGCTCTAAATATGCGCTAGATCTACTCTAATTCAAATTATTTTTATTGCATTTTTTGTTTGTTTTAACTCCCACCTCATCTCCTTTTATACCACTTCAAATGCCTCTTCATTGAGGGGTTGCAATTTCTACTAAGAGAGACTTCTCCAAAGGAGACGTTTCCTTAAAAAATGGTGCTCATTATGAGTCGACCATAAATAATATTTAGTTGCATTAAGAATAAAATATATAATAAATGAAATATCTCTTATAACTTTCTCATGGATCAGCCACCTTTCAAATTTGCAAATTAGAATATAATAAATATTTTTATTAATCCCTTCATAGTCAACCAACCCTTTCTAATTCATTGTGATAGTAATTTTGCTTATGACATTAATTATTCTAATCATGATCAACCAACCCATTTATTATATTTTGTCTTCAATAAATATATTGTGATGATAGACCTCCTTTGACATAAATGACAATATTTCTAACACTAATGTTGAAGCACATAATAACAATAAACTGACACTTGTTCCACATAGAGATTGTTATTGATGCGATAGACAAAGAGGATGATACATATTATAAAAGATAGGGCTATGTTAATGTTTTATGCCTGCCAGCAAAAATCATATTGAAACTTGATATGCTAGTTGAACTTTTTGTTGGAAGTTATGAGATGTAAGATGGTCTTGTCAGTGGTTTCAATGGCATATTTAAACTATACAACAAAGAAAAAAATCATGACATTGTTTGGATTAAATTCAATGATGTTCAGACCTACTATTTACAAAGAACAAAACATGTTCATTTGTATAAAATGCATATTGATCCAAATTGGACTCGTATAGTTTGAATCTCTAGACCTGTTCACATGCCCGTTTACAAGAAAAAATTAACAGTGCGAAGTTATTTTCCAGTACAACTAGCATGTGCACATACAATGCATAGCTCACATGGTCTCACCATGGAAGGTATTGCATTTAAGCTATCTGGTGTGACAAATCATGGCTTAGCATATACAACTCTTTCTCATGGAAAAACATAGATTCATTATATTTTCTAAGTCTGCCTACAAAAAAGAACTTTACAATCAAAAACAAAATTTATATTAAAATGTCAAGATTGGAATCAAATTCAAAAATGTCATTTGAACATAGCCTTTGATAAAATATATTATCTTCATCTATTATAATATGCTCCTTGAATACTCACAGCCTTAATTCCCATGTAGAGGACATTATCAATGAGTATGACCTAATGAAATGTGATATCTTGTGCTTACAAGAAACATATATTGCGTGTAAAAATTCCTTTAATCATATTCCAGACTTTTCACTTGTAACATGGCATATAATGTCCACAACATAATGATATGTGTGTAAAATCATGTAACCACCTCGAACCCATTGTAATACATTGTAAACAGAATAGAAGCAATACCAATAGATGCCAACATACATGGACATAAAGCTCTAATTGTTAATATCTATGCATTTCCATCTGATTCTATCTTGAATATCATCAATGTCATTGAAAAGACATTGTCAAATGAAAACATATCGAAAGAAATCTATATGCTAGGAGACTTTAACATTGACATGTCTATTTATAATAAATCAACAATACTGCGCAAGAACCATATGTTAGTTTTCAATATGAATTTCTTGCCACAAAGACAAAAGTAACATAAAAATAGGATCATAGATCATGTTTGGTCAAATAACACAATACAATATAATCAAATCATAATAATATAAATGTATTGGACTGATCACAACACCATTTGTTTAGTCATAGATAATAATACTTGAACATTAAGGTTTTATACTCAACAATTATGATTTTTGTTCATAGCCTATTTCTTGTACACATATTTGGACTATATTTAATGTATTTATATATGAATGAAACTAAAACAAAAACAAAAACACAATGTTTCAAATACTTAACTGCTTTGGTGCCTAAACATTATTCTTGGTTCTTTTCATGGCCCATTGCTAATGCATACAAATATGGTATTTGTTTTTTGTACTTATGTATAGGACAAATTGAAATAAAAGCCATCTTATTTGAGCAAACCAAGCCAAAAAAACATGGAATCAGAAAAATACATTTCAAGCAATGGAGAAGCAAGTCGGCAATAACAACTCACTTCATCTAAAACAACCCAAATAAGTTGTTCTCAACAATAATTACAAAAATAGTGACTTCTTAACCATTTTCCCTTGCTCTTTATTTGCTTTCCAATGCTTCTTTTTCCTACCCTGAAACAAAGTATATCTTATTGCTTATGATCTTGTCATAATGTTATTGAAAAAAAAACATTTCTTCCCTTTTATTTTAGCACACAAACTGACACAACTTCGTCGTGCACTATAATGGATATTTATGCTGGAAAAAAATCACTGCATTCGAAGGTGATATTCTAGCAGTTTATGGGCCTGCCCATGTTACAAATCCTACTTCCCTGATAAAGGCTGAGATATTGCACATTGATTTGGTTGATGTTGTTAGGGTATGGAGCTAAAAGCTTCACCAAGGAGCATACTAAAACAAGTTTGGGTCTACAGAGACACCGGCGTCGGTCAGGAGAGACCGACGTCGGTCAGTAGCAGTTGCAGAGGCGTCGACGTCGGCAGTTGGTCGGCCGACGACGGTCACAGGCGAACAGGCAGGAATCGACGTCGGTTACCTGTGTGTCCAAAAAGCGATTTTCGTGGACGGAAGTGAGTGTTTGCATGATGAGTTTGAGTTGTAGTCTCAAGCTCGCGTCTCTATTATTAGCAATATTATTTTTAGAGCCCTTATTGAAGAGGCTTAACTGTTTGTTGTAAGAGCATGCTCAAGTTTCCTAATTCTATATGTAGGAAAGATCTTCTTAGCTTAGAATTGTAGAATGTATCAGTAATAGTAGAACATTGTGAATGTTTGAAGGACAGTACTGAGTTGCATCAATCCAAGTTGTTGGATTTGATTGTACTTGAGAGAGAGCTCTTGAGGAATATAGATCTAGTGAGAGATATTGTGTGCATCTAAGAGAGGTGTGGAAGAACGAAGTTTCTTCATTGTATTCCTATTGTAAAGAGTTTTAATACAAGTTTTCAGGGTGTTTTCTTGTATATCTTGTTCTGTGCTATTTATCATTTTAGTTACTTATCTATCTGATTTATTTTCGTATTTATTGCTTTCACAAGTGTAATCCATTGTTGGTTGATCCCCAATAAGTGGTATCAGAGCCTTGGTTACAGGTTCAGAGCTTGATAAGTGGTATCAGAGCTCAGGTTCACTAACAGGTGGTTCAGATCTGTGTAGTGTGTTTGGATTACAGGTTGCTCACAGGGGTTTCTACAGGGATTTCTGTTTGAGTGGGAGAAGCAATGGCAGAAGAAAGTAAGTTGAGAATGGAAAAGTTTAATGGCAAGAACTATCAACACTGGAGAATGCAGATAGAGGACTATCTGTATCAGAAGGATCTTTACTTACCGTTAGGTGGGATAGCAAAGAAGCCCAAGGACATGGAGGATGAAGAATGGGAAGTTCTTGACAGAAAGGCTCTGGGGTCTATAAGACTGAGTCTGGCCTCCACTGTGATATCTAATTTGTCACAGGCAAAAACAATGGTAGAGTTGATGACTACGTTAGCAAATATGTATGAAAAACCCTCAGCTTCAAATAAGGTATATCTTATGAAGCAGTTATTTAATTTGCATATGAATGAAGGTGGATCTATTTCTACTCATCTGAATGATTTCAATGGTATTGTGAATCAATTAAGCTCAGTAAATATAGTGTTTGATGATGAGATAAAAGCTCTTTTAATATTATGTTCTTTCCCTGAAAGCTGGCATGGCTTAGTAATGGCAGTAAGTAATACTGCATCTGCATCAAATATTTTGAAAGTAGAGGATGTTGTTAGTGTTATCTTGAATGAGGAAAGATGCAGGAAAAGCACAGAAGAGGCATCCGGGAATGCTTTAAGTTTTGAGAGCAGGGGAAGGCAAAAAGAGAAGAGCAAGAAAGGCAGAGCAAGATCCAAGTCTAAGGGGAAAGGTAGATCTAAATCCAGAAATGACAGGAAGCCACAATGCTGGAATTGTGGAAAGATGGGGCACATAAGCAGAGATTGTTGGTCAAAGCCTAAGGAGGACAATCAGCACGAAGAAAAGGAAGAAGCCAAGATTGCAGGTATTGCACAGGATGCTTTAATTTTCTCTCTGCATAATAATATAGAGTCTTGGGTATTAGATTCTGGTGCATCTTTTCATGCTACTCCTAACAGGGAATATTTTAGTGACTATATCCATGGAGATTTTGAAATAGTGTACTTAGGGGATGATGAGCCTTGTAAGATTACTGGCAAAGGTAAAGTGTAGCTGAAGATGCAGAATGGCAACACATGGGTGTTGAGAGATGTGATGCATGTTCCTAGTTTGAAGAGAAATTTGATTTCTGCAGGTAAGCTAGGTGATGAAAGTTGTACAGTAATTCTCACAGCAGATTCTTGGAAGGTGACCAAGGGTGCACTTGTTATGGCCAGAGGTAAGAGAGAAGGTACTCTCTATTTGTGTAATTGTGTTATTAACAAATTTCTTTCAGTTTTATCTACTTCAGATGTGGATGCTAAATTGTGGCACTCAAGGCTTGGCCACATGAGTGAGAAGGGGATGTCAATTCTTAAGTCTAAAGGTATGCTTTCAGATTTGAAAAGTATGGATCTAGAATTTTGTGAGCATTGTGTATTTGGAAAACAGAAAAATGTTAGTTTTCTCAAGACTGGGTCTACTAAGAAAATGTAGAAGTTGCAGCTTGTTCACACAGACGTGTGGGGACCAGCTCAGGTAGCCTCTATTGGTGGATCACGGTACTATGTTACATTCATAGATGACGCCACAAGAAAGGTATGGATCTACTGTATTAAAAAGAAATCTGATGTTTTTGAGACTTTTAAGATTTGGAAAGCTATGGTTGAGAATGAAACAGGCAGAAGATTAAAGTGCTTGAGATCTGATAATGGTGGTGAGTTCTGCAGTCTTAAGTTTAACTGGTATTGTTACACTCACGGAATCCGAAGGCAAAGGATGGTTGCAAGGACACCTCAGCAGAATGGTATTGCTGAAAGGATGAACAGAACTATCATGGAGCATGCAAGATGTATGAGATTGCATGCAGGGTTGCCCCTAGAGTTTTGGGCAGAAGCTATTGACACCGTAGTGTACCTGATTAACAGAGGACCCTCTACAGCTCTGGATGGTGGAATTCCAGAAGAGGCATGGACAGATGATTTTGGTTTTAGATTTTGGAATCTAGGAACTAATAAGGTAATCAGGAGTCGTGATGTTGTTTTCAACGAAAGAGTGATATACAGTGATCAGATAAGGAAGCTAGATCAATCTGGGCAGAGCAATAGTGAATTGGACGAAGTTATGGTCCAAAATGAGCTCGCAGGAAAAAGAAATAATCACTTGCAGGAAAACACAGAGACTGACGTCGGCAGGTTAGGAATCGGCGTCGGCAGTACAAAAACCGATGTCGGTCATACAGAGACCGACGTCAATAGACCAGGCACCGACGTCGGCCAGGAAGAACCGGTGTCGGCCAGTAACAGGTCTACAGGTGGCCGAGGTCGGTCACTGTCAGAAAATTTGGGTGGACAGATTGTTGAGAACGAGTCCAAGACACCCATCAGGAGGTCTGAAAGGGTAAGTAAGCCTCCAATTAGATATTCTCCTTCCTTATATTACTTATTGCTAACCGATGGTGGAGAACTAGAGAGTTTTGAAGAAGCATTACAGGTGGAGTCTAGGAGTAAGTGGGAGCGTGGCATGGTTGAGGAGATAAAGTCCTTAAGAGAGAACCAAACATGAGATTTGGTTGAATTGCCAGCTGGTAAGAGAACACTGAAGAATAGATGGACCTATAGGTTGAAGGAAGGTGAGGATGGACAGATGAGATATAAGGCCAGATTGGTAGTGAAAAGATTTGCACAAAAGCCAGGTATTGACTTTGGTGAGATTTTTTCTCCTGTTGTTAAGATGACTTCTATAAGGGTTGTATTGTCTTTGGTTACTTTTGAGGATTTGCATCTTGAGCAGCTAGATGTTAAGACATCGTTTCTTCATGGAGATTTGGATGAGAAAATATACATGGAACAGCCAGAAGGTTTTGAGGTCAAGGGTAAGGAGAAGTTTGTGTGCAGGTTAAAGAAAAGCTTGTATGGCCTCAAGCAAGCTCCTAGGCAATGGTACTTAAAATTTGACAGGTTTATGACTGAGCATGGCTACAGTAGGTGTCAATCAAACCATTGTGTGTATTTCAAGAGATTTGATAACGGGAGATATATTATTCTATTGTTGTATGTAGATGACATGCTGGTTGCAGGGTCTCACATGCAGGATATCTCAGAGCTTAAGGTAAAATTAGCTCAAACGTTTGCTATGAAAGATTTGGGAGCAGCTAAGAAAATCCTTGGCATGAGCATTAAGAGAGATAAGAAAAATCACAGGTTGACATTGTCTCAGGAGGATTATGTGGACAAGGTGTTGAAACGGTTCAATATGCAGAATGCTAAATCGGTAAGCACACCTTTAGCTGGACATTTTAAGTTGAGTAAAGAACAATGTCCTAATTCACATGAAGAGGTAGAGTATATGAGTAAGGTTCCATATTCTTCCGCAGTAGGGAGTTTGATGTATGCAATGGTGTGTACTAGACCGGATATTGCCCAAGCAGTGGGAGTAGTAAGCAAGTATATGGCCAATTCAGGTAAGGAACATTGGAAGGCAGTTCAATGGATCCTTAGATATCTGAGAGGAACCAGCAGTAGACACTTGTGCTATAGAGGTTCAGATACTTTTCTACATGGTTATGTAGATTCAGATATGGCAGGTGATTTGGATGGCAGGAGGAGCACCACAGGTTATGTTTTTACTGTAGGTGGAACGGCGGTTAGCTGGATATCTAAGTTGCAGAAGGTTGTTGCCTTGTCAACTACAGAAGCAGAGTATATTGCAACCACAGAAGCTAGCAAGGAGATGATATGGATGACACGGTTCATGGAAGAGCTTGGAAGGGAGCATGGGAGTTGCAGATTGTATAGTGACAGTCAGAGTGCAATCCATTTAGCTAAGAACTCAGCTTTTCACTCAAGAACCAAGCACATACAGCTAAGGTACCACTTCATACGACAGGTATTGGAAGATGGTGAGTTGAAGCTGGAGAAGATCCATACAGACAAGAATCCTGCTGATATGCTAACAAAGCCGGTTACGAAGGAGAAGTTGAATCTTCATTCAACTTCTATTGGTCTTCATGATTGAGTTGAAGATGGAGGAGCTAGAAGATGTTGCTGTACAGGTACTGGTGCAGCTGGTTTATCTCCAAGTGGGAGATTGTTAGGGTATGGAGCTAAAAGCTTCACCAAGGAGCATACTAAAATAGGTTCGGGTCTACACAGACACCGGCGTTGGTCAAGAGAGACCGACGTCGGTCAGTAGTAGTTGCAGAGGCGCCGACGTCGGCAGTTGGTCGGCCGACGACGGTCACAGGCGAACAGGCAGGAACCGACGTCGGTTACCTGTGTGTCCAGAAAGCGATTTTCGTGGACGGAAGCGAGTGTTTGCATGATGAGTTTGAGTTGTAGTCTCAAGCTCGCGTCTCTATTATTAGCAATATTATTTTTAGAGCCCTTGTTAAAGAGGCTTAACTGTTTGTTGTAAGAGCATGCTCAAGTTTCTTAATTCTATATGTAGGAAAGATCTTCTTAGCTTAGAATTGTAGAATGTATCAGTAATAGTAGAACATTGTGAATGTTTGAAGGACAGTACTGAGTTGCATCAATCCAGGTTGTTGGATTTGATTGTACTTGAGAGAGAGCTCTTGAGGAATAGAGATCTAGTGAGAGATTTTGTGTGCATCTGAGAGAGGTGTGGAAGAACGAAGTTTCTTCATTGTATTCCTATTGTAAAGAGTTTTAATACAAGTTTTCAGGGTGTTTTCTTGTATATCTTGTTCTGTGCTATTTATCATTTCAGTTACTTATCTATCTGATTTATTTCCGCGTTTATTGCTTTCACAAGTGTAATCCATTGTTGGTTGATCCCCAATAGATGTCTATGGATAGATGACAATAAAAATGAACGTTAGCAACAAATTGATTACAAAATTTGAAACATATATAGCTCTCAGTAATGACATTCAAGTTTTAGACTTCTTGATCAAGGAAAAATCAAAATATGAGAGATGACGTTGCTTTCTGCATTGTGTTGACTCCAAAAACAAATATGCAAAACATCCCTATTGTTTGCAAGAAACTGAAACTCGTGCCTAATAGCACAATCACTAATATTATATGTTCAAATGTTTCATTCTTAGTAGGCTCATTTTGGGCCTTGGTAACGAGTTGCCAACAAAAAAATACTCAGTTCAACTTGCAAGTCAAGGATGGTGCACATAATACAATACTGTAATTGTAACCCTGTACATTTTTACAAATTGTTATTTTCTTGTGTTATTATTATAATGTCTATATATTAACTATAATTATTTCATTTTAGATTCAACTTGGTGAACAAAATCAATAACTTTGCCTTGCAATACAAGACCAACTAATGTCAAAACAACAAGCCATCTACATTTTGAAAAACATTATACAGAAAGGTCCAAAAGGATCTCAAACATTACTAACAAATGTTGCATCTTTCATAGAACCGTTGGTTGATGAAACCATCAAAAAACACTTGCAAATAATCATTAGAACAAGTATTGAGGCAAACATTCTTTTTCTTTTTCCTCACTTAAATAAAAACTTGTAATCACATTTTTTTTTCTCTTGATTATGTTCACAAAAAAAAACAAAAACAAATTGATAATAACATCTAAAGATAGTGGGAATGCTAAAGGCAAAAAATGTTTATTCATCTCCCTTTGAACCAATATGTAATTCTTGCCACCATATGATTTTAGTAATAGATCTTTAACAAGATGATTCGTTACACTATCCAACATATCTACTGAAATTAGGGCATTCCTTTGCCATGCATTGGTGTGTAATGTCCATACAAGAGATAGAAAAGTTGAATGCATATGGAGAAAACCTTTGCTTAAGACATTGTTACCAGAATTGATACCAATATCCTTTGACCAATATAAACAAGATATTTCAACAACCGTGTTTTTGCTACATAAATTATAGCTAAATAGTGAGTTCAAAATTGTAATGGATGGTACAGTTTCTTCTATTGGATAGGAATGAAAGATGATTCCAAACCTGTAAGTTTGCTTTGATCTTCAATTGCATATTCTTTTTAAACATTCAAATTCTTATTTTTGACCTTTGTTAATATGTTTGTTTTTTGTGTACTTTGTTTCTCTTTTTTTTTTGACTTCAGGCTATAAAACTAATTTGAAGACATGGCATAATAGCTTTACTGAAATGCTTTAACTCTTACAAATGACTTTCTTTGTTTATGTTATAATGAACATTACTACAAACTTGCTACATATTTACATCAACAAATCAAATATATATATATATATATATATATATATATATATATATATATACGAGACTATAACTTGATTACAATTAAAATAGTTAATAGATGTAGATATTGAAATAATGCATATTGATATGCTAAACAACACTTCTTTATTTTTATGAATATGCGAAAAAAAAAATAAAATAATATAAAACATAAAAATATTTAATATATGTTATTATCTAGTTTCAATTGTTACTTTGAATTTGTTTCCACGCATATAAGGCTAAAATAGGTTGCAAGATTTTACATATTATGTGCCTTTTGCAAGTTGGAAAAACCAAAGACTATGAATGATCACCATAGAAAACTATTTAGATAAGTAGGAGGACTTGCAAGATTTTACATATATGCTTGCACATCAACTGAATTATCATTGTACTGGTCCCAAATGTAATCACTATAGATACAAGGTACAACTAAAAATCACTTGATCTAGTTGAAGCTTTTACCATAAGACTATATTTCATAACATTTCACAGAAACGTATTTCATGTGCAGGAAATGGTTTCCACTATTTTTCAAAAATCTCTGCACTCGCTGTATATTTTCATCTTTGTGTTGGCATCCTTTCACATCTTATACAGTGTTATTACCATGGATTTAAGAAGAAAAAAGGTATAACAATGGTGCATAATTTAATAATATAATGTGATTATGCAAATTACTTCCTCGACTTTGCTTTTTGTTCTTCTGTTAACTATACTAGTGTTTGAACTTCATATAGTTTACATATTTGATTGGCTTGTGAGAATATTTTAATATACACATTTGGACATCTAAACAAACTTAAGGTTTCCGTAAACTACTTGTAAATTTTTAATTGATGGATGGCTACAGTCATTGCCATTAAGGATGTTCAGAGGAAGGTAAAAAATCTGATAGCATTAACAGGGCATTTCAACCTGTTGAAGTTTCATGATCCACATGAAGATAATACAAATTTGTAAATAACAATGGAGTAAGTTTGAAGTGCCATTGTCTCTTATTTATGTTAACTACATTAATGACTAATCGTTATAGCTCCACTTCTGCCTTTGTTTATAACTAGGATGCAAATAATTCTCTATAATATAATTTGCTTATGTACTGTTGTTGCAAATGGAAGATAGTGAACTCTAATCAGGTATAAAGGAAATATCCTATACTTTATGAATTTTTAATTTGATCCCATTAATAGGCTTCTATGGAACAACACTGAGAATGAATATTACATTGCTCCTAATTTTATGCATAAGTTACTCGTCCATATTGCGAACAACTTCATGAACTTGCTAGGCTTTTCTGGACCATCTATTTTACTATTGTATCCAACATATCTATCTATTTGATTATAGACTCCTCGTATTTTAGTCTCCAACAACAAATTTGATCTTAGAGAACATTCACAATGAGAAAATGCTAGAAGAAGTCTCCCTTAACACTCCACCCTTGCACCCTCCCAAACAATGCATGCTCAATACGGGTGAACCTAGTGCCCCACAAATAAAAGTAGCTCTGCCTTGCTCTCCAACATGCTTATGAAGCTTCCAATGCTTCAGACCAAACTAAGAATTGAAGTATCAATATTTAGGAGCTGTATCCTAAGATCCTTGATGTGATAAACCAATTAAACTATAAAATTCTTTAGACACTTTCCCCGAAATTTTTGTGTGGCATAATTTTATGCCTTTTCTTTTATGAGTTTGTCCATGCTATTAATATACATTTGGTATATGCTAATGGTTATCGAATTTGCACTAATTCAATCAGGTCTCCATAAAATGTTTTGTAAACATTAAGTTTTTGAAGTTGAAAGACATTACTTGTGCTTGTGTATCTTGACTTATCACACATTTAGCTACTTTGTTGAAGTTTGTTTGGCTCTGTGTTATGTCTTATGATATATCATATAACATTCATGTCACACTCTTTATTATGATATGTGATATATTTCATTCTATCAAGATCTCAGTTACCACAAGGCAAGAACTTGTTCATAAAATAATAACAAATCATTGTAATGCTACTGATAGAAGTGAGTGGCCTTGTCTTGCAAGGAATAATATTACAAGGATTAATTGAATGATTTTCTCCTATAATGTCAGTTTATTAAATATCTACTTTTGTGACTCATCTATGGTTAAGTTACCACTTAAAGCTTATGATGTTATTGTCCATCCATCCATGAAGTGGTGCACTTTATCTCATTTCATGCTTTTTTAATTTTCCATAAGAGAATGTGAGGCTGGATTTACTTACAAATTTGAATGTGTTGTGATTCAATGTTTTTGATTGTCTTCAATATTGAAAATAACATAGATATGAGGAGTGTTCTATAGAATCTAAACTCTCTAATACCACTTGTAAGAACTGACAAACCAATTACAATAGCAGGATGCAACCATTAAATGATGGAACTCACAGACCTAATACCAGTAACTTACAATGCCATTGAAACAAGATTTAAACATTTGCAGATATAATAAGATTTAAACACAGAGATCATAGAACTGGTAAACTATTCATTAACTCATAGTCACAACATTGAAGGACACAAAACAATAGAATCATTCACTATAAGATATAAACTCATTAATAAGAACAAATAAAATAAATTGCATTATCATTGCTTACAGGTGATTACAAACAATTGAACACATTTCAAATGAGTTGCCATGCTCAAACAGACAACTTAACTTCATTGGCCATTCTGAGGCCCATGCCAAATGATTTACCATTCTTGCCAAAACTGCATTACTCATGACTACCATTGATGACATAACACTCTCTTTCACCCATTTAACTAGTTACTATTGTTGGGATGCTACAAAATCATATATAATATAATGCAGATACACATATTTATAATCCCTGTTAGAGGGATCTAGTTAAACATAAAAAAAACTCCAAAAGTCTAAGAAGAGCCTAGAAAAACCATGTGAAAGATTAATTGCATTAAAGCATCAGCTACCCAAGAAATATCCTTCATAGATATAAAAATTAAATAAAAAGATAAAATATAAATGTTGACTGCTCAAATGACAGTGGATGGTGACAGCTGGGACATAACTTGCAGATTAAGGTAGTTGTTTAGATTACACTTGACCCAACATTCTCCCCCTTAAGGTAAGCTGCTCCATTCTGCAAAATTCAAACTTGCTACGGCTCTTGGCAACGCTCCTCAAAATGACTTTGAATGATTGGACTAAACTTCTTCTAGGGCTTACACAAAAACATATTTAGATTTGTTGATATGCCATATAACCAATACAGGCCAAAAGAATTAAACTGAAACACATATAGAGATACAAATTTATACAGGGTTGTGATGCTCAATACATTCATTCACAGATACTATAGGCTCTTTACATAGTACCATATTCTCCTACCAACTTTAGCTCCACAACTAGTTGCTCCTCGTATGGCTGCCTGGGCTTCTTGAATGTCTTCCCATAGTTGCGATAAAAAATGACGTGCATAATGTCTCTATCTGCCTATGCCTCCTTCGAATATTCATCGAGGGATCTTCTTGTCCAAAGTCAATAACATTATGGCCACATTGCGGATGTGACTGAGTGTGTATTGCACTCTCGACAACTCTCTTTTAAGTTTATAGGCCATATGTTGCATGCCATTTTTAGAAATCTTGGATGCCTATAATTTTTATCCCCAAAAAGGCTAACTAAATGCTTATAGAAAAGAACAAGTAACCACATACATTGTTCACCCTTTAAAAAAACTAGACTTTCCTTGAATGAATATGGACTGAGTGAATGAACATTCAACAAACAATCATGGACAGAGACTTGTAACACACTGCTCAAGATAATAGACAACAAGAAATCCTTAAGAGGAATGATTATGCCAATATAAACTGACATACAACCTAGACAACCTTTGTCTCTGAAACCTTTCACAACTTCCCAAGATTGACTCCATGAGCTCTGATACCACTTGTAGAATCTAAACACTCTGATACCACTTGTAGGAATTGACATACCGGTTACAGTAGAAGGATGCAACCATTAAATGATGGAACTCACAAACCTGATACCAGTCACTTACAATGCCATTGAAATAGAATTTAAACATTTGCATACAACAAGATTTAAACACAGAGATCATAGAATTGGTAAACCATTCATTAACTCATGGTCACAACATTGAAGGACACAAACAACAAAAACATTCATTGCATGATATAAACTCATTAATAAGAATGAATAAAACAACTTGCATTATCATTGCTTATAGGGGATTATAGACAACTAAACACATTTCAGATGAGCTGCCATGCTAAACAGATAACTTAACTTCATTGGCCATTCTAAGGAATATCTTTTTTTCTTAGTGAATATTTATGTTTTGTTTAATACACAATAATTGTATTCTCTCTCCTTCGTGTTGTGTCTAGTATCTTCCAGCCCAAGCTATCCCTTCTTATTGGTTTTTGTCAGCAGTTTCGAGAGTCTTCTAGGCTATGATGGATATTACTCTATTTTGCAAAAATCTTTTAACATATATGCTCTATTTTTGTAAAAAGGCATATATGCAATGAAGCTATGCTATTATTGCATGTAGAAAATAATTATATGGGAGAACAACACAATTTTGTTATATTGGCATAAAGGATTAAATTTTTTGTATTACTCATTTGCTGAAGATTAATACAATTTTATTGTTCTGTATTTTCCCTGCTGTCTATATCTATTTATTTGCTCTATTTCCTTTGTTTATTCTGTGGTTCATTCCATAATGTTCATGCAAAACTTGTGAATACCTTATAAATAGTAAATATGTAAATAGTAAATATATCATGTTGGAAAGATACCAGGAGGGATTGATTGGTAAAATCTATTGAAATGTTGATTTTTTTTGCACATTTTTAAAGGTTGGATGGTGTCCTTCCCAAACAAAGTCTCCTTTCCACCACAAATTTGAACCATAGGTTCTAGGTCTATGAGTTGACCACAAAAATTAGCTTCGTAATTTAGGAATTTTTTGATTTGATCATCATCCTTAAAAACTTGCCAATAACAAATGTTGTCCAGAATTGAAGGTCTAACAAGAACTTCCGCCTGATATTGATAGCAAGGGTTTTGATCTACAATATCAAATTGAACACCTAATCCTTCAAGCCTGTCAGCTTCTTGGTTGAGACCCTTGTCATGATAAGAGATGTTGAATGCATCAAAATGTTCAATCAAATCCCAAGTGGCATTCCTTTATTGCTTTAGTCTCTTACTCTTGGTGGCATATGCATTGTGAATATATTTAACTATCAATTCTAAATCACCCATGACTAGTAGGCACTTGATACCATGTCTCCAGGTGATCTACAATCCAAGTAAAAGCACCTCGTACTTAGCAACATTATTGGTTCACCCAAAATCAAGATGAAAGGAAAACATATAACATTTACCATTGGGGGTGTGCAAGACTACGCCAGATCCATTTCTAGATTTGGAGTAGGCTCTATCAAAGGACATTTTCCAGATCACATCTTCCTTTTCAAGTACTTCATCGAGGGCATCTAACTAATTATCAACATCAACATTCCCAATGAAATTACCTAGCTCTACATCAGTGTACATTACTTCATCCAGAGCATGATTTGGATCCTCAATTATATGTAGCATCTTAGGCTCTCTATGATGCTTGACCATCTTTGCCTCCAAAGGAATAGTGGCATAAGAAAGATCCATCTATATACTTCCACCCATACTGATAGCCAATTTTCATGATAACAACATTCCCCATTTAGGTGGGCAATCCACAACTACCAATCCATATTTAAGAACTTACTAGGGTGAACTACCAATTGCACCACCAACCCTTTAACTTGTTTGACAACTGGAACCTCCTTGGAATCCATGGCATAACACTTGCCAAAGGTAGATGTTATTTTTACCTCAAGCTAATTCAGAACACATAAGGGGCATCACATTGCAGGACGCACCAGAATTAAACATGAAGTTGTGTATAATTATGTCATTGATCATTAAAGTTGTGAAAAATCACTCCACATCTAGCTAGCTTTCTACCAATGCTATTCCTAAATAGACCTCAGGGGCAGGTTCAATAGCTTCTTTAGGCTCATCGTAATATTTTGAAGGTGATTGAGGTACTTCAACTTCATTGGCACCTGGATTCTCTCCAAATTCTAAAAATTCAAAGCCCTTTTTCTTTGTTCAGGGATTCATAACAATTCAACAAGTGGCATAATGACCTTAATTTGACTCAACACCTAGGCCATGTCACAAACACTATACTGGGGAAGGGGTGTATTCAGAGGAAGCATGATAACACACTCAACTAGGAGATAACTATTCAAATTAGGGAGTGGACTAGGAACTTTGGCAACAGTCTTTAGAGGGGGCTTCTACTTATCCTCATTAGCACCCTTTGGGATACTTGACAATATAGGCATCTTATTTCCCTTGGCAGAAAACTCTCTAGATTCAGTAGCTTAAGTGATGGGTACTTTCTTGGTGGCTTATGGGACAACCATGACTTTATGGATGCATGGGAACATTATCTTGAGGAATTACACCCAATTGCCTACTTCTCAAATTAATCTCACTCCTATGGCATCTATTGCATTAATTAAGAGCCTTTTATCCTCATCTAATGGATTTCCCTTAGGATACTTCTTGATCATCATGGACCTTAAATGATCAAAATCATGCATAGGTAACTCGTATGCTTGAGCTACATTAACATCATATTCAGAATAAAAAGTTGGGGCACACTCCAATTCAATAGCACTTCACAATCGATCAACCTATGTCAGCCCCAAATTCCACAAGAATTTTTAATTTATTCCATGAAATTTAAAAATCAAACATAAAAACCTCATAGTTAGATGAAGCATCTTCAAATTCACCTAGATCTTCATCGATTACCTCAACCACATCACATGGAGAGTGTGGGAGAAAACATCTATCACACCAATCAATATCTAAATTAGAGCTCATGACATTTACCTTGGCATTTAAAGGATCAAGCACTTCCCTCCCAGCTCCTCTACCATAGTTTCTATCTGGTGTCTCATCTCATGCAGGCCTCTTTCCTCTATCACCATCTTGATTTTGGAAAGTAGGTCCCCTTTGGGCTTGATGTGGATTTGGAACCCTTTCTTGACTGGTAGACACATTAGGGATGCCTTTCTCAGCTTTGGCCAACTTATATGACATTTCCTTGACAACAAAAGCTAAAGTCTTAACAGTGTCTTCCAAGCTTACAATCTTTGTGGATTTTACCTTTTCTAGATTGATCATCTTCACATCAGCCCATTTATTCAAAGGCTTTCCCACAACCTTGATATTATTCTCAATTTGAATGGCCATATTGAAAGTGAACCACAAATTTACAGGGGCCTTGTCCCTCATGTAGTAAGCAGCCTTTTTATCAAAGGCATCACAATACTTTATCAAGCACACAGTGTCACTAGGCCTAATGTTCTCAAGTAACCACATCATGGATTTGTTTAACTGGGTATTAACATCTTGCACACACTCATTAGGATTTTTCTTGATATTTTCAAATTCGGCCAAGAGAAAGCTTGGGTCAATCCTTTCACCATATTGAATCCTAAAAACATTCCACGTATCTTCCCATGAGTCAATACATCCTTGGGGAAGGGAGTTGAACCAATCACATGCATCATCTTCCAATGTGTACACAAATAATTTGATGCACACATGTTCATATTCAACTTCATAATATTTGATGATATTGTGAAAGGATTTTAAATGCTGATCACCAGTTATTGCATTATTTCCCTGAAACTTTAGAAGGCATTTTCTTATCTCATTTGGGGCCTCATTCGGATAGCCCTTCATCCCCTCAAAGTTTATAGGTCTAAATCTGGGAACATGAAAAGTAGAATGCTCAGTCCCATCTTGATTTCCATGCCTCATGATTGGTTCAATGATATGATTAAGAATAAATGATAGAGGTTCACGATCAAGTGAATGAGGTCGAAAGAGGAGATTGACTAGGTGGGGAAGGAACATGATAGTATATAGGGCTATAAGGCTTTGAAGAATCAGGGGAAATGTGGTACTCCTTAACCAAGGGATGATCTATCGATAATCCAAAGTCACCATAACCCAAGTGGCCCTCTATAACTGAACTAGGCCCTTCAACAGGCCTCCAGACTAGTCTTCTTTGCCTTTGTGGGATACGAAATGGAGAAACTAGTTGCTTAGATGGGTCCCTTTTGAAAGCTGACCTCAACCCTTCCAGTTTTTCAAATAGAGGAACACACAAGACTGGAGGTTGATAAAATAAGGACAAAGACAGGCACCAATCTACTTCAACAGACGGGAGATGAAACTCAGAGTCACCACTAGAAATAACTTTTCTAGATCCGAATGAACTAATAAACTACTGTGATGGGTGATGAATGCATGTCCTAACGAAGCTTAGTGAGATACTACATAAGGATACTGAATCTCTCAAGATGAAATTTCAAAAGGGATGAGACACCTTTCAACATATAATATTTCATATCTTTGCAAACAAATACAAGGGAAATAAATTGTCAATCCTTAAAATATTTACTGGGAAACACTCAGTGGAACATGGAGCATAGTAAAAACCAAGATGTTTGAGTCAATTTAGTAACAATAGGGAGGTCCACTGGACAAACCACCCATAGTTCCATGCAATAATTCCCAAAATAACAAGAGATCGAGATCAAAGCTACGTAAATAGATGGAAAGTTTTAAAATCTTAGGATCACTCTCCGTAAAAGTCCCCAGTAATGACACCAAAAATGTGTTGGTTCTCAGTTGTACACCTCTATAGTTTCACCTTAATAACCTAAAAAGGAAGAGATGATAAACAAAGACAGAAAACCCACTTATATGTCATTATAGTCGGGGAAGGGTTTAATACCTAGTATGGACTGGACATAGAAAATGATCGGGAAGCATGTATAAAGGGTATGGTCAACTCCTTGTTACTTTTGGCTTTGCCTTAACCAAGGTGAGAGAACCTAGTAATATAACCTGCTCACATGAAGGAGTTTTACACTTCAATCTTCATGAGGATTATTAGTACGATGAGGAGAATATGATTAAAGCGCAACTAAACTCATACGTTTCACCCACATAGGGTTGTCACACAAAATGTACAAATGCTTTGTATCACACACAGGCTATTAGAGATAGATGGAGTGGCCACATCTTTATCTTGATGATTGTCATAGTGATGATGGAAAGATGGAAAGACTACAATGTTTAGGCATGAAGCACACACAATGAATGCATTTCTCATACACATGGTCTCATACATTCACAATGCACATAACACTTATAATATGCAAACAATGCATTATCTGCCAAGTAGGATGAGACAAAAATTAGGAATACTTCAAATAAAATAGGTGTATGGTTTACTTATGAGTGAGAAAAAGTTCACAACATAGATATAATATCTTCATTTAATAAGTGCTTTTTCGCTTAGAAATAGATGAAATGGAATTATGTGTAAATGATCCTCCACAACAACTCACAGACAATGCTATCTATAACCTTTTGAAAATTCCCTTTAGTTGAATTTATATGCTTAGGACTACCCTTAAAAGACCATCAACACTCTATTCCCAAGTCTCAAATCAGAAAGGGTTTTATATTCTGGATATAAACCTTAAATGATTACCATAAAAGATAATATATTAGATAACCAATCTACAAAGCAAGTAGAACATAACATTGTACTTTAACAACCAGTAGGAATAAGAAATCATGAATAAATTCCATTAATTGATTGAATCAAAGCTGTATATAACATGTATTAGAATTTACATAACATAACACTATATGAAGGAAATCTGTAATAAAGGAAACATTATGAATGCTCTCGAAGCTTGCCAATGATTTTACAATAAAAATCAATTTGGCACCAAATAAGTCATATAACGAGAACTCTTCTAAGCTATAGCTCTATAATCAAAAAATTGATTGATCCTTGTGTTGACACAGTGATTGCACCCTTGATAGGAGGCCGAGCTCCTGCCTTCCACATGCAACAATGGAAACTCCCCTCTTGCTTGTGGGCCTGGCAAAACTGGGGGGAGAGTCTCTAGATAAGGGTTAGCTCCTTTTGATGTATCTTTTAGGTCCTGGATTCCCTACTGCTAACAAATAAATGAAAAAAAGGGTGGGGGATGAAAGGGAGAAGGATGCTGAAAATAGAACCTAAACCTAAACTAAAAGGTGATACACCAAAAAAAAAGTTGATCCACTCAGCTTGAACATACACTTTTCACCAAGAACAAGCTCCCATACACTTCATTTGACATGAGAAATCCTTCTGCATTAGTGAGCTAGGGGTCCATGGATATACAAGGAGGAAGAACTACCAGAGGCATCCTCATACACACTATGGCAGCCTATTCGCAGGCACCTACACTCCTCTATGGACACTTCTGGTAGACCTGCAAAAGGAGAACTCACAATGCACTAGACATGCTGAAATCATCTTGTGAAAGCATAAAGGAAAATGACTTAACACAAAATAAAGGGATAGACACATACAAAAGTGCAAACTCAGAATGGAGGTAAAAATGCTATGTCTCGATTCAAGGTAAAATCCGACAGAGTTCTGCCTTACAAACCCAGAGATTTTTTGGGTAGAGCTTTGCCTTACAGGCTGAGAAGATCCCCCCTCTCAAATGAGAAGTTTACAATATATAGAGAGAAGAAGTAAAGGCACTCCTTTGGAAAAGACTTTTGGTGCCTTTTGACAAGCTAGCCCATGTGCGATGAGAGCATCAGGAAGAGGAAGCCGCTTGATAGATAATGTTGTGTCGACTCCTGCTTTGACTTTGGTGTTAAAACATTAATGTGAAAGCATGAGCCGTGCCTTTTTTCTGAAAACAGACTACTTCCTTCAGATATTCACACAATTTGTCTGCTCATAAATGCAAAGTGGAGAAAACAGGTCGCGCTGCTTACTATTTGCACCGTTTTATGACCACTTGGCAAGCACTGTTCTAACTACAAGAGTAAATCCTTGAGTTGACACCTCTCTTTGCCACCTGGACTATTTGTCCATTTTTGCACTTTATCTCTTCTTGGTTTTGTCTTCTTTGTCTCCTTTGGCCCTCGGGGCTATCTTCTTGGTGGGTCGCTGAGTTCAGTTGTGGCCTGTCCTTAAGCTTTTTCAAAATCAACGACTATTTCACTGCCTTAAATTTGATGTCCATGCACCTATCACTGGGCGTTTGAACTTCCAACGGCTAGTTCACTGTGCTCTATTTTGATGTCTTCGAGCCCGTCACCCCTTGGAATTTCCTTCAGCTTCTTCCTTTATTTCAGTGTTTTCTGCTTCGGTTGGGCTTTTGTCTTAGTCGGGTCCTCATGTCTTTGGCAGCCGAATTTCTTCAAACTTTTATCCGAAGGAATTCCTTCAAACAAAAGGTATGAAGAATATATTTCTTACCTTCGTCTTTTATTTCTTCTTTCCGTCAGCTTTTCCTCTCACAGACAAAATGTCTGCAAGAATTATCTTAATCACTTCTTTTCTTTCAGAATTCTCCTTTGGGTTTTTTCCTACGGCCTTTCCCAGATTTCTTCGGACTTTTTGTCTGAAGGAAATTACTTCGGACAAAAGTCCGAAAGAAATCGATCTATGCCTTTTGCCTTAAACTTTCTTACTTCGACGGGATTTTCTTTCGAAGAATTTCTTTGGACAAAATGTCTGAAGGAATTCCTTCGGACATTTTGCCCGAAGAAATTCTCATCCTTTTGCCTTGTACAAATTTCCAAAGGAAACTTACCTTTTCAGCCTTGTTAACTTTTGGTATTTTTTCAGGTGTCCCCTACCCTTCGCAAGGTCACTTGTGTCTGAAATTGCCCTCCGCAAGGGCACTTGAATGGTCCCTTTGAACCAAGCGTTAAACCGACTATTGAACCAAGCCGTTGAACCAAGTCGTTGAACCAAGGCATTGAACCAACTGCTTGAACCAACCCGACTGAACTAGGCTATTGAACCAAGTGACTAAACCTTGTGAATTTATTCTAACAAGAGTCGAAGAAGCTTTGTAAAACCTTGCACTCTTTGAACTGGTTCTTCATTTGTCGAGAAATTTATTGCAGAGTCCATATAAAACCCCTGTAGAGTCTGTAGAAATGCCTGCAGAGTTCATAGAAATCCTTGTAGAGTCCGTAAAAAATTCCAGACTTGTGCAAAATCAAAAATGAATTGGCTCAGAACAACAAGAAAAAAAGGGACCGATTTTGGCCTGTTGGACCAAAAATGGTCAAAAAATTGGCGACTCTCAGGGGAAGCATGCATGCTATGCTTAGAAACCAGTTGTCTTAAAATCCATTGGGCACAAAGTCAGAACATAGCTTGAAAAAGTTAGCAATAGCCCCAATAGATCCAAGAATCAATCATGAAGCTTTTACCCCACACACAAAGGAAAACACACACAAGGCTAAAAACACTACTTGTGTAAACTGCACTTAGGGAAAACAGAAAAACAAAACTAAAAGCAAAATACTATATACAAATAACCAAGTATATTTGCCTCCCTCCTGGATCAAAAGGAAAAATTCTTAAGTCCCCTTCCTGGCAAGAACACTTATGGTGCCAGATAAGTGGCTGAATGAAATGGAGATTTGGTGACCTGCTCCTCTTGCCTGCCACCTTGATTGGCTTGCATCCAAGTGGATCAGAATCAAACATGCTTCCAACATATATGTACTCTTCTTGTTCTTGGAAGCTTGTCAAACGTTGGTCCTTCATGCTAGTGCATTTTATCAAGAAATCAAAGGCTGTTCGCTCATCACCATAAGCCCTTTGATATGCACAATCCCTTTGCAATGCATCATGGTTTGACCCATTCCCTTCTGTTTCATTGAAGACCTTGTCAAACTCATCCTCTACTCCCTCATGGCTTTCTTGAAGAAGGGTGACTATTGTGATGTCTGAAATGGAATCACAAACTGATTGCTTATCCCATAGAACATCACCTTCTTATTCACGGCTCTCTTCTTCAAAGCCGCTCTCAAGATGAACATGCCTCTCTTTTTCTTGCTCAAGGATCAGAGTCTCTAGTTGTTCAAAGACATTCATCTGATCCTCCTCCAACTCAGGCTCCTTGGCATAGTCATCATCCTCATCGAAACAACAAAGAAGTTCATCAAACAAAGGGGGAGAGAGCTCACCATGCTTACTTTCCTCTTCGTATTGCTGGAACATCTGCATGTATGCATGACCTGCATCTTATCCATTATCGATGATGTCTTCAACAAGAGCATCCATGATGATTTCCTCCTCATTTTTGCCCATGATAGCCTCTTGGAAAGCTACAGATTGGATCTTTTCTTTCTCACTCACCTCCTGCAAAATAGGTTCCTCCTTGAGAAGGGATGAAGTGGAAGGCTGACGATTAAAACCATGTGGAAGAGGAGGTAGTCCTTGAGCTAGAATCGAATGATTCTCCTCTTTCCATTTGTCCAGATCTATATCAGATGTGGCCTGATAGCTCTCTTGGAGGTGTGTAGATGGGATGTGTTCAGACATGGAAATTGCTATGTCCATCACACGTTGGCTGAGGAATCTCGCTCTGGATTCCAACTCTACAATACTCCTGGCTATGTCTTCTTGAAAAAGCCTTTCTTGGAGGTCATAAGCATCATCATGATGAGTAGGAGGAGCTTTGTCTTCTTCAAGTTTTTGAGCAAAACATTTCTCCTCCTCCTTCCTACCCCAAGATTCCACTGTTTGCTTCCAACTCATTACCTTAAGATTGAAATTTTCCCTTTGTGAATAGGGAACAAATTTATTTTATTCAAGGTCTTGAACTGGTTCACGATTTTCCCTCTTCCAACTTGGAATCTAGAGATCATACTGAGAGACCTAAGGAAGTTGGGGAAGGTTAGGAAGGGTCTGCTGATGTACAGGAAGAGCTGCTTCAAGAGAGATTACCTGAATCATGGTATTCCCTTCAAAGGAGGATTGGCAATCTAAGGTATTGAGAAGATTCATCTCCATGGGGGGTTGCTCTAGTTCCCTTTGATGTTTGAAGGCTAGGCACACGCAGTTAAGAGCAGGATTGATTGATGCATCAGATGAGCTAGAATGAGCAAGTGCTATCTGATAGAAAGGATTTGGTGCACAAGAGGGGCTTTCTTTAGAATAAGAGGGGGCACACAAGGATGACTGCCTTGAATGAATGGACTCTTCCATTTTGCTACCTCCTTCTCCATGGATTGCAAGGCCTGAGCTTGCCTGAACAAACACTCCTCTTTGTACATCAGCTCTTGCTGATATCTATATTGCTCATCTAATCTATCTATTTCCACCACCTGCTTCTCAAACTCTAGTGCTACTTCCCTTATTGTTGAAGGGCAGCTAGGAGAACTGTTTGGGGCGATTCCATGAATAGTCTAAGCTTGATCAAAACCATATGAAAGAATACAAGGCCCATGATTTTGTGTGAAGGGATTATACATATGAAAATAATATTTCTTGATGGCACCAGAACTGCTTAACCAATTGATTCAACTCAGAGTCACCATTGGTGTTGATGAAAAAGCCTCCAAAGGCTAGTTGGTTGAAGAATACACCAAAAAATTTTCAACTCTTTGGACAAAACTTGTCCTAGTTGGTCCCACTGGGCATACCAAAAATTGTTGACGCAGTGGATTGCACCCTCGAGAGGATGCTGAGCTCCTGCCTTCCACACGCAACAATGAAAATTCCTCTCTTGCCTGTGGGCTTGGCAAAACTGGGGGGAGAGTCTCTAGATAAGGGCTAGCTCCCTTTGATGTATATTTTAGGTCCTAGATTCCCTACTGCTAACAAATAAATGAAAAAAGGGGGGGGGATGAAAAGGGAGAAGGATGCTGAAAACAAAACCTAAACCTAAACTAAAAAGTGATACACCAAAAAAAAAAGTTGATCCACTTAGCCCGAACATACACTTTTCACCAAGAACAAGATCCCATACACTTCATTTGACACGAGAAATCCTTATGCATCAGTGAGCTAGGGGTCCGTGGATATACAAGGAGGAAGAACGACAAGAGGCATCCTCAGACACACTATGGCAGCCTACTCGCAAGCACCTACACTCCCCTATGGACACTTCTGGCAGACCTGCAAAAGGAGAACTCACAATGCACTAGACATGCTAAAATCATCCTGTGAAAGCATAAATAAAAATGACTTAACATAGAACAAAGGCATAGACACATACAAAAGTACAAACTCAAAATGGAAGTAAAAATACTATGTCTCGATTCAAGGTAAATTCCGACAGAGTTCTACCTTACAAACCCAGAGATTTTTTGGGTAGAGCTTTGCCTTACAGGCTGAGAAGATCCCCCTCTCAAATGAGAAGTTTACAATATATAGAGAGAAGTAAAGGTGCTCCTTTGGAAAATACTTTTGGCACCTTTTGACAAGCTGGCCCATGTGCACTGAGAGCATCAGGAGGAGGAAGCTGCTTGATAAATAATGCTGTGTCAGCTCCTGCTTTGACTTTGGCATTCAAACATTAATGTGAAAGCATGGGTCGTGCCTCTTTTCTATAAAAGAGACTGCTTCCTTCAGATATTCATGCAGTTTGTCTGCTCATAAATGCAAGTGGAGAAAATAGGCGCTACTTACTATTTGCACCATTTGATGACCACTTGGCAAGCACTGCTCCAACTACAGGAGTAAATCCTTGAGTCGATACCTCTCTTTGACACTTGGACTGTTTGCCTATTTCTGCACTTTGTCTCTTCTTGGTTTTGTCTTCTCTGTCTCCTTCGGCCCTTGGGGCTATCTTCTTGGCGGGTCGCTGAGTTCACTTTCAGCCTGTCCTTAAGCTTTTTCAAAATCAACAGCTATTTCACTGCCTTAAATTTGACATCTGTGCACCCATCACTGGGCATTTGAACTTCCAATAGCTAGTTCACCATGCTCGATTTTGACGTCTTCAGGCCTGTCACCCCTTGGAATTTCCTTCGGCTTCTTCCTTTGTTTTGGCTTTTTCTGCTCCGATCGGGCTTTTGTCCTAGTCAGGTCCTCATGTCTTTGGCGGCCGAATTTCTTTGGACTTTTGTCTGAAGGAATTCATTCAGATAAAAGGTCTGAAGAATATCTTTCTTGCCTTCGTCTTTCATTTCTTCTTTCCGTCGGCTTTTCCTCTCGTGGACAAAATGTCTGCAAGAATTATCTTGATCACTTATTTTCTTTCAGAATTCTCCTTCGGGTTTTTTCTCACGGCCTTTCCTAGATTTCTTTGGACTTTTTGTTCAAAGGAAATTACTTCAGACAAAATTTTGAAAGAAATCACTCTATGCCTTTTGCCGTAAACTTTCTTACTTCGACGGGATTTTCTTTCGAAGAATTTCTTCGGACAAAATGTTCGAAGGAATTCCTTCGGACATTTTGCCCAAAGAAATTCTCATCCTTTTGCCTTGTACAAATTTTTGAAGGAAACTTACCTTTTCAGCCTTGTTCACTTTTGGTCCTTTTTCAAGTGTCCCCTACCCTTCGCAAGGGCACTTGTGTCTGGAACTGCCCTCCGCAAGGGCACTTGAATGGTCCCTTTGAACCAAGCATTGAACCAACTGTTGAACTAAGCCGTTGAACCAAGTTGTTGAGCCAAGGCATTGAACCAACTGCTTGAACCAACCCGATTGAACCAGGATATTGAACCAAGTGAATTTCTTCTAACACGAGTTGAAGAAGCTTTGTAAAACCTTGCACTCTTTAAACTAGTTCTTCATCTACCGAGAAATTTACTGTAGAGTCCATAGAAAACCCCTGTAGAGTCTGTAGAAATGCCTACAGAGTCTGTAGAAATGCCTGCAGAGTCCGTAGATATTTCCAGACTTGTGCAAAATCAAAAAATGAACTAGCTCAGAACAACAGGAAAAAAGGGGACCGATTTTGGCCTGTTGGACCAAAAATGGTCAACACCTTGTAAAGGGACATGCCCCCTTTACTTATACAATTTTAGCTATCCCTAGTATATTCCTAAAGATGCTCCAACTAGAAAAATCTTTCTCAGGCCTGGAGTTTGTTTATCAGTGTAACAAACATGATTCCTCAGATTATGCTCATGCCTCTACGATGATGACAAGCTTGATTCTCCACTAAGATGGAATATTTATAGTTATACACGTGGAGAGTAATCTTACAAGGGATAAAACAAACCTTTGTCTATTTATGCAACAAACAAAAAATGTCCCTTTTTTAAACAAAAACTAACTCATAAAGGGACATGCCACTAACAGGCAAGGTACAACAGTTTCCCCATGGGAAACAAGAAAAAGGAAACAAAAAAGAAGAGAAGAGAAGAAGAGAAGGAAGGAAATAAAACATCATGATACCAACTCATGAAAAACATAATTATCCATTCATATTGTGGAATCAATGGTGATGATGGAGCCTTTTGCTAGCCTGTTCTTGTAAGTCGTGTACCTTTCGATCATGGTGGCAAGAATCTCTGGTCTAAACCTACTTGGTATTTGAATTTGACATCATATTCTTTAAGCTAATTACCGACCTTTTAGAGCATTAGTTTTTTCTTCCCAACTAATGCTTTTAACTAGTCACATGACTTCTCAAGTCACACCAGTTCTTGAATCTTGTGAAATTCAAAGGCTCCATGAGGTGCATCAATGAGGCTTTTCAAGGAAACATCTAGTGCCTCCTCTGTCATGTCATTTACACCATCAAAGTTCACCATCACTTTCAGGGCATCTTCAAATTCCTCTTTTGCAATCTCGAGAGACTGCTTCTCCCCTTTCAAATTGAAAGCACTATCCTTAAGCACTAGCAAATGATGCTGAACCACCAACTGATATTCCTTGGGATGTTTGTGATCATCTGAGGAGATGATCTTTTTTATTATTAAAATAACTTTTCCCACATTACAAATTTCACCCAGCTTCAGCTTGAGTTTTTCCTAGTTCTTGATGTCTACATCATAGATGAACATATGGGAATCACACTTTCCTTGCTTATCTAGTATGTCATCAAGACATTCTAGTGTTGAGTGGATTATTTTCTTGGCTCTAGTTGTCAGGTCCTTCTGCCAATCTTCAGTGGCCCATCCCCTGGCCTTCAAATATTTTCTGCACCCAAGATCTAGTGTACCTAAGGAAAGAATAGGAGCATCAAGGGCCTTAATTACAGTTTGGGTAACTGCCTTGGGCTCACTGAGTAACTTTTGCAAGTACTGGATCATAGCCTAGTTTTGTGCCTTTAGCTCCTCCATTGAAAGCCTTATCCTTATCCATTAGATTAGCCATCATGATTTCTAGGACTTGTGATCTATGCTTGATCTCATTCCTTGATGGCTCCCCTAAATCATATCTATACACTGTATAACTCTGAAGGGGAACATCTTTCTTTACAGCTCCTAGTGGGGGAATGGCTATTTCTTGTATTATCCCTCCTACCTTAGTAAAGGTGGTTCAAGAGTGTGTCTTGGCCCTTTTTAGAGGCTTGGCCTTGTATGCATGGATGATTTTCATCACATCAATATCCCCCATTTTACTCATATCCTATTTGCCTTTTATTTGCTCTTCGATCCACATAAGAGGCTTGGTCTAGAACCCCATTGGAGTCAAGGATCTTGAGGCTGGGTTTGACATATTGAATAAAGGTGTCATTAGAATATTTGCTAAGGGGATTGTCACCAGAGTAAGATGAGATCCTAACACTATTTGCTCAGCTTCGTCATCACTTTCTAAATCAATAGTTTTCTCATTAGCTCTTCGCTCTCTCTCTTCACCTAGTTTTACCTACACCACGACTTTAAAACTTACTCTAAACTGTGGGGATCCTGAGAGGAACTTGTCAATTGAACTCCCCTATTTTATGGGCTGAGTAGAAGCTTCTGCAATCAATTTATCTTCTCCACTTGGTTGGGCAACCTGGATGGAAGAAGCTATGGTGCCCTCCTTGTCACCTTTAGGCAACTCCTCACCAATCATGACTTTGACTTCTTTGGGCCTTGTAAGATCATGGACTTTGATGTGGGAAAGGAAGTCCCAGGGTAATTCACTCATGGTAGTACTTCTGGAGGTTCATCCCTTAGTAGCTCCAATCACTTGATCCATTCCTTTGTTTACTTTTGAAGTGGTAGGGGTATCTATTGATGCTTGGATTTTCACCCTTGAAGAGATGCTCAACTCTCTTCATCTAAGTGACAAAATGGAATCATCTCTCTTACTGTGGGTGACAAAGTTGTTGAGATGAATCTCTAGATTAGGGGCTAGCTCACCTTGATGCAACTTTAAAGCTCTCTCTAATCTATCAATTGTTTATGAAAAAGGATAAAGAAAACAACTAAGAAAACAAGTGGTGATGCACCAATGTAATATGTCCTCTCAATTGACTAAAAGCACTACTTAAAGACCAACAAAGTTTTCTCACACAAAACTCACAACTCCTTCTGTATTGTCACATCAATATTTCACATTGTTAGGTTCAAGAAGGAATTAGACATTCAGGAGAGCAAAGATGATTCTAAAAGGAATACAATCATATACTACTTCTAAAAATGTCTATACACTTAGAAAGAACACTAACATGGACCTGCAACAACATTCTTTCTACACATTTGGTAGACAATCAAGGATAACATGTTAGGAAAGATGATCTCTCACTAAATAGAACAACAAGATTTAAACCAATACTCAATAGTACAACATGTGAGTGGTGAAAATAACTTGTATTATTTCTTCAAGAGTTTTCAAGTACAATTCTAGCCAGAGTTTTTCCAATAACTAGTGGAGGCTCCTGAAAAGAGTCAAAAGAATACATATATATAGCTTTTGAGAAGGAAATCAAGCGAAGGGAATACAAAGATCACTCAGACATGTGTCACCCTGAGAATGGAAATAGTTACGTTACATTCTGCAAGATACTTCCCCCATGGTTACACCAGTGGAATCAAGATATTTTAAACTGTATTTTTCTATAAATGGGTCCATCTGTTAGAATTTCATTTCGATGCTAGCTACTCTTTATTGGCCCATCGAGCTGTGTAATGATGCAACAACTTGAACCACTAACCTACTTATTTTTTATTGTTGTGCACCAGATGCTCAGGATTCATGCCATTTATCATCTTCACATTTATCTTTAGGTTCCCACCAAACTTCTATTAAACTTCAACGACTAATTTTTGTAGTCTAAAATTGACATTTTGTAGGCTGTCACCTTCAGGTATTTCTTTTGGACATTTTTTGTGGTCACTTTGTCTCAACATCTTTCTCCCATAACAATTACTTCGGACCAATTTCCCTGAAGCAATGTCTTGGGATTTTCTCCCAAAGGAAATGTTTTGAATCTTTTGTTCAGGCTCAAACTTCCTCTAAAAGAATTAATTTGGGCCTTTACTTTGGGTCATTTATGCAAACAATCTTACCGAACCATCCCTTCAAACTTTTTTGTTTGGCTCTTTGGTTGAAAGAAAAGGTCCTTCGACAATATGTAAATGACCCTTCAGCTTTTGAAAAATGACATTCTGAAAGGAAAAAATACCCTTCAGACTTTTGTAATGGTCCACCTTCCTACCGAAATGATATTTCAATTTTTTTGAAAACATCCATTCAGAAAAGTTACAAGTGTCCTTCGGGAAAAATGAAATGATCCTTCCAAAAAAGCAAGTGCCCCTTGGGAAGAATTACAAGTGACTCTTCAAAAAAAATGGAAATGTCCACTTAGCTTGAAAAGGTCCTTCGGAAAAGTTACAAGTGTCCTTCGGAAAAGTTGCAATGGAAAATTTTCCTGACGAAAGATACCCTTTAGAAAAATGAAACATACTCGTCGAAAAATTTGTTTCAGACAAATTGTCTAAAAGAATTCATTACTTGGTCGAATGAAAAGTCTGAAAAAAATACACTTAAGGAAAAAACCTCGGACAAAAAGTTTGAAGGAATTTGATAAAAGGGTTAGAACTAAAACCCAAAAACAAGACTTATGAAAGAATAAACACTTAGCAAAAGACCAAAACAAACCTTCTGAAAGAATTAGACTTGTAAATTTATTATGACTTGTATATAACAGTTCCTCCAAATGAAACCTGCATACTAGACTTAGCCAAAGGTATAGACATAGGTGTTTTTCTTAAATAGGGGTGCCCAATTTTGGCCTGAAAGGCCAAAATTTGGTCAACATATTGGTAACTCATAAGAGTAGTATGCTTGCTATACTGACTAGACCATTAGCCTTATCCAAATAAGTGCCAATGGAGTTAATGGATTCTTGAAGATGACTAACAAGGATTATGCCAAAACAAAACATAAGGAAATACACCACATAACAACAACAGGACCAAGTAAAGACAACACAAAACAAAACAAAGACAAACTCACACATGTGCATAAGCCCTTAGGGAACACAAAGAAAGTAAGAAACTATGTACAAAAGAAAAGGATAACTTCAGTAACAATGCTTTAGATATATCCCATTGATTGAGATATGCAGCTCCTCTCCATCCAACTTTGAGAGTTGGAAAGCATTATGCTGTTTACACTATGTGATTACATACGGGCCACTCCATAAAGCATCAAACTTTCTATGTCTTCCAGGCTTGACCCTATCTTTATCTCATTTTAGGATAGTGTTTCATTCTTTGAAACTTCTTGGCATGGATTTCTTATCAAAATGCTTCTTTGTTTGCTCTTGGTGAGTTGTCATGGTTTGCATAGCTTGATATCTTGTCTCCTCAAGCTCCATCAAGTCACATAGCCTGACTTCTATGCTCTCATTATCCATCAATTGTAGCTGATAGGTGAGGTCTAAAGCTAGTAGCTCAAGTTAGATGGGAATTATAGCCTCCCTTCCATACACAAGTGTGTATGGTGAGTTCCCAATTGCTCTCTTTGAAGTGATTCTATTAGCCCAAAGGGCTATCTTCAACTTGGTGTGCCAAGTCCTTTGATTCTCCTCCATTATTTTCTTAATGATCCTGATCAAGTTCTAGTTTTTGGACTCAGCTAGTCTGTTTCCCTGGGGATAGTAGTTGGAGGAGGTGCTGAGATAGATACCATGCTTCAAAGCCTATTCACTTGTCCTTACTCCTAGAAAGGCCAATGCATTATCTGAGATGATTGTTGAAGGATCTCCAAATCTGGTTACTATATTCTCATAGAAGTCTAGAACTGAATTCTCATTTGCCTCTTTAAGAGATACTACCTCCACCCATCTTGTAAAGTAATCAGTGGCACTCAACGCCCATTTGTGGCCAGCACTAGAAGGTCGATTGATTAGGCATATGAAATCCAAACCCCATTGCATGAAGGGTTTCTCAACCTAGATTGGATGAAGAGGCAAGGCAACTAACTTTTGTTTTCCATAAAAAAAGAGCACACTTTTGGCATTTCCTTACCCAATCATGAGTGTCTTTGAACAAACTAGGCCAAAAGTATCTGACCCTCATTATCTTGGCAACTATGGTTCTAGGAGCAAAGTGACTACCAACTGGTCCATCATGGAACTCATGTAACACTTTGTCAATTTGTTGCAAATCAATACATCTCAACAACACACTTGAAAGGTCCTTTCTAAACAACACTCTGCCAACAAGTACATAAGGAATGGATTGCAACCTAAAGTACCTTCTTTTGGCCCTATCAAGACCTTGTGGACACTCACCATTTTGAAGAAAATGGATCATGTCTTGTGTCCAACTCCTCATGGATAAAGGTACAGCTATTATAAAATGATCATAGAGTGCCAAAATAGCTTCTTTTTGCTCTTTTAGGTCTGAATCAAGATTCTCAAACAATCCTTTTCCTTTCACTAACTTGGTTGTTTTGATCTCCACATCATATTCCATCACTTTGGTGATCTGACCTGCCCTTTTTTCATTCAAATCTCTACTCAACAGAAAGTCTTTTACAATAGGATGAGGCACAAAGATGTGAATCTTTTTGTTAGACAACATATGCTTGAACTTCTTCAAACTCCTTACAATTGAAAGCACTTATTTCTTAACATATGTGTACCTTATCTCATAACCTTCCAAACCTTGACTGAAAAAGGCAATAGGTTGTTCCAAATTTTCATCATTAGCTTGAGTAAGCATGGAAAAGATTACCTCTTCATTCCCAAAAGTATATAGGTTGAAGTCCTTGGAGAAGTTAGGACTTGCAAGGGTAGGCGCTTGGGTAATGGCTTGCTTGATCCCTTCAAAACTTTCTTTCCTCCTTCCTATCCAAGTAAATATCTCATCTTTCCTTAACATGGAAGTCAAAGGATTGACCAGGTTAGCAAAATTAGGAATGAATCTCCTTATGAAATTTATCTTTCCAAAGGAACTTTTCAAACCTTTCTTATGCTTAGGCAAAGACAATGCTAAAATAGCATTCACTCTCTCATGATCAACAGATAGACCTTTCTTGAAAACAATGTGGCCTAAGAGTTTGCCTTCATGAATAACAAACACACACTTCTTTGGGTTTAAAAAGATCCCAAACTCTCTACACATCTCAAAAATCTACCTTAGGTGCTTCAAATGATCATTTGCATCTTTAGAAAAGACTCTCACACCATCTAGATAAACTAATACAATGTCATTGATTAGTCCTAGGAAATCCATATCCATTGCACATTGAAAAGTAGCTCCAACATTTCACAATCCAATTTTTTTTTTTTCGTAGGCATATGTGCTCCATTTGGTGGTGAAGGATGTCTTATATTGGTCACTTTCTTTCACCAAAATCTGATTGTACCCAGAATAACCATCTAGGAGAGAAAACCTCTCACTTCTTGCCACCACTCGTAGAATTTTATCCATATAAGGGAGGGGATAATGATCTCTCAAAGACACTCTATTCAAGTCCCTAAAGTCCACACACAATCTGATCTCCCCATTCTTCTTTCTAACAGGGACTAAGTTGGCCAACCAAGAAGAATGCTTGATAGGAAAAATGATTCTAGGCTTAATCAACTTAGTGAGTTATTTCTTCATGAGTGGTTCAATATTGGGATTGATTGGCCTTTGTATTTGCTTGATGGGTTTGGCATTTTCATCTAGCTCTATGGTGTGTTGAGATAAGCTTGGATCAAAACCCTTCAAATCACTATATTCCCATGCAAAAATATCACTAAACTCTTTGCATAGTTCAATGAAATTATGCCTCTCTTGACTGGTACATACCTTTCCAAGTGCAAGTAATTTATCTTTAAATATCTCTACACTTTCATAGTTCTCTTTCTTGGTTGACATGCTTACCTTCTCCTTCTTGAGCTGGTCATCTTCATTGAATATGCTTTCAAGAGTCAATAGGCCTTTGGGAAGCCTGATAGACTTTAGTTGGACAATCTACCCTCCATATTGTTGTTGTAGCTTAGACTAATTTTTGGTAGAGAACTCAACTTATTCTTATAGGAAAAGTGCTATTTGATGATAAATATCAAAGACCTACCAATTGGTGACATTATCTGGTATAGATGGTCTCACAATCACCTTTAGACATGGTTGATTCTTGTCTTCTCTTATGTCTTTTAGAACATCAAATTGAGCACCAATATATGCCAATCTATCAACATGCTTATTATTCTCCCTTGAGATAGAAGTGATGTTGAATGTCATGAAGTCTTCTACAAGGTTCCAAAATCTATGTTTTTAGAACTTGAGCAAGGAGTTCTTGGTCAAATTCTGCCCTCTAACTTGATTGACAATGAACTTGCTATCACCAAACACTTGCAATTCCCTAACACCTCTTTTCCTTGCCCACTCGAGGCCATGAATGAGGGCCTAATATTCTGATACATTAAAAGAACAAGAGAATTGAAATCTAAAAGTTGAAAAATACCTTTCCTTTGAAGGTGAAACCAACATCGATCCACCACCAACGCCAATCTTGCTTCTAGACCCATCAAAGAAAAACTACCACAAGCCATTCACATCTTCATTTGACTTCATCAAATTGGGCATGAAAGAGTCCTCATGCATATAGTGGACCCCAAGACTAGTTTCCTTAATAAACTTGTAAGGATCATGCTCATAGTTGTTATCTCCTCACTCATCTAGGAATAAATCAAAAACTCCTTCAAGGGAAGATGATGGGGATTAATGAATGTGAAACTACTCTTCATCAATGATAACATAGTTAACATTTTTTACCTTAGGTGAATATGGTTCCAAGTGATCTTTATGAATAGGTTCTGACCCAATCTTTATCTTAGTGTCATATTTTGTTCTAAACACCATGTAGGACCAATTAGCTACCAAGTATCCATTTATCTTGGATGTAAAGTTCCTTGACAAGCAAAGAGAAAAATAGGCAGGTAAATATGCTACTACCACATCCCGAGGAATTGAAAAAGTAGGAAAAGCATGAAGGATCAAATTCAAAATTTTCACTATCCCCAAAGTCTTGGCTAGTGATATGTCTAATTGTAAAACTCCTTTAGTCATTGACTCATACTTGAGCCCTAGCTTATCTGTTATACATTTGGGCATAACTGATGTGCTTACTCCACTATCTATGGTTCATAAATGCAATTATGAACCAATAAATCACCAATAATTAGAGATAATTAAAAAAGAGGAGTCTTCTCATATTTCTTCACTTGACCATCTATAGATTGAGTTCCATTGACCAAAACCACATTATCATTTCGAGATGGGCCAGCTTGTTTGCCCAAACCATGAAATTCCTTTTGGAGTATATCTTTCTACCTTGGTAATGATAGAGAATCCCATAATGAGATGTTCATATGAATATTCTTCATCTGTTCCAAAACATTAATGGAAGGATTACTTACCTTGGGGTTCTCTTTATGAATATTTGCATCTTGTGATGTAGCTTGTGGAGGTAGAGTTGTAGCAGCTGGCCTAGAGCTTAGAATCTTCTAATTTTCTTGTGTTTTAGGAGATAAATTAGGTCCACCTCCCATCTAAGCTGATGTAGGATTCAAAATAGGTCCTTGATTGGTTCCTTGAATGTCTTTAATATCCCTCCTTTTAGACTTAGTATTGGAGGCAACACTAGTATTTTGATTGCTCTTATTCCCCACATAATAAATGGCACAAAATTCACCCTCCAAATGATTTATGAGAGTGGAATCAGATTGATCCTATCTAATCTCCATCCTGAATTATGTTGGCATCTCAAAATTTAAAAAATGAGATGTTTGATCACCTTGTGTAGTAATGCCTTAATTTTGCATCTCATTGGCATAAGCAACTTGTTCTTGACCATGTTTAAAAGATGGATAATTAGGCTATTCTTGGACCAAATTATTTTGAGTGGGAATAAGGGATTTAAAAGATGAGGTAACATTAGGATTATATCTTTGATAAGGTTTGACATGGGCGATTTGGCCTTGTCCTTGTGCATTACCTTGAAAAGGAGCTCTGTTTATTTGTCCAAACTGATTGTAGGATTGATATGGCCTATACCTTTGGGCTCGTTGCCTTTTGAGAGCAACAAATTCATTTGTAGAACTTTAAAGCAAGCTTTTAACTTCATGGATTTCATTGGTAGGGGAAATGGTAGATTTTTCTTGACCAAACAAAGGAGCTAAAGTGGGTAAGGCACTTTGACTAAGAGAATGCAAATCAAGGAATAATGGCATTGGAGGTCTAGGAGATATCTTTCCCACTTGAACAAGATAATTCTTAGAATTCATGGCTATTTCATAGGTGATAGGTAGTGTGTTTCCACCCATAGATTGAATCATCATGGCAATGTTACTATTCAATGCTTTCAAGTAGTACAAAAATGCATAGTTTTCGATTGGCCTCACAAGAATTGGGATTTTGTCCCAAGTTTTTTGAAACCTAGTATTAAAATCTTGCATGGATTCATATGGTGCCCTCTTTATTGTGGTCAATTTCTTAGATAAAGATAGGTAATCACTCTTTTCCCCAAACCTATCAGTCAATAGGGTCCCTAACTCATCCCATGGCCAACAAAATTTATAGGTAGGGTCCCATACCAATCCAAAACTTTTCCTTTGAAATACATGGCCAACAACCTAATAGCTACATTTTTTTGGGTAATATTATGGATATTAAAAAAGTTTTCTATATTTATGATGTGCTCAATGGTAGTAATTGGACCATCTCCACTAAAATATGGGACACTTTTGAGGGATGCTCCTAGAATTTGATCATATTGGGCAAGATGCAAGGGATATGCCCTTATGAAAGGCACAAAAAGTTGTATTATAGCCATTTTAGAATGATTACTATGGATGTTAGGAATGGAATACAATACAAACCTGGAAGCTTTGAACACAAAACCTCTTTTGTAAGGATGAGTGTTGACAAACCTAAGCCTTTTGGTGAAATATGGAGGTATTTCCACAAACTTAAAGGGTACACCTTTAGCAACAGACCTAGTGGTCACCTTTGGCATGGAAAGAAGGAATGATCATCAACCAAAGACTTGAATTCTTCAATGGAGTCACCATGTACTGAATGTAGATGTTTCTTTCTCTTCAATAATGCTAAGACTAACACTAATCTTGAACAATCTTCTATGACTGAGAGGGCCCACTGGGCATGCCAAAAACTATTGACGCTTGGATTTGCACCCTATAAGAGATGATCAAATCTCTTCATCCAAGTAGAAAAATGGAATCATCTCTCTTGCTGTGGGTGACAATTTTTTTGAGATGAATCTCTAGATTAGGGGCTAGCTCCCCATGATACACCTTTAAATCTCTCTCTAATCTATCAATTCTTTATGAAAAAGGATAAAAAAAATAACTAAGAAAACAAGTAGTGATGCACCAATGTAATATGTCCTCTTAATTGAGTGAAATCACTACTTAAAGACCAACAAAGTTTTCTCACACAAAACTCACAACTCCTTATGTATTGTCACATCAATATTTTGCATCGTTAGGTTTAAGAAGGCATTAAACATTTAGGAGAGCAACAAATGATTCCAAAAGGAATACAGTCATATACTACTTCTAAAAATGTCTATACACTTAGAAAGAACACTAACACGAACTTGCAACAACATTCTTTTTGCACATTTGGTAGGCAATCAAGGATAACATGTTAGGAAAGATGATCTCTCACTAAACAGAACAACAAGATTTAAACCAATACTAAATAGTACATGTGAGTGGTGAAAATAACTTGTATTATTTATTTAAGAGTTTTCAAGTACAAATTTGGCTAGTGTTTTCCCAATAACCAGTGGAGGCTCCTAAAAAGAGTCGAAAGAATACACACACACACACAAACACAGCTTTTGAGAAGGAAATCAAGTGAAGTGAATGCAAAGATCACTCAGACATGTGTCACCCTAAGAGTGGGAATGGTTACATTACATTTTATAAGATACTTTCCCCATAGTTACACCATTAGAATCAAGATATTCTAAACTACATTTTTCTATAAGTGGGTCCATCTGTTGTAATTTCATTTCGATGCTAACTGCTCTTTATGGCTCATCAAGCTATGTAAAGGTGCAACAACTTGAACCATCGACCTACTTATTTCTACTTGCTATGCACTAGATGCTCAAGATTCATGATATTTGTCATCTTCACATTTATCTTCAGGTTCTCACCAAAATTCTTTTAAACTTCAATGACTAATTTTCATAGTCTAAAATTGATGTTTTGTTGGTCATCACCTTTAGGTATTTCTTTTGGACATTTTTTGTGGTCACTTTGTCTCAACATATTTCTCCCGAAACAAACTTTAGACCAATTTTCTTGAAGTAATGTCTCAGGATTTTCTTCTGAAGGAAATGTTTTAGATCTTTTGTTCAAGCTCGGACTTCTTATAAAAGAATTAATTCAGGCCTTTGATTTGGGTCATTTATGTAGACAATCTTCTCGAACCATCCCTTCGGACTCTTCATTTGGCTCTTCAACTGAAAGAAAAGGTCCTTTGGCAATATGTAAATGACCCTTTAGCTTTTAAAAAATGACCTTCCGAAAGGGAAAAATGCCCTTCAAACTTTTCTAATGGTACACCTTCCTGTCGAATCAATCTTTTAAAGTTTTTAAAAACATCCCTTTGAAAAAGTTGCACGTGTCCCTTAGAAAAAATGAAATGATCCTTTGAAAAAAGTAAGTGCCCCTTTGAAAGAATTGTAAGTGACCCTTTGGAAAAAATGAAAATGTCCACTTAGCTTGAAAAGGTCCTTTAGAAAAGTTGCAAGTGTCCTTCGAAAAAGTTACAATGGATAATTTTCCTGACAAAAGATACCCTTCAAAAAAATGAAACATACCCTTCAAAAAAGTTGTCTTGAACAAATTATCAGAAAGAATTCGTTAATTGGCCAAATGACAAGTTCAAAAGAAATACACGTAAGGAAAAATCCTCAGACAAAAAGTTTGGAAGAATTTGGCAAAGGCTTAGAATAAAAACCCAAAAACAAGACTTTCAAAGGAATAAACACTTAAAAAAAGACCAAAACAAACCTTCCAAAAGAATTAGACTTATAAATTTGTTATGAATTGTATAAAACACTTCCTCCAAATGAAACTTGCTTACTAGACTTAGCCAAAGGTATAGACTTAGGCATTTTTTTCAAATAGGGGTGCCCAATTTTGGCCTAAAGGGCCAAAATTTAGTCAATGATACCCATTTGTAGGCTTGATCCCCTACCTTGCTCAACACCAAATCCCACCATTGGTGTCGAGCCTGATGCCATTGGGGGGGGAAGGACACTTGGTGCTGCTTCAATAGCTATTGTGACACCTATTTGTTCTTTTTCTTACACCTTCACCTTTTCACTACTAGCAAGAACATGTACTTCTTGTGCTGTCTTCTCCCCAAATTTCTCCCTAGACACCTATCTATCTCCAACTTCACCACCCTTGAATTGGCCTAGTGGTTGGCTAATAACATTCTCCAAAAATGTCTCCATGTCTGAGGAGACCGTCTCCTTTTCTTAGGGCTCCTGGACCTACATGGCCACCTCAAACCTAACCTGTAATGCATCATCAAAGGACAAAGGGTCATCTGAGGCTAAAACATCTTCCTTATCACCTTTTCCTCCTAGCTTTGATGGTTTTTGTTGTTCAAATAAACTTACCTCTGGGGGCTTCACTGGGGTTTAGGGTTTTTTCCTTGGAGTCTGGTGTCTAGTTTTCACTTGGGGAGGAGTGAAGGCCCATTGTTTTTTCATCACCTCAGTGATTGGAAGTTCCTTGTTAAAATCTTCTTTGTCACTCACATATTTCAGTTTCTGGGCATATGAGGACCTCTCTTCTTATTGCTTCGCTAGAATCTCCTTTGGGGACAGGTCCTTAAACTCTACCTCTTTCCTTTTTTTTGGACTCCCCATCAGAAGCTATAATGATTTCTTAGCCCTCTTGGGCCTCATCTACTCTGACTCTTCCTCCCTTCCCCTCTTCGTTATGTATGTCTTTGGGGTAAGACCAACTTTTGGTTGCTACGTAGGTGGGGTAATGACTAGGGCTATTGGCATCATGAGGGCTCCCTTATCTGAGATGGCTATGGGGGTGGCACTTGTTAGCTGCACCTCCCCTATGATTATCTTGTCCCAAATTTTAGATAGGATAGTAAATTTTGAAAATGATATACCTATTTTAGATTGGGTAGCTATTAATGACTCTACATTGACATTATTAGAGAAGTTGATAGCACTGGCCTTTCACTTCCCCTTTCCCTTAACCACCACTGATGGTGTTGAAGGATCACCTATGTATGCTGGTAAGAATGCCTTTAGCTCTGCTACTTGTCTAAGTTCTTAGAGGGTTGGGGTGTCATAGGCACTAAGATCGACCTTGTGTTCCTGCAGCTACCTAAATGTCCTTCTCATAAGTGGGAAGGCTCTCCATCTAATGGAGTCATTCTCTGGGGCACTAAAATCCACCTACACTATGGGATACACTTCAATATTTTTCTCCATGTACATTGCTTCCATACTCATTCTATCACGAACTATATCTTTGGGGATGGAAGCAATGTTATAAGAAAGGATTTATTTCATTTTGAGCCTCATGTAATCAATTTTACTTACCTGCTCCTCTATGGTGCACTCAGACCATATGTCCTCATAATGTGAATGGTGAAATATTACACCTATTGCAACATTTACTAACCACCTAATATCATAGTTGTGCCTTGGTGACATCTTGGAAATCATATAAATGCCCATTTATTATGCTAATCCTTTTGCCTTAGCTATAAGACATGTATAATATCTGATATCTACTAGGAACTTGAAAGGATTATTTACCTTCTTTACTGCGATCATTTTGTGTAGGTACACCATTTGCTTATAGAGTTCCATAATGGCCACCTTGTCATCAATGTATCTCGATAGCTTGTGAGGGGCCCCCAATAATTGCTCACCTTGATATACATGAAAGTCTTGAACTAGATGTAAGAGGCACCAAATCTATCAATTACTTCCTTGGCCATCTTGGCCTTCTTATTCAAGCTTCTCAAAGGGAAGAAAACACTCATCAAGGCATTGAAGAAATAAATGTACACCTGGTAGAAGTTGTTATTGAATCCTTCCAATGTGACCTCTGGGTAAATCTCATATATCCTCAACCTTGAGAGGTTCCTAGTGAGACTCGAGAAGGTCCTATTATGCACCATGCTATACATCAAATATGAAGACATATAAAAAGTAAATGCAAATTTCTTCCTTAAGTAAATGGTGTTGCATAATTGCATGATTTGGTTATGTAGATTATTTCTCAAGATGGTTTCCCAATCCAGTGTCTTCTACCCTTCCAACATGCACATGAGAATAAAAAACATCCATGGTTTGAATTTATCTGTGGTGGGCACCCCATAGATCTTGGCAGCCATGGTGATCACATATTGGGGTGACTCATTAAACTCTACCAATTTTAGGTTCTTTAATAACTAGGATACCTTCTACCTTTTTTTGGCTAGCCAACATGAATTCACAATATCCCACTCATCTTTTCATTTGTGTTTGCATATTATTGGCACTCTTCCAGAGTAATTGTGATGCTCTCAGACTGAGGAAGATTCCAAGCATGGAACTAAGAGACTCGAGTATAAATGAACACACAACTTATTGGCTCCCATCTATGATAGTCATTGTATCTATTTGATAAACCTTGGTACATGCAATAACCAATTCAAGATATGGGACTGCCAGAGGGAACACTACTATATAGACCATGGAGATCATGCCAAAGTTAGAGACAATTGGGAGGGGATTTGGTTGCTGCAAAACACTCAACACAGTTACAAAATATAACCCCTAAACATATGTGTCTCTAATTTTGTCTAGGATAGACGTGATAATGCTCTTCATTGATGTAGAGGATGAATCCATTTCTACTTAACTTACAAAGTTCATAATTTCTAAGCTTAGGATAAATTCCTCATAATAACTTTTCTCTAAACACCTTCAAACTCTCCTTCACAACACCAAGGAATTGAGGAGTGCTTACTAGTAATCATGATGGTCGCATGCAAATGGAGTTAGAAAAACCTTGAGGAATACACTTGTGATCATAATTCTTCTCACTGCAGTTTGCTTTCGATACACAAATTGCTTGAAGGCACAAATATCACTCTGAATACAAAGGGTTAAAAATGAATAGAAATACTTAGCTATAATCTCTTGCTCATTAAGATTAGGGTTACCATTAATGCCTTTAAGCTAAATGGATAATCACCAACCACCACATTTATTACTCTAGTGGCCCCTTTGTGAAAAATGGAGGGAAGCAAGCCGAAGCTTTTCTTCTATGACATGTAGGCCCGCTTAATCAAAACTTTACTTTTTAGCACCTTCTTATATTCTCAGGGGTTTTCACACCTTAGCCATTATCATTTCCTTTGGTAAATTAGTGCAATACCAATTAAATTCTTAATAGAAAAAAATAATTCCATGTGTCAATATCTCAGGTATCTGGTCTTTAGGGACCATTTGAAACTTTTCCTAATTTCTAAGTGAGGCAATCTTCAGAAAAGGCCCATTATTCATAAATCATTGAGAGCCTACCATGTGTATCTAATCTTCTTTACATGATTAGGTGCCTACATCTTAGAGACTTTTTGAACCATGATCATCGAAAAAAAGTTGGGGCAATCTTTAGAAAAGGCTCGAGATTGAAAAAATCTTGAGACATTGACATGTGGCATCTCCATCAATCTAACTTATTTAGACACTCAGCCCCTGGGAGTTTTATACCCCTTACTAACAAAACTAAGTTGGACACTTCTTAAAGAGGACCCAAAACTTTAAAAAACCTAAAGATCTACCATGTGTGTTAGTCAGATGTGATCTCAAATTCTCAATCATTTACTCACCTTTGCATCATACTTTTACAATGGGGAGGAGGGCAGGACTCCCCTAACACCCAAAAACACTTTGAATCTTTTAATTATCAAAACTATTGAACATGGAATAGGGCCATTTCCTCTAGGGATACAAAGATTCTTATGTCACCTTTAAGGTAACACTAAAATATACACACAAAAACATTCACATACTACTGGAGAAACTTCCCCAACAAGGAACATCTTTTGGAACTAGAGCAAGTGTATCATGTCATACCTGAAGTAGCATTTGGAAAGTTCACAGATGTCTCTTACTATATGAGAATCAACATAGGTGATAGACAATCTCACATGAACTTAATTCTCTAAAGAAGCATGTGATGACAAATGTAATTTTTATGGGCCCCAAAATTATCTATTGTGATTTTAGGCACCAACAAGTATTATGTATTATCCTTACATGATTGATCAAATATGGAGTTACCCTCAATCTAGAGAAATGTGTATTTAGAGTGACTAGTGGGAAACTCCTAGGATATATCTTCTCTAAATGGGGGATATACATTGACCCTACTAAGATCTAAGCTATATCAGAAAGGAACCCTCCCATGGATGAATCTAGATCAAGAAATTTTTAGGAAAACTGGGAACTATTTAATGATTTATCCCTAACCTTGCCTACATTATGTATCCCATCAATAATATGCTAAAAAATACACATGGCTTAACTTGGATTAATGACTATTAATAAGCATTTGAAGTAGTAAAATGCTTTCTTATGTCCCCTCTAACACTCATGACACCTAAAACAGACAAGCCTTTAATACTCTACATAAGGGTGACTGAGCTACCTCTTTTGGGTATGTTGGCTCAAGAAGATGACACCGATAATGAACTCATGATTTATTTCATTAGCTAAACCCTTGTCGATTATGAGACATGATACACCAAAGCAAAGAAAGAATGCTTAGCAATAATTTTTATAACCAAACGACTACAATAATATATACTTAATCAAGAAACAAGAGTTATTATAAGATCCCAAGCCTTATATAATTTCCTAACCCAACTAGTCCTCTCTTGTAAGGCCAATCATTTCATCATGATTTTGAGTGAGTTCAAATTGACTTATATCAACCAAAAGTCCATTAAGAGACAAATCATTATAGATTAGTTGGCTGATTCCCCTTTAGATGTTAATGACCTTGTCGATACCAATTTTATTGATAAATTAATATGCCATATAGAAAAATTCACCATCAATTCTTCTCCTTGGTACACAAACATAATCAATTACCTTATTGACCGAAGCAACCCTGAAGATGCCAATCCATAATAGAGGAACACCTTCATGTTATCACATTCAAATATGTCATCTTAGAAGTAGTCCTTTATCATAAGTCCTTCAATGACATCTTAATCCTATGTGTCAACCAAGAAGAGTAAGAAAGGGTCCTCTTTCATTATCACAATAATGTGTGCAGTAGACACATTAATGGCCACATCACTACTTGAAAATTCCACAAGATGGGATATTTTTGGCCCACCCTAGAACATGATACCATCAAATATATATGCAAATGTGAGAATTGCCATTGTTTTTCACGTGAGATAATTATTTTCCCTAGGGCATTACAACCCATCATCATTCCATGGCCCTTTTCTATTAGGGGCAGGACTAAGAAAGTAAATTTTTTCCCACTTCTTCAGATGGACACCATTTCATCATCATAACAATCAAATATTTCAATATATGGGTAAAGGTAATGCCCCTAATAATCATGATCATATCTATTATCACAAAGTTCATCTTGAACAAGATCCTTTGTTGATTCAGGATCCTAGAGGTCCTCATTACTAAAAATAGATCCCCCTTTAATAACCCTGAGATTCATGAACTATATGATAAATTCAATATATCACACTCCCTAGATTCTATGTATTATCTATAAGCTAATGGCCAAGTCGAGGCTACCAACATGACCCTAAAGTCAATCTAATTTTTTCAATGAATTTAAATAGGATTGACATCTATAACTCTATCCAACACTCTGGGTGTAGACACTAAAAAACCACACACTATGATTCTAGATGTTGAAACACCCCTAGACCACTTTAGGACCATCTTGGGCCCAATTTTACTTTTCAAATGAAAATCAGACCCACTAACTAGCCCACCTATTTAACCCAACTTGACCTTGACCTTCGACCATCAATGGTCACCCTAACCATCGATGGTCACCCTAAGCATTGATGATTAGGTTACACCGTCTGAACCACTAACTACCACAACAACTCCAGTTTAGTTTTTAATTCATATCGACTCATAAATTATGCATATTAAGACTACAATTAGAATATGGTGTTGAACCCATCTTTAACCTACACTTCTACCTCTCCCTTCCTTCTATATAAAGAGAAGAGGAGGAGGTGAGAAGGGAGGAGAAATTATCAAAGTGATCATCATCAAAATTTCTTGGGCAAGAGCTCAGAGCTTCTTGTGCAGGTATTCTTCTAGCTTTTGGCATCCCAACTCTAAGACTTCTTCAAGCCATCAACTATCAACTGCAAGCTAAGTATATTTTTCTTGTTTTAAGTTTTGATTATTTAGTTTCAATAGTTCTACAACTTTATATATTACCTCTTCCACCGGAACACCCTCTGGCCATTATCAACCATCAGAGTACCAAACCTTTACCTTTGATACATTTGAGGCTCTCTCTTGACCTTAAAACCATTAACCAACTGCCAACAACCCACATAACCTTTATAGGACTAACCCATAACCTATTCTAGCTAGAATTAATAAGCTATCCAAACCCATTGTGATCATCGATGGTCACATTGACCATCGATGATCATCCTAATTGCCAACAGTTACCCTAACCATCGATGGTCACTATGTAAAAAAATAATTTCAAGCTATTTTCACCCACCAAATCTCAACCAAATCTCACTTTCTAACGTCTAGCCTAATCATAAGACCTACCCTATTTTTTGAACCATACCCAAACTATTTAACATTAATATTAATATGTTTATTGCTATAATTAGTCAAATCTATTATTTTGTATTATATTTTAGTATCTTCTATTATTTATGCAAGTATTTTATCCTTCATAACTTTATTGTTCAAAAGCGTGGATTGACAACCTCTAAAGAAGCTCATGTTTCTTTAATCTAGCTTGCTAAGCAATCCACCCAACTATCTAACTAACTAAAACCATTTTTTAAGTGATTTATTATCTACAGGTCATTCCTCCCAAGCCAAAGAGAAGTATCTACAACCATCTAGATTATAGAGTGCAAACCACGTCCAAGTTATACTAACCTCACCCTTCTTTCAAGTTTCACTCTTTCTTCTTGGGAAATAAGCAAAATTTATGTGAAAATTTTTGGCACACCTGGTGGGACCCTTGAGTCTCAACTTGGGTTTATTTTATTTACATCTGTATTCTCTTATCCCTATTTGTGCTCATAAATGAAATTGATTTTTTTTTTGGGTTTAAAATCTACTACATACATTAGTTGATTGTAATTTTAGCTCACTTAGTTAAAGTAAAGTAAATTAATTCTATCATAGCATCACTTGTATCACACACACAAACCAAAACCGCATACATCAATCAAATAATTAAATAAACTTGACATAAGGATTGACTAGGATTTTATCACCTAGTAGTCACCATATCCTTTCCTAGTGATTCTACTTGGAGGTCATTACGAAAGGAAAAACCAACACAACTCTATGGTTGAGTATAAACTCTAAAAATCAGTATATACTAGCTAAACATCTGACACCCTTATCGTTGAGGTGTGTGAAGTGAGGGGCTAGGCCCCAATACCAAACCATGTATTGATTTCCAATATAGATTCTTTTGAGAGCCTAAACATAACCTGAAACCAACCATAGACTAATTTTCTAGTACCTACTATACAAGCCAATTTCAGTCACATAGTTTCTTAAAGCTTAAGGCTTAAGCCATAAGGGAGCCAAAAAACCTTAGGATTTAATGTGATTTAGTGTGTGTTTTATTTTCTCTAAATTTTTCTTGTCTTCTCTTGTGAGAAATCTAACTCCCTATAAAAACCTTATACCATTTGGCCTTCATCCACCTCAGCTCCATTGCCTTGTTCAATGGAAAATCTTCCTCTAGTTTCTCTAAGAGATCCTAACTTTGTTAAACTTATAGAAGACAACCCTCTTGCCTTAGAGCATTACCTTGCTTCAAGAGCCACTTATGCCCCCAACCTTACCTACAACCAACCCCACCTCACCTAAAATCAACCCAACCTCACCTATGAGCAATATAACCTCACCCACAATCAACACAACCTTACCTACCATCAACCCAATCTCACCTATAACCAACCTAATCTCACCGACACCCAACCCAACCTTGCCTATAATTAATTCAACCTCAACTACAACCAATTGACAACATTTCAATAACCACTTGATTATCACCTCAACCAACCAATAACCTTTCAACCCTTATAGACCCTTGTCATAACCCACCTCAACTATCTCAACCTCACTAATCTTTAGGTTACCTATCCCAACAATCATATCAATTACCTCAACTGTATCAAAATTTTGATTACCTACCTCAACCATCATATCAATCACCTATAACCCTTTATGGAAACCTTCTTTATCTCAAAACCAAGACTTAGTCTATCCCCCTAGTCATACCACCCATAACTATCAACCTAACAACTATCAAACCAACCACTATCAACCTACTTTATTAGCCTCATCGAATTGAACCAACAATCATTCAATCAACAACTATAAAAAAAAATATTCTAACCAATCAATCTTATCACCCTTACCAACATTATCAAATCTATTAATCCAACCTACCTTACCCACCTTTTCACCCTTTTCAACCTTATCAACCCCATCAAATCCAACCAATAACTATCAACCTACCATATTGAAGCAACCAAACTTCTTAAACCACCCAACCATATCAAACCTATCCACCATATCAACCATCTCAAATATATCAAATAATTCAACCTTACCCAACTTCTCAAAAAAACCTACCTTATCTACCTTATCAAACCAACCAAACTTTTTGAACCCACCAATCGCATTAAACCAACCTACCTCACCAAATCATACCAATAACTATCAACCACATTTTTCCAACCCACCAACCTTATCAAGCATACCCAACCCATAAAATCACTCAAACTTGTTGAGTCAACCAAACTTATTTAGCTAACCGACTTTATCAAACCAACCAATTGGCTTGTAACCTCAATAGCTATTAGTGCACCCTCTTCTTAGGTATTATACCCTGCTGGGGGAATCATATGACTCAATCCTTGACAAACCCTTAGAGGCTTATGTCATTATACTTCCTCTAATCAAACACATCAATGCTTCTCTTCCAAAACCCATTTGGTTTATAGAGAATGAGTTTTATAGTATCATCACACAAACAGACATGTGGTAGATAGATGTGGGTGTTTTAAGATGATCATCTAAAACCTTATCAATCAAAAAGAGGTTCCAAAGGATATTCTCTATGTTCCCCTCAACCAAGCCTTGAATGTCTTTAAGCAATCAATCATTGAACCTCTTTCTACACCCATTATTTTTTAAGCCCATAATCAATGTCATCAACACACTGAGGTCCCTCTATTAGATTTGGTCCTTAGTGCATATATAACTAGGGAAACCATAATCGAAACCCCAACCAATCCACTTGTTAACCAAGTGTACCCTTTTCAACTTCATTTTAAAATCATCAATAAGGAAGGATCAACCTTAAACCAACCACTTGTTGACCAATAAGAACCTTCTCAACTTTCTTTTACAATGATCATTAAGGAAACCAACCCACCTCTTTTACTTTCCCTTGTAATGGAGCTAATCCAAACTCAAAACACCTCACCTATAACTAAATCTGACCCAACCCTAACTAAAATCAAACCCATTTGATTTCTCTATAATCTACTCATTTTAATCTACCTAATGACATTGTCTTTGGTTTGATTCTTTTTTTAACAGGGTCAAATTTTTGTCACCTTACCTTACCAACATAACAAGGAAACCCAACCAACAAACCAAATCAACCACCCATCTTACCTCCCCCAACCAATCAAACCAACTTCTAAACCAAATAAATCAACCATGATCAACCCAAATTTTATTCTAACCATAAGCAACCTATCTATCAACATAAACTAACATCAATTGTTCATTCAAGATTTCTTAAATCTTGGCTACCTTTTTATCCAAGCTACACACATCTCACCTAAGCTCCGTCATTGGGAAAATTTGACACTCTTGTCTAACCAACCTTTATTTTAAGATAATGTTACCAACATCATTACTAGGCCCCAACCTAAACCAAATATGACCCAACAATGTTTTCCTCACCATAACACCATAACTGAGATCCCTCTTGAACCACCACCTATAACTTGAACTCCAAACTAATAACTAATAACCCTTGGGAGGTAAATGAAGTCATCTTCATCCTTCCTAAACCTTCTTTACTAATCCACATATTTACTTAGGAATCTTTTACCGCCTCAACATTCATGGAAAGAGCATTTGGGGGAATTCTTCCTCCAAAAGCTTTGACCAAGCAATAACCCCAACATTAACCAATGACCAACCCAACCCTTGGCACCTACCATCAGCCCAACTTTGCCTATAACCAAACCAAACTCACCTATAACCAATCAAATCTTAACTACCACCAAATCAACTTTAAACTTAAACAAACCTTGACCTTGACCAACATTTTATCAATAACCCAAACCAACACCTAAATCTAGCTAACCAAACTAAAAAAAAACTAACATTACTGCTAACCAAAGTTTAGCTATCATCACCTAACCAACCTTACCTTTTTTACTCTATCCAACATAGAGTCTTTTCCATGTCTAATCACATGTCAAAAATTAACTGGGGGACCTCTTCTCTCCTGATTGGATCAAACTATTTACATGTAGGTGTGGATCTGGAGCATATCAAAACCTAAACTCCTCAATGCTTTACATGTGTGTCCCGTTCTTTTGTTAAACCAAGTTCTTAGTCATCTTGTGTCTAAGTTAATTTCATCCCTTATTTTCATCCACATTCATTTCCTTATTTTAAGGACAATCGATTAAAATAAGATCATGTGATTATCCATCACAACCTTAGCCTAATCATAAACATGGGTACCACAACTCTACCTATAACATGATTCTCATGGACACTTTTCACCCCTTATAAGATGAATTCCCATGGTTATTATCACTTAAACCTCCTTCACCCATCATTCACCTTCTTATGCTATGGATTTGTCTTTATAAAGAAAAGCCTATAAGCTTATATAGACTAATCTCTAGCATTACAAATCGATCCCTTAAAGGATATCTACCGAAAATTATCAAATAATTGCTTAAAAAGGTAGATTGCTCCCTTGAAGGACAACATTCAATTTGAGATACCAAATATCACTTAGGTCAAAAATCTTAAGCATTAAAAACTGCTCCCTTGAAGGATAGCTACCCAAAATTATCAAAAAATTTCTTAAAAATGTAGACTGCTCCCTTGAAGGACAACTATCAACATAAATAAATACAAATCTTAGACCACTCCCTTGAAGGATGGCTAAGTCAAATTTTGTCAAGCAATCACTTGGAAGCTTTCCACATCAATCAACTTTCCAAACCCATCAAATAACATCAAAAGAACCAAAGTCAAAAATTCAAAAATAAAGCAATCCCAAATAAAGCTTCCATCAACTTTCACACAACATTCTTAAACTTTCCACATCGATCAATCTACACCAATCTTAGAAAATGGACTCATCTATAATGGTTCCTAGGTCACCTATACAAGGGGCAAGCTATCTCCATGAGAAGGTTACACTACCATCCATTCACCTACTTCATCTATCTCTCCTTTTACACTCTACAAATCAAGGGATTTTGAGCTTACTTGGCACTATGTGATCAAGCTACTTCTTTTAACCAACAAACTAACACTAATGCAGTGCATGTAAGGGGCTTATATTCTTAAACCCACCCATATTGCCATTATGATCTTTATCAATCAGAGCATTTTAGCCTCCTAATTTTATGACCACTTGTGAAGGCGTATGCCTTCCCCTCTTGGAGATAACTTTCTCTAACCAACCAACCAACCAACCAACCTACAAACCTACCAACCATGCACCCATCGGAGAACACCTTCTCCACCACCCAACCAACCTAATTAACCTCAACTTGGTCATCTTGACCCACCTTTTGCACTTATTGTGACCCAACTTTGCCTTGGTCATTTTGATCCCATCATTTACCTTGCTATTTTTGATGAACTTGCACAACTTTTATGTACCAACCATTTAGGTGCTTCAAAACGTGACCCTTTGCAATCCTGACACCTATAACCATTTTTATCTTCTTAAGATCACATCCTACCTTAAATACCTATAAATATATCAACCTTATCTAGGACACTTGATTTTATAAGAGTAACCCATACCAGCTATGTCTAACATTGTGGCTTGGTTACCTTATCACTTGTCCTTCTAGTACCAACCTTCTTTTACTACCTTACCTCAACCCCCCAACCATTGGAGATTACCCTTCTCCACCAAAACCCATAACCAACCACATTACCTCATCATGGGTCCTTCTGTCCCAACTATCACATGCTTTGTGATGACCTTGCCTTGGTCTTTTTGATTGCATCGATAATAATTGCCATGCTAAACTTTTTTGAACTTGCGTTACCTTACGCACATCAGACCCACTTGTGTCTTCTCAAGAGCACTTCCTACCTCAGATACCCATGAAACTTGACTAGTTTGTGTTTTTACTGGAAGCACTTCTTGCCTTGGATACCCATAAAACCATAGATATAGCCTAAGAGACTTGCGTTCACAAGTTTTCCCCACCACCATGCCTAAATGTGGTCATGCAGTCCACTTGTCACTCAACCTTCTTAACACTGACCCTTATTTTTATTAACTATGGTAACCTTGTCAATGCATGATCTTGGCTATCACACTTTGTGTGCATGTTTGTGATTTAGTGCCTAACCTATCACCCACCTCCATCACCAACTTACCCACTTATCAAACCCGCACCCAATTTTTTTTCACCTCATCAATTCTTGATTTGAGGGGGAACACCTCCTCCCATACGTGTGACAACCTACCTTCTACCCACAATCTATTTTTGTTTTACAGCTTATTGATATAAACTACATAATAAAAAAGGGTAAAATGTAGACAATAGGAAACCACACACTACAGTTCTAGATGTCAAAACACCCCTAAACCACCTCAAGACCCTCTTGGGCCTAACCTTGACCTTTTGACAGACAACTAGACCTAACTCAAGTTATTTTTGACCCATTGACTAGACCACCTCTTTAACCCAACATGACCTTGACCCTCGATCATCAATGGTCATCCTAACCATTGATGGTCACCCTAACCACTGATGGTTAGGTTCCACTGTTTGAACCACTAACTACCACAACAACTCCAGTTTGATTTTTTATTCTTAGCCACTCATGAATTATACATGTTAAGACTAAAATTATAAAATGGTGTTGAACCCCTCTTAAACCTACACTTTCACCTCTCCTTCCTTCTATATAAAGAGAAGAGGAGGAGGTGAGAAGGGAGGAGCAATTATCAGAGCAATCACCATCAGAACTTCTTGGATAAGAGATCAGAGATTCTTGTGTAGGTTTCTTCTAGCTTCTAGCATCATAGCTCCAAGACTTTTTCAAGCCATCAACTATCAACCTCAAGCTAAGTATATTAGTCTTGTTTTAAGTTTCAATTATTTAGTTTCAATAGTTATGCAACTTTATATATTACCTTTTCCACCAGAACATCCTCTGGCCATTATCAACCACCAGAGTACTAAACCTTTACCTTTGATACCTCTGAGGCTCTCTCTTGACCTCATGACCATCAACCAAACTCTAACAACCCATAAAACCTTTCTGGGACCAACCCATAACTTATTTTGGTTGGAATTAATAAGCTGTCTAAACCCATAATGACCATCGATGGTCACCCTGATCACCGATGGTCACCCTGATCACCAATGGTCACTGTGTGACAAAATAACAACAAACTATTTTCACCCACCAAACCTCAACCAAATCTCAATTTCTAACTTCTATCCTACTCACAAGACACTTCCATATTTTTTGAACCATACCCAAGCTATTTAGCATTAATATTAATCCATTTATTGCTATAATTAGTCAAATCTATCTGCTTGTATTACATTTCAGTGTCTTCTATTGCTTATGAAAGTACTTTATCCTTCAGAACTTGATTGTTTAAAATCATGGATTGACAACCTCCAAAGAAGCTCATGTTTCTTGGATCTAGCTTGCTAGGTAATCCACCCATCTGTCTAACTAATTAAAACCATTTTTTAAGTGATTTCTTATCTACAGGTCATTCCTCCCAAGTCAAAGAAGATTATCTATAACTATCTGAATTATGTAGCACAAACCACATCCAGGCTCTACTAACCTCACCCTTCTTTCAATTTTTACTCTTTATTCTTGGGAAATAAGAAAAATTTACGTGAAACACTAGGCCTACATAAACATTATTAAAACACCCCAGGGAGTAACCCCTTGTTCATTAGTATTTGGGTTTGAAGATATTCAACCCTTAAAGGTAGAAATACCTAGCCTTTTCATCTCCCTATAGGTCCTCCTTAATGAAGAAGAATATCAAAAAGAACATTTGACCACATTAGAACTTTTAGATGAGCATCAGATCACTACCACCAACAATCACATCACCTACATCGATCGCATGTGTATACAATACAATAAATACATCTATGAGTATCAAATCCATGCTGGAGACCTTGTCTATATACTTGAGAGGTGGATCGATAAAAATAAAGGAGAGGGTTAAAAATTTAGTCCTAGTTGGCTAGGACCCTACCTAGTAATAAAAGATTTCAATAATGGAGCTTATTGATTATGCACTTTAGAGGACAAAGTGTTAGGAAAAATATCCTACAATGCAAGAAATAAATGTGGAATAAAACAAGATACCAAATAATAATTAACAAGAGAGAACATATTACACAAGATGTACATGAAAACCCTGTAAAACTAGCAAGGGAAAAACCATGGGGTAATGGTAGCTTCCAGACTTCAATTACTTCAACAAAAAACCTCTTCTACAAACAACTTCCTCCAACAACTCCTTTTTAGTTCTTACAAACAAAGTACTCAGGTGAGCCAAACTTACAAAGCCTCCAAGATCTAACCTCCAAGCATATAAGGATCCACTAAGGATAATACAATGCTTAGTACTAAATCATTCAACAAAACCAAGTTGACATATCCTTTAGGATTTAACCTCGAATCATGCAATCCCAATATTGCAAGGATCCAAGAGTAATCCAAATGGATCTATCATCCACAAAAGGATAAAAAATACAAAGGAGATTACATGATTTTATAGCATTATAAGAGAGAAGAGAGAGTGAAAGAGAAACATCATGAGAGAGGAAATATGGTGCCACACTCCTAGTGGGCTCAACTATGATCAACAAATAAAGTTTATTTTCATATTGAAGGCTCAACAAAGTGGATCATCCAATTTAGACAAGATCCAAGCCACCACCTTGTGACTCCAAATATATTTCCCCACTCCACATGTGAGGCCAATCAACAATAGTGAATTCTTGTCTTCTCCTTTTCATGCACACACAAAAGTCTAAAAGATGTTGCAATCACCTTTTGACTTTCACTAGACATGAAGAATCATGGAGCCTCCAATTAATGTACGCCATACCAACCCTTAACATTTATGTCATAAGACAAACCTCACATGAATACACAATATAAAACTCATGTGTCTTAGTGGAGTGATATGCCCCACTCCCATCACATTGACTTAATTATACTTAAATGACCCTCCATAGGCCATGCCATATCACCAACTAACCACATCACCTACATGTGACAACATGTGCATATCACATGCCACATTACCCATTTGCCATATCATGTGCAAGTCAAATCATCCACATTCCACATCACCAAGATGCCATCTCAATATGCCACATCACCTACATGCCACATCACCATGAATAATAACTATGAACAGTGATTGTGAATAGTGTTTATGAATAGTGTATGTGAATAGTGACTTCACACCCAACATTCTACACTTGAAGTCAATATACATAAGAATTTAAAACACCTAATCATACTATTCTTTAGCTCCCAACCATACCCACTACTGCCTTGATGCAAACCTAGTAGAAGTTTTATTGCACTGCTAAAACTTATCTACCCTGATTGACTTTGTCAACATTTGATCCTCCAAAGTAGATTACAACACCTGAAGTGACTCTCCACTTCCATCATAGACCAATCCTCCATTTTAGGATTCCACCATAAATTGGCTCATAACTTCCACTTCTTGGGAATATTCAGTCTACACACCATGGCATACATGAGGCTTCCTACTCTTGATGAATATAATACATAGGACAAACATGTCTCCTCCTTTCTAGGACACTCCTTAGAAGACAACTCAAAATACAAGAAGTGGGGTACCAATTGGTTTCACTTTTTGTATGCTAAAACTCTGTAGAATCCACATGTATTCAAAAACAACCAAATCTTCCTTGATTTCCTATCTTTATGCATCTCCATATTTGGTTTGTTGCTCCTACCAAGTTCAAAACATCTTATCTAATTGTGCCATAAAATCAATGATCATATTAGGGCTTGCATCCAACATATCATCAATACCTAGCAACATCTATTAAAACCTTGGCTCTCCATGAAGGTACCCAAATTATTTTACTCCATAAGCACATCTGTTGGAACCTATATAATGATTTCTTCAATATATAAACTAACAACTCTTTGCCTCATCCTTGTGTCCCTCGAGCTAAAACATCTCTTCACAAGATATCACCATGTAAGAATCAAGATGCTCTAATTTTTTAATAACAACATGTGTAAGTAGCACTCTTAATAGTAGTTAACATTAGGAAAGAAGATCTCATAAAAGTCAATACATGAGTTTTGGACATAGCCCTTTAGCTACCAACCATGCACAAGATAGCACAAGTGTATGAGACCTATTAATAGTTCTTGGGAAGTTGTTTCACTGCTCAGTGCATCACTACACGTAATGAGTTTTTGAGCCCAAATTAAAAATATATCTTGATCTATCAAATATTTCTAAAAAACTAACTCATGTACCTCCAATGTTACCCCATACATCGGTCTACCTGGATACTCACTTTAGCTACATCATAGCCCTCTTGGATTCTTGATTCTGCTACACCATAACCATTCACATGCACTTCACTCAAGAATCTCTGAATTTTGGTTTAACATTAGCCTTCTCATTTTTAGAACACTAGGTCTCACTTGTTCTTCTTCATCTTCCTGAACTACTTCAATAGGTATAATTTTAGGTTTCTTTATACCTCTTCCTTTTCCATGGGTTTTTATTTTTTTTCACATCTTGGCTAACAATCATGTGGTTAGTAAGATACCACAAACTATACCCCTTCATTATTGAGAAACATAATAAGGTATATGCATTTTCATCATCCTCCACCTATGGAGACCAGTTTGCTCCTCAAGCTATGCAATTGCTTCTTCATTAGGAACATTGTGTTGGTGTTGATTCATTTGGCAAAGCTTGTTTAACTTTGCCCATAGTTATTTTGTGATCTTCTTATCAACAACATTCGAGGATATCATCTTTGCCAAGAGATCCTCCATCTTGCTCCCCAAAGAGAAATTCTTGCCATCATTTTTTTCTCTTTTATCTCTATCTTAAACTTGGTTACTGTTAGTGTTCTAGATTTACACCCTAGCTAAGAAGGGGATTTTTCAAATCTTCCTACTCATATCTAGTCTAACATAGGACTAAACCTAGGCTATGAATATCATAATAATGGATCAGACCTCTAGAGAAGGTTAGCTTCCTTCTAGATTTATCACCTATACTAAACCTAAATTATCACATGCTTGGAAAAAAGAGAAGGACTTTGACAATAACTTATGAAAGCATGTAAAAGAGGGGATGCACCAATGATTTTATCACTTAAACTCACACAATACACATTATAAGACACATTCAAGACCAAATAATATCACTATCACATATATATTTCAAAATAAGGCATTAATCAGTTATCAATTATCATGAGAGGGTAAATATCCACTTTCAAGTTAGACAATAAATTATAAATTGCACTTATAATGACTTGTGATAAGTACTAATCACTTCTTGAAGGTGATAAAAACTCAAACATAGACAAGGAATGTACATTCACTTAACCATAGTAAATGAATTCATGGAACACACTTCAATCTAACTTGGAAAAATGATGGAATTTAGTCTTTGTTACATCAAAAGGTGTTAAATTACAAAGTTTGGCAGAGTCTAGTCATACCTAAAAGAGGGATATGATTTAAGGCTTGGAAGCCTGTATTTATAGAAAAGAGAAAAATAGAGAGAAAACTGAGCAGATAGAAAACATTGAACAAGGTCCAACTTCTCTTGATGGATTAGCATTCTTGAGGATGCTGAGTCATGGTCTTATCAAAAAAGAAGGTGATGTAAAAGATTTAAATGCTCCATTAGTCTTTATCTATCAACTGGATGTCCTTCTTAAAACCATATAATTATCTATCTAATATGTTGATGAGGATCATGTCTCAAAATTGATATAATTATGTCGCATCTGCTTTGGGTGGCCATTAATACCTGCTCATTGAAAAAGTGACCCTGATGATAGGCAAGACACCTCTCCATGGTCTGTATTTTCTCCAATATCAAACATACTTCCATTTATAGGTGAAAACCAATCTAATTGTTGGTTTTCACATAGTCACAATATTCATGGAACCTATAAACTTCTTGATCTTGATTCACAATCACTGGTCCATCTTCGATCTTTGTATTTAGTCCAAAAGACCTATTTTACCTATATAGAGCTCTATTGGCAATGTTTGGTCTCATTGGTTCCACTTAGATCTTGTTTGAGCTCTAGTTCCTTCATCTTTACCTTGCTTGGGTCAAAGAATGCCATATTTACCTCTATTGGAAATATCCTGGGCTTGCCCTTCGTTTATTAGCTATCGATTACCATCTTGAATCATTGACATGTTGATCCATCTCATTCCGTTATATCCTACTTATGTAGATGAATGTTGGTCATCAATCTTCTACCAATTGAACGTTCTATTGGTACTTGTCATGCACACATTTGATTTTGAGATTTGCTAACCCCTTTGACCTTCACTCATCATTAGATCTAAATGTATGGTTGAACATGTGCTATTTAGATCTACCTGGGACCCATAGTTTGAAATCAAATGGATACTTACCATGTCTTATAATTGACATCCATGTGAACTTATCCCATTATTTGACCAATTTTGAAGATTTATATCTTGAAGCAAAAAAATCATGGAAGGACCAAATTTGCTGGAGATGTTCCTGAGGTCAAAAGGATTCTGTCCACTTAATCCAATGGTTTTGGGAGATTTCTAAGTGGAGATAAAAAAATTGTTAAACAAGTTGGTCTATGTTTCTTTGCATGGCATTTGCTTAACCATCATTGATCATTTGAATCTCAACAAATTTTTATTGAGGCTTGAATTTGATAGTTACACAACCATCTTGCTCTATGTGACCAAATTTGGAAATTTATATCTTAAGCTAAGAAGATCACATAGACTTGAAACTTCTAAGATATGTTCTTGGCACAATGGACTTTATGGCATTACAATTCTATTGCTCATGAGGCTTTCTAAGCTCATTTATAAAATGTGCAAGTAAATTGGTTGGTTTGTTTCCTATGTGACATCTTGGTGATGGTATGGTTCCTCAAATTTACCTAGTCCATATTTTGTTCAATCTTTCAAGGCTATGATAATCTCCAAAAGCTTGTGCAACCTGGTTTATGTTCGTAGACACCATGAAAATCGTTTGGACCTTTCACCTATAATTATAGACCTATCCCTTGAAGATCAATTAGATTACACTTTAAGGTTACTTAAAATGTTTCAAAAGATTTACAAAAGCTACATGATCTCCACTTGAGGTCTATCTTCTTGTGACATTATGTCACTCTTCAATCAGGATCTTGCTCCTTCCACTGAACTCTTAGACTAGGCACATTTTTGGTATGTAGACCAAATTTGGTCAACATCTTTGGTGACTTGGCTGGGCATCATGCCTACTATGCTCAAGAACTCAGACCAAATACATGACACTTGGATCATTTATATGATACATAGACCATTTACATTGATTATAAGACATCCTCTTGACTTGCAAAATAATGAATTCTAACATACATGGAAAGAAACAAACTTGAAAGGGAAACTAACTTAATAAATCAAAGACAACTAACCTATTAAATAATTGTGCAAACAAAATCACTTATTTGGGATAAAAGAAAGGAAACTAATGTGTTTAGAAAAATCACTTAGAGAAAAAACCAAAACAACTAACTATGTATAGGGACTTAGCTTCCTTAATAGTAATGCTTTAAATGTATCCCATTGATTGGGATATGAAGCTCTTCACCATTCATCCTTATGAGTTGAAAAGCATTGTGGGATTTATGACTAGATACTGTGTATGGAATACTCTAGAGAGAATAAAATTTTGTATGCCTTCCTAGCTTAGCTCTATCCTCATCCCACTTGAGGACCAAACCTCCTTCTTGGAAACTTCTTGAAGAAGGTCCTTGATCAAAAGATTTTTTCACATTTGCTTAATGGGCTTCCATAGCCAACATTGACTGATGCCTTGTCTCTTTTAACTCCATGAGATCAGCATATATTATTTACATTGGCTCATTCTCCAAAAGCTCAAGTTGATGAGTGAATTCCAAAGTAGGAAATTTAAGAGAAATAAGCGTTCTTACTTTCTTACCATATACTAGCTTGTATGGAGAATTGGCTATGGACCTTTTATAGGTGATCTTATCAGTCCATAGAGTTGAATTCAATTTAAGATGGCATGACCTCTGATTGTCTTCAATTTTCCTCTTTATGATCTTTAATAAATTATTGTTAGTGGATAGCAAGGCCATTTCCTTATGGATAATAGTTTGATGAGGTATTGAGGAAAACACTATGTTGAATTGCCCATCGGCTAATCTTAGATCCTATAAAATCCATAACATTGTCAAAAATTTTGGTTGAAGGGACCCCAAATCTAGCAAGCAAACCTTCATACTAGTCCAAAACATTGGTTTCATTAGCTTCTTTTAATGCCATTGTCTCTGTCCATCTAGTAAAATAATCTGTGGCAGTTATGATCCACTTGTGTTCTAAGCTTGAAGGGGTATTAATAATACCAATAAAGTCCAATCCCCATTAGACAAAAGGTTGATTTACTAAAATTGGTTGAAGAGGTAAAGCTGCAAGCTTCATCTTTCCAACAAATATGACACACTATTTACATTTCTTAACCCATGCACGATAATAACCAAATAAACTTGGCTAGTAATATCCACCTTTCATTATCTTGTGGGCTATGATCCTTGATAAATAATGTCCTCCACCATGTCTTTCATGGAACTGCTCAAGCAATATCTATGTTTGACTTAGATCTATGTATCGTAGTAATATGTCATTGATATCCTTTTTGAACAACACATTATCAATAAGAAGAAAAGGAATCGACTACAATCTAAAATATCTCCTCTTTGAAGGTGTTAGATGAGAAAGATAAGAACCATCTTGTAAGTATCTTACAATATCTTAGAACCAAATAGAAGATGGAGTGTAATCAATTGTAAATTTTTCATCATTTGACACCATAACCATCCCATTAGTCTCCTACAAGTCTTGGGCTAGATGTTCACAAAGTCCTTTGCCTCTAACCAACTTTGTGACCTTGAACTCAACATCATATTCCATGACTTTGGTTATCCAACTAGAGATTTTGTCATTTATATCCTTTTTCAAGAGAAAATCTTTGACACTTGGATGTGCAACCATAAAATATACATTATTATTGGACAAAAAATACCTAAATTTTTAAAGAGATCTTATGACTAAAAGTACATGCTTCTTAAGAAAAGAATACTTTATCTCATATTCTTCTAAGCCTTGATTGAAGAAGGCTATTGACTGATCTAAAGTATCTTTATTCTATTGCATCAGAATACCTGAAATTATGTCAATGATAGCATATATGTATAAGAAGAGATATTTGGTGAAGTTAGGGTTCAAGAATGTAGGAACACTGGTCATAGCTTTCTTGATCTCTTCAAAGTTGCTTACTCCTTATTTGGACCAATTAAAATTCTAACCCTTATTTAGCATGGATATGATTGGCCTAGATAAAATAACAACATTTAAAATGTATCTCCTTATGAAATTGATCTTACCTAAAAATCTTTACAAGTATTTTTTGTGCTTAAGCAAGGAAAGTACAAGAATTGAGTATATCTTAACAGGATCTATGCTTGTACCATAATTTGAAATTACTATTGGTGTAGACCTTTTTCCCACCAAATTTTGGCTACATGTTTATATTAGCTTGTTTAGGGCTCTATAGGTCATGTTGGTTACTTGAAAAGATTAGTACCACTTTCCCTAGACTGTGTGTTATCTTTCCCTCTCCAAGTTATATATACACCTTTCTCCCTTTGTATTATTCATTCAACATGATATAGAGTATTTTACTTTCTCTTATTCCTTTTGTAGTATTTCTCTATGCTTGATTTCATTCATTAGCAACTTCATTGTGATATTCACTTGCTCAACTCGTGAGATCACTCCATCATCTACAATTCAATGATCATGGTTAATTTTTTTATGGTATCAGAGTGCTAATCTGCATTCACAATTGTCTAGTTGGTTGGTTATTTGTTATTATTTTATAAAATCCTAAGACTTCTTATTATCTCATAGAAATTCTTGAGAAATTTTAGATCTGAAAGTTTTTTTGAAGAGAGAGGCGTGCCTTTACTTTAGATCTATTGATTCTTTCTAAGATAGGCATATTATATTTATGCAAATCTAATTAGCAAATGAGGATAGATCTTGGTTGTGGTGGTTTTTAATCTAAGATCAATTTTTTCATCTAACTTAACATCCTTTCTTAAGTTGGCATCATCTTTTTTTAGCTTGGATCATCAAAATCTGCACCTTGGCATATTTTTCTAGTAGTCTTTTCTTGCATGACGTTACAGATCTGTGTTTAGAAATTAAATTTTGGTAGAGGTATTATTTTGTCCTTTTTTATTATTTCAAATCCATGTGTTGAAGGTGGATCAACCTTGGAGGAGAAAATGATGTTTTTTTTGGAGAGCTTGAACAAGGAAGTGGGATGCCACTTCCAAATTGGCATACAATTTTGGAGAATAGCTACAAAATAAGATGACTTAACAAGAGGATCATGCCAAAAATAGATTTGTATTTGCTTCAGCTAACTATCTAGATCTGTAAATGCATCAACATTTGATACTATAGGACAAGGCATTTTAGTTGAGGTGTGGCATCATACACCTGATCTTGGCACCTTTGCTATGTTTTTAAATCCAAAGCAGACCTATGCTGACATTGGAGATTGGTGAGATTAGGTGTTTCTTTGTTGCTATGTTTTAGATCAGTCCCAACCTTGGCAACATCATCTATTAGTCTTAGATCTATTTTTCATTTTTAAAGATCAAATCTAATTGGAAAAGCCTAGGGTTGAATCCTTTTTCTGCATAAGTTTGGTGCCTTTCTTTCTTGGTGGGCCCACATCCAGCCTCAATCTAACATTGGTATTGGCTCTTCTCATATTTTCTACTGTTAATGACTTTATGAACTTTCTATAACATCATTTAGTGTGTTTAAAATCAAATCATTTGAAAATAATTAAAAGAGAACAATTTTTGAGTTTTTTAAGCCTTGTATCTTTGCTTGATGAAGGCGAAGGGTGAGGCCCGGGTTGGAAGGTGGACAATGCCCCCTCATAATAAAAACCTATACATTCTACACTTTAAATTAGTTCTAACAACTGGTTTGAAGGTTAGGTAACCCCTTAGCATTAGACATATTTTAATCATTTAGTGTAATTTTTTAATTAAAAATGGGCTATTGACGAGAATTTGTTTTATTAATATCTTGTAAATAGTAACTCAAAAATTGAGCACCATATTTTTAAAAAATGTGTATTTTTAAATTTCCCACCTAGCTAGCCCATTTACATTATAAAATTTATTGAATTATAAAGTGCCAAAATTTAGGGGGGGATATCTGACATAGTTTTAGGGGGCTTGTATTGTGGTTGTGATTATGTTATACAATCTCTCTCCTTTTTTGCACTTTTTTATTTCTAAAAAAATAAAAACAAATAACATTAATCTTAATTTTTCAATGGATCTTAGCATTGTTAATGCACTCACACCCTTTAACTACTAGGAATGAAAAAGTAAGATTACAATAGTTCTTAGAAGCAAAGGGTTGTTTCGCATAACTATGGGGGTAGAAGTTGAGCCCACAACTGAAGAAAATAAGATAAACTAGTTTAATAGATGGGATGAAGCTTTTAGAATATTATGTCTTTCAGTGTCATCAAAACTCTTTTTTCACATATAGTCGACCAAATCTTCCAAAGAAGTATGGGACACCCTAGAAAAATTATTTAAGAAAATCGACACCATAAGGGGTCATGAGCTTGAGATTGAGATAATTAATCTAATCCTAAGAAAATTTTACACATTAGATGACTTATTCACCAAGATTAAGTCCCTTACATTACAGTTAAAAAAGTGTGGAATCAAGAAGAAAGATGAGCAATTAGTTCTTTTTTTGCTTGCAAGACTATGACTTGATTACTCTGTATTTGTCTCTACCTTTTAAGAAACTAAGAGAGCCATTGGAGTCAACTGGGAAATTCCATACTTAGATGACTTCATTGTAGATTTAACTAAGGAACATGATAAATTAATCCAGATGGGAACCCTCAAGTCTTCCAAATCTTTAACCCTCATTACTGAGACTGGGAAACAAAAATCCTCTAGCAATAAGGATAAGAAATAAAAGAGTAAGGATCTTGAGAAGAAGAAAGAACATAAAACCACTACAAAAACTAGCATTGAAACATCCTCTTCCAAAGGAAAACATAAGAGATAAAATGTTAAGTGCTCCTATTGTAAGAAGAATGAGCATGATGAGCATAAGTGTATGAGGAAATAGATAGGCCACCTTACACATCTCCTAGAGAAAAATAATATAGGGGTCCCTGAGTCTATCAAACAATCATCATCAGTTGAAGAATTTTTTAAGTCAAAGGAAAAGGGGAAGAATAAAACTAAGGGCAAAGCTTTAGTTTCAATAGATTTTGCATCTACTTCATCTTGGGTTATCAACTCTAGTGCTTTACACCATCTAGGTTTGTCAGAGGTTGAGTTTATTGACTTAGAGCCCTCTAACATGTCCTTTATCACTTTGGGAGATGAAACTCTAATAGAAATTGTAAGAAGAGGGATTTTTAAAGTTGAAGGTGGAACATTCACAAATTTTCTAAATGTACCTTCACTATCAACTAATTTTATTTCAGTGTATCAAATTATCCACATAGGGTAGGGCATGAGAGTCGAGTTTACACCAGATTTAGTTGAGATTAGAGAGCTACATAGTGAGTCTATAGTTGCATTGGGGAGGACTAATTACCATTATAGGTTATACACTTTCTCCCATTTTTCTCTAAATATTCTTCCTACCACTTTGCTTACCCATTCAGATGGAGTTAGCAGACTATGGCATGAGCAGTTCAACCACCTTAAATATTACTATTTTGAGTAGTTGAATTAGTAGGATATGGTTATAGGATTTTCTAGAGTTAAGTTCTCTAAGGGAATTTGTGAGGGTTGTGTTCTTGGAAAATATTTCAAAGAGAAATTTAATAAAGGCAAAGTTAGGAGGGCTTCAATACCTCTTGAATTGATTCACAGTGATGTCATGAGGTAGTTTCTCCATCCTTCTTTTTTTAGGGCCAAATACATCATTCCCTTCATTGATGAATTTTTTAGATACATGTGGGTCTACTTTATTAGATAAAAGTTTAAAGTTTTTGATAATTTTTGAGATTTCAAGGCTCTAGCTGAGAAGCAATTTGGAAAGTGCATCAAAATTCTTTGAATAGATAATAGGAGGCAGTACATCAACCATAGATTTGAAAAATTTTATACCACTAATGGGATTGATCTTTAGTGAATAATACTATACATTCCTCATTAGAATGGTGTAGTAGAGTGCAAAAATTGGTCCTTGAAGGATTAACCAACTGTATGATTCAATCTAGATCATTAGCTCTATAGTTCTAGGTAGAAGCCATCAAATATGCATGTTAAATTAGAAATACGTTCCTCACAAAGATTTAAAGGGCATCACTCCTTATGAATCTTTTCATAATAGGAAACTATAGGTGTAACATTTCAAGGTCTTTGGATCACCGATAATGACACACATTCCCAAAAGAAATGCAAAGCTATGGAGGTTCAAATCAAACCTTGCATATTTATTGGGTATCAAGATGGGGTGAAGGGTTATAGAGTCCTTAATCTTAAAAATCATTAGTTTTTCATTGAGAGGAGTGTTAAGTTTTGAGACAGTCCCATTGACTCTTTACTTGACACTTCTCTCTCTACATCTATTTCACTCAGTTTAGATGAGCAGTTCAAAGATTTAGATCATTCATAGCAGGTTCTTGAGGAAGAGGTCCCTTCTTCCAATTCTAACATCAAGTAGAGTGATGAAGAGTCATCCTCATCCACTTGTAGGCATGCATCAGAGGATGAGGATTTGACACATGACTCACCCATTTCAAGCCTTCTTTAGGCTAGGCAGACACTTGAGAGTGAAGGCACTTGGATAGGAGATCCAAATGATGAAAAATGTACTCAAATAGACTTTCAGAGTGGACCACATGCCTTTTTTGATTTCATGTTAGGTATGTAGACTTTTAGAGAGGCTTCAGGCATACCTGAGTGATATAGAGCTATGGATGAGGAATATTATTCCTTGATTAGTAATCACACTTGGGATTTGACTTCTCTTCTTAATAGAAGGAAGATGGTTCAATGTCATTGGATATATCAGATAAAGTATGCTATAAATGGGTCTGTTGACAAGTACAAGGCTAGTTTGATAACCAAGGAATTCTTATAGGTAGCTAGCTCTGATTACTCAAAGGCCTTTGCACCCATGGCCAAGATGACTTCGACCAGACTCACACTTGTTATAACCACAACACATGGATGAAGTATACATTAGATGAACATGAAGAGTGTATTTATTCATAGAGACCTTGAGAAGAACTATATGGATCAGCCACCTAGTTTTATTCAAGATTCTTCTTTACTGTGTAGACTTAAGACATATATTTATGGCCTCAAATAGGTCCCTTGGGCTTGGTTTGCCAAAATGTATTCCTTCCTTCTTACTTCAGGTTTCATTTGATGGCACTCAGACCCCAATGTGTACTTATGTTAGAATGATTTATTGTTGATACTAGTTTTGTATGTTGATGACTGATTTGAGCAATATTCAGGTGACAATTCAGGTGATGGTTCTACCTTAATTGGTGGTAAAACTTTTGGGAGCCATAACTTTTGCACCATAGCTCCATTTGACTCTCTATTTAAACTATTAGAAAGATAAGAATGAAGGGAGCATTGTGAGATGACACAAAGATTTTATTAATAAGTTTTGACCCTTGAAAACTAAATGAAAGTGCCCCAAATTTTAATTTTAGTAGTGTAGTCTAAAAATAGTAAGTTTCTAAAAATAGTAATTCCTCGAATTCTATATTGTTGTAAATCATGGAAGTCAAACCAATTAATCTCCTTTGATATTAGTGAGCTTCTAAATCCTCCTCTTACCTTAAAAATGTGTATAAATGAATATGTAACTCAAAATAAAAATTAGACATATCTTCCTAGAGATAGGCATATGTTGTATCTACAATTTTGAGCAATAAAACATCTCTTCTCAGAGATAACATTATTTCAATTGTGTTGTTCTTATTTCTTGAATTATATTTCAACCAAAGCTTCTAAGTTTTGGATCAGTGGTATTAGAGTAGTTTGTCTTGAGAGTGTATGATCCTAAGAATGAGGTTAGGCTACAAGAAGCTAGGGTGGAAAATAACAAAGCTTCCAAACTATCCACCTATTCGGTCTAAATGACCTTAAATGGCATAAAACACCGAGACATCTAATCCTTTCAAGGAAATAGTGAATAAAGCCCTCTAATAATAGTAAGCATAGATGCTACAATAATTTACCTAAATTCTCCAATAAATCTTGATGAAAAATTATAGCTCCTCATCTACACCCCCACCTCATTTTAGTGCCCCAACACCCTTCAAAATTTAGGTGAATTTTGATATCCCTACATTTGAAGGCAAAATCAATGATGATGTAGTAGAAAATTGGTTGGATCAATTATCTTCATATTTTTTGGTAAATAAATTCACCAATAAAGAGAAGATCACTTTTGCTTTTTTGAAAGTATTATTGTCTGTAAAAAATTAGTGGGAAGTGTACAAGAAGAGATTCAGTATATATGATATTGGCCTTGACGTATAGCCTACATAGGATGATTTCATAGAAGCTATAAAGAAAGAACACTACCCCATTGGAGCATATGATGATCTTTATATATATTGGCAACAACTTCACCAAGGTAAGGAATAATTTGTTCAAGATTACACTGACATTTATTATTCTCTATCTACGAGATTGGGCATCCAAGAAAGTGATAAACACAAGGTTCTCAAATATCATGGTAGACTATAATGGTATATATAGGAGGAGATAGAACTCTTTAATTTAGAAACCCTCAATGAGGCATATAAGTTCACAATGAAGATTGAGCAGAAGCATGGAATAATGAATACAAAGAGTCAACCTTCAAAATGGAAAAGTGACAAAGAAGGTCAAACATGAGGCCAAAATTAGAAGTAAAAGGAAGGGAAGACCAGGAAATGGTGTGATTACCACAAATCTGGAACATACTCTAAAGAAGAATGTTGAGTCATCAAGTCCCTACTTTTTGAGTCACAATCCTCAACATTTTTTGCTTTGCCTCATACACACCCTTAAATTGAAGAGGATGAAGAAGAGATTGTAGATGTTGAGCCTGATGCCATCATTGATTCATCATAGACCCATGAGGAGAGGCTATATAACAAGGAAAGTTTGTTTCACTCTAAGTTATGGGTGAAAGGTAAGCCTCTACATTTCATTCTTGATAATGGGAGTCAAAAGAATTTAATCTCTGCTAATGTTATGAAAATCCTAAATTTGTCTATGAAACCTCACCCAAATCCATATAGTATTGGATGGTTGATTCTAGGGAGAAACCTCCGTGTCACCCACCAATGTCTTCTCTCATATGCAATAAAACCTTTCTAAGATGAGTTCTTATGTGATATGGTCAATATAGATGCTTGTGATGTACTCTTTGATCAACCATTCATGTATGATTGACATGGTATCTATGAATCAAGAACTTAAAAGATCTCCCTCACTCTTGGAACACAGTGCTACAAGGTAGTAGAGGTACCACCTTCTACATCTATCTCCCTGATTAGTGTTAAGAAATTCATTCTCATGGTGGTCAAGCTATAAGAATCCAAAATAGCTGATGTTTTAACCTTCATTACACAAATAACACAACAAAATCAAATAGATACTAAGCTAAAGAAGTTCATGACCTTCCATTCACAGACTAATGGTCAGACAAAAATGGTGAATAATTGAGCCCTGCATAGCTCCACAAAGCATAGCTCCATAAAGCACAGTCCATTACAAGTATGCATCAGGAATCAAATAAAATACAACTTCCAAACTTGATGAAAAATCTTGATAAAATGTGGACCATTAATTCTCAAGGAGGGAGGAATGATCTGAGCAATAGTTCAGGTGACGGTTCTACCTTAATTGGTGGTAAAATTTCTAGGAGCCATAACTTTTGCATCATAGCTTTGTTTGACTCCCTGTTTGAATTATTAGAAAGATAAGAATGAGGAGAACATCATGATATGGCATGGAGCTCTAATTAGTTGGTTTTGACCCTAAAAACTAAATAGAAGTGATCTAAATTTCAATTTTAGTAGTGGAGTCTAAAAATAGTAAGTTTCTAAAAATAGTAATTCCTCAAATTCTGTATTATTGTAAATCATGAAAGTCAAACCAATTAATATCCCTAGAGATTTGTGACCTTTCACATCCTCATCATACCTTAAAAATGTGTATAAATGAATATGTAACCTAAAATGGAAACTATACATCTCTTTTCAGAGATAGACATATGCTGTATCTGTAATTTTGAACAATAAAACATCTCTTATCAGAGATAGTATTATTTCAATTGTGTTGTTCTTATTTATTGAATTATCTTTTAACCAAAGCTTCTAAGTTTTGGATCAATAAAATTTTGATCACAGGGAGTTCTTCGACTATCTCACTAGTGAATAAAACTCTTTGGGATAGATTCACTATGATTGATTTGGGCATTGAGATCACTCAAACATATTCAAGGATTTCATTTTCATAACCTAAGTACTCTATATATCTATTGGTACAATTTCATATGGATAAATATAAACCATCTTCAACTCCATTCTTATTTGGAGTCAAGCTTGAGGTAGATTATTCCACTACATTGGTCGATGCTACCTTGTATTGACAATTTATTGGTAGCCTTATTTACTTAAATCACATCAGACTAGACATATTTTATGTTGTTGTCATTATTTCAAGATTCATGCAAGAAACCCATGATCTCTAAAAAAAAGTAGCTAAGAGGATCTTGCACTATATTCAGGGTTCACATGGGTATGGGATACACTATAGGGTTGGTTTAGATTTTGACTTGGTTGGCTACATAGACTTAGATTGGGCTAGAGACATTGAGAGTCAAAAGTCCACTTTAGGTTATAGTTTTTCATTAGGTTTTGGAACCATTATGTTAAGGTGTGGAGCCTAAAAGCTTCACATATGAGTGCATTACCAAAGTTGTAGGTTTACACAGTCACTGGTATCGGTCAGGAGTGACCGACGTCAGTCAGGTGCAGTTGAAGAGACGCCAGCATCGACAGAAGTTCGGCTGGTCCATCACAGACAAGTAGGTAGGAACTGACGTCGGTTACCTGTGTGTCCAGAATGCTATTTCTAAGGATAGAACTGAGTGTTTGCATGATGAGTTTAAGTCTTGGTCTTAAGTTCGTGTCTCTATTATTAGTAAGATTGTTTTTAGAGCCCTTGTTCAAGAGGCTTAACTGTTGGTTGTAAGTGCATGCTCAAGTCTCCTAATTCTATATGTAAAATTAGATCTTCTTAGCTTAGTGGTGGTTGTAGTAGTTCATTGTGTGTGAATGTTGAAGAATAATATAGAGTTGTATCAATCTAGGTTGTTGGAGTTGATTGTACTTGAGAGGGAGAGAGCTCTTGAGGGATAGAGATCTAGGGAGAGATCTTGTGCATCTGAGAGAGGTGTGGAAAATAGAAGTTTCTTCAATTGTATTCCTTTTGTAAAGAGTTTAATATAAGTTTTTAGGGTGGTTTCTTGTATCTCTTGTTCTTTGCTATTATCTGATTCTAGTTACTTATCTATCTGATTTAATTTCGCGGTTTATTGCTTTCATAAGTGTAATCATATTGTTGGTTGATCCCCAACAAGTGGTATCAGAGCATTGGTTGTAGGTTTAGAGTTTGATATCCAATAATTGGTATCAAAGCTCAGGTTCACTAACAGGTGGTTCAGATCTGTGTAGTGTGTATTGATTACAGGTTGCTCACAAGAGTTTCTGCAGGGATTTCTGTTTGAGTGGGAGAAGCAATGGCAGAAGAAAGTAAACTAAGAATGGAGAAGTTCAATGGCAAAAATTATCAACATTGGAGAATGCAGATAGAAGATTATCTATATCAGAAAGATCTATACTTACCGTTAGGTGGGATTGTAAAGAAGCCCACAGACATGGATGATGAAGAATGGGAGGTTCTTGACAGAAAGGCTCTGGGGTCTATAAGACTGAGTCTAGCATCTACTGTGATATCTAATTTATCACAGGCAAAAACAACAGTAGAGTTGATGACTACTTTAACAAATTTATATAAAAAACCCTCAGCTTCTAATAAGGTATATCTTATGAAGCAGATATTTAATTTGCATATGCAAGAAGGTGGATCTGTATCTAATCACCTGAATGATTTCCATGGTATTGTGAATCAATTAAGTTTAGTCAAAATTGTATTTGATGATGAAATAAAAGCTCTTTTAATATTATGTTCTTTGCCTGAAAGCTGGCATAGCTTAGTAATGGTAGTTAGCAATACTGCATCTGCATCAAATATTTTAAAAGTAGAGGATGTTGTTAGTGTTATCTTGAATGAGAAAATTTGTAGGAAAAATACAGAAGAGACATCTGGGAATGCTTTAAGTTTTGAGAGCAGGGGAAGGCAAAAAGAGAAGAGCAAGAAAGGGAGACCAAGATCTAAGTCTAAGGGGAGAGGTAGATCCAAATCTAGAAATGGCAGGAAGCCACAATGCTGGAATTGTGGAAAGATGGGGCACATAAGCAGAGATTGCTGGTCAAAGCCTAAGGAAGACAATCAACATGAAAGAAAAGAAGAAGCAAAAGTTGCAGGTATTGCACAAGATGCTTTAATATTCTCTTTGCATAATAATATATAATCTTGGGTGTTAGATTCTGGTGCATCATTTTATGCTACCCCTAATAGGGAATATTTTAGTGACTATATCCATGGAGATTTTGGAATAGTGTATCTAGGGGATGATGAGCCTTGTAAAATTATTGGCAAAGGTAAAGTGCAGCTGAAAATATAGAACGACAACACATGGGTGTTGAGAGATGTGATGCATGTTTCTAGCTTGAAGAGAAATTTGATTTCTACAAGAAAGTTAGGGGATGAGGGTTGTACAGTAACTCTCACAGCAGAATTTTGGAAGGTAACCAAGGGTGCACTTGTTATGGCCAGAGGTAAGAGAGTAGGTACTCTTTATTTGTGTAATTATGTTACTAACAATTCTCTTTCTGTATTATCTACTTTAGATGTGGATGCAAAATTGTGGCACTCAAGGCTTGGCCACATGAGTGAGAAGGGGATGTCAATTCTTAAGTCTAAAGGTAAGGTTTCAAATTTGAAAAGCATGGATCTAGAATTTTGTGAGCACTGTGTATTTGGAAAATAGAAAAGGGTTAGTTTTCTCAAGACTGGGTCTACAAAGAAGAAGCATAAGTTGCAGCTTATTCACACAGACGTGTGGGGACCGGCTCAGGTAGCTTCTATTGGAGGATCACAGTACTATGTTTCATTCATAGATGATGCTAGAAGAAAGGTATGGATCTATTGTATTAAGAAGAAATTTGATGTATTTGAGACTTTTAAGATTTGGAAAGCTATGGTTGAGAATGAAACAGACAAAATATTGAAGTGCCTGAGATCTGACAATAGTGGAGAGTTTTACAGTTATAAGTTCAATTGGTATTGTTATATGCATGGAATCCATAGGCAAAGAACGGTTCCAAGGACACCTCAACAGAATGGAATTGCTGAAAGGATGAACAAAACAATCATGGAGTGTGCAAGATGTATGAGATTGCATGCTGATTTGCCCTTAGAGTTTTGGGCAGAAGCTGTTAACACTGTAGTGTACCTGATTAACAGAGGACCCTCTACAGCTCTGGATGGTGGAATTCTAGAAGAGGCTTGGACAGGTAAAAAGGTAGATCTCTCATTCCTCAAAGTTTTTGGTTGTGAAGCCTTTGTGCACGTAGATAAAGAAAATAGAAAGAAGCTGGATGCTAAGTCTATGAGGTGCACATTTATTAGCTATGGCTCAGATGATTTTGGTTTCAGATTTTGGAATCTAGGAACTAACAAGATAATTAGGAGCTGTGATGTTGTTTTCAATGAAAAAGTGATGTGTAGTGATCAACTGAAGAAGTTGAATCAGTCTGGGTAGAGTAATGGTGAATTGGATGAGGTGATGGTCCAAAATGAGCTCACGAGAAAAAGAAATAATCACTTGTTAAGGAAAACATAGAGACCGACATCGACAGGATAGGAATCGACGTCGACAGAACAGAAACCAATGTCGGTCATACAGAGATCGACGTCGGCAGAATAGGCACCGACGTCGGTCAGGAAGAATCGACGTCGGCCAGTAACAGGTCTGGAGGTGATCGAGGTCGGTCACTGTCAGAGAATTTGGGTGGACAACGTGTTGTGAACGAGTCTCAGACACCCATCAGGAGGTCAGAAAGGGTAAGTAAGCCTCCAATTAGATATTCTCCTTTATTATTATATTTATTGCTAACTGATGGTGGAGAACCAGAGAGTTTTGAAGAAGCAATACAGGTGGAGTCCAAGAGTCAGTGGGAGCGTGGCATGGTTGAGGAGATGGAGTCCTTAAGAGAGAACCAAACATAGGATTTGGTTGAGTTGCCAGCTGGTAAGAGAACACTGAAGAACAGATGGACCTACAGATTGAAAGAAGGTGAGAATGGACAGATGAGATACAAGGCCAGATTGGTAATGAAAGGATTTGCATAAAAGCCAGGTATTGATTTTGGTGAGATTTTTTCTCCTGTTGTTAAAATGACTTCTATACGAATTGTACTGTCTTTAGTTGCGATTGAGGATTTGCATCTTGAGCAGCTAGATGTTAAGACAATGTTTCTTCATGGAGATTTGGATGAAGTAATATATATGGAACAACCAGAAGGATTTGAGGTCAAAGGTAAGGAGAAGTTAGTGTGCAGATTGAAGAAAAGCTTGTATGGCCTCAAGCAAGCTCCTAGATAGTGGTATTTGAAATTTGACAGGTTTATGACTGAGCATGGCTACAGTAGGTGTCAATCTGACCATTGTGTGTATTTTAAGAGATTGGATAATGGTAGATATATTATTCTATTGTTGTATGTAGATGATATGCTGGTTTTAGGATCACACATGCAGGATATCTCTGAGCTTAAGGTGAAATTAGCTCAAACTTTTGCTATGAAGGATTTGGGAGCAGCAAAGAAAATCCTTGGCATGAGCATTAAGAGAGACAGGAAAAATCACAGGTTGATATTGTCTCAAGAGGATTATGTGGACAAGGTGTTGAAACGATTCAATATGCAGGATGCTAAATCGGTAAGCACACCTTTGGCTGGACATTTTAAGTTGAGTAAAGAACAATGTCCTAATTCACATGATGAGGTAGAGTACATGAGTAAGGTTCCATATTCTTCTGCAGTAAGAAGTTTGATGTATGCAATGGTGTGTACTAGACTAGATATTGCCCAAGCAGTGGGTGTTGTAAGTAAGTATATGGCCAATCTAGGAAAAGAACATTGGAAAGCATTTCAGTGGATCCTCAGATATCTGAAAAGAACCAGCAGTAGAAACTTGTGCTATGGAGGTTCAAATACTTCTCTACATGGTTATGTGGATTCAGATATGGCAGGTGATTTGGATGGTAGGAAGAGCACCACAGGATATGTTTTCACTGTAGGTGGAACGGCGGTTAGCTGGATATCAAAGTTGCAGAAGGTTGTTGCCTTGTCAACTACAAAAGTACAGTATATTACAGCCACAGAGGCTAGCAAAGAGATGATATGGATGACACGGTTCATGGAAGAGCTTGAAAGGGAGAAAGAGAGTTACAGATTGTATAGTGACAGTCAGAGTGCAATCCATTTGGCTAAGAATTTAGCCTTTCACTCAAGAACCAAGCACATACAACTTAGGTACCACTTCATAAGATAGGTATTGGAAGATGGTGAGTTGAAGCTGGAAAAGATCCATACAGACAAAAATCTTGCTGATATGTTAACCAAGTCAGTTACAAAGGAGAAGTTGAATCTTCATTCAACTTTTGTTGGTCTTCATGATTGAGTTGAAGATGGAGGAGCTAGAAGATGTTGCTGTACAGGTACTGGTGCAGCTATTTATCTCCAAGTGGGAGATTGTTAAGGTGTGGAGCCTAAAAGCTTCACATATGAGTGCATTACCAAAGTTGCAGGTTTACACAGTCACCGACGTCGGTCAGGAGCGGCCGACGTCGGTTAGGTGCAGTTGAAGAGACACCGACGTCGACAGAGGTTCGACCGACGTCGGTCACAGGCAAGCAGGCAGGAACCGGCGTTGGTTACCTGTGCGTCTAGAATGCTATTTCTGAGGACAAAATTGAGTGTTTGCATGACGAGTTTAAGTCTTAGTCTTAAGTTTGCGTCTCTATTATTAGTAAGATTGTTTTTAGAGCCCTTGTTCAAGAGACTTAACTGTTGGTTGTAAGTGCATGCTCAAGTCTCCTAATTCTATATGTAGAATTAGATCTTCTTAGCTTAGTGGTGGTTGTAGTAGTTCATTATGTGTGAATGTTGAAGAACAGTACAAAGTTGTATCAATTCAGGTTGTTGGAGGTGATTGTACTTGAGAGAGAGAGCTCTTGAGGGATAGAGATCTTGTGCATCTGAGAGAGGTGTGGAAGAAAGAAGTTTCTTCAATTGTATTCCTTCTGTAAAGAGTTTAATACAAGTTTTCAAGGTAGTTTCTTGTATCTCTTGTTTTTTGCTATTATTTGATTCTAGTTACTTATCTATCTGATTTAATTCTGCGGTTTATTGCTTTCATAAGTGTAATCATATTGTTGGTTGATCCCCAACACATTAGTTGGTCGAGTAAGAAGCAAACTGCTATTGATCTATCTTCCATAGAAGTAGAGTATAGGGGAGTTATTAACATAACTACTGAGGCTATTTGGCTTTAAGGATTTTTTTTAAGCTTGGTATCTAGATCACACAATCTACAGTCATATTCTGTGACAACTATAACACCATTCAAATTTGTAAGAATCTAGTCCTTATTAGAAGACCAAACACATCGAGATTCACATGCACTTCATTTAGGAGCTAATTCATGAGCAGGTTATTGACTTAGTATTTTGTTAGTCTTTAGAGCAAGTTGTTGATATATTCACCAAACCCTTCACTTAAAGCAAGTTCATTCATCTATGAGCTCTTCTTGGGGTGCGGTCCACTTTGACAACTTTATCATCTTCAGGGGGCCTTATAGCCTCTTCACTTCTTCTTTGCCTCTCTTTTTAGGGGGAGTTTTTCCTACAAGTTTTCTCTTTTTCACTAATTTATGAGAGATTACATTATACATGGGTACCTCATCAGGGCTTGTTGCTAAGACCTATTTTTTGTGTCATCACCTACCTAAGTTGTGCTTATGGGGGGGGGTGCTGGTGTAAGCCTTTTTCCCTCTGGGTTTTGGCTACATTATTGTATTAACTTGCTTAGGGATTTAGAAGTCATATTGATTACTTAAAAATATTAGTACCATATTCACTGGGTTGTGTGTTATCTTTCCCTCTCCAACCCATATATACACCTCTCTCCTTTTGTATTATTCATTCACCATGATATAGAGTAATTAATTTTCTCTTATTCTTTTTATAGTATTTCTTTATGCTTGATTTCATTCATTAGAAACTTCACTATGATATGCACTTGCTCTACTCATGAGATCACTCCATTTACAATTTGTTGATCTTGGATGGAACTTTTTAAATTAAATGTCCAAGAAGTCTACCTTTATGAATAGAGAAAACACTCTTTTTTGGATTAAAAGATACTCTTAATTTATTTCACCTTTCAAACACTTGTCTGAGGTGAACTATATGCTCATCTGCACTATTAGAGAACACTATTATGTCATTCAAATAAACAAATTATTGAGGAGACCCTCAAATGCCATATCTATAGCTTTCTAAAAAGTGGCTCTAGCAATGGATAAACCAAAAGGCATCTTTTTGTATGAAAATGTCCCCTACTTTATGGTGAAGGTTTTTTTGAATGGGTATTATTTTTTAACCAAAATTTGGTTATAACCATTGTAGCCATCTAATAAAAAGAATAATTCTGAACCTACAACTAGCTGTAGAATTTGTTCCATTGATGAAAATTGATAGTGGTCTTTAAGAGAGGACTTGTTCAATTTATGGAAGTCAACATAGTCTTATTTCACCATTATTTTTTTGTATTAGATTAAGGTTTTCCATCCAAGTTGAGTGCTTAAGTGGAAATATTATAGCTGACTCAATGAGCTTATGTAGCTCAGCTCTCATCAAAGGTTTAACTTTGGGTTAATAGGCTTTTGTCTTTATCAAACTGGCCTAGTCTCATCTTATAACTCAATGGTATATTGAGATAGACTTGGATCAAATCCTTTAAGGTCATTATACTACCATGCAAAGACATCTACAAAACTTGAACATAACTCAATAAAACTTTCTTTATCTAAAGATATGCAAACTTTGCCCAATCTTAAGCTCTTACCAGTGGCAATCTCCATATTTTCATAATGTTATTCTTTGGTTGACAAAGAAAATTTTTCTTTTTTCAATTCATCATCTCTGATAAATATGTTTTCAAGGGTGATGAACCCTTTAGACAACTTATTTGTCTTTAATTACATAATTTAGTTACCATAATGTTGAATTTTTTTATCTTAGTTCTTTGAGGAGGATTCAAATTCCTCTTATAAGAGTCTGACAATCTAAATATCATCTTCAAATACTTGCCAATTGTCATGGTTGTCTGGGATAGAAGGTCTCACAATTACCTTGATGTGTGATTGATCTTTTTCATTTTTTATGTTATCTGGGATACTAAATTGTGACACAATGGTAGCCAACCTGTCTACATACTTGTTCTTATTTTTTGATATGGCTTGAATATTGAAAGCTTGAAATTATTCAACTAGGTCCCATAATCTATGCTTATAGGACCTAAGTAGTGGGTTCTTGTATAATTTAAGTCCCCTTACTTGGTGAACTACTAGCTCACTTTCATCTTTCTTGGCCATTGCAAACCATACACTAGTGATTCATATTTAGTAACATTATTAGAATAACCAAATTGAAGCTTGAGATAAGGGAATACCTTTGATTGTCTGGATAAATTAACATCATTCCATCTCTAGTGCCATGTTTTTTCCTAGATCTATCAAAATATAGTTGTCACAGGCCATCACTAGGCTGATCATCTTTCATCAATGTTAGAATTAGTGCATCATTTTCATGAATACAATAGACACCAAGTCATTATTATTCAATTAAATTATAGGGATCATGTCTATGCAAATAAAAGGCCCATTCATCATGGAAAATATTAGGGACTCCATCTAGAGGTGATTTAGTTTCCACCTCACTATTTTGTAGTACCTTATTTGAGATAACACAATTAATGTTCACCATACTTGGCATATATGGATCTAAATGAAATATTGAAATATATTTAGAACATATTATTACCTTATTACCATACCTATTCATGAACATTAAATAGGTCCAATCAATTGACAAATATCCTCCAATCTTTGAAGCAAAGTCTCTTGACAGACACATGACAAAATAGGGAGGCAAGTCCACTACAACTACATCTTATTGAATAATAACATTAGGGAAAACATGTAATGTTAATTTTAGATCTTTTATTATTCCTATTATCTTTGTTGGTGACCCATATAATTTCAATACTCATTTGGTATTTGGCTCATAGACAAGACCAAGCTTGTCTGCAATCTATTTGGGCATGATAGTGCTATTAGCTCTACTATCTACCATACAATTATGGACTAAATAGTCACCTACTATCAAATATATATAAAAGAGAGGGTTTTTATTTGACATTAGTTTTGTCCATCTTTATCATGTTATGGTCAAGTTGCTTGATTTTCTAGTCTGAATTGGCCAATACAATTCCTTGTTTCTGAACTAGTTCTTTAGATACCTTAAGATCTGAAAGCTCTTGAATAAGCATGTTATTTTGTTCTAAGATGGTAAAGAAATACCACATGATAATGCTAACATTTAATTAATTAATTTTTGTTTATTATGCTAAAATATTCTCCACTAACCTTTGGCTATAACTTTTGAGCCACTAGTTGTTCTCTAGTTAGAGGCATTTGGGGAACCTCCACTGTCTCTACATTTTGAATATTCTATGTTATAAGAACAACAAATTTATCCTTGAAACTCTTGGACATAAAATTAGGAATACTATAATTATTTCTCACATCTTGATTTTCCTTAAGTTCTCTCTTTTTAGCTCTAGTCAGAGTTGTAACTTGACCATTTGTGTTGCTAGTTTCACTAACTTGGTTGAATGCAATATGATCATCTAATTACCAATTAACATTGATAGCATCATGCTTCCCTAGAACTTGTTGAGATTCTCCTTGAAATTCCATATTCATGTCTTGATACTGACCACCTTGAAGAGAGAACTCTTCCTGTGTCATTTTTAGCATAGTAATATCTTGTGATACCAAGGCTTGATTTTGAGGGTCATTTAAATTGGAATAATATATTTTGAGGAATAATATATTTTCAATTAGAAGGTATATTAGGATCAAGGTTAGCATATGGCTTAGTTTGGGTTATTGATCCTTGATTTTGAAAAGGTTGCCTATTATCCTTAAAACCTTGATAAGGGGGTTGTTGATTATTAAAAGACTGATAAGTGTTCTGGTTTTGATGCTGATAAGGTCTACCTTGGTAGTGCTATATATTAAGTTGAACAATATCATTTTCAAAAGATTATAACATGATTTTTAGATCACCAATCTCATTAGCTTGATTAGGAGGGGATACAACTTGGAATTTTGGAGATGGAATAGAAGATATAGATGGAAACTAGGGAGCTTGAGGAGGAATAGGTTGAAATTATGGTGATATGGGCATTAGAGGCCTTAGAACAAGTTCAATAGCTTGTATTAAGCTATTTTCTATTTTTATTGTAATTTCATAGGAATTTGACAAGGTATTACCACCCATAGACTATATCATGACACTTATATTAGAATTAAAGGCCTTATGATAATACATAAATGCATATTCTAGAGATGGTCTAACCAATGTAGGGATCCTAGTCCATGTCTTTTGGAATCTGAGGTTAAAATCAAACATGAACTTATGGGGGTACCTTTGTATGGTAGTCAGTTGTTCAACCAAATATAGATGATCATACTTGTCTTCAAATTTCCTAACTATGGCTACACCTAAATCATCCCAAGTACCAATGGAGGTCAAAGGGAGGTTTCTATACCATTGAAATGCTTTTCCCTTTAAGGAAGTAACAAGAAATATAATAACCACACTATCTTGAGTAATATTATGAATAAAACATAGGTTGGCAACACCTTGGATATGTTCAATAGCAGTAGTTTTATCCCATTCTCTTGTGAATAAAGGGATAATTTTTAGGGTAGACATAGGGATTCCATCATAATGGGCCAAATTCTTGGGACTAACCTTATTAAATAGAATAAAAACTTGATTCTTGATAACCATTTGGGCAAAAGGGATTTGGCTTATGAGGATAATATATTGGACTAAAACAATAAGATCATCATGAGGTGAATGTTTCTTTTGAGGATAGGGGTTGTCATACTGAATCTTGATATTTTATAAGAAGTAGATGGAAATTCAATATTTTCAAAAGAAGTACCTTTTCTTGATGATCTTATTGTAACCTTTGACATGAAATCACTGTTTGGAAGATGTTATAAGCTATGGAACTTGAAGGATATTCAAATTTTTATGATTGTAGATGTCTCTTCCTTTTACAATTTCTTCTTCTCAATCTTCAAACTTTAATTATGCCAAAAAAACTAGGTCCCATCAGGCATGCCAAAAATGTTGGTGTTCTAGATTTGTACCCTATCTGAGAAGGGGATTATTCAGATCTTCCTACTCAAAAATAGTCCAACATGGGACTGATCCTAGGTTGTGGGTATCCTAATAATGGATCAGACCTCTGGAGAAGGCTGGCTTTCTTCTGGATCTATCACCTATACTAAACCTAAACTAGCACTTGCTTGGAAAAGGGAGAGAGACCTTGAAAATAACTTATGAAAACATGTAAAATAAGTGATGCACCAATGATTTGATCACTCAAACTCACACATACACACTATGAGACATATTAAAGACTAAATAATATTAATCTCACATAAATATTTTAGAATAAGGCATTAATCAGTTATCAAATTAGCATGAGAGGGCAAATATCCACTTTTGAGCTAGACAATAAACTATAAATTACACTTATAATGACTTGTAAGAATTACTAAGCACTTCATGAAGGTGAGAAAAAATCAGACATAGATAAAGAACGTACATTCACTTAACCATAGTACATGAAATCATGGAACACACTTTAATCTAGCTTGGAAAAATGATGGAATTCAATCTTTATTACATCAAAAGGTATTACAATACAATTTTTTGTAGAGTTTGGTCATACCAAAAAGAGGGGTATGATTTAAGGCTTGGAAGCCTATATTTATTGAAAAGAGGAGAAAGAAAATTAAGCAGATAGAAAACATTGAATGAGGTCTAATTGCTCTTGATGGATTAACATTCTTGAGGATATTGAGTCATGGTCTTATTAAGAAAGAAGGTGCTATAAAAGAACTGAATTCTCCATTGATTTTTATCTATTAACCAGGTGTCCTTAGAACCATGCCATTATCTATCTGATCTACTGATGAGGATCATGTCTCAAAATTGATAGAATTATGCGACATCTACTTTGGGTGGCCATGGGTAACTATTCATTGAAAAAGTTACCCTAATGATAGGTGAGACACCTATTTATGGTCTGTATTTACTCTAATATCAAACACAAGTCCATTTATAAGTGAAAACTAATCCAATTATTGGTTTTCACATAGTCATAGTATCCATGGAACCTATAAACTACTTGATCTTGCTTCATAATCACTGGTCCATCTTCAATCTTTGTATTTGGTCTAAAAGACCTATTTTACCTATATCAACTCTTTTGGCAATGCTTGGTCTCATTGGTTCCACCTAGATCTTTATCGATCTCTAGTTCCTTCATTTTTACCTTACCCAGGTCAAATAATTCCTTATCAAACTTTGTTTAAAATGTCCTAGTCTTTCCCTTTATTTATTGGCTATTGATTGCCAACTTAGATCATTGACATGTTGACCCATCTCACTTTATTAGATCTTGCTTGTCTGGATCAATGCTTGTCATTGATCTTATACTAGTTGAATGCACTATTGACACTTGTCATACACAAATTTTATTTTGAGATTCGCTAACCCATTCAACCTTTGCTTCCTGTTAGATCTAAATGTATGATCGAATGTGTGACATTTAGATCTACCTAGGACCCATGGTTTGATATCAAATGGCTACTTATCAGGTCTTAAATTTGATGTCTGCATGAATGTATCCTATTATTTGACCAACATTGAAGATTTATATCTTAAGCACAAAAATCATGAAGGGACCATTTCTAGAGATGGGTCAAAAGGATTCTGCCCAGTTGATCCACTAGTTCTGGGAGCTTTCTAAGTAGAGATAAAAAATGCATAAATAAGTTGGTCTATGTGACTTCACATGACATCCATATGATCATCATTGATCATTTGAATCTTAATGTCTATTCATCGAGGCCTGAAATTTGATAGTTGCATGACTATCTTACTTTGTGTGACCAACTTTGGAAATTTATATCTTAAGCTAATAAACTCACGTAGAATTGAAACTTGTAGAATATGTTCTTGGCATAAGGGACTTTATGACACTACAATTCTATTTTTCATGAAGCCTTTTGAGCTCATTTATAAATGTGCAAGTAAATTGGCTCATTTGTTTTCTATGTAATGTCCTAGTGATGGTCTAGTTCCTCAAATTTGTACAGTCCATCTTTTGCTCAATATTTCAAGGCTCTGATGATCTCCTAAAGCTTGTGCAACCTAGTTCATGTTCTTGGACACCATGAAATTTTTTTGGACCCTTCATCTATAATTATAGGCATATCCCTTAAAGATCAATTAGATCATACTTTACGATTACTTAAAGTATTTCATAAGATTTATAAAAGCTATATGATATCCACTTGAGGTCTATTTGCTCCTTGTGACATTCGGTCACTCTTCAATCAGGATCCTGTTCCTTTCACTAGACTTTTATACTAGGCACATTTGCTGGTATGTAGACCAAATTTGGTCAATAGTTACTCCTATCATTTTAGTAGATCCCACTTGTGCAAAATAGCCTTGCAATGGAAAACACTCAAACAAGAGTTTTTCAAAGGCACCATGGATTTGATACTAGATGTTAGGAAAAAAAACCTATAGTGCAAGAAATAAATATAGAATCAAACAAGCTACCAAATAACAATGAATAAGAGAGAACAAATCACACAAGATATATGTGGAAACACTACAAAATTAAATGGAAAAACCATAGGGCAATGGTAGCTTCTAGACTTTAATTACTTCGATAAAAAACCTCATCTATAAACAACTTCCTCTAACAACTCCTTTTTAGTGCTTACAAACAAATCACTCAGGTGAGCCAAGCTTACAAATCCTAGAGGTTATAACCTCCAAGCATACAAGGATCTACCAAGGATAACACTATGTTTACTACCAAATCATTCAATAAAGCCAAGCTAACACAACTGCTAGGCTTCAACCTCCACACATGCAATCCCAAGCTTGCAAGGATCCAAGAGTGATCCAAATGGATCCATGATCCTCAAAGAGATAAAAAATATAAAGGAGATTACGTGATTTTATAACATTACAATAGATAAGAAAGAGGGAGAGAGAAACATCATGAGAGAGGAAATATGGCACCACACTCCTATTGGGCTCAACAATGATCAATAAAAAAAGTTTATCTTCATATGAAAGGGTCAACAAAGTGGATCATCCACTTTAGACAAGATCCAAGCCACAACCATGTGACTCTAAATATTATGGCTCACACCACATGTGAGGCCAATCAACAACAATTAATTCTTGTCTTCTACTTCCTATGTGCACACAAAAGTATAAAAGGTGTTACAATCACCTTTTGACTTTCACCAAACATGAGGAATCATGGAGCCTCCAAGAAATGCACCCCAAATAAACCTTTGACATTTATTCCATAAGAAAAAAATCATGTGACTACCAAGGACAAAACCCATGTGCCTTGGTGGAGTGCTATGCCCCAATACCATCACATCAACCTAATCACACTTGAATGACCCCCCATGGGCAAGGCAATGCCATAAAACCAACCAACCACATCACCTGCATGACACATCACTTACATCACTTGCATATCACATACCAAATCACCTGCATGCCACATCACTAATATGCCACATAGCCTACATGTCACATCATTCACATTCCACATCACCAAGATTCCATCTCAACATGCCACATCACCTATATGCCACATAACTTGCATGCCACATCAACATGAATAGTGACCATGAATAACATCCATAAACAGTGATTGTGAATATTGTCTATGAATAATGACTTCACACCCAACACAAAGAGTTTGGTATATTCATAAGTTATTTGTATCTAAAACATTTATATATCTAGTTCTCACGTAACACCCCATTTTTACCTACATTGCATTTCTATGTGTCACATGTCCACCAACATTATAGATGTATTTTTTTTATAGTTATTTAGTTGGTTAGTTTCCACAATATGAAGATTTCTAGAATGCAACACATAACATTCACCCTATTATCACATTTATTCACCACCTCAAAATCAACATGTTACATTGGTCTTTATCCTAGTTCTTATAATTAGAGTACATCTCTTTCCCTGCATCTTCTTGCACAACTTAAACAAATGTTGGCATATAGTGAAGTCTAGAAACGTAATTATGATAGAGTCCCCCTTTAAGATGCCTTTGAAAAACAAAATATTAACATGATCAAACATAAATGACTTTGCTTTCCTACCTTGGCCCTCAATGATGAACCCTTACATCCTACTAGTTGGATGGGACCAAGGCTAGGAGGTAAGAGCTTTAACCCAAAAAAAAAGAAATAGAGAGAGAAAAATTGAAAGTTAAAAGTTTATGAAAATACAAAAGTCAAAATCATACATCACTCACCCTTTATTAACCTTTGGTGTTGATCCCTCACATCTTAATAGTTGTGTGGGGTTGTCATTGAGGGGAGATGCCCTTACTCACCTACATATAGCCTTTAGTGATGAACTTGTGTGTCTTCCTAGTTGCATGAGATGAGATCTAGGGGGTCACAGAGAGGAAGATAATATAAATGTAAAATTAATGTTAAATAAAAAAAGAGTGTTTAATAATAAAGTTATATAGAAAGGTTTGTGTTCAAATAAGGTAACATTTTCCCACTCATCAGCTTTGTCGAAGTAGGTTCCCTCTAGATGAAGTCCATAAAGCCAATATTCTATAATTTTTTCAAGATGTACACATCCCCCTTTTATCATAAGGATGAGGTTAGATTACTTTGTCTTATGAAATTTTGAGTCGTGATTCACCTCCCATCTATTCTATTTCCCCATTTACATCCCTTGCTATAACTGGAAGTAATGTATTGTGTGAATAAACTATTTAAATAATCACCTACAAAAATAAATCTTAGCATAGTTGTAGTCACATATGAATGTCTATTACAATTAAAATGTCTACATATATTTTATTTCCATATATACATAAGCATTTTACCCATAGAAACATATCAAAAATGAAATAAAGTACACATAACCATACACCATCACATGTCTAGTCCTCTAGAGTGCATAAACTAAAAATCCAATATATAAAAAAAGAAATTGCATCACATAGCAACCAATAAAAGTTACTCCTAAACATCCATATGTGTGTGTGTGTGTGTCATGTAGGCTATCAAGTTTATAAAATAAAAATGTCTAATAAAATCACCTCTATAGAGGGCCAATGTGACTCAAGGCATCTAAAAAATAATTAAAACATCGATGTGACCAAAACATTTATGAAACAAGTCTCATAAATCTATCTTCCTCCTTTAAAGAGGTGTAATAATGGTAGAATGACCAATGTTATCAATCTAATGATTTATCCTGCTCATCTCTCCTCCTATCACCCCTCCACTCTCTATTGATAGGTAGGTGGGAGGGTGAGTCCCACCTAATCCTCCCTCTAATGTTGTCCTTTTGGTCCTATGACTAGAGGCTCCATCATCTCCTCCCCTCATCAAAATGTCCACCAGGGCCTCTATTCTCTTGGCCCTCGCCAAAAAAGTGATATTATCTATCCTCAATATCATCAGTATAGTTGAGGCATGATATGTTGGGGCAAACACATCCATATAGTGCCCAGTCCATATAGGAAGCCTATAATCTACCAGTAACTGGTCCCATATCCAACTAGAATTCAACTAAAATAAATTGATCAGGGTGTCCCTGATCATCTTACTTAATGCACCCACAATATCTATAATAAAACACACACATGATGAATTAGATCCATCTAAAATAAGAAAATATAACATATGTAAATGTAACTAAGCAACTAGGAGAAATCAAAACACAAGCTATAAATCATAAATGAATAAAATCAATAATTTACTTGGATCTCTCTCTTAAGGATCATAGTCATCATCCACATCTTCCTCATCTATGCCTAGATCCTCCTCTAATTTAGCATGACTTGGGACCTCATCCTCATCCTCACCCTCTCCATCTCCTATTTTTTACTACTATGCAAGCCCCTATAATGATGGCGGAACCATATGATACTATTATCCCACTCCAATCTACCCTCCTACTCCAATTGCCTGTCAAGATGGTAGGGTGATAGGTACCCATATCACTATTGGATTCCATGATAGTCACCCTAAACTTATAGCACTAACATTATGGGTCCTTATATACATAACTCCAAGGATGGGGAGGTTTCCCACATAGGGCATACCAAACTACTTAAGCACCTGACCCATTAGGTACACTTTGACCTATAAAAATCTATCCAAAACCTACATAGCCCTTATAGGTATCATGAGATAAAATCCCTCATTATCCCAATGATCAACCATATCATATTAAGGCAAGGAAATCAAATCCACCACTATCAAAGACCCCATAGTCTAGGGTAAATCATGAAAGGGTACCGCGTCTACCCACCTGATGGCTCTATTGTCTCCTAGTGCCTCAATCAACACTCCCTTATGATAGGGAATCTTCCTATCATAAACTCAACTCATAATGATAGTTAAGTGGATGAAGGAAAGAGATCCTAGTTAAGCCACTTAGTATAAGTCCCTATATGTCTAGCAACATATCTTAGCTCCAAGCGTAACAAACCCCTCTCTCCTCTAACATCATCGACCAACTATACAAAATACTATCAATACCTTTATACCCCACTAACTAGGAGGTAAGGATACTAATGATGGCATTCCTCAAGTTGGAGATCATCGATACCTTCACTTGAGAAATCCTTAAGCCACACTTTGCACCCAAGTTAGGTACTTAGTGTCTCTAAAATGCTCTACCTTGTTGAAGGCCTCATGGTAACATTAGTGTCACAAATATACACCAAACACTTATTCATAATAAGATTAGTAATATGGTATACATCCATGAGAGTTATTATCCCCTCTCTTAGGGCCTAAGGAAACACAAAGGTCTTCTAGTCAGGGACTTAGTATGTCAACACATCACATAGCAACTAGATGGAGGAAGGGCGATCCCTACTCATGTAATACAAATAATCCTTACTTGATCGAGCAGGGCCAACTCATCAACCATCAAAAGTGATAAGACATGAGGGAACCACTCCTACTCTTAGGCTCCACTCCACTAAATATAGGCCTCCTAAAATAAGAAAATAGACCCTACATTAGTTAGTCAGTTAAGAAAACCAATCTCATGATCTAAACAAGTAAAAAAAATCCACTTTCTTATACAATTGCAAAACTTCCTCTATTTATGGGCTACAGTTGAAAAACCATACTATGACAATTGAAAAATAGCTTCAAGGTGGTAACATAATCACCTTAGGTAGTTACATAACTACCCAATGGTAGTGACACAATAATAACCTTGAAGTGGTTACAAACCCACTATAATGGTTATGAAACTCCCCCTGCAATAGGCAACAGTTCTATAACTTGAGTGGTGGTTCCACTAGCCATCTATAGGTTCTTCAAACCCCCCCTAAAAACCACCAAAATTCATCTAAATCCTAGAAAATGTTTCAAAATCCTAATATAGCCTTCCCCATAGTGATCACAAAGTATTTTTTTAAAAATTTGGCTAGATTTAAGCTACATTTTGAACAAATTTCTAAAATTGGGGCAAAAATGAAAAGTTAGAAAACATTGACCTGATGTCACCCACTCATGCCTCCCACTAGAATATTCACCATCCTTGTATCATATTCTTTTTGATGACTTCTTCTGTGCTCAAAATGATTAGTAAAAAACCAGAGCTCAAAAATCTCCTTCAATGCAAATGACACAACTGAATTATTTTTGGCAAGTTTTTGAATATATTAGACCCCAAACTAACCATTTTATTTCAAAAATTTTCCATTTTTGTAATAATATTCCACATTTGAATTTATTATTACATGTGTGTGTTATTTTTTTGAGTATTACAAATCAATGTTTTATCATAAAAATTTTAACGACATTTCTATCTTCTATAACACATTTTTATGGTTTTGTAGGTATGCATGACTCTGCCTCAGATTTAGTCCCCTAAAAAGATGCTCAAAGTAGTATGATTTTTACCAAATGTATGGTATGAATTATTTATTTATTCCAATTTAATAGCCTACTTCCATTCTTCTTCAAAAAATTGCACTTGATTCTTATCTTTTGTTTGCAAGTTACATGGAGTCCCGACAGGGTTTATTCCTCCATATATGTATTTAAGGTAAGTATTTATAAACTCCCACTTCATTTTGGTATGCCTTGCTCGAGACTATACCTTTCAAATTCAAGATAAGGCACCATCCCAAGGGGGTAATATGTATGCACCTAAAAATTACATGGTGCAAATTTTTTAATAAAAATATGATGATGATGTAATAACCTCTTGTTTTGTGTTTCATAGGGAAATCTCTAGCTTTAGACCCCATATGATTCCACATTCCTTTTTTGACCACTTTAGGTCCCCTTGATTATGAAATTTCTATCCATTTTAACTCTATTTCAATAATTGACCATGGGAGATGAAATTGCTATCCCAAGTAACAAAAGTGCCCTCTTCTCTTCCAAAACCACCCCTTGGTTTACACAACCACCACAATGGTTGTGCAATTTAGGTGGTAGTTTTGATTCTAAAAGGAAGTTGTGCATTAAAATAGTGATTATTACATTATTTTAAAGGGAAATTTTGTTAAGATAAGTGGTAGTTCTGAAACTACCCTTGCATAAAATGACAATTCTATCTAGTGGAAACCCTTCCAAAATTAACTCCTATGACTCCTATTTTCATGCATTTTTCACAATTAGCTTTGTATTTATTATTCTTATCACTTGTGTTTGATTCTAATCATGTCCAACTCACTCACTCTCTTAATTTTAGCCTTCTTAGGTTCATTTCAAGTTAAACTCTCTGTCACACTTAGTTTAACTCTTTCATGTAAACTTCATTCTCTTCCTACAAGAAGGTCAATTTGGGCTTGATTTTAGATCTAAAAATCACCATTAGTGATTATTATTGAGAATTAGATGCAATGTTATGTAGATTTGTTCTAGAATTAAGTTGGAGTTCTTTTAATTTTTAGTATTTGTTGCTTTTTATATTAGATTTAATATATCTTTTTATTGTGATTAAATTAGTTTCTCATTCAAAATAGAAAAGAAGCAAATTTGATAGTGAAATAGATCTATCTCTTTCATTTGTCTTTAATACAAAAACATAATTAGTTTTGATTTATGCTTGAATTTAATAGAATAGTTTATTTTCAAGTTAACAATACATCTTGTCAAGCATTCTAAAAAGAGAGCTTAGCAAACCTTCAATTCATTTCTAGCCAAGACAACTTTTCTTTTAGTCAAGATCTAGACAAACTTATTTCATCTTAAACAATCACCTAGGTAAACATAGAAACATAAACAACCATAGGTGAATGATTGAAGGTAGTTTATTGCTAATATTATTGGATTTAAAAGGTTACAAATATTTTCATTTCTAAATTTCAAAATAAAAAATCATAACTTATATCTTTTTCTTTCATCCTATCAATTCATTAGAAAAAAAATTGTTTGTAGCAAGTTAGAAAGGTTGAAAAACTAGCCTAGTTTGCTTACAAGGAAAATTCATAGAAAGTGTTATATTTATACTATTTTGAATTAGATCTCTTCTCATATTACTTGTGCAAAATGGATTCAATTCATGCATTTATTTCATTACAAGTAAACCAATTAAAACAAACAAAAACATTGCATCTAGTTCACATAAAAATAGACACAGGAAAAATCAACATCCTGCATAGTAGTATAAGTTTCTTACCTCTCCCATTGAAAGCATTATAAACATTGAAAATAATATATATATATATATGTATATGTATGTATGTATGTATGTATATGTATATTTAGTTTTTCTATTATTGACTTTCAACACTTTATTTTTAGCAAACAAGTATTCATTGGTTAAAAACCTAAAAAAACCCACAAAAATTAACAATAAAATCCTTGCCTTTCATACAAGTAACCACATCATATGAAAATCCTTGCCCATCCATGCAAGTAAGCATATCTTACATAAGTCTTGTCAATATACACAAGAAATACATATGAAAGCCTTGATTCACATTCCAGTAAGAACACTTTACAATCCATTGGATAAACAATTTCATACTCTTTTCCCTGGCTTCTGCCTTGTCTCTTTTGGATGATCCTTTCTAAGACACAAGATCTTATCTAGCATGGTGTATTCCTTAGAGTTAGAGAACCTAGTCCTACCATTATCACATAGTCTAACATTAACACTAAGTTGAGATGTGAGTTTTTTCAATCCACTCCAATTCCCTACCTCATCATAGAGTCCTTAGCCACTTTAGAAGTACAAGAACACATCCACAATCCACATATCATTATTCTCCCACAAAAAAAGGGAAATTAATACAACATTATCCAAGATTAGTCACCCATTCATCCCATATTATTCTCCTCAAGTCTAGCCTCATCTTATATCATTCACACTAGTGGATGAATTTGGTCGGGCAAAGTCAACCTGACAAAGTAGATCTTCTCCTGTGAGTCATTTAGCCCAATCTCCCTCACTTCCTTGAGCCTAGCATTGAACAATAACTCCAACTTCTTGTGATATTAGAGACCAAAGTGGATTAGATCTCTATATCCATGTAGCTCAATGATATAAATAAGCATTTGGATGTTGCTAATGTATTTTGGTTGCATCATGAGAACCCATTGCCACCACCTATCCCAAATCCTATTTCAATCAACAACTATCCAAACCCCTGGCCCATCCATTATGTCGATTACCTCAACCAAACCTAGGGAGTCAAATGTATAGGTTAGCATATGCTAATTTTTGTGCATACAATTATGCTATCACTTGGAGGTGGTTATGTAACCACCCTGATGGTTTCTTAATTACTGCTTACAAATAAGGTTAGTTTCATTAATTAGAATCAGGTTCCCAAAACTTGTAATTTTTATTATTTTGATAAGTGGTGTTTGTTTTTAGGTTAACCTAGGGTATTTCATTTGATACAAGTTCCCTACATATAATGGAGCAAAGGTCAGGAGTAGGAGTGATTCCCCTGAGTCTTTCTACTTTAACAATTGATGCACTAGACATCCTTTATCATGTTAGGATCCTACAAATTACACAAGCAGGGATTGTTTTAACCTCAAACCAATGACTTTGTGATATTATAACCTATTGAGACCTTGATCAGAGAAATTGATCAAGGAGATAAGATGATCACTCTTGTTGATGTCTACTAGATTATGAGTTTTCCCATGATGGGTTAATTAGTTTCTATTTAAGATACCAACAATGATTGTGAGGCTTGAAGTTGGGTCAAGCATTTTGGAGATACCAACACACTTGATGTGGGTGAGAAGAATGGTGTGAGGATTTATTAGGTGGAAGGATTAGTGATCCTCAACCTACATAAAGCTATTATTGGCATCCTTATCTCTTGGCTAATGGGAGACAAGGGTATTACTAGGTTGTTATTTAGTTGGTCATCATTTGTACAATTCATTGAAGAGAGAGGGGCATGTTACTCTTAGATCCAAGAGTTACTAGCTCATATTTACATGGAAATCTATTGTGTGGCTCATTTTGGGGCCATTTAAATCAACCACTTGATAGTCATGATGTGTTGGATTTACAAGTGGATTATCCTTTGTCAAATGGGAGTACTGATTTAAGTGCCTGAGGATATTAGGGCCACTAGATAAATAGATGTGTCATATTTCTATGTTTTTCCCCAAACAATTAGGACACTAATAGTGGCTGACCTGATCACCCTACCCTACCATGACATGGTTGGGCAATGGGCCAATGAGGGTGCCTATCTTGCAATAGTCATCAGGGCCACTTAGTTTAGGATTGGCTTTCATAGGTTAAAGTACACCCTATAAATAGGGTTCCTTATTAGTTTGGAGTGCCTTATGTGGGAAACCTTCACATTCTTAGGGTTGTCTACATGGACATATAAGAAGTGAGAACTATGAGACTAGGACATTTAGCATGTCACCTACTTATGAGAGGAGTTACCATCACCTAACCAGTTTAGTTAGGAGTGGTACAGGTATCTCCTCCATATCTACTTAGGGAGGAGGAGGCCAAGATGTAGTAGGGAAGATATAGATGGTCTCACCACCACCACCATATCAACAAGACCCCACTTAGGAGGACTGTGTAAATAAACAACACTTGGGAGATGGAGATGGTAAGGCTCCAATGTATATTGAGTTGGAGAAGGACCTAGACATAGATGAGGATGAGGATACAAAGGATGATTCTGACCCTGAGTGGCATAAGGGAGACCAAAGTAAACTGTTAATTTACATATTTATGATTACAACCTATACTTTGATTCTTTTAGTTGTTCAATTGATTTATGTGTATTAGATTTTTATATTGGCTGGATATGATGTTGATTTTGTATTTTATGATTGTAGATATAATGGGTGGTTGGAGGGGATTATCAGGAACACCCCAATCAATCTTTTCCAATTGAGTACTAGCCAGACTAGAGACCAAATATTTGTAAATATTAGGCTCCCCATAGGGATTGGTGTAATATACCTAGAGAGGGGTAGATTAGTAGCATTAATAGTAGAATAGTGAATAGAAAGGAATACTAGTTTAATACCACATAAATAAGAATAAGGAGTTGGGTAGATTAAAATAGTATATATAGAGGGGAATAGGCCATTGTAATGCATCTAAGAATAAGAATTGTAATTGAGCCTTGCTTAAAGAAGGTGTCCCCCTCGAAGTGGCCTATGATTAGAGTTATTCCTTCTTAAAAATGAATTATATGTGTGTAATGTGTGATTTAGCTAATATATAGTCACTTAGTATTGTTATTCAGTTATTATCTAAGTTAGGCTCTTAACATTTGGTATTAGATCTCTTTCTAGGGCCATTTATGTGTATTTTTTTGTTTTGTAGGAAGTTGAGCAAGTTAGTTTTTATGATTTTGAAAGTGTAGATTTTTGTATTTTTCATCAATGAACATGACTATTCTTCTACATACATATATCCAACCATATGAAACCGTGCTAAAATTTTTATGGGTTTTATTGGCCTCATTTCCAAATTTCTGAAATAATTTGATTTTTAGATTTCATTTAGTATTGTGAAAGTTATCCTAGTTTTACAAATAGTATGTAAAAAAATAAAGCTCTGACTATTATTCTGCATGCTACTCTCAAATAATAAATAATTGCACTAAAATTTTTATGAGTTTTATGCATATTTGTTCCAGCTTTCTAGAATAGTTTGAATTTATAAATTTCATTAAGTATTTAAAAAATTATAGAAAATTTAGCAACTATTATTGTAAAAAAAAAGAAGAATCGTCTATTTTATCTAGAGCAATGCATCAATTAAGCAATGCTATGGATACATTCAATAGTAATATGCATTCTTCTTTAGATAGATTTGAGATTCACTCCCATATACTAACACAATATGATATAGAAATTAAGGCATGGCTAGATTGGGAGAATAACTATAGAAAATGGTATGAGGATTAATTTCCTATAGTTGAAGACTATGAAGTAGAAATAATTGCATTAATGGATTTTGAAGATAATTTTAGAGCACGACATGAATATATCTTTCACTTGGATTAGGGTGATTTATTTAGTATTCTATTCAACAAGTCTTCCATACATATGGCAAAAACTTCTTTTCTTTTGCCCTCCAATGATTTCAACAATTCATTAAATTCTTTGGTGGGGTTAGCCACTTCAATAAAAATGTATGTCAAGACCAATACTAAGGGGGATGACATGTATCCTTAGGTGGTTCATGAAGAAAATTATTTGTCCCCCCTTCTTCTAGATTTGAGGTGTTCATCACCAAGCTTCACCTTTTTCTACTTGATCTAATCACTAGACTAACCTAATTTGAGTTTCAATTATTCCATTTATATGCACATCTGCCTCTTGTTCTAGTGATTTTGTTCACAATGTTATTGTACATGCTCCTATTAAAACACATGAAGAATAAGTGGAAGCCAAAAAAGACACATAGACATGCCTCTATCTAGTCTTGTAATATTTCTGATAGGTAATTATTTACATGTTTTGAGGATGAAACATGTCAAAGGGGATTGAATGTAATATACCTAGAGAGGGGTAGATTAGTAGCATAAATAGTAGAATAATGCATAGTAAGGAATAATAGTTTAATACCACATGAATAATAATGGGTTGGGTAAATTATAATAGTATAAATAGAGGGGCATAGGCCATTACAATGCATCCAAGAAGAAGAATTGTAATTGAGCCTTTCTCAATGGAGGTATCTCCCTCAAAGTGGCCCATGATTAGAGTTATTCCTTCCTCAAAATTAATTATGTGTATGTAAATTTAGCTATTATATAGTCACTTAGTATTTTTATTTAGTTATTATCTGAATTAGGTTCTTAACAATTGGTTGACACACAAATGTCTTTGATCCAACTTACCATGTATCTGAGATGGGGACAATGTTGAGGATGGAGAACAATACCCTATTAGCTAGAGCAAGGAGGACATAAGCCTTTGTAGATACTATTGTGGGTGGAGGAGGAGACAAAAAATCTAGCCACAAGACAAGGAGGATAACTTTAGAGGGGGGTGCCAACAAGGATCACCATATTGGCCTTCAAATTGGAGAGGGTGAGGCAGTCTATAAGGGATGATCTAGTAGGAGATGCCACTAGAGTGAGAGTCCTTGACATTATTATACATTTGGACCCTTTCACAAGAGGAGGACAAGCTCCTGAGACATATTACATATGTTTTTTCTATACTATTATATATGTTGATTCTTTTTAAGATGCCTTGAGGCACATCGACCCTCTACAGAGGAGCTTGTATTAGACATCCTTTTTGTACAAAATTGATAGTTATTATCACACACACACACACACACACACACACACGCACACACACGCACACACACACACACACACACACACACATGTTTATAGATTATCTTAGTGACTTGTCATTGTGTATCATGATATTTTAATTTCCATGTTTTGATTTTTAGTTCACATACTCTAAATGGCTAGGCATGTGATGATGTCTATGTATCACTCTAATTTCAATATGATGTTATGGTAAATGTTCATATATATGTGTGGGAATAAAAATGCATGTAATGATATAGTGTGATGGATAAATATATTAAACTATAAATATGTTAACAATTATTTTGTAGTTGACTATCCAGTTATTTTATTTACACAACATATGACTTTTAGCTTGTAGTAAGGGATGAAAAGGGAGAGTAGGATAAATGTGAGATAATAAAGAATGAAAAACCATAGATCAAAATTCTGTATGAAAAATAAAGATGACCTAATACTTGAAAGCAAAGGGGAAAATGTACTTCTTGTTAGACTTAAAAAATGTTAACTTTATTGGTTTCATCTAGAGATAACTAATCCTAATAAAATCAATAAATAGGAAAAGGTAACCCTTTTAAACATAGGCATATAAGCAAACATTTTGAAGAACTTTTTATTTGGACACTCTTTGATTTTATAGTGCTTTTGCACTTAGCTTTTGCTTCTCTTTATGAACCTTTACACTTAGTATATGTGACCATGAAGACACATGGGCTCATCACCAAAGGCTATATGTAGGCAAGTAAGGGCATCTCTCCCTAATGCTAACCCACACAACAAGTAAGATGTGAGGGCTCAACACCAAAGGTTATAAATGGACAAGAGTTGTGAATTTTGACTTTTGTGTTTACATAAGCTCCACATGAGTGTCTACTTTTCTCATTTTCAAGGCCTTTACCCCCAAACCTTGGCTCCATGTAACTAATAAGATACATAGGATTATCACCAAGGATGAATATAGGTGAATAAAGTTACTAATTTTTTTGCATGCTAATGTTCTAATTTTAGAAGGCACCATAAGAGGAGACTCTACCGTGGACAAGAGACTATACTATACTGTATGCTAGCATTTTCTAAGTTGTGCAAGAAGATGTAGCTAAAATAGATGCACTCTTAGTGTAATAACTAAGGAAAAAACCAATCTAATGTTGATTTTGAGAATGTTTTCTATGGGGTGGTAGGGTAGCATGAGAATGAAATGATGTGATATGTCACATTCTGAAAGTTTTTATGTTGTGTGGACTAACAACTAAACATAAACCAAATAAGACATATTATATGTAAATGAAGATACAAACTATGAAAATTTAATGAAAATGTGAATATTGTGATATGAAAGTATTATATATAGAAGAATTTCAAATGATATGTAAATGAACATATAAACTATGAAAATGTAATGCAAATGTGAATAGTGTGATATGAAAGTATTAGATATAGAATCATTTCAGGTGTAAAAAGTTTAAGGACTCACCAAACTCATTACCCTCTTGATTGCATATTTGATAGGCTCCATTATTGTTGTCTTCGATCACTAGGTAGGGGCCTAACCGGTTAAGTCTAAACTTTTGATTCTCTCCTTTCTTCTTGTCAATCTGACTATCAAGTCTAAGGACAAGGTCTCCTACATGGATCAAACACTCATGGACATTTTTATGGTATTGTCTATCCATATAATTAACATAGGTAAAGTGATTATTTGCGGTGATAGTCTAATGTTAGTCTAAAATCTCTACTTTGGCTAGCCACACCTCTCTATACTCTTCATGATCAAGAAGGCCTTGGAGGGAAAAATGAAGGCTAAATATTTCCACTTCTAAGGGTAGATAGCCTCAAATATAAACATGAGTGAGTACGGGGTTGCCCCTTTGGGTATTTTAATAATTGTTCTATAAGCCCATAGTGCTAGATAGAGCTGTATGTGCTAATCTTGTTTAGAATCTCTATTTTTTTTACTGAAATTGAATTTAAGGTCTTGTTATTAGCTTCAACTTGACCATTAGCTTATGGATAGTACAAGTAAGCTGAGTGGTGTGATATAGAAAATTTCATACATAACTCATGAATTTAAGGGTTTTTGAATAGGGACCCATTATCTATAATAATGACCCGTGGAACCCCAAATTGGCAAATGATTTGGTTCAGTATAAATTTTGTGATGATTGAAACTATGGAAATTATCAACGACATAGATTTTTCCCATTTAGTAAATTACTTAGTTGATATGATAATGAAGTGATGGCCATCCAAATAAGTAGGGGAGAACTTACCCACTAAATCTAAACCCTAAGTGGAAAAGGGCCATAGAATGATAATGGGATGCAATGCCCTAGTAGGATCATGTATCTCATGTGAAAACTATTGACATTTCTTGCATTTGTGTACATATTCAATGACATCATGGTTTAGAGTGGTCCAAAAATATCCCATCCTATGGATTTTTCAAGCAATTATGTGGCCACTGAAGTGCCCACCCCAAATTCCATTATGATATTGAAAGAGAACTCCTTCTAACTCCTCTTGGTCAACACATTAGAGCAACAAGTTAGCAAAGGCCTTATGATAAAGAAGGGTATTCAAAATAATGTACTTGGATGTGATGATGCAAAAAAATCTCCTCTATTATGAGTTGGCATCTTTGGGATAAGGATGGTCAATTAGGTAATTGATGATATCTATGTACCAAGGAAAGGAGCTAATAGCTAATTTTTCTATGTAGAGTAAAATTGGTGTCAATGAGGCCGTTAACCTCCAATAGAGAGTTAGTGAATTGATTAGTAATGGTTTATCCCTTAACAGACTTTTGGTTGACATAAGTTAGATCGAACTTGATTAATAACATGAGAAACATCCAACCTTCCTAGAGTGATCCAAATGGGTTAGGAAGGTGCATAGGAATTTAAACCTCAGGATAACCCTTGTTTATTGATTGAGCATACAATGTCATAATATATTAGTTGAAAAAAATATATCTAAGCATTCCTTTTTTGCTTGAGTGTATCATGTATCACAATTGACAAGGGTGTGGCTGATGAAATAAATGGCACGTTCTCTAGCTGTATCATCTTCCTGAGCCATGTAGGTGAATGACTCCTCAACTGATCAAAAATAAAGTATCAATATATTATCGAGTGTAGGTAACATGAGTGTGGTGAGAGACATAAGGAAGAATTTTAATAATTCAAATTCCTCTTGATAATCATCTATCCAAGTTGATCTACTTTCCTTTTTAAGTAGGTTGTTGATAGGATGAATATCATAAGCAAGACAAATAATGGCTCCTAACTTACCTAGGAATATTTTAATGATCGATTTTTTAGTGGAAAAGATCATTCCAAAATTTTTATAATTTTTTTAGGGTCAATGTTGATCCCACGTTGGGAGATGATATACCCTATGATTTTTCCACTGGTGAGTCCAAACACAAATTTTCTAGGTTAAGGGTAATACCGTATTCAATTAAACACATTAAGATGGTGAGAAACACCTCTAGGTGGTCTAATCATTGTATCACTTTTCTTAAAATATCATATAAATATACCTCTACTATCTTGTGAATAAGATCATGGAATATGTGGGTCATGGCCACTTGATATGTTCCCCTACATTTTTAAGACTGAAAGGAATCATGACATAATAAAAGGTTCTCCATGGTGTACTGAAGGAGGTATTACTATGATCCTCATCAAAAATGAAAACCTATTTATATCCTAAGAATTCATCCATGAGTGATAATAACTCATATCTTATAGTATTTTCAATAATGGCATTAATGGATGGGAGAGGGAAGTCATATTTAGGATATGCTTTATTGATATCTCAAAATTATATGCATATCCTGATTTTATAGTTATTATTGTGGACAAGAAGGATGTTGGAAATCTTGAGAAGTGTTATCATTGATGTCAAATTTGATCTCATTTGATGTCCATGTTGATGTCATTGATGTCAAGATACATCTGGTGAAGATGCATGGTGAGTGGTTTGTGAGATATGAGCTTATGTGCTTGTTGTGACAAGGAAGACATGTGACAAAAGATAATTTGAAGGCAACCTAATGTATCTATATTAAGAGAGAATTTGAAGGCAACCGAATTATTATTTTATTGGTTAATGTCAAAGTTCAAGTCAAGTGATCATTAAAGCATGTTTAAGTACTAGTTCATGAGTACAAGGTGTCTTGAGAAGCCCGTCTAAACCCTATGAGAAGGTGTGCATAGTGAAGTTTGGTGAAGTAATGAAAAGATTGTGAGAGGTTATTTGGAACTATGTGATCATGTAAGACAAGTGAAAATAATTTTATAAGTGTTTCAAGGTCAGTTGTTAAGTTTCAAGTGCTTGAGAAGCCTTGTCATAGCACTAGTCATAGTATGAAGAGATCTTGTGAGAAGGTATGAGTATGATGGCTTGGTGAGATGAGTACAAAAATGCATGAGTGTTGTGTGAGGATGATTGAGAATATATGTGAAGAATTTGATCACCCATAAGAGTCTTAGGGTGATTTTACATGGGTAAGACCTACAAATCAAATCTGTAACTAGATCATTTCTAGACCCTTCCTGGCCTAATGAGGCATCATGATCTGTTGTCAAGACATATAAAGGATGTATGATTTTGTTTAAATATGAGAGAGATTTTATGGCATGAGAGTGAGATTTTTATAATGACATTGAGGTGTTGAGATCATGGAAGAAGGCATGAAGGATAGATCAAGGCGTAGTGAGGTATGAAGACTATGGTGTAGAGAGAGAGTGTAAGCTTAATGGGGTATCAGGATTAGTTTCTAAGGAAAGTGTGAGTATGTGAGCATGGAAATAGGTATGATATATATTTTTAAGCATATTCACAAATTTTTATGTCATGTTTTATAATTAAAAGTCATGAAAATTGGTTTTGAGGTCTCTCAAGTACATATAATGAAGGCATGCAAACTTGAGAAGGACTTTCAAGTGTTCATTGGCATGTGTAACCTCTACATGGAAAATTAATATATTAAGGAGATATGGATAAAGGTACTATCTAATAAATATTAAGGACATATGGATAAGGGTCCTATCTAATAACTATAGGCATTGGTTTTGGATTTAAGGGGCAATCCTTTATGAACAATTGTTAACACCAAAACTTATGTTAAACCTCTCTAAAACCCTAACAAGGACCTGATGTGAAATATATTGTTAAAAATAGACAATAATGGTCTTAAATGACTATAAAAACTATTATATCTTGTATTGAACTCTCCCAAGCACCTCCAGGTGTGATTGAATTTTTGGGTGTGTGAGTAGACCCTCCAGGAAAGTGCTAGTTCCTTGGAGATTTGCTATAACAATCATATTTGACCAAGTAAAAGTATCTAAATAATTAGATGGAGAAGGTTGAGACTTGTATTTTATGTACATGATTTTTTTGGATAGGTTATATCCCTCGGGTATGGTAAATTGGTCATCAAATATAACTAGTCATTAACATGCATAATAAGGACTATTTTAGATAATATGGACTTATCAATAGTATATATTTTAAAAAACTATCAGAAATAAATTTAAATGTATCAAGATTAAATTGGATTTTATCAATATTAAGTTCTATTTATTACAAATAAATCACATCTATCTAATGTATTTGTAATAAGTCTAAATTATTTAAAATGATCAGAAATAATTAATAGTTGAAAACTATCATAAATAAATTGGACTTAATCAAGAATAACTTGGACTTATTATAAATAAATCACATATATATGTTATATTTAAAATAAGTCCAAATTATTTAAAATAATCCAAAACAATTAAAAATAAAATCTAAAATCCACACATTTTAAGATTCCAACATAAAAAATAATTACAAATAAATCTCATCTATCTAAATGTGAAAAATAATCAAAATTTATGCAGCCATTTAAATTGGTTCACAAACCATGCATTTAAAAATAATAATACTTGGTGGTTTATTTCTTAAGGAAAAATAATTCATAAATCAATCAGGCACTCAAGAGATATGTGATTTAAAACATAGGATGATTGGGATGCCATATGTCAGTAGTTGATTGGATCATGAACTATCTTTTTAATCTAAATCAGGTTATGTCCTCATTATCATCAAAGTTTATCTCATGATTATGTAAATGCCATATGTCAATAACAGGTGTTATATTATTATATTATCAATATAATCTCCCACATAGTCAAGTTATCAAGATTATAATACGTGTTATAATCTCATGTGCTCACATTATTCGAGACTTTTGTTTGGACTGGTCTTTACTCACAACTGAGTCACTAAGATTGTGTCATGTGGCACAATCTCGGGTGATTTTACAAAGTGTAATTTGAAAAATTAAAAATACTAATATCATTTTTTGATATGAAAATGTTGAATAACAAATTTGGACATACAAATGGGACATTCCAAAGTATAAACCCTAAAGACCTTTTCACAAACAAGGGTATACCAAAGTGTATTTTGTATTGCATGGAAGCCAAATTGTAAATTTTGATGTGAAAATTATGAATACCATTTTCATAATACCATTTCGAAGGATACAAAATGTGAAGTTTAATTTGAAAAATAAAAAATATGAAGAGGTTTTCATGATTTGTAAAATGCGATCTAGCTATTTGGAATACACAAAAGCCAAAGACCATTTTGAATCACAAAAATGTGAAGTGGACATTCCAACAATAAAATGCTATTAAATAGATGAACAGTTATTGAAATATTGAATTATCATAGTAGAAAATATAAAACTCAAATAACGATGTGTGTTTTCCAAGACCCAAAAATCAAAGTGCCACTAGAAATAAATATAAGTAAATAAAATAATAAAACATTATAGATTCTCAAAAAATGGACTAAATTTTGAAAAAAAAATATTCATATTTCTTATTCCAAAATTAAGAAAACACCATTTCAAATTTCCCAATCCTTTTATCACTATTTTTGATAGTGCTTAGTGGGATGATGCAATCAAATAGTCTTTTACAATGCCTTTCAAAAATTTAGTGCAAACAAGTGTATGACCTCCAGTTTTCATTTGGTTTCCAAGTGTAGATGATACTATCTATGAGTATAGATGGTAAAGATGTGTCAGTTGGGTTTGGCTTCCATTTCTTGTCCAAACAACTTGAATAAATTTCTACTTCTTTTGCATCTTTTTTCCCTGCATGAACTGGGATAAACCAAGTTACATTCACCCTTTGTTATGTTACCCCATTTGTTTGTAGTATCTTAATATTGCCTTTATATCTAGAAACCCATACTGTGTAGTCCACTCTTATATAATCATCAGGTATGACAAATAACATATCTCTAATTTGCACATCTTGATCTAAATCAAATGTAATTTTTGTTCTTTTACTTCTTGGACAACATATCTATCTGTAGATGACACTTGAAAACCAAGGGTCCTATCTTGAACCATTTTGTGCAGATCTCTATGTAGGGGTATATCAAGGTGATTTCTAGGCTAAAAATCTTCTGTACACTCAACTTCAGAAGGGAACATGTCTTTTTTCATTATGTCATGGATGTTTTAGGAGTAATTTGCTAGATCCTTTCATTGACTATTTCCGGTCAAACCAAATTCATTGAATTATTGTACATACTTATTCAAGTGATATTTAGTTTATTTTTCAATCTTTTTTTACTTCTATTTAAGTTTTTTGCAACAATTTAATATTGAGACATTTCTCTATTTTTCAAGTCTTTGAAATATTTTTTTATCGGATTACCTTCTGGAACATTTAGCTCACCATTTTATTTTGTTTCCCATAATGCAATCTAGGGGGGACCAATTTCTATTTCTTATAGAGTTTTTTCAATGCATAATTGGCTGACCTTGCTCCATGCATAAAAGAAAGTATTGACCTTTTTTCAAGCTTACTATGTCATTTCTTCCCTTCAGCTAGTAACTATTAACATAGTCTTTCAAATCCACTACCTCTTCAATCAAATATAGTGTGAAGTTTCTTGTATTTTCACACATCCTATAAGTGTCCATCATCTCAACCACACTCCATGCATCTTTCCTTTTTATACATTCAGATAGGTTTCTAACTATGTCATCGATGTCCTCATAGGTATGTCCTACAGGGAGAAATCTGCCTCAACATCAAGGAAAACACCTTTGGAGATAAGGAGAGATAAATATTGCAACACATACCTGTACAAAAAAAACATGATTTTATGAATTTGTAAATGTAAAATTAGTTACATATAAGATTTGACATTTTTAAAATATGATTATGTTAGAAAATTAAAGAGCTAATATAAAAAATTAATTCATGCACTATAAAGCTAAACACAGACTAAATATTTTAACACACAATAATAATATTCTTCTCAATGAATTTATTCGAACACATAGATATATATGATAATATTTCCTATAATAAGGGATTCTAGATCCCCACAAAATCTCTCCTAAAAAACCTCTAAAAATCTTAAAATAGTGTGTAGGTATTATATTATTGTTACCAACAATATATAAAATAAATCAATATAATATCTATTATTGTAATATTGTTATATAATAATATTTTTATATACAGACTAACTAAGTAACTATATTTACCTCCTGGTAAATATCAACCTGGAAATACTCAACCTCACTAATGTAAAAGTTAATTCCTAAAAAATTATGGATGGAAGTACCTATTTTTATTGTCCCCACAATAATTGTCTAGTTGAAGGTATATCCTGGAAGGAAATTTCTTGAAGGCACCAATTGATTATGCTTCTTTTCTATATTTCTTACATTTAAGGTAGTAGTTATTAGACAAAAGTGCATCGTAAAATAGATATTTTGAAGATCTAGGTTTATATAGTAAAGATCCATAAGTATCTGACATTGTTGTTTCCATATCCCTGAAGCACTTATTCAATGAGGTGATAGTAAAGTTAGACCCTCCAAAAATGTATGGTAAAAAAAATGCTCGTATTTGCCTACACCATGACCATGTGTTATAATCCCTGCCATTAACAACTCTAATATTCTATTGATAATTACTTTGTTTTTTGTCACTATCCTCAACACAAATGTTTTTTGATGTTCTACCTTGTCATGAATGACATTGAGGCATTCTTCAAGGTATTTCTCTAACATTCATTTATGTGTGTAATACATTTATGTTGAAAAAAGTATTTGATTTGAGGGCATCACAAATTTTTGATCAATATGATCTTCCTAATCTCTAGAGAGGGACCTAGAGCATTTTTGTTGAGTCAATAAGATGCAAGTTTTGCACTTAGCAAAGTCATTAGATGTGGTAATGGTCACATCATGAAAATTAGTTCTCCACATGTTATTGAATTTTGGCTGGGATATTGGCTCATATTTCATATCTACTAGTTGTGCATTAATGTGGCACCTCATAAATTATTGAGTGAAAGATGTTGGAAGATGTCAAACATTTTTTTGTGAGCCATCTATATCTACCTATCATATTAGTCATGGACAAAATCATCTACCAATTGGTCCAATAAATCTTTAGATACCATTGTCTTCTTTTTTGAATTTTGTCAAAATCTCCTTGCATGGAATGCATTTCATTCCCTATTTTTGTGACAATATTAAATGTCAAAAAAGGTACTTCTCTTCAATCCATATATTTTAAGCCAAGCTTCCTAATAGATCTCTATACCCTGAAAATCAATGGTAGTTTTTTTTTTATTTTACTTAAACAAATTGGTAGAAAGGGCATCCAAGACATGTTGCCTCCTATCTGTTATGGTGGAATCAAGCAAATTTATCCTTGCAAATTTTATAATCTCAAATGACAATCCCGACTAAAAATATTTTTTGGTGTAACATTTATCCGCATACATTATTGAAATCTCACTATCTATGCTTTCATCAAACTCCACTTGGATGAGTGAAGTGTTTGGATGATTTCTTTTTTGGCCTAAGTATTTGTAGGCATGAGTTAATTTTTTGAATGCCTTTACACTAGGAATGCCAGGGAAGGAGTGAATTCATTATCCATTACATCCCAAATGTTTCCAATTTCTCTCTTTTGGTGTCATGTATGGTAAATTGATTTCTCAACAAATCTAAATGTCTACTATTTTGTTGGAAGGCCATCTAACGATGGATGTTTCAGTTACCTCTATATTGAAAGTCTCACAATATTATATAAATTTCCTTATGTAAATTTTCAATCCATTTTCTAACATTGGGATAGGAATACAATAAAAAATCTCCCTTGGTTGTGCAAATTCAACATAACCAAAAGTAAAATTTTCATCATTTTCAAGAGCTATAGATTTGTGCAACAAATGTACCCTTTTTTGAAGAATTTTTTGAAATGTGATACGATCATAGGTATATCAAACAAATGAACCCAAGTAAGGGTTTTCTTGTTGAAATGGTTGTATATGTAGAACTGAACTCAAATTATTTTATCTTTTTTCCATGTCATTTTCTATAGAAAACTTGTTTGTGACATGTTGCATCATTATTGTGTTCCATATAGTAAAATTATCAACTACATCCTCCAAATTATCCACAAAAGCTATCGGAAATGGAAGTGGTAGAGTCAGATCAAAATATTTAGTCACATTAACACTTACACATTCAATAGGTATTTCCTCATTATTGCATGTGGAAGTGAGATTTATGGGTTCTAGAGATTTAACATCTGGACTTGCCACTTGTGTATTCTTCCTTCACCAACAACCTTACTATTATCTATGAGAGGAACATAGTCTCCACATTGGAAATCCAGTGACGTATGATTTTTTAGCCTAGACATTTGGAAAAGACATGAGAAGAGTTGTTAATCAGGTTATTTATAAAATCAACCCAATTTATATCTATATGTAGGAGATAAAACTATATTTATACCATAACATAAGCATGGAGATATGTTAAAACCTAAAAATGTTAAAAAGGTAATATATAACATTTTTTAATGACATGGTTATGTTAATCCAAAAAAAAAAAGCTTTTAATATTATATACTACATACTTCAATTCTTGCTTCATCCTACTTTGAAGGTATCTCCTAGGAGATACATTTCAAACATGCATCAGAGTGGAATACACGCGTAGAGAAAAATAGATAATTAAGTCAATATTCAACCATGTATTTTGTTAGCATACAAAATGATATTGAGCAATGGGGGTTTTGAGAAAAATTATGGAAAATGATTAGCTTCTTATATTTTGGGATCTTGTGTGTGATTTGAACCTCTGTTGTGGACCCAAAAGTCTGAAGGTATCTCTTAAGATATACATTTCAAACATGTGTATGGGTGCCCTTAAAGGTTTGAAGGTAGTACTAGGTGATACCATGAAGGGCCTTGTAATACCTTCAAGGGTACCCATGAAATTAAGCTTTAGACTTTATTTTTGAATAGTTAAGGACATGTGGCATGTTGCTGCGAACCCACAATATTTCAATGCTCAAAAAATATTATAAATTCACCAAGCAAGCAACTCTCCATGATTATGACAAGTGTCTCCATGCTATATAACTAGAGACTGATAGATTTAACTTAGTGTATGAAATCTTAGAGATATGTAACAAGCATTGTGATGACGTGTGTCTCCCTCTAAAATAATTTTGGAATTATTGTTAGAAATGGGTCCCACTTCCCTCAACCAATGACACACCTTTTCTTTAAAGAACTCCCTTATTTCTTGAGGAGTGCCATGATAACATGTGTCATCAGTGAAAGGGAATGAGACTTAGCCAAAAAGTACATCGAGCTAAAATTAAGTCTAGGAAAGTGGTAGTAATAAGACAGGTATGACAAAAAGATGTATAACGATCGTACAAGACCATTAATGACATGGTGTTTCAAAAGATTGCATTTTATTCGAGGTAGATCAAGTTAGGACATGATAAGTGGATTCATTAAACAAAGTGGCTATACAAAGTGACATAGGGTCACATCAAACACATACTATGGGGTATTTTAAAGATTTGGGAGACAAAAAGGGTCACTATCAAAGCCAAAATATTAAAGACAAGGAAGAGCACTTATGTGCAGGCAATTAGTACATTTAAATAGGTTGGTAAGAGAAAATTAGACATCAAAAGCCATAAAATAATGGGTATGAACAATCCCAAAACATTATAGACTTTGGAAAACAAGAGTATTCTATTATCTGCTCTTGATATACTCTTATCCAAAAAAATTGAGACCCAAATTTTAGTAGAACAAAGCAATCAAACAACATAAATTATAGGTTAAGTCATGGATAGCAGCAAGTTGTTGATCCTATTCATAGATGTGTAGAAGGTATAAATGGGGATTAGGCTAGGTCTTTAATAAACCAAATTCAATGACTCAGATCCCTTTGACTTTGTGGAAATGGTTGAAGTTAATCTCTTCACCCCATCAACACAACCAGGTGATTAAGTAAGAGCTCTTGTATTTCAACATCTACTTTGAGGTTCTAACGCAGAAAGGCTAATCAATTTACCTACATTTTGGAAACTAGATGAGCCTATGAGGTCATGCATACCATGGTGAGAGCCACATGCCTCTTGAATCATGGAAAATCCACTATCCATTGTACTACTAATTCATTCATTTATTTGAGAGAAGTTTCTCACTAGGGTAGGTAAAGGAACCTCACTTGACTCCATTGAGGATGTTACAATGCACATTCTGGTAGAGTGTATTACAAAGAGGTTTTTGTAGACAATGCAGCAGGATAAACATGTAGTAAAAGAAGTAATTGACATTATGTATCGTATGATACACCTGAATGAGAACTTCAATTAGCCCAAGTTTCTCACATCTAAGCTTACCACTAATATTGTCAAGGTACTTTTAGGTAGCTCACAAAATTTCCATTATCAATTTCTATTTTTGTTATTAAGATTCACCCAACAAAAGTCCCCACTAGGCCAAGTTAATGTTACTATAGACTTTTGGCCTACTACTAACCTCATAAGCATCACTTAGACTAAGAAAAGGCAATATTATGAGCAATTGGGGTGGTTTAACAAATGGTGGCTTGAGGCTTTAGCTTTGATCAGGTCACAACCTTGAATTCTATATGATGTCATGTAATATCTAGGGTAGCATACATCAGTAACCAAGTTATACAATGGTATTCAAATAATGATTCATGAGTTGGCCATGCCAACTTAAATTATAATGCCCTTTTTCATCATAATGGTTGAATCACATGCTAAAGTATGAAGGCAAATAGCCCTATGATTGATGTTAGTGTAGCCTATTTTAACCATCCCTTCAAGTGCATAACAATTCAGGCAAGAGCAAGAAAAATCGTAGCTAGTTCCACAGGCATAGGCTTCACCATAGTAGTCTACAGATCTCCCAAAACAAGAAGAAGGCAAATAGAAGGGACTTATATAGAGAGCCTCACCACCACCAACTAGAAAGAGATCAAGGCAAATTAAGTCTTGGTTGGATAACCCACATGTGCTAAGGATAGCTTATCAGTATGATCTCATAAGGTTGGGGGTTGATGAGTATGAAGTTTTTCAATGTATGATTGAAGTCATTGGCCAACAGGTCTATGATAAGGATGAGGAGAAGGAGTTCTTTTTATGGAAAGTAATGCACCCTTAACAAGTGAAGAATAAGGTAAGAAGTTACCATGTGATTAACATTACACAACCCCCTCCCTCTATTATTATGGATATTATAGGTCAATAAGAAGCTCAACATAAACTTACAATAAAATCTTTCCAAAAATATCAAGACACTGGTTCTTCATCTACACAAATTGTAGATCTACTAGAGGAAGGGATCCTGATACGGTGACTGATTCATAAACAATATACTCATCATCAGGTGAGGACTTCAACCACCATAAAATAATGTATGTTATCTTTCAAGGAGCTATCCATAATAAGAGGTGCCCATCAGGTGAAGTCTAGGGGCACAAGGAGACACAAGTATACACTTGTCCCTCTGATCAAGTTAGGAAAGATTTTCATGCATAGAGGTGTGGTTATTTAATCTGTATCTTTGGAGCACTCATAATTTGATATGGAAACAAATGATGTATATGTAATGGATAAATCTCTATATACCACTATGGTATATCCAATAGAAGAAATGGATGCTACGTAGGATACCCTTGATCATGAGGAGGCTATGAAGAATGAAGAGAGGAAAAAGAGAAACATAGAGAAGAACAAAAAAATAAAGATGCCGCAAAACAAGTAGCTATGTAGGAATCCAAACATGTATAATAGGAACAAGACAAACAACATTATGAGGAGGAAGAACAACAAAAGAAGTCTAAAGAAGATGAGGTCAGGAAAAAGAAAGATGAAGAAGCTCAGGCTGAAAGAAAGAAAGCTGAGGAAGCAAAAGTTGAAAGGAAGAGAAAGGATCATGAAGAGGTAGTATGAAATTATGAAGAGGTACAATTTGTACATAGATAAAAATAAATAGAACAAGAGGCACAAGAGAAATATGTAAAAGAATAGTGCTAAGAGGAAGAAGCCAAGCATGAGGCAGAGGCACAAGCTACCAAGGAAAAAGATAAGGCTGTTGCCAAAGCTAAAGCGGAGGTTGACACCAAAGTTAAGGCTGAGATAGATGCCAAGGCCAAAATTGTGGTTAGATCCAAGGTCAAGGAGGTAGACTGAATTCAAGTTGAGGTTTTAGCCAAGGCTCAAGCTGAGGAAAAGGCATAATCAAAACATGTAGAGGCACATACTATTAAAGAAAAGGAAGCTAAAGAAAACGCAGAAGTAGAACATGTAACATCCCTCAAGGATGTGACCCAATCAAGTGCACCAAAGGAGACTTCACTATCAAAGTCTTTCCCCTCTACCCAATGGTTTTGGGATACTCCTACCACATCATATCATCACAACACTTTCTTACTTATGTTGGCTCAATTTATGCCATCTCCTACCATAGTCTGAATGACATCTACCACACTTTCTTCTAATTCCATGGAGACATCTTTGGATATTTTGTAGTTGCCATTATCCAAGAAAATTGAATAAGTAGATGGATTCCAAAAATCCATTATGCAAAAGGATTTAGACTTGGAACATATTATTTTTTGGATATGTAAGGAAAAAGTAAAAGCACAAAATCAAATTACTAAGGCTAGGTAGCTCATCAATTCCACTTGTCCTACTTTGGTTGTGTAAGTCCTTGGTGATCAAGTAATGTCTAAGGACAAACAACTCACCTCATTATTGACTCAACTAAAAAAAGATTGGGTGAGCACACATAAACTATGCACCCAAGGACAAGCTCTCCACATTGAAATGGAAGGCATTTGTGAACTAATAGAGGAATATGTACAAGTCCAAAATACTGTTGCACATCAGGATAAGTAGATTGCATGAGGAATGCTTGATTAGAGGTAACACCTTAACAAATTCTTTTCTTTTGATACATTAGAGTCCATAATGGTGGATAAAGATAAAGCTATAATGAATGATTGAATGGCTACTAGAGAAACACTAAATGGTGAATTTCAATAATTTTTAGATGTCAAGGATATCATGATGAAGAAGTTCCAAGTCTGGAAGAATGAGATAATGTATAACACATTTATGATTATTCAAGCCCAAAAGACTGTAGACAAGTTGAATGATATTATATTAGATATCTAACTTAAGCTGTCAAATGTCAGAGACTTCCTTATCATTGCAAAAGAAGAAGATGTGCACAATTTGATGGTCATTCTGATTCCACTATGCATTTTACTTATCATTATGTGGGAAGTAATTGATAATTAGAAAATGGTCAAGCATGAAATCTCACAGGTTAAAATAGATATTACACATATCATATATGAACCTAAATTCATTCCACCCTAGGAAATCCATGTAATTTTGCATAAGAGAAAGCTAGATACAAAGGTGTAATCTAGGCAACCGCAACCTACACAGCTGCCTGGCCAAACTTTGGCACCACCTTCGTATTAGGTAAATGCACAGTTAAAGTTTTGCATTTTAAGAAAAAAAATTCTTTGTAACATAGTAATAATCATTTAGAGTGGGTCCATGTTGGTTTAATACCCCTAACCTAAATGACCACTTGGTTAAGCTAGTCTAAGGAAAACTACAAAGGGTGGTAGGAAAATATGCTACTTAGTTAAAAACTTGAAAGGGTAGCTAAGTAGTGCGTTAGGGATTTAAACTGGTAAATAGCACTTGGAGAAATTACTACCACTTTTGTGAAAGGCTAATCTTTTCCAGCTTTAGCTGAGATCAGAGTTCATATTTTGTCTCAGAACACAACAATAGTTTAAGCCTGGGAAAGTGTTGGATGTAGAACAGGGCCTCATAAAGATCACAATTACATAATTGATGGATGCATGTGCATAGGGTATCATTTTGTCATATATATGATATTTTAGATGTCTTCAGCCTTGTTAGCTAAGTGATATATATATATATATATATATATATATATATATATATATATATATATATATATATATATATATATATAAAGAATTCCATGACTCTTTTATTTTTATAAGTTGAAAAGCTGTAATGTGAAGATAGAGCCATGTACACACACACACACACACACACACACACATAGTGCTTTGATGTAATTTAATATTGATTTGATGTGTGATAGAGATTAATAGACTAGTTCTGTTATGGTTTTCCTAAGATTTTGTTATGTATGCCTAGTGCATAATGTTTACTCTATTTTGTTTTAGCTTGTTCTATTTTGTATTGGAACATAAAAAACATAATAAAAAATAGAACAAGATAGAGTAAACATTATGCACTAGGCATATATAACAAAATCTTAGGAAAACCATAACAGAGCTAGTCCATTAATCTCTATCACAAATCAAATCAATATTAAATTACATCAAGGCACTATATATATATATAATAGTGATTTGATGTAATTTAATATTGATTTGATTTGTGATGGAGATTAATGGACTAGCTCTGTTATGGTTTTCCTAAGATTTTGTTATGTATGCCTAGTGCATAATGTTTACTCTATTTTGTTTTAGCTTGTTCTATTTTGTATTATGTTGTTTATGTTCCAAAATTATTAATGCCATGTGAGTTTATATTTATATTTTATGTTGTGTATAAAATTAAAGATTTTGTAAATTCACTCATGTTATTATGATTCTTTTCCACTTCCTATTGTGCAAGCTATCTTTATAATTTGCATGTTCTAGAGAATTTCTAAGAAAATCTGCTAACATTCCTTCAACATGCACATGATTGAAATTTTATTTCAAGGTATCTTTGAGGAGATACCTTGAAGGTATTTGTAGTACCATTGAGTTTACCCTAATACATGTTTGAATGGTATAAGGTATCTCATACGAGATACTTTAAAACATGCATTAGGGTACCCTTGAAGGTACTACAAGGTCCTTCAATGTATCTTTTAAGATATACCTTTAAAGACCTTTTAGTACCTTCAATGGGTATCCTAGTAAATACCTTGAAAATGCACATGATTGGAATTGTCTTTCAAAATATCTCTTACAAGATATCTTGGAGGTCCTTGTAATACCTTCGATGGTATCTTTATGCATGTTTGAAATGTATCTCTTAGGAGATACCTTCAAGGTAGCCATGAAGGTACTATAATTCCCTTCAAAGTATATTATAAGAGATGCCTTGAAGGGTCTTGTAGTACCTTCAAGGGTTCTCTTAGTAGATAGAGATATCTTGAAGGGCCTTGTAATAAATTCAAGGATACCTTTATGTATGTTTGAAACATATCTTTTAGGAAATACCTTCAAGGTAGATAGAGATACCTTAGAGGACCTTATAGTACCTTAAATGATACCTTTATGCATGTTTTAAAGGTATATCTTAGGAGATAACTTATGGTATCCTTGAAGGTACTACAATTCTCTTCAAGGTAACTTCTAGGAGATACCTTGAAGCGTCTTATAGTACCTTCAAGTGTTCTCCTAGTAGATAGAGATATCTTGGAGGGCCTTGTAATAACTTCAAGGATACCTTTATGAATGTTTGAAAGGTATCTCTTATGAGATACCTTAAAGGTAGACTTAAAGGTATTACAATGTCCTTCAAGGTATCTTTAGGAGATACCTTAAAGGGTCTTGTAGTATTTTCAAGGGTTTTTCTAGTAGATACTGTTGAAGGTAAAATCACTTGGGGGGGGGTGAATCGATGATGCAAGATATTTAAAACTTCAATTGTAATCCTTTCAAACTCTTAATCAATGATCACAAGCATTTAGAAAACATACAAGATGTTCATAATGATTAATAAGAAAGATGATACAAGATCGCACACTTAACACAACATTTACATGGGAAACCCTCTTGGGGAATAAAACCCACTCTCAAGTCTACAAACACATGGACTACTTTTATGATAAGATGATCACAAACATGCGACATTTTAGTGAATCACCCAATTCACAAGGAAGACCCACCCCTAATTATGAACAAGCACCCACTTGTTCTATATTTTGATCACCCACACAACACCTTATGAAAATAATAACTCCAAAACTCTGATTACATTTCAATCTGATGAAGAAACAATGTATAACACATCTCTTTTATCTCTTCATAAACACTCAAACTTAATCATATAAACAATGCATCCAAACACCCCTTTTGGATCACTCTAGGATTATTCTCTCATCCTCAATCTGATCTATATTTTAGTTCATCCACTGAGCACACTATCTTTGATCTCTTTGCTTCGTCTCTATCTTCTACTCTCTCAATTCATTTGCATCAAGTCTAGAAACCATTACCTTGGTCTTCACATTTTATAATTTTTTCATGAATATCAACATATAGGTTGGCCATTATAATTGCCTTAACCCTTAAGACTTATATCATGATAAAACATAGCTCAATATCATCCTCACAGGTCGGTCATAGCATCCATGGGTCACACTTAAGCAACCACACCTTTTAATTAGGCCTTAGTAGCCCTTATAGGTCTCATGGAGACTTACTACGATTTTATCACTTCATTAATAAAATTAAAAACATAATATCACTTTAAAATACATAGATATAATTTATGACCTCTAAGACATCTTCCAATGAAAACTCCTGCCAAAACAATCTTCTGCTAAAACACAAATTGCTTAAACATAATTCTATACATACAACCACCATGAATGAACATATAGTCAAATTTAGAGATCAATAAATTTGATTGTACAAATAGTCAAACCTTCTAACTAGTATCTATGGATTCAAATTGAAGTACTCTATAAATTTTCCTTTTACATCATCATGAAATTCATCTTGGATCAAAAGATATAGCTCAAAGACCGCATACTAGTTTTCCCTCATTAATTTGAATATTCAAATTCCAACGGTCACTATGCAAATACTAAACATCAGACACTTTGACCTCATATGATGCTCCCTGGAAAATTTAAAAAAATATGCACTATCAATATCCTCAAAAATATCCTGATATTTACTTTGAAATGTGTTGTTCCCAAAGTCTGTCACTCATTTTTGGGACAACACATGAACTATTTTTGGTCCTACGAGCCAAAAATTTTGCTCTTCCCTTTGTAGAGTAGGATACTCTACATTTTATTTCAAGTTTTAGTTGTGCACTCCAAGTTTTGTCCTTGCACATTTCAGTTTTAAGGTAGTAAGGGTTTTTATTTCTACGCTATTTTTTCTTTCTACCTAAAGTTTTGTCTAAGTCTCAAAGTCGAGTGGAAGCTGCCAAGTGTCATCTACCGAGACCCATTATAATATGTTTCTAAAAAGTAGCAGAACGTGCCATGTGTCCCTTGTAAAGCTCAATATAAGTCACTAAGTGTCAACATCCGTAGTTTATTCCTTTTATTTTGTTATTGGGTAAGGACTATGGTGGGCCCCGGGTGAGTTACTAAAAGTAAGCAGAGTGTGACAAATGTCTGCATTTGTATTCCAATGTTTCTTATAAGCTTCTTTCAATAAGCTTCTCTCAAAGTTCCATGGAGGGTGCCAAGTGGCAAATGTAGAAGGTTGTAATGTTTTTTTCTAAATACAATGAAAGTCACCATGTGTCCCTTGTAAAGCTCGGTGGAAGCTGCCAAGTGTCAACATCTGCAGTTTCTTCCTTTTACTTTGTTATCGAGCAAGGACTGTGGTGGGCCCTGGGTGAGTTGCTAAAATTAAGTAGAGCATGCCAAGTGTAATCATCTGCATGAATCCAAATGAGTCCTGAATGTTTCTATAGTGTTTCTAAAATCTCAGTGGAAGCCACCACGTGTCATCTTCGTCAGGACTCTCAAAAGGTATCTAAAGATTCTATAAGTTAAATGGATGCTGCCAAGTGTCTTCGCTTGATTTATAGTAGGAAATATGTTAAGATCATCAAAAAGTAGCCAAAGCAAGTGCAATAGACCCAAAGGAATTGCTAAGGAGGATAACAGGCTTACAGTCATCAAATTCAAGGCAACCAACTAGCTGTTGGCTTTCAAACAATGACAGACCCGAAGATGTCAAATTTTTGGAAATAAATTATCCATAGATCTTTGTAGGCTTGAAATGTAGACTTGAAGGCATTCAAAGACCTTCAGGCTGAAAGGAAGAACCACTGAGAGGAGGAACTAAAAGAACCAAAAAGGGGAAAAGATAGCTCGAGGGCTCAAATTGTAGCAGGAAAGAGGGAAGACTAGAAATATCTACGTAGTAGTTATTCCAGTAGGTGAAACAGTCCACCAGGTAGATTGTTGAGCCTACAAACATTGAAGGCGTGGCCTATTTGTCTCCTTATGGGTAAAGACAAGGTGGACAGCTGCATAGACATCAGGTGACAAACCAGATGACTCAGGCCTAGGAAAAGACATTCGAGATGAATCAACACGTCATAGTTAAGGCAATCACCCTATTTCAGCATGGCCCTCTTTGACAAAACTAAAAATGCTTTCAATGCATTGAGTGCATCATGGGTCATTCCATATAACAAAGTGCCAAGCCTTTCTTGGCTACTATATATTTTATTCTCTTGTGTCATTTGAAAAGAGATCTTTTTCAACACAGAAATAAGACTCTACCCAAATTGAAAGGCAAATACTGAGACTTTGAGCTTAGATTGTTGTTCATATTATTTTATCTAAATGAGAAAGCAAGTTACTTGTAGACTTTGGGCTGCTATAGCTTGTGCCATTTTAAGAGATTTTTCTTATGTCTATCTTCTAGATGCATTCTTGTTTATTTAATCTAATAAGTAGAACTAGTGGACGTGATAAGGAAGATGTCTTGAAGGCAGTTACTTTTAGACTTTGTGCTGTCATAATCATCTTCAGTGTGTGTTTTTATTTTCTTTCTATGTAGATGATTTTGGGATGACTTTGTGCCCCCATTATCTTTTGTATTTCACTCTTTGGGTAGTTGAGGTGGAAACTTTGTGTTCCATTTCATCCTGCTGGTTAGTACACTTTGTTACCATTTTCTTGTCACTACTTGAAAGAATTCCTACTATTTTTTGCAAGATCATTTCTAAAAGAAGAGAAGTGCCTTTAGTATTTTCACTAAGATGTTCTCCTTTGTTCATGAGCATCATCTCTGAAAGAAGAGAGATAGATGATGTTGCCCTACCCCTGAGTGTTATTTTCTACTTATGTATATAGTATATAGCTCCTCATATTTAATAGGGAACCTCCCCTTGATGAGAGGAGAGATTTGTCCCATTTAGATGTGGTAAACCTACAACTTTGGATGACCAATCTCCCTTGCTATAGTTGATAAGACCTATTTTTCTCATCAGTTAGTTGGTTGACAAAATATTCACCCAACAATCTTTTGGCGACTCCGTTGGGGAAGGACAAGTAGTTTGAAGCCTCAAGCTTCAAGCTAAAGCAAGACTAGTCCTTTTCTATTTTTGTTTTACAATTTGGCAAATCCATGCTATATCAAAAGTTAGAGAACTCAAGGTGTTGTTGACCCTATTTTTGAGTTGATGTAATAAGGAAATTTTGATTTATTCCCTCCCCAACTTCAAGCTCAATGAGATAGGAGTGTTCCTCCTATCCGTACTAGGTCACCAACCCAAGGTAGAGCTACTTTTTATATTGTTACTAGAGCTTTACCTATACATACTCCACCGAGATTTGTTATCCCTGCTTTCCATAATCCCATCATGGTAGCTCAAGGCCCCTGGGTTAACTCTTTTGGTCCACTCAATCTTACTCCACCTCTACATGAACTTCCACGTAGTTCAAGAAAAAATTTCTCCAAATTCTTTGGTGATGAGAGAGTTCACCTTGATGAATACATTGTAGCCTTCAACATAGCCTGTGGTGTGATAGGCATGGAATTTAAGGATGTGACAGTCAGGCTCTTTGTAGAAACATTGCAAGGCACTACTATAGACTAGTTCTACCATCTGCTAGCTAGATCAGTGACTGATTGGGACACACTCAAAGCCAAATTTGAAGCTAGGTTCAAGCCTACAAAAGATGCACATGCCTTGCTAGCCTAGATCACATAGATGAAGAAAGAACCTCATGAACCTATGATGGTTTTCATACTAAAGTTTGACATGCTGAGGAATAAGATTCTTATAATTGCTTAGCCAACACCTAAAAAACCTCAAATGCTTCTTCATCAACTCATAACTGCCTGAAGTGAGCTTCTTGTTGAGATAGAATGGACACATAGACCTTGTTGTTGCTCAAGATTTGGCTACTAAAGAAGAAGATGACCTTATCTTGACAAGAAAAATAAGGAGAGACCCTAATAAAAGTAAATCCTCTTTATCTTTTGAATACTCACCGACAACCACCACTAATTTAATGGTACAAAAGCTAGCTAATGAGTTATTTGCTCTTAGAAAACAAATGGCATATGGGATGTCATCTACTCCTTCATACAGAGATATGCCAAGGAGGATGTTTTCCAATCAGTCATATCAAGGCAATGCTGCTAAGAACCAAGGGTAAGCAAATCATCTCCCTCCTCTTTAGAGGAATAACCTTGCCATTGAAGCACCTCCAACTAATTCAGCAGTTGGATATCTTGAAGCTAAATCAAATTTCTCATTTTAGCCTGAGTTAAATATTAAATATGACGCTAATCTCTTCACTGAGGAAGAAGAATAATTAGCTGGTGACTCCAACATTGGTTTCCTGAATTATCAAGATGAACCTAGAAGTGAAGGTAAAGCAGCTAAAAGATCATATGATATTTTCACCCAGTCTAAGAATCAATCAACCCAACAAGATGATAAAGAGAAGACAGAGTAGTGACCTCAACCAACAATTTCAATCACCAAGCAGGGAACCACTTTGCCTTTCCAGCCAAAGGACCTGGTGATTACTAAAAAGGTGAGTCCCTCAATTGTGCCTTCACCTCCATTTTTGAATTTGCAGACCAATGCTTCCCCTTCTAAAAACCAAAAAGATGAACTCCCATCCCCTGCTCCTAGCTCTTTCTAGATATTTGACATAATTGACCATATAAAGAAAACCAAAATTCAAATGCCTGAATTTGAATTTTTGCAGTCTAATCCTGAGTAATTGGACAAGTTGGTTCAATGTGTAAAAAACCAAACCATTCCTATAAGATAAGAAGCTAAGAAGGCAACTCATGATCCCTCAAGGAACATGTCTATCCCAAACAACCTTGTCATTACCCCTCTTGCTGCCCATGGAAAAATAGAGCCTTTCTATATTTTCCTGTTGATAAATGATCATAAGCTGAGCAATTGTATCATTGATTTTGGAGCTTCAGACAACGTCATGCCTACCAAAGTGGCTAAATCTCTTGGCCTCACACTGACCAAGACATTTGGGAGATGTTTCTCCATGAAGAACAAGCAAGTACCTCTGCTAGGACAAATCAAGGATGCCCAATTTGCATTTGCAACATTCCCAGACAAGAGAATTAAGATGACCGTCTTGGTGGCCAATGTCCTAACATCATATGGTATCCTTCTTGGGAAAAATTTCTACAAGAATGTTGGAGGTGAATTGATCATGAACCTATCTAAAGCAAGGATCCCAGTCAAAGGTGTTATGAGGAGATTGCTCCCTGAGAAGGAAGCAAAATATGTGGTTACTCAAACATCAGCACTTGAAGCTCAAATTTTGTTTGAGTCTTCAAGCATGGGTTATTATTTCTTAACCATAGAGGAAGTCCATGAAGTGCCTTTTGAAGCTCTTGAAGGTGTCAACCTGAAAATACGTTCAGCTAGAATAGCAAAAGAATTGGTAGAGTGCAATGCAAGTGCTGAGAAATCTCCCCCTCTAAACGAAGAAGAATCCAAAGAAGAATCAGTATCAAATGAGATATGGATTCTAGAATTTGATGGTAGCTGCTCCTCTACTGGTTTAAGAGCTGGGATTGTGTTGATATCTCCTTAAGGAGATATTTTTACTTCATCATACAAGTTGTAGTTCAACAACACCAACAATATAGTTGAGTATGAATCTCTGTTACTTGGATTGAAGTCTGCTAGGGACAAAGGCATCAAACTCCTTCATGCCAAGGGGGATGTTGAACTGGTGGTTTGTCAGGTGAGAAACTTGTACCAAACCAAAAATGAGAGATTTCACCATTACTGCAATCTATTCTAAGATCAGATTGAAAGCTTTAATGCTTTCAGCATCTCTATAGTTTCTAAGGAATTCAATGATCGAGCTGATGCTTTGGCTGTTTCAGCCACTCTTTTGGTTTCTCACCCTGACTTCAAAAGAGATAGGTATAGTATTGAGCTGGTCTTTCAACCAAGTGTACCTAATAATGCCAGTCATTGATAGGTGTTTAACAATGACAATCAAATAATTGCCTTCCTAGAACAAATAGATAGCTTTTAATAGCTTCACTTTCAAGGTAATGAGCCTCAAGAGCTTGAACCAACCCCTGGATCAAATGCAAATGTAGGTGAGGAATTCCTATAGCTTAAAGGGAATACAATTCCCAAAGGCTTGGTTTCCCTTGAGAAGTTGTTTGACAAGCATGACAGATTCATCAAATAGTAGCAAATAGATTCAAGCTCCTCTCAAGAGTTTGATTAGATAAATTTGGGTACCAAGGAAGATCCCAAGATGGCAAACATTGGGAAATGCTGCACTCCTGAGGAGAGATTCAAGTTCACTACTTTGATCAGCTAGTACATGGATGTCTTAGCATACTCTTATAAGGATTTGAATTCACTCAGGTATGATGAAATTTACCATGACATTCCTCTCAAAAATGATTCGACACCTTACAGGCAAAAATCTAGATAGTATAATTCAAAGATATCAAGAACTATTCTATTTAAAATATAGAAAATATTGAATGCTAGAATCATTTTCCCAATCCATCATTCTATATGGATTGCCAACATAGTGCCTATAAGGAAGAAGAATGGTGAAATTTGCCTTTGTGTGGACTTAAAGAATTTGAATCAGTCATCCTTAAAGGATAACTATCCTCTGCCCATCATGGATCAAGTGCTTCAGACGATGACTGATTTGGAGATGTTATCAATGCTATACGGCTTCTCAGGATACAATCAAGTTGAAGTTGGCAAAGCAGACCAGCATAAGACTGTGTTCACCGCACCTTGGGGAACCTTTAGCTAACGGAGAATGCCATTTGGCCTGATTAATGCTGGCACCACTTTTCAGAGAGTAATGGATCTTGCTTTCAAGGATGAAATGGGCAAGTTCATTATAGTATATCTTGATGACTTGACTGTCTTTTCTAAGCATCACCTAGATCATGTGCGCCACTTGTAATAAGTGCTAGAATGTTGCCACCAGAATGGCATTTCATTAAACCCTCAAAAGTCTATTTTTGGGGTAACAGAAGGAAAGATTTTCAAACACATTGTATCTAGAGAAGGCATAAATATTGACTTAGAAAGAGTCAAGTCCATCCAGGTGCTTACTTTACCCACGAGTAAGACTGTAGTTCACTCTTTCTTTGGAAAAGTGAACTTTTTACGAAGGTTAATCCCTGAGTTTGCTGAGAAGAATCACCACATTGTGAATATGATGAAAGAAAAGACCACCTTCAGCTGGACTGAAGAAGGCAAACTAGCATTTCAAGATGTCAAGATAGCTATTGCTCACGCCCCAATTCTAGTTTGTCCAGACTACAATAAGGAATTCTCCATGTATAGTTATGCTTCTGAACACATGCTTTTAGCAATTCTAGTTCAACAGAACCAAGAAGGTGTGGAATCTCCCATTTATTTTATGAGCTGTCCTCTCAAAGCCCATGAGCTGAAATATTCAAACATGGAGAAGCATGCTTATGCAGTGGTCAAGGCAATGAAGCATTTTCACTTTTACATTCTAAATTCTCACACTACTACCCTGGTTCTTGACACCACAATCAAATCCATATTAACTTAGTAGGATTTTGGAACCAAAAGGGGGAATTAGATTGCTAAAATCTAGGAGTTTGATCTAGTCATCAAACCAATGAAGCTAGTGTAGGGAAAAGGCCTATGTCAATTGATTGCTGACAACAGACTCAAAGAAATAGGGCATGAAGAATCAGAAGAAGAAGACATGCCAACAATCCTCTTTGTCTCCACTACGAATGAGTGGTATTCAAATATTACTCATTTTATTACTTATGGTGAGTGTCCTACCCACCTATCATATAAAGAAAGGAGGACTTTCAAATTGAAAGCTGCCAATTTTGTCCTCTGAGACAATGATCTGTACAAGAGGAGCCTTGATGGAGTATTCCTTCACTATGTGGATAAAGAGTAGTAGAACCAAATTTTGAAGTCTTTCCACAATCTGGCCTGTGGAGGACATTTTTCTACTCGTATAGCTGCCCATAAAATCCTGTGAGCCAGATATTACTGGCCTACTCTTTTTCAAGATGCATACAAATGGGTAAGGAAATGTGAACTATGCCATTAGTTTCTTTGGAAATCCAAGTTAGCTGCCCTGCCTCTCAAGCCAATGGTCATAGAGGAGCCATTCCAGTAGTGGAGCATTGATTTCATTGGTGCTGTAAACCCATCTTCAAGTGCTAGACATGATTATGTCCTCATAGCCACATATTACTTCACCAAGTGGGTGGAAGCTATCCCAACCAAGCATGTTACTTTAGAAGTAGTGTTCAATTTCTTCAAGGAGAACATCATTTATAGGTTTGAGGTTCCAACCAAGATTGTCACAGAAAATACATCTTGTTTCACTTCCCAGAAAATTACTCAATTCTATTTTTACTATGGGATCACCCTCTCCCACTCTTCTGATTACTTTCCACAAGGGAATTGACAAGCTAAATCAAGTAACAAGAACTTGGTGACTATCATCAAGAAGCTAGTGGATGAAAATCAAAGGACATGGCATAAAAAATTGGTTGATGCTTTGTGGGAAAATAGAATTACACCAAAAAGGGTAATTGGTATGTCTTCTTTCCAACTTCTTTATGGACTCAATGCTGAGGTACCAATCACCCTGAAAATGCTGGCATTGAAATTGGCTAAGGCAGTTAAGGATCAAACATATGAAAGCTCCTTTGACAAGAGGATCATGTGCTTGGTTGAGCTAGATGAGCAGAGAACTATGGTGGTGGATTGAATTGGTGCCCATCAAAGTCTGGTGAAGCTTCGACCAGAAAGCAAAGATTCATGATTTCTAGATTAGAGATCAAGTCCTCCTATGGGACAAGAGGAGAGAACCAAAGGGAATGCATGGAAAGTTTGATTCCTTATGGAGGGGCCCTTTTACTACTCATCAGCTCAATGGTGAAAATAGTTTCCTATTGAGGTATCAAGATGGCACACCCTTTTCTCTACCTCATAATGGGCAACATCTGAAGCACTTCAATTCTTGAAGTATCAGATAAGATCACCTGTATATATATATATATATATATATATATATATATATATTTGTATAGTCTTTAGTTCTATTTTGTGCTTTTCATTTTCATTTTTGGCACTTTGCTTTTTTTTTGGTTAGCACGACTCTGTAGCCCAATGGCACACTTCAAGGCACTGGAGATTCTAGTCTTTACTCCCCTCAATTGTTTCATAATTTCAACTGAAAAAAGTTCCCCAACTGGAGCCAATTGTTGTTCCCAAAGCCTGTCACTCATTTTTGGGACAACACATGAACTATTTTTGGTCCTTCGAGCTAAATTTTTCACTCTTTCCTTTGTAGAGTAGGATACTCTACATTTTATTTCAATTTTTAGTTGTGCACTCCAAGTTTTGTCCTTGCACATTTCAGTTTCAAGGCAGTAAGAGTTTTTCTTTTTGTGCATGTTTTTATTGTTGCCTAAAGTTTTGTCTAAGTCTCAAATTTGAGCAGAAGTTGCCAAGTGTCATCTACCGAGACCCATTATAATTTGTTTTTAAAAAATAGCAAAATGTGCCACATGTCTCTTGTAAAGCTCAACAGAAGCCGCCAAGTGTCAACATCCACAGTTTCTTCCTTTTACTTCATTATCGAGCAAGGACTGCGGTTGGCCCTGGGTGAGTTGCCAAAAGTAAGTGGAGTGTGACAAGTGTCATCATCCACATGAATCCAAATGAGTCTCAATTTTTTTTATAGTGTTTCTAAAAGCTCAGTGGAAGCTGCCATGTGTCATCTTCCATAAGAGTCTCAAAAGGTATCTAAAGCTTCTATATGTTAAATGGATGCTGCCAAGTGTCTTCTCCTATTTCACAATAGGAAATGCCACGTGTCACTTGTTAAAATCAACAGAAAGTGGCCAAAGCAAGTGAAATAGACCTGAAGGAATTGCTAAGAAGGATAATAGGCCTGCAACTATCAAATTTAGGGCAACCAACTAGCCATTAGCTTTCAAATGATGATGGACCCGAAGATGTCAAATTTGCAGCAATAAGTTATCCATTAATCTTTCCAGGCTTGAAACGTGGACCCAAAGGCATTCCAAGACCTTCAGGTTGAAAGGAAGAACCATCGAGAGGAGGAACCAAAAGAACTAGAAAGGGGAAAAGATAGCTTGAGGGCTCAAATTATAGCAGGAAAGAGGGAAGACCAGAAATATCTATGCAATAGTTATTCCAGTAGGTGGAAAAGTCCACCAAGTAGATAGTTGAGCCTGAAAATATTGAAGGCACAGCCTGTTTATCTCCTTTGGGGTAAAGGCAAGGTGGACAACTGCACAAACATTAGGTGATAGACCAGATGACTCAAGCCCATGAGAAGACATTTAAGATGAATCAACATGCCATAGTTAAGGTAGTCGCCCTATTTTAGCATGGCCCTCTTTGACAAAACTAAAAATGCTTTCAATGCATTGAGTGGAGCATGGGCCATTCCATGGAAAAAAGTGCCAAGCCTTTCTTGGCTACTATATATTATATTCTCTTATGTCATTTTAAAAGAGATGTTTTTCAACATAGAAGCAAGACTCTACCTAAATTTAAAGGTGAATACTGAGACTTTGAGCTCAGATTGTTGTTCATATTATTTTATCTGAATGAGAAAACAAGTTACTTGCAGACTTTGGGCCGTTATAGCTTGTGCCATTTTAGGAGATTGTTCTTATGTCTGTCTTCTAGATGGATTCTTGTTTATTTAATCTGACAAGCAGAACTAGTGGAAGTGATAAGAAAGATGTCCTGAAGGTAGTTACTTTCAGACTTTGTGCTATCATAGTCGTCTTCAGTGTGTGTTTTTAATTTCTTTCTATGTAGAGGATTTTAGGATGACTTTGTGCCCCCATTATCCTTTATATTTCACTCTTTGGGTAGTTGAGGTGGAAACTTTGTGTTCCATTTCATCCTACTGGTTAGTACACTTTGTTACCAATTTCTTGTCACTACCTGAAAAAACTGTTGTTTTCTGCAAGATCATTTCTGAAAGAAGAGAAGTGCCTTTAGTACTTTCACTAGGATGTTCTCCTTTGTTCATGGCATCATCTCTGAAAGAAGAGAGATGGATGATGTTGCCCTACCCTTGAGTGTTATTTTTTGCTTATATATATAGCTCCTCATATTTAATAGGGAACCTCCCCTTGATGAGAGGAGAGATTTGTCCCATTTGGATGAGGTAAACCTACAAATTTAGACAACCAATCTCCCTTGTTGTGGTTGATAAGACCTATTTTGCTCATCAGTTAGCTGGTTGACAAAATATTCACCCAATAAAATGATTACCATTGATCTTAGATCCTTGTTTTCATGATTGTGCCACTTGGTAGCTCTGCATGCCCTCTACGTACCCTATAGTCAATCTTCTAATGAAATTTCACCACTTGGCAGACCTGCATGTAATTTGACTATTTGACTCAATACACTCTTTTGGATTATAATCTACATGATCATGCACTCATCATTGATCTCTATTTGATAGGTTTCATGTTTGTCGTTAGATTTGCTGCTCAAACTCCATGATTATGACACATGTCACTAGTGCATGCAATCTTAACTACTTAAATTTGAACCACACTATTAGATACTTATCTGGTAAGATTAAAAAATTATTTTTAGATATATCATATGATTAAATACTCACCATAGATATTTGATAATGCAAATTTATCTAAGTATGGGAACCACTACAATCTGCCTAAAAGGCCAACTTTGCACCTTAAAAACTTTTGATCCGCTGAAGCTCATGACCTAAAATTTGAACCACATGATAAAATTTCATAGGGGAATATATTCATGTATCAATATAATCTTGAAATATTCACATGTGTGGAATATTATGTTTTAAAATTGCTTACTTATCTTTATTTATCAAGATGACTACTTGAATTTAGACATTCATATGATTATTCTGATGAATTCTTTTCACTTTCATAAGTACTCCAAGCATTTATAACACCCTAAAAGGTCTCTAAAACATTTCTATACCATAAATATCATCCTTAAATTTCTTAAATTAAGTTAAAAACTCTTCAAACCATCAAACATATCACTTTGTCAATAATGCACTAGTACCACATACTCTCTTTGACATCAATGACAACCAAACATCAATGACCATGCTCAATAATCTTCCCCTTTGTCATTGATGGAGAAACACCCTTAAAATGACTTCTTACTCATTTGAACTTATTCATTCTAATCTTTATCCCCCTTTGACATCAATGACAAAGGGTCTCTTCCTTAATATGCCAATAATCATTCCTCAACATTATGTATTCATTCAAAATACTATTTAAGATCCTTAGAATACTTACATACTTCTAAGCATATGAATCAATTGCTCCCCCTTTGATATGCACCATTCTAAACTTGAAATTTTCTAATCCTTGGACCTAATAAACTACTCACAAAGCTTATAAATATCCCCTTAACATCATGCTCCAACTTATATCATCTATTATTTGACATACACCAATCTGAACTTGGAATTTTCTAATCCTTGGACTTATTTATATACAAAGCTCATAAGCTTTCTCTGCTCATGCATAAAGATTTAATAAATTGTCAAAATACATGGCTTGGTTTGTGTTTTAGCATAGAATTTCACCCTTATGGGATAGTTTTTGAGGCTCTCTCACAAGGGTGCAATTCTATGCTACAACAATTTCTAGCACACCTAGTGTGACTACGTTGTTCACTGAGTGAAGAGTTTTGATGTTCTATTCATCCAATCAGCCTTTGGAGGCATGTGTGTAAACATCAATGGTAACTCCAAGCATTTAATCAGGTGGTATGAGTAGCCCAAGTGCATAATCAATGTTATTTGGTATGTATAAACAACCATATTTTGATCAATATGCTTATTCTCTACCTCAGTATCACACTTATCAAGCTAACAATGTTTATGTGTTCCCCCCAAGTGGCCCTCAAACAACCTATCAGACCTATCATGGCCTTTACCCTCATCCCACCCCTACATATGACCAAGTTTAATCTCATTTTAATTTAGATCAATCCTCTAATTCCCCTTGTCAAGACCATGTTTTCCCTGTTACATCCTTGTCAAGGTTTAAGCAAGCATTATCGGTCCTAATTTGTAAAAGAATAAAGTGGAAGAATATGGTATTTTTAAGAAACCAAGTAGAGAGATAGTAGTCACTCTCCTAAATCAGATTGAGACCTTATCCCAAGACATTGTTCACATTAAATATCATCATGGGATCGGTTTTGAGTAATCTCAAGAGTGCTTCTACATTGGAGACATGTTTATTCCAGTTGACCCTAATGAGAGGCATGATTCAACAAGTATAGTGTTTCACAAGCAGAGTGTATTTCATCATGTTACTCTTCATGAAGGGAGTGATCCAAGAACCTTTATTTTTAATCTATGAGAAGGGTAAATCTTTAACTTAGTTGTATATAGTAGCTGGTGTGTTTGCTTTCTCTAAGTGCCATTGACACAGTTTGTTTGTACAATTGGTTTTATTTATTATGTGTTTCAAAGGTAGAAGGTTCTTATCAATTTTTAGAGGTGTTTTACAGGATGGAATAATTTCAAATTAGAGTCATCAATTTATTGGATATATTTAGAGACTCCCTTGCCCAATGGATATACGAGGCATAAGTCTTTTGGCTAGCAGGCTAGCCAACCCCACAGAGTCATTAAGATTGTTAACCATTTTTTGCCTCCTTAGACCAAAGGTCAACACACATAACTTAAAACTTTGGATCTTAAGGAATATTCCTTCATAAACTATCATAATGAGATCATCAAGTTGGAATTAGAATGCAAGAACACTCATTGGCAAGCCTAGAGGCTAAGAAGGCTAAGGTGTAGGGCAAAACATCTGTGTCTTGTCAAATGTGTTAAGTTGTGGAGCTAAAAGCTTCACTGTTAAGTTCATGCAAAGGTTTCTAGACTAACACAGTTTCCAGCATCAGCAGTATCACCGACATCGATCAGGCGTGGTTCGGATCTGATCGACATCGGTCAGGGATCGACCGACGTCGATCATATGCAGACCGAAAGCAACCGGCATCAGTCACCTATGTGTGCATGTGCATTTGCATGCGTTTCTAGAATTAGATTTGTTCTAATTTTAGGACGGATAGAGTGTTTGCATGTAAAGACTAATTTTAGTCTTGAGTCTGTGTTTTTAATTATTGTAATTGGGAAGTCTAATTATTGTATGCCTTGGATCCTATATAAGAGACCCATGGGGGTATGTATTGTAAGTAAGCAAGGTCAATTAGATCTGTAAGGTGCAAGATCAAGAAGATCAACTGAAGTAAGGGAATAACAACTCGGTTATTGAGTTGGTTGTAATTGATTGAGAGAGAGAACTCTTGAGATAAATACTGTACACCCAAGAGGTGTGGAAGACTGAGATTTCTTCATTGTATTCTTGAAGAGTTTAATGCAAGATTGGTTTTTTCTTGTATCTCCTATTATTTGTTGTTTCTAATTTCTAGTTACTTATTACTTCTGGTTCAATTCCATGTTTAGTTGCTTATATAAAAGTAATCGATTGTACTCCAAGTTCCTAACAAAATGGAAACCAATGGGTAGATAAAATGTTATTTGATGGTTAATAATGATTAATATCATGAGATAATGACATTATAGACTCCACTAAACCCTCAAGGAATTTTTTTTGTGTTTTGACCCCCTAAACCATGCATTTTTTCAAGCTTGGTGTCATAGCTACTTAAAGGTTTGCATATGAGGACAAGGTTTAAAGGTATAAAATTTGGCATGGGACATCATAGTATCTTATCCAAGGTGAATAAAAAATTTTCCAATAGTTTTTATACATTTAAATGATAAAAAATCCATTTTTTAGTTTTCTAAGCATAAAGAGCTAAGAGAGGCCCAGAATGCTAGAAGAGAAGGGGGTGATAGTAGTACTTTCATTGGGAATTAGGACCTAAAATTTATAGGATTATTAGGGGCATGGGTGAGATAAAAAAATCTCTCTTATTTTACATATTTCACCCATATAACTCAAGAACCATCATCAAAGCAAAAATAGGGCAGCAAGCTGACACTTTTTTATTTTTTGAGAGCATGGTGATGTTTTTATGATTTTTTAAAACTATTAAAGGTCTAAACCATTTATAACTATCCAATGAATCTAAACATAGAGCTTGGTGAGGCATATAACTCATTTTAACCCCCCCAATCTGAAATAGGGTCTCAAAAAGAGCATGAGAGAGCTAATATGGAGCTTCAAGAAGAAAATGGATGTTTTAAGTGAATGATGCATTTTAAAACATTTTGGGATGATTTAAAAAATTAATAAACCTTATAAATATGCTCATATGGTCCAAATAATGTTAGAGGAGGGTTATCAAAGAGAAATTTCAAGTTCTCATATCTCCATTAATGGAGTTTTTGCTCAAAACCAGGTTTTAAAGTGAGAATTGTAGGGGTCAAAAGGGACATTTATGGGATGTAATGTGCTCAGTATTATCCCTAAGATCCATTATAATGATGTAAACATGTTTATCAGGCCAAGAGAGGCTCAGTGTAGCCCAATTTAGCATAAAGACACACCTAGACCTACTAAGCCTAAAAGGTGGCAAATCTTTTCATGCTATTTTAGGGAGCTCCTAAGGGTCTTAGTGGATGAGAATAGTCTTAATGAAAGGGTATGGACCAAATAAAGATCCAGGAGTATTTATATGGAGTTTATAAGCCCCAAGGCCATGAAAACTTAGGTAACCATTGATAACCTTGAAGAGATTGGTATTTTTGGAGCACCTACAAGTGGTTTCAAGTTCTCAAATTTGGTACATATGATCATCATGAGTTTATATATATATATATATATATATATATATATATATATATATTTGTTAGGAAAATATAATAGGAAAACCATTTGATTTTTTGTATCATACCTAATGCAGTCATAATCAGTCATGTAATAGGCAACCCACTAGCAAATTTGGAGAAAAATTCATCTACCAGAGTCTACAGGTGATATCTAACTATGAAACTTGGTAAAAATGATGTTAATTTGTGGTTATAAGAATAAATAATATTATTTTGGCCACATACATAATGGAAATATCCAATATGTTGTCACATGAATGTGCTTGTTCATTGATAACCACCATTGGAGCTCGAAAGAATTTTGAAAAAATACAGGTATAGCAAAAGTTTTTTGACTTTTTGGGAGTGTTGTAAGGTATTTTAAAGTGATTATAGGTCTTCATACACCTGGTTAGAGTGTCCAAACTCTTGGTTTCATACAAGGATGCCCTTGAGGGCTCGATAAAGCATGTAAAACACAACCTATGTGCATAGGTCTAAATCTTTTGCCAGTTTCAAAGTTTTTTGAAGTATCATATACTTGATGGAGTTTTTTAAGGGATTATAAAGGTGTTTTAAATAAAATGAAGGCAATGGAAAAGTCTTATTGGTATCCCAAGGATAAATTCAAACTTTTCAAGTCTTGACACCTCGTTTGAGCCCCTCTTCAGATGCTCATATCTTTCACTACATAAGGAGTTGGGATAAATGATTTTAGTATGTTTTGAGTATCGATATGTAATTAGAATTATTTATATTTTGAGCTTATTTAAGGGCTTGAGATTTATGAACAGCCATTAAGATCGAAAAGTGCTAAAAACCCCTTTCAAAACCCACTCTATTGGATCATTTGGCTCTAAGCTTCTTCAAATGAATTATTATGCAATCATTTCACATTGAATACATATAAAATCATGAAATAACTCCTTTAAACATCTTTTGGGTCTATTTTCAGAGATAATTTGGTATGTAAGGGCTATTTTAAGGCTCTTTTTGGGTTATTTTTGTAAGCTTTTAATGGTGTTCCAAAGGAAAATATGTTTAAATGGTTTGTAGAGGTTATCTTTCCCCTAAAATGTCATCCAATGGTATTATATGGGCTCCTTTAATCCATCATTACCTGTTAGCACTCAAAAAATCAAGTTTTGGGCCTCTGAATAAAAAATTATAGGTTTGGCCTCCATTAATGGAGCCTTGAGAAAAGTTGCAAGTGTATTAATGGCCATAGAATGACCTAAAGATATAATAAGACATTATAAAAATACATATTAAAGTCTTTGAGGACTCCAACAAGATTTTAGCTCATAGGCAAGCTTCAGGGTGAAGGATCTCATGATGGCCTAGGTTCTCAAGGGGTCTTCAATGGTGGAGTGCAAGATAAAAGAAATGTTTTTCAGGTCTAATGGTGTCCAAAGGAGGAAAAGGGATACACATCAACATGAAATTAGACTCAATTCACTTTATGTTCTCCCAAGCAAAAGATGTTATCTTCACTAACCACTAGTGGTCAAAGGTGACTTTTAGATGATGCTAGTGGTCAAGTATGGCATGCTATGCAAGTGGGGAGAGTTGAGAGGAGTTAGAAAGATCTTAAAGAGGATTGAATAATTTTGTCCAAGTGATGAGAGAATAACATCATTAAGTCAATTTGAAATTATAATATAAAGTGCTCTAATGTGCAAACTTTAGCTTTTTAAAGCCTTTTGAAGCAAAAAAGTGCAAGTGAAAGCCAAATTGAGGAGATAAAGAATGGAAAGAGGAGCCCCATATCTCATCCTACATTGGGATGAGTATTGTGAACACTTGAAAGTGGATTCAAGTCTTTTAAGAACCCTTTTACCCCTCTCCTTCTCACCTTTTATATTTAAGACCTCTCATTTCTTGTTGAGAGGTATGCTTCATGCTTTGACAAGGGGAAACTCTACCAAATTTTGTAATGAGATAACCTATTGAAGTTAATAATATTGATTACCTTCTACTATGCTTGCATATTTGTGTGTATTATGGTTTGTTTGATGAGGATCATGTGGTGGGAGTTCTCCCCTTGATTTTTGTCCTCTCCCTTCACCTTTGTGCATGATAACTTTGATTTTATAGGTCTTGAGTCATGTTTATCAGTCATAGGTATGACGCATGATGTGAATGAGTCAATTCCTTCATATTCTAGCCCATTTATACAAGTTTTTTGAAGAATTAATTATGCAAACTTAGCTAGTATGAGGGTTGTGTGAGTGATAGATCTTTTGGATTCAATTGTGTGTGTTTTAATGAAGTTGGAGTATCATTATATGGTGTATCACCTTTATTTATGTTTTAATTTATTCCTTTTCCCCTTATAAACCCTTTCCCAAGTCATATAATTAGATTACTAAGAGCTTAAATGATACACCTAGGGAGCTGGCCCATAACCCAAAGGTTCAACCCCAAAATAGGATACCCACATCTTAGGGTTGTTCCCATTTTATAGTTTAGTTGGAGAGAGCCTAAAGAACCCTCTCCAAGGGTGAAATTCTATGCTACAATAGTTTGATTAAGTCATCATGTTACTATTCTTGAATTCATAACTATAGTAGACATCTTCACACTTCTATCATGACTAAAACATATTCACATATGCTCCCCATTACATCATGCACATCTTATTCAAGCCACTTAAGCTAATTTAGTTATCTCCCCCTTAATGAAACACATCTTGAATATTATCAAATTGAAAAGAACATACCTTTATACCAATTGGCATTTTGATAATTACGTAGAGAACACACATTTGCTTCCATAGATGAAAGGTGTCTCCTAAGAAGCATAGGTAGAGACACCTACTTGTCAGAAAAGGACTAAAGATCCAAAAACTTAGGATACTCCCATATCTGCATGCTCTTACTTTACTTGTTTCCCTTCTTCATCTTCAGATTGACTTTGAATGAGTTTTCAACCTTAATCTTTTCTTTTATCTCAAGATCTTGTTTGATTTCCTTGTCCATTTTGGCAAATAAGGATTGTTCCTTGATACTTGAAGTCTTTAAATTGTTCCCCCTTCATATTCTATCCCATTTATACAAGCTTTCTGAAGAATTATTTATGCAAACTTAGCTAGTGTCAGGGTTGTATGAGTGGTAGATCTTTTGGATTCAATTGTATGTGTTTTAATGTAGTTGGAGTATCATTATATGGTGTATCACCTTTATTTATGTTTTAATTTCTTCCTTTTGCCCTTATAAACCCTTTCCCAAGTCATAGAATCAACCTACTAAGAGCTAAAATGATACACCTAGGGAGCTAGCCCATAACCTAGAGGTTCAACCCCACAATAAAATACCCACAGCTTGGGGTTGTTCCCATTTTGTAGCTTAGCTTAAGAGAGATTTAAGAACCCTCTTCAAGAGTGAAATTATATGCTACAATAGTTTTATTAAGTCATCATGTCAATCTTCTTGAATTCATAACTATAGCAGACATCTTCACACTTCTATCATGACTGAAGCATATTCACATATGCTCCCCCTTACATCATGCACATCTTATTCGAGCCACTCAAGCTAATTGAGTTATCTCCCCCTTAATGAAATACATCTTTCATATTATAAAATTGAAAAGAACATACCTTTGTACTAATTGGCATTTTGATCATTACCTAGATCACACACACTTGCTTCCATACATGAAAGATGTCTCCTAAGAAGCATATGTAGAGACACCTAATTGTCATAAAGGGAATAAAAATCCCAAAACTTAGGATACTCCCATATCTCCATGCTCTTACTTTACTTGTTGTCCTTATTCATCTTCATATTGACTTTGAATGAGTTCTCAACCTTATTCTTTTCTTTTATCTTAAGATCATGCTTGATTTCCTTGTCCATTTGGGTAGATAAGGATTGTTCCTTGATACTTAAAGTCTTAAACTTGTTCTACCTTCATATTCTAGCCTATTTTTATAAGATTTCTAAATAATTACTTATGAAAACTTAGCAAGTGTTAGGGTTGTGAGTGGTATATCTTTTAGATTCAATTGTGTGTGTTTTAATGTAGTTGGAGTATCATTCTATGGTGTATCACATTTATTTATGTTTTAATTTCTTCCTTTTCCCCTTCAAAACCCTTTTCCAAGTCATATAATCAGCTTATTAAGAGGTTAAATGATACACCTAGGGAGCTAACCCATAACCCAGAGGTTCAACCCCACAATAGGATACCCACAACCTATGGTTGTTCACATTTTATAGCTTAGTTTGAGAGATCTTGAAGAACCCTCTCCAAGGGTGAAATTCTCTTCTACAATAGTTTGATTAAGTCATCATGTCAATCTTCTTGAATTCACAACTGTAGTAGACATCTTCACACTTCTATCATGATTGAAGCATCTTCACATATGTCCCCCCTTACATCAATCACATCTTCTTCAAGCCACTCAAGCTAACTAAGTTATCCCCCCTTAATGAAACACATCTTGCATATTATTAAATTGAAAAAAACATTCCTTTATATTGATTGGCATTTTGATCATTACCTAGAGCACACACACTTGCTTCCATACTTGAAAGATGTCTCCTAAGAAGCATATGTAGAGACACCTACTTGTCATAAAGGGACTAAAGATCAAAAAAATTAGGAGAATACCATATCTCCATGCTCTTACTTTACTTGTTATCATTTCTCATCTTCAGATTGACTTTGAATGAGTTCCAAACCTTATTCTTTTCTTTTATCTCAAGATCCTGCTTGATTTCCTTATCCATTTGGGCAGATAAGGCTTGTTCTTTGATACTTGAAGTCTTTAAATTGTTCCCCCTTCATATTCTATCCCATTTCTACAAGCTTTCTAAATAATTACATATGCAAACTTAGCTAGTGTTAGGGTTGTGTGAGTGGTAGATATTTTGGATTCAATTGTGTGTGTTTTAATGTAGTTGGAGTATCATTATATGGTGTATCACCTTTATTTATGTTTTAATTTCTTCCTTTTCCTATTCTAAACACTTTCCCAAGTCATAAAATCAGCTTACTAAGAGCTTAAATGATACACCTAGATAGTTGGCCCATAACCTAGAGGTTCAAACCCATAATAGGATACCCATAACCTAGGGTTGTTCTCATTTTATAGTTTAGTTGGAGAGAGCTTGAAGAACCCTCTCCAAGGGTAAAATTATATGCTACAACAATTTTATTAAGTGATCATGTCAATCTTATTGAATTCACAACTTTAGCAAACATCTTCACACTTCTATCATGACTGAAGCATCTTCACATATTCTCCCCCTTACATCATGCACATCTTCTTCAAGCCACTCAAACTAATTGAGTTAGCTCCCCTTAAATGAAACACATCTTGCATATTATCAAATTAAAAAGAACATACCTTTGTATAGATTGACATTTTGATCATTACTTAGAGCACACACACTTGCTTCCATACATGAAAGATGTCTCCTAAGAAGCATAGGTAGAGACATCTACCTGTCATAAAGGGACTAAATATCCCAAAACTTATGAGACTCCCATATCTCCATGATATTAATTTACTTTTTATGCATCCTCATCTTTAGATTGACTTTGAATGAGTTCTCAACCTTATTCCCTTTTTTATCTCAAGATTTTGCTTAATTTCCTTGTCTATTTGGGTAGATAAGGCTTGTTCCCTGATACTTGAAGTCTTGAACTTGTTTACCCTTCATATTCTAGCCCATTTCTACAATATTTCTAAAGAATTACTTATGCAAACTTAGCTAGTGTTAGGATTGTGTGAGTAGTAGATCTTTTGGATTCAATTGTGTGTGTTTTAATGTAGTTGGAATATCATTCTATGGTGTATCAACTTTATTTATGTTTTAATTTATTCCTTTTCCACTTATAAACCCTTTCCCAAGTCATAGAATCAGCTTACTAAGAGCTTAAATGATACACCTAGGGAGCTAACCCATAACCCAGAGGTTTAATCCTAGAATAGGATACCCATATCTTGGGGTTGTTCCTATTTTGTATCTTAGTTAGAGATATCCTAAAGAACCCTCTAAAAGGGTGAAGTTATATGTTGCAATATTGTGATTAATTCATCATGTCAATATTTTTAAATTCACAACTATAGCAGACATATTCACACTTCTATCATAACTGAAGCATCTTTACATATGCTCCCCCTTACATCATGCACATATTCTTCAAGCCACTCAAGCTAATTGAGTTTTCTCCCCTTTAATGAAACACATCTTTCATATTATCAAATTGAAAAGAACATACTTTGTACTGATTGGCATTTTGATCATTACCTAGAGCACACACACTTGCTTCCATACATGAAAGATGTCTCCTAAAAAGCATATGTAGAGACACCTAATTGTCATTAAGGGACTAAATATACCAAAACTTAGGAGACTACCATGTCTCCATGCTCTTACTTTACTTATCCTTCCTCATCTTTAGATTGACTTTGAATGAGTTCTCAACCTTATTCTTTTTTTTATCTCAAGATCTTGCCTAATTTCCTTGTCCATTTGGGTAGATAAGGCTTGTTCCTTGATAATTGAAGTCTTGAACTTGTTCCCACTTAATATTATATCCCATTTCTATAATATTTTTTAATAATTACTTATGCAAATTCAACTAATGTTAGGATTATGTGAGTAGTAGAAATTTTGGATTCAATTGTGTGTGTTTTAATGTAGTTGGAATATCATTCTATTGTGTATCACCTTTTTTTTAAAATTTATTTCTTTTCCCATTATAAAACCTTTCCCAAGTCATAGAATCAGCTTACTAAGAGCTTAAATGATACACCTATGGAGCTGACCCATAACCCATAGGTTCAACTCCACAATAGGATACCCATAGCTTGGGGTTGTTCTCATTTTGTAGCTTAGTTGGAGAGAGCCTAAATAACCCTCCAAAAGGCTGAAATTATATGCTAAAATAATGTAATTAATTCATCATGTCAATCTTTTTGAATTCATAACTGTAGCAGCCATCTTCACACTTCTATCATGACTGAAGCATCTTCACATATGCTCCCCCTTACATCATGTACATCTTATTCAAGCCACTCAAGATAACAAAGTTAGCTACCCCCTTAATGAAACACATATTTCATATTATAAAATTGAAAAGAACATACCTTTGTATTGATTGGCATTTTGATCATTACCTAGAGCACACACACTTGCTTTCATACATGAAAGATGTCTCCTAAGAAGCATATGTAGAGATTCTTACTTGTCATAAAGGGACTAAAGATCCCAAAACTTAGGAGAATCCCATATCTCCATGCTCTTAATTTAATTTTTATCCTTCCTCATCTTTAAATTGACTTTGAATGAGTTTTCAACCTTATTCTTTTCTTTTATCTCAAGATCTTGCTTGATTTCTTTGTCCATTTAGGCAGATAAGGCTTGTTCCTTGATAATTGAAGTATTGAACTTGTTCCCTATTTTTTCATGAAACATAATCCACTTTGATCTTATTTTTCATTTACCTACTTAGGCCTCCATTCACTATTAGTCCTTCTCTTCATGATAGGATGGATAATATTTGAAGTAGAATACTGATCATACTTGTAGAACCTTGCTATGTGACCTCTCTTATGACATTTGAAACAAATGAGTTTTATCAGATTGTACATACCTTATGATTGAGATATAAGATGATTATTTAAAGTTTCATGATTATGTACCTGATCTTTTAGTCCTCTAATGAAGATATTACAAAACTTTGCAATATGACCAAGTCCTTGACACTTGTAGAAAAAGTTGTCATTCTTTCCTTGTGAATTTGTTGACTATCTTAAGTGATGATGTTATTCATGCTTACCATTTTATTTCTCATAATTACATGTAAATTCATTTCAAGAGGATATTTTACAATCTTTTGACCTATGACCAAACTAATTGCAAGAGTAACAATAACCATTGAAATTTACATACCTTATAGTATTTGGTTGTCTGATATGATTTGTATTATTTATGTCAATACATTCATTCCTTGATCAATGATTAATATTTAAAAAATTTATATTGTTTTGAGTTACATTCTTTTTCACTTCTTTGTATCCGAGATTAAATCTATCACTATCATGTTTTTGACTACTCAAAATATTGTCAAGATCATTTGAGCTCTTTTTATACTTCACAAATGACTTCACCTTACAAGATGACTTGTCTAACTCAAATTTTAATGAATAAATTTTAATCACATACCTTAAGTACTCATATTATTTAGCTTTTATGATTGTATACATAGTTTCTAATTGAATATTGAGATGATTGATAGTATCTTCATGTTCCCTAGTGTCATCATTCATTCTTTCTTCAAACACATTGAATTGTTATTCATATTCCTTAATTTGTGACATCATATCTTTTTTATTTTTCTTCTCAATATTCATATCTTCAAGAGAATTCATCAATTAATCCTTATTATCTAGATCATCAGTTGTATCTTTGCTTATAGCTGGATTTAGTTTCATATGCAAAGACTCTATCTCTAATTGATACAAGATAGACTCTTCATCCTTAATATTTACTTGTTCATTAAGATTAAAAACTTGAGTTTAAAGTTTTTGTTTGATCTCATCATGATCCTTGACTTCATTACTTAGCCTTCCTTCAAAAATTCCAATTTGCTCCTCATAGGATTTGATCAAGGAATCTTGTTTCCTATTCTTTCCTTGTAGTATCTTCATTTCTTCCATAGTATCTAGATATTTATCTTCAAGAGTGACTTTCTCATCTTCTTCCTCTAAGCTATCTCCAAAAAAATAAATCTCTACTTAAAGAACATTCACCTTCATCATGACTAAAATCCATGAATAATATCTCCATATCCTCATTATGAAAATAATCATCACTGTTAGATGTGTTTACTTCTTCTTCTATAAATGAGTTAATATCTTCACCATGGTAAAATTTATTACTACCTTTGTATTATTCCTTCTTTCCATTTTTATTATTGAAGAACTTTTTGTACTTTTTAGGACCCTTAGATTTATTGTGTTCATCCTCATGAGATTCCTTATAAGTTTATTTATATTCAAACTTGTCTCTATCAATACATCTAGTTACAAAATGACCAACTTTACCATATGAAAAACATTTAAAATAAAGTTTTCCTTCATCCTTACCTGATCTTACATTCAAGTTTCTTGTAATCATGGCTTCAAGTTTATCTTAATTAAGATCAAAATCTTCAAGACTTAACTTGTTCTTCTTAGATTTTATCTCCTTGATCACCTTGAAGGTTGCTTCCTTCGTAGGAGGTCTATCCTCATCAAATCTCATCTAATAGGTAATAAGGATGCCATGCAATTCATCCATATTCAACTAAGTGAGATCATAAATTTATTCTACAGTAGAAAATTTTGAATCAAACTTGAGTGTAAGAGTCCTCAATACATTATGTACTACAATAGCTTCATCAATCACCTCTCCAAGACCTTTGATCATGTTTACTACCTCATCAAACCTTAGAATATAGGATGCCATAGTATCTTTTTACTTCATTTTGAGACCTTCAAATTGTCTTTGGTAGGTCTATAATTTAGCCAATTTCACCTTTGAGTCTCCTTCATAGATAGTCTATAATTTGTCCCAAATATCCTTGGTAAACTTACAATAGATCACTTTGGTAAATTTAGCCTCAGATAGACCACAAATGTTAGCATTCCTAACTTTAGAATTATTATAACTCAACTTCTTTTCAGAAACACTAGTTGGATGAGTAGCTAGTGTAGTATAGCCATCTATGATAGATTGTCAAGTATCAAACCCTAGATACATGATGTATACCCTCATCCTTGCAATCCATAAAGCATAATTTTACCCATTAAACAATGGTGCTTGATTTGTATATAAACCCTACTTTTTTTGACTTTTCATATTATACCTTAGATTACCTTCAAGTGGTTAAACTTGTAATGAAGGTCATGATCTGATACCAATTGTTGAAGGTATAATCACTGAGAGGGGGATGAATTAGTGATGCAAGATATTTCAAACTTTAATTATAATCATTTAAATATCTTAATCAATGATCACAAACATTCATAAAGAATACAAGATGTTCATAACAATGAATGAGATAGATGATGAAAAATCACACACATAACACAGCTATGTGGGAAACCCTCTTAGGGAATAAAACCCACTCTCAAGTTTGCAAACATATAGACTACTTGTCTTATAAGATGATCTCAAACATGAGATATTTTAGTGAAGCACCCACTTCACAAGGAGAACCTACCACTAATTATGAACAAGAACCCACTTTTTCTAGATGTTGAGCACCCACATAACACCTTATGAAATCAATAAATCCATAACTCCAATTACATTTTAATCTGATGGATAAACAATGTATAATACTTCTCTTTCAACTTTTTATACACATTCAAACTTGCTCATACAAGTAATGCATCCAAACATGTCTTTTGGATCACTCTAGGCTTCTTTTCTCATCCTAACTCTACTCTATAATTTAGTCCATCCACTGATCACACTATGTTTTATCTCTTTCCTTTGTCTCTATCTTCTACTCTCTTAATTCATTTGCACAAGTCTAGAAACCATTACCTTAGTCTTCAAATTTTATAAAGTCTTCATGAATATCAACATCTAGGTTGATCATTAGACTTGACTTAACACTTAATACTTATATCATGCTAACACATAGCTAAATACCATCCTCACAAGTTGTCCATAACATCCATGGGTCACACTTAAGAAGCTACGCCTTTCAATTAGGCCTTAGTAGCCCTTATAAGTCTCATGGAGACCTATTACCCTTTTAATACTGTATTAATCAAATTAAGAACATAAGTTAACTTTAAAATATATGGGTTCACTTTATATGACCTTTAAGACATATTCAAATGGAAATTATTTCCAAACCACTCTTTTGCTAAAGCACAAATTGCTTAAACATAATTTTGTACATACAACCACCATGAATAAACATATAGTAAAATTTATATCTAAATAAATTTGAATATACATATAGTCAAACTTTATAACTAGGTTTTATGTATGCACCTTGAAGTCCTCTACAACTTTTTATTTTACACCACCATGAAATTTATCCTAGATCAAAAGATATAGCTCAAACTACAATGGTCACTGTGCAAATACTAAACATCAAAAACTTTGACCTCATCTTGTGCTCCCTAGAAACTTTGAATAAATACACATTATCAATCTCCTCAAAAGTATCCTAATATTTACCTTGAAATACTAACCATTGATCTTAGATCCTTTCTTCCATTATTGTGCCACTTAGTAGCTTTGTGTGCCCTCTATGTACCTTACAATGAGTGTTCCAATGAACTTCTACCATTTGGTAGTTCAGCATGCCTTCTAAGCACATTGACTATTTGACTCCAATGAAATTTTAACACTTGGAAATCCCATGTGTAATATTAACTATTTGACTCAATACAATTGATTGGATCATATTCTGCATGGTCACATGCTCATCATTGATCTCTATCTAATAGGTTTCACACTCATTATTATTTCTATTGCTCAAACTCCATGATTATGACACATGTCACTAGCACATGAAATATTGACTATTTATCTTTGAACCATATTTTTTGATCCTTATTTGATTATATTAAACAATCATTGTTAGATCTATGATCTAATTAAATGCTCACTGGAGATCTTTGATAATGCAAATTTGGCTAAGTATGGGAACCACTACAATCTACTTAGAAGGCCAACTTTACACCTTAATAACTTTTTCTCCACTAAAGATCATGACCTAAAATTTGAACCACATGATTATATTGCATAGGGGAATCCATCAATGTATCAAGTTTCTCTTGAAACATTCACATGTGTGAAAATTGACATCATCAAATTACTTACTCAATTTTATTTGTCAAAATTATTACTTGAACTTAGAAATTCATATGACTATTCTAATGAATTCCTTTCACTTCCATAAGTACTCAAATAACTTATAGCACCATATAGGGTCTTTGTAACATGTCCATACCATCAATATCATCCATTGATTGCTTAACTTAAGTTAAACACTCTTCAAATCATCAAACTGATCACTTTGTCAATAATGCACTAGTACCACATGCTCTCTTTGACATCAATGATAACCAAACATCAATGACCATGATCAATATATACTATTGTACCCAACATCCCATTTTTATTATTCAAGAAATGGATACTCACTTTTAAATTTTGGCCTTATTTGTTGAACCTTTTTTCTATTTGTCTGAGAAAAGTTCTAATCAGATTGTTCTTTAGCTTTTACAATTAGAAGAATAAAGCATGGTATCATACATTTTATGGACTAAATTTATTAATGCACAAAATTGGAATTTTATTTAGAGGTATATCCTAGAAGATACCTCAAAGGGCCTTAGAATACCTTCCATGTTGATTGCAAAGGTCCTTGTAAGAGATTTGATATAACTATGGCACCTTTTTGTTTGGAAAGAACCTTGATGTCAGCTTAGCTTTAAGAGATACCTTCAAGGTAGCCTTGAAAGTACTATAATGCCCTTTAAGGTATCTTCTAAAATATATCTTGAAGGCTCTTATAGTACCTTCAAGGGTTCTCCTAGTAGATAAAGATACCTTGGAGGGCCTTGTAATACCTTCAAGGATACCTTTATGCATGTTTGAAAGGTATCTCTTAAGAGATACCTTCAAGGTAGCCTTGGAGGTACTATAATTCCCTTCAAGGTATCTTATAGTAGATACCTTGAAGGGTCTTGTATTACTTTTAAGGGTTCTCCTAATAGATACCTTGAACATATACATGATTAGAATTTTCTTTCAAATTATCTCTTATGAGATTACCTTAAAGGGCCTTGTAATACTTTTAAAGGGTCTTCTCATAGATACCTTAAACATGCACACAATTGGAATTTTATTTCTAGGTACTTCCTAAGAGATACCTTGAATATACACATGATTGAAATTTTTATTTTGAGGTACCTCTTAAGAGATACATGGAACATGCACATGATTGGATTTTTTTTGAGGTATCTATTAAGAGATACCTTGAACATACACACAATTGAAATTTTATTTCAAGGTATCTCCTAGGAGATACCTTGAAGGGCCTTAGAATACCTTCCATGTTGATTACAAATGTAATTACAATGGATTTAATATTACCAAGACACCTTTTTATTTGGTAAGAACCCTGATGCACATGATTGGAATTTTATTTCGAGGTCTCTCCTAGGAGATACCTTGAACATGCATAGGATTAGAATTTTCTTTCAAGATATATCCTAGGAGATACCTTGAAGGGCCATCATAAAATAAGTAATCCATCACATGAAACTACATCCAGAGCACCCAAGAACAACCCAAAAATGCCATGTGTCTAGATTTACACCAAGTAACCTAGTCATATTCATGCATCATAGGTGCCCATCTGGATCCAATGTAGTAGGCCACATATCAAGAAATAATAGCCTTTAGATTTAAATATAGAATTAGTAGTGAATCAAAAGAGAATCAACATTAATATTTTAATACAAAGGTGACAAGCTCACCATTAATGTAACACAGACCAAAATTACCATAAAATTGTATGAATCAAAGCAACCTTCAAAATGCTACTCAAATCATCTATAGTTACACATAATTTCATTCAACTCCATAAGTATTTTCCATCTTTGTTATCTATGTTCTCAAAGTCAACCAAGATTGAAATCTTCATGAATTTTTCCTAGACTGCCATTGTTAGAGCTACAAAACTATAGAAAACTACAAAAGAAAGTCAATTGTTACCTAGAATACTATAAAAATGACTCAAGCAAAACACCCCACCTCTTATAAGGGATTTTCCTATGGAAATGATGATTTAATATTTTAGTTTGGTAATTTAGTTATTTTTAAAGATATGAAGTTTATCCCCAATGCCATAGACATAGGGGACAAACATTATAGCAGTGTGTATTTTGATGTTGAAGAGGCAAGGACTTAGACAATTCTGAGACCATGCCCCACATCATTGAGTTTTCTTTTGATATCCTATTAATCTATGTTGTTGATTTTCACAAGGCTGTAGTAAAAACATAGGTCATTCCATGCACAAACCTACTATATGGCATCTTTAAGATGTCAAGATGTGAGGATGGACTACTTAAATCCATGCACTAGGGATTCCCCATTTCCTTCATTATGGGGCCAAGTTTTGAAAGATATTATGGCCTACCTCTACTAAAAATGGAGTATATTTAGAGCATCATAGAAAATTGGTATGAGGTGCACACTCTGGATAAAGTCTTGGCCTCATGGGTAGCAAACCCCAAAGGGGTTATTTATATGAATGATCAGGGATACCTACCCATCCAATAATTTAGAAAAGGGGTAAGACTTGACATGGATTTAATAAATAGGTTCTTTGGAAATGCACCTATTGTATATGTGGATATAAGGATAATCCTAGTACTGTAACTAATCTTGGAAGACCAGTAGATTACCCTACTTGGGGATATTATTAGTGAAAACTTGATTATGACTATGGAAGACAATACAGGAATGGAGCTCCATTCTATATGATGAGATACCTATTGGATGCCATTTATACAATGACAAAATTAGGACCAAACACATGGACTCCTAAGCTAGATGAAGTCATACCTCAAACATATTATGTAATGCATATTCACCATTTTAGGCACCATATCAAAATAATTAAAAAATATTTTTATCCCCTAATCTATAACTCAATCACATAATGTCTTATGTAGAGGGTTACATTGAAGGTTAGACAAAAATTGAGGAACATTGGTAGCTTTTGGCTCTACCCTGATTGTACAGTCATCCGAGTGGAAGGGGTAATGGTATCTCCCCTTAGGAGACCAAGGTATGTGCCAATGAAATTGGAATAAGAAGAGATATCCTACTAGATGCACTATGGAATTAATGGCCTCTTCAAAAAGAAGAAGAAAAAACCTCCCCATAAGGATCCCTACCAACTAGGGAGATCTAAGTTGAAATAATGACAAGATGTGATAGTGGAAGCATGACATAAGGATTCTTGCCTATTACCCAAGGATGACCTCAGAGCATGGGATCTAAATCAAGTCATTATCAGTCACCTCACCAAATTCAAGAGGGATGTGGCTATGGAATATGAGCATCAAGATGAAATACATGACTAGATATACCTCAATATGATGAATGATGAGGAGGTCTTGAGAAACTCTACTAGGAAGAATGTACCACTTGAAATGATACTCAATTGAGAGAATAAAAAATAAGATATAGCAAGGCCTCAGCCCCCACTAACTCATGGGAGCATGTTTGATGTAGACTATGAGGATAAGGGAGAGGAAGAAGAGGAGGATGTCAATCCTATCATAAAAATAGACCATTCAGGCCCCTACTTCAAGCTACTCTGAGTGAGGAGAGTCAAGTGGACAACCTAGCCCTTCACAATAACCTAAATTACCACTACACCTACTAAATAATATGCCATAAAAGACTTGGACCAACCAAGTCCTAATATTATAAACCTTGAGGAACAAAAACAAAGAGTTGAGATTTCATTAGGTGGATGACAAGCATTAGCTAGGATGATAATTGAAAAAGTCTTTGCAAGGAAGAGGTCCCCTAGAACTACAAAATGTGGAACAATGTCACCTCCATCAACCTCCCAAACTCCCTTATTAAGTATAATGCCTTTGCCTTCATTTCCAACTATTAGTACATTCATAACTACCCCTGTTGCTACTGCCCATGACAGTCCCATGTTCACATCCCCAACCACTAATTCCTTTGGAGGAACCATTCCAAAATTTATCTCCCATGCCATAGTTAGATTTACACCTCTAATTAGTTCCCATAAATTTTAGTATGTGCCCAGATAAATGTTCCATTCCTTCTCAATCTACCATGAGTGCATCTTTTGCCCTTGGCCCCATTGTACCCACCAAGCCATTGAGGCCCATTCCACCATCGTTCACTTGGCATAAACTACTTCACCTCACCATAACAACTAAAATTATTAGGCCTAAAACACTACCTTAATTTTTTTAAGATAAGGGCCTAACTAAGTATTTATATGATTCACTGGGTTATTTGGACCTAGGTAATTTTTATATCCCCAATTTTGCCTTATCTTCTTCCTCATCCCAAGCATTCTCATTGAAACCACCTTCTACTCATCCATTATCCTCAGCTACCCCAAATTGGGTAGAGGAAATTATGCAAATAATAAGATAGGGAAGGCCTCAAGTAGGACAAGCCACATCCCAAGTTGGCATGAGATTTGATACAACCACTAGAACTATGAAGAGGGTTATAAGGACACAAGTAAGATAACCTCAATCAAGCTCAACTGAGGTATGTGAAAATGAAGATCCACTCTTTAATCTAATTAAGAAGTAGAAAGTAGGCCCTAAAGAGGTTCAAGAGTATGATGAGGATCCCATATCCTCAATGCAAGCATAGGTTGATTCAACTATTTCCATTATATAGGGGATGGAGTAGGAGCTAAAGAGGCTAAAAGAGCAAACACTGCCTACTATGCCAAAAGGCACTTGATTTTAATAATCAATGTTGTAATTAATGTCTTCAACCTCTACAAGGTTATGAATAAGAGATAAGGTGAGGAATCCAACAAGCTAAGGTTGTCACCAAACGTGACCAAATTCTTGTCCACTATGACACCAAGTTGGCAAACTTGGCAAGAGTGGCAATAAGTAACAAATTCCCCTATCTCAAAATTTTTCCTCTTGAGGACATAGTGCCTCCACAGACCATCCTCATGAATAGGAGGAGGATTTTGAAGACATGGTTTGATCAAATCAAGGATGGAAACACATCCTTTGATAAAATTGAGTTTAAGATAGCTCACTTTCTAAATGATGCCATGATTACCAAAGTGACCAAGCTTGATGGATCCTTCATGGAAGAACAAGAGTTTAGAGTGAAAATGAAAGTATTCATTGCATGGTTCTAATAGGATATGAAAAGTGTCAAGATGGAAATAGAAGTGTTATAAATTATGACATTTTCCAACCAAATGTTGTAAAAGGTTGAGGCAATTGAAGAGGTATTAAGCCCCATACTCATAGAACATGGTAGGTTCATCCAGGATATACTAGACCTATTCAAACCAATGATCCTAGACTTTGCTCAGATTGACAAAGTTTATCAATATTGTGTAGAAGTGTGGACCTAGGAGGAGAATGAGAGGAAGTAAAAGCAACAACAATAGGTTGGCCAACAACCACCCCTAGGCCCATAAGGATATTTGGTTATATCTTGTAAATTTTGAATTTTGAATATTCCTTTGAAATGTAAACACTCTAGCCACTTAAATATATTTGGGCACCATATATGGGCCCAATTAAACTAAATATGGGAATTTTTAAGCCTATAAGTAGGGGTCTCCCCTCATTTGGTAAAGCAGAAAAATACTTCTTACAAAAATTTATGTAAAGAACCAAAGAATTCAAGAGTCTGTTTGCAATGTTTTTTTGTGACTTATGAATTCTCATGCTTTTAGATGTTTGATCATTTCCTTTATATAAATTAATTTTATAATTAAATTTTATACATGCATCAGTTAGTTTGAGCTTAACGCTAGGATGAATAATTTAGTGGTATACTTACTCTATTTTATCTCATTGGAAACTAAATGTGTTGTGCAATTCACTGCAAGTGAGTTATATTTACACAATGTATGTTGTTAGGTATATGCATTCTCCTTCCTCAGAAGCTTCATCTAAATTTACTCATCTTTGAGCATTATGATAGGGCTAATAGATGTTAGTTTTATATGATTTACTTTACAAGTTAGCATAATTGGCATCTTCTTTCATCTTAAGCACTTCTTTATACCCTACACTACTCTCTCTTGCATCTACCCATAAATCACCTTAGTTTAAGTCATGATATATATATATATATATATATATATATATTATTCATTTGTGTTTTGGTCATTAATTAAAAAATATCAAGATAATTCACAAATATTAGTAAGAAGTTGTGTCACAATATAACATTTGTTGTCCCTATAGCTGGGTCTGCTTATAGAATTTTAAAGTGGTGATTACATCTCTAATTCTCTACTATTTATGATATTCCCAATAATAATTATTCAAAAAAATCAAGCTCCAAGTAGTTTTAGGACTTTAAATTCTGTTTCTTCCTTACTCTTTTCATCCTAACATCTAATAGGTTTAGTAATTGATCTTAAATTCACATATTTAGAGGAGCTAGCCTCACAACTAGAAGTCTAACCTAGATACGGGCATCCCACAGCCTTAGATCATTCCAATATTAGTCTAGATATGAATCAGATCTAAGCAGTCTAATTTCAACTAAGTGCTATCTGGGTTGTTAATAGAAATCAAAAATCTTTTGGTCTTTGTTGTTGCAAGGGAACTTTATTTTCTACCCTATCTTACTCCTTCCTTTTGAACTTTTTAAACATGAATCACTTTAGATTAATGCTCATTGTATATATCCATTTGTTTGTTTAAGAGTTTGGGATTATATTATAAAATACAAAGCAATTTACGTCATAATAAATTTAGATAGATTGTGTCACTACCATATTCATGTTGTCCCTAGAGCAGGGTCTGCTTACAGACTAGAAGGTGGTAAGTTGTAACCAAATAATCTATCCAACAAAATGGAGTGAAGCTCTAAGGTTTTACAAGACCTGCACTATAATCTAAGAAATGTTATTATACTATTCACATTACATCCTTGACATAGATACACATCAATAGTCGATAAGGACCTGAGGATGATTCTAAATATTCTCAACCTACTATTTTTTGTCATGCACTTTTAGGTATTAATACTCCTCCAAATATTAAGGTGGTTGGTTTCCTAAATAAATAAAAGTCAACTATATTAATTTACTTTGGAAGTACACAAAAATTCATCAATAGTAAGTTAGATACTCAATTGAACTACTTTATTTACCCAGCTCTAAAATTTCAAATCCTAATTATAGGTGGGGGTATAGTCAATTGTTCTAGTAAATGCCTAGTATAAAACTACGAGAGACTATCAATTATATTATCTTATGTTTTTTATTATCATGGATAGGGCTAACATTTTTTTTGGATTGTAATGGCTCACCACTTTATGCACAGTTGAAATGAAATTTTCAGTAACTATTCATGCTCATTCATTTAGAAGGAAGGGCATTTGAATTGCATGTTTTATTGGCTAAATCTACGTAATTAGTTATTTTTCACCAGATGATGAAATGATAAAAAAAGTGCAAATTAATTATTATGTGACTCTTTTCCATAGAATTTAAACCAAAAAATAAGTCTACCCATATTGAATCACAACTAGTGGAGTCTACCCATTTAAATTTGAATCTTAGTGATTTCATAACATAAACTAATAAACAATGAATAAAAGGGTCAAGTCAACACAAATAAATCACACATTTTAGATAGATTAAAAAAAAATATTAAACACTATTAATATTAAATACCCAAAAACAAAGATCTATAGAAATGATAGTAATAAATATGGTTAATGCTTCAGACACTCTACAACCTACTTTGTTCTGGTCTGTTAGCACTCTAAGTGTACATTCAAAAAATATTAGGAATATGTAGGAATATGAATATATCTAATCAGACATGTTTGACAATTTTTGTTCATCTTAAAAATATGTGAAGATTATACAAACCCCATTTTACAAAGTAAATTTGAATTTCAAATTCATTGGGGACTCTCGCCTATTTCTGAATGCAAATGTACCTCGGGGGTAGTCAAGTCGAATCGAAGGCAAGTTATATATTAAAATGATATTTATATATATTATATTAAAATATATAATATTTATTTAAAATATATACTAAAAATATTATACAATGTAATATAATATTACAATATATATATATATATATATATATATATATATATATATATATATATATGTTAATATAGTTTATAAATAAAATTATAAATTATTATATATTATATATTTCAATATAATATATTTCATATAAAATACTTAATTTATATATAGTATTACTCAGTTTAATACACACACACACATTCATACAAACACGCACACACACATATCATGATATATAATGTATGTACATATGTATTGGTGAGAGGGGTTATGTAAAGCGAAAGAGTGTACAATTATTATTGATAGTTAAACTTAGTAATTCCAAACCCTTGACAATGTCAAAATATTAAAGTTCATCTTTAAAGATAATTATGGGTGTAGAATGATTGAATGATTTAGTCTATGACGACTTGCATTCTTCATTTAAAGAGATAACCTCTTAGCATGTAATGTCTACATCAAAACTATAACTCCCTTGGTTTTGATTAGGGCACATCTATATTCGCTAGATAAGGTGTCTTGGTGATGACAATGGAGAAATTTTTTCTTTTACAATGGCACTAAAAAAATTAAAAGAGACCAAGAGGAATTTGAGGTTTAGAAATTGGATAAAAAATTGAAGTGGACATATATATATATATATATATATATATATATATATATATATATATATATATATATATATATATATATATATATATATATATTTCCAAAGACACCATCTATTCCATGTATGCCTACTATGCCTAGTGATGATGCATTCTCAAGTATACCACTATAGTCTTGTTTCTCCTAAAGGTACTATTAATGTTACATCTTAAATAAATGTGGATAAAACTCTACTTAATATTGTCCAAGAGCCTATTTCTAAATCATTACCATCACTTCCAAAGTTTCATGATAATAATTTTACTTATATTTCCATATTTGAACTTCTGTAATTTTTATTATAATATGGTCTTGTAGTAGATCATTGAACATTTTTTAATTCTTATGATCTCCTGGATGTGATCCAAAACCCATGGTAGGAGACCCATCAAGTGTAATTTTTTCAGACTCATATAAGTCCTAAAGCTTGTATCACAAGGAAAAACGTCTGTTAGTAGAATGCATATGGCCTTGGTGGAAATCACAATATGCATTCTCATCATATTAATATCCTTGTGGAAGAGGTTTACTCATATCAACCTCTAATAATACCTCAGTATAGGGAAAGATATGAGTTGACACTTTGCCAACTTCTTAATAAGAAGCATAAGATGCTTAATGAATCTAGTACTTTTTTGTGTGGTGCATTCTGTAATATAGCTTGATGTGGCACTAACATGTTCATAGTTTGACTGGTATCACATTTTGATTCATTAAAATTAACTTTGTAAGATGGATTGATCTTAGATTTTGTATTGGATGAGGTCAATATAGTGGCCCCATACTTTAATAACTTATTTAATGTAAGGAGTTTCATTTCTTAATCATGCTTAGGGTCACCCTTCATGTTTCTCATAAGTAGAAAATTTTAGTGCCACAAAGTGTGGTGGAAAGGGTTGAAATGATACCTCTAATACAAGAGGGTTATGCAAGACATATTATGAATCAACTAGGCCATATTTGAATTCCTTTTAAGTGTTTTTCTGAATGAGAGAATTTTTGTCCTCTAATTCTTTAATAATTTGTAATAAAGATTGTGAAAAAGTCCACCTTGGTTCAAAGTTTTCATTGAAGTTGACATCAAGGGGAATGAATATGTATTCCCACTTGATGTATACTCAATGTTTGATGTGATTAATGGATGTGAAAGAGAAATGTCCTTTGTATTAGTCTCTATCATATTTGATATCTGACAATGTCAGATGTCTATTATGTTATTAAATTATTTAAATTATTTGATCGAATCACAAGTGTAAATACAAAAAGGTGACTCGCTATCATAGAGATTTGAATTGATGAATTTTATCTCAAAGGTATTCCATGGGAGCTAAAAATTAAGGAGTAAAATCCCTATTACATAATTTCATCATGTAAATTAACAAATATAAATAAACTTATTTAATAAAAATAATTATAATAAATGATACAAATTTGTAAATATTTTTATATTTAAAAACTATGTTTATTATTTATTTTTATTTATCATGTTTAAATCTTTAAATATTTTTACGAAATAATTTATGTTAAATGTTTTTTCAAAGTAGTTAGTTTTTGCCAAATAAAATAAAATATTTTTGAATGCAATGTTATTTTACTAAATTATTTATTCGTATTCAAGTGGTGATAAATAGAAGAAGTAAATCCATACCGATAAAAATATTTAAACACTATCACAATTCCATTGAAAATATTTTGACTATTATTTACAAGTCTAAATCTCTTTGAATCTAGATAAGGTTCTATCCTCCAACCATAGGAATAAAAAGAATCCTTTTGCCATTTACCAAAATGAACCATGCCAATTTTTGTATACAAGTCCACTTTTAAATCAATTTTAGTGACTTGGCATGCATGTTAAGAGTTGTTTATATATTCCACTTGAACTAAAATCAAATGTTCAAAAACATATTTCATACTTAATATAATTTTGACTACTTCATGTGCTCCTGATATTGAATTAAACAATTAAAAACCACTTAGATAGTGGTGGTTATTTTTGTTTTATCTAAAAATTCATAAAAGTGTAGATCTCTAACTATGGCTTGTAAATATGAGTTATTTTGTTTGACTAAGACTCAAAATAACAACAACTACCAGATGGTCATGTATTGACTAATTTTTTTACAGTAAACCTCATCCATATGCATAATATAATACAATCATGAACTAATTATACATCAAATAAATTATAATTATCATAATGTCACTCCATGGTGCATCCATCCAATTTCCATGCCTCTCCATAAATGTGAATACAAAAAATTAACACACCTATAAGTATATGAAGTACAACATCACTAGTGATTTAGAATTATGATAGGAAGCCATTATTTAGTTAGGCATTAAAAATCTTACTATATATATTCAATACTACCATAAGAAGATATGGTGGACATATTGTGAATATAGTAATTTTTTTGTGTGGTACATTTCGTAATACAACTTGAGGTGGTGCTGTTGTGTTTATTGTTTGATTGGTATCACATTTTGGTTCTTTCAGATTAAATTTTTAAAATGGCTTGAACTTAAATTTTGTATTAGATGAAACCAATGTGGTGGCCCTATACTTTATCTTGTTTAATACAAAGATTTTCATTTCTAGGTCATGCTCAAGGTCACGCTTCATGTTTATCATAAGTAGGAAATTGTAGTGCCACAAAGTGTGATGACAAGGGTTGAAATGATAACTCTAATGCAAGAGAGTTATGAAAGACATATTATGAATCAAGTGGGCTATATTTGGATACCTTTTAGGTGTTATTATCAATGAGAGAATATTTTTCCTCCAATGCTTTAATCATTTATAATGAGGATTGCGAACAAGCCCCATCATGGTTTAAAGTATTCATTGAAGTTGAAATCAAAGAGGATGAATATATATTCTCACTCGATGTATGCTCAATGTTTGATGTGATTAATGGACATGAAAGAGGAACATCTTTATTCATATTTAAGTGGTGATAAATTATAGAAGTAAATATTTATTGATAATTTAATATTTAAACATTGTCACAATTCCATTGCAAATATTTTGATTATTTTATACAAGTCTAAATATATTTGAATCTTGATAAGGTTTGATACTCTAACCATAAAAATAAAAAGAATCCCTCTACCATTTACCAAAATGAACCCTACCAATTTTTGTATACAAGTCCATCTCTAAATCAATTTAAAATAGCAACAACTTTCAGATGATTATGTAGAATTGATTAATTAATTTTTTTAATAAACTTCATCCATATAAATTATTATTATAATACAATGAAATAATACATCACATTAAATATAAACATTATTAAAAATCATAGCATCACTCTGTGGTGCATCCATCCAATTTCCATGCCTTTCCATAAATGCGAATACAAGAAATTAACACACCTATAAGTTACATATGAAGTACAACATCACTAGTTATTTAAAATTATGATAGGAAGCCATTAGTTGGGCATTGAAATCTTATTGTAATTGATCAATACTACCTGAATAAGCTATGGTATACATGTGACCCATAAAAATAATCCATAATCAACTAAAGGCCAACCATATTCTATATAATAAGTGACATAGTGAGATAGAAATATCGAAGGATGTGATTGGATTATTTTGATGACATGTGCCTTATGATAAAATAATTTGAGGCTATGATTATATCTATGTGTAGAATTTCAATAAAATTATGAAATTCAAATAATAATATGTACAAAATAATTACAACAAGGACAAATATATGTATATAATATATAAAGGAATATAAAATATGAACACGGGGGTTCTTTTTTCAGGAAATTTATAAAAACAAATCCATATTTACACTTAAACATGATTTACAAGTTTGAATCACACCTCAAATTATTTCACAAATGAAATCATTTTAGCAATGCTTATTGTTGCTCCAACCCATATAGATGGAGGAATCTCAAATAAGGTCAATAATGAAACAAACAAAATAAAATCATTAGTCGATTATATATATAAAATTACATGCATATAAATAAATGACAACATATAACATTCAAAATTAATTTTTTATATATAAATATCAACCAAAGAGCTGTAGCAATATATGAGCTACAAGACAGTTCACAATCTGGCTAGGAAAAAGACGACATTGTCTCCTATTATAACTTAAAAAATTACATATATATTATTTTAATTAATTATTATGTGAAACAATTATTATCTTTTAAAATTATCTATAATCTAATAGGTCCAACAAAAAAATTACATGTCAAATTTAAAAGATACTTGCAAAAGTACAGGCAAGATTTCCAAAGCAAATGTATGTTTCAAAAAATCAGAAATGAACAATAAAGGTAATTATACTCAGAAGTGTTCCCATTTAAAATTACAGTCAAGATAAAGCTTACGATACTGATTAAGCCCCATATATTTTCTAATGTCAAATACTAAAAATTACAAAAGTTGAGCTTACAATATTGGGTGTTGTGTGAATGTGGATTTCATTGACATCCCAAAAATATTGTATGGGTGATTAACCCTCCAAAAATGGCCCCAAAATGTAGTCTTAGTAATAAATCCATCAAAGATGGTCCTGAAGTGCTATTTTTGTGGTGTCCACATTTTGGCCCATGAAAATATGTAACAATAGTTATCCATCACATTTCTTGAAAAAATGGTCGAAACTGTAATATCATCTATCCAATTAGAAACACCATCATAATTGGTTTATATCAAATCATATTCCTCATATAATTTAAGTTACAATGCATAGAACACCATAAGATGTGCATTAGTGTGGTTGAGTAGTAGTGTTAATTAGACTATCTCCATGTCCACTCTTATAAGCATCAGTATGGAAAAATTTGATCGTATGTTACACAAGGGTGTCAGCAAGTGTCTTAAGTGCATGCAAACTATAAATATCTACAACATCCTTCACTGTAGATGGGATTACCTTAAGCTAAATTGGTTATTTGATAGATATTTTTATAGGTTGATTAGGCACATGATATGCACTCAACCTATCCTGTTGAAAGCCTTTTTATTGGCCCTAAAAACTCTTAATAATAAAATTAATAAAGAATTTCATTCGAGATATTAAATTTGCATTAATTTTTTTTCAAAAAAATGAAGGAACCTCACTATTTTTAGAAGGTGAAACATCATAACCATCCACTGTTAGTGCTAAAAATTCTTTCTCATCAATGAATGGTGGTAATAATGGATTGGAAAATGTTTGAATTACATTAGAAGTGGCACATTGGTTTTGTGATTACTGAATAATGAACAATTTTTTTATTTTCTCTCTCAAATTAACCACTAAAAATTTGATATTATCATAGTATTAATTACATATCTTTTTATAAGATTCCCATCTATCAATTTGACATGTTACTATTTAATCAAATTCACCTACAGTAAGGCAGGGATCTCATGCTAGGGGATTGTTGATTATTTTTGAGGGTGTGATGCTAAGAAATCATAAGATTGTTTTTCATAATTTGTAGTCCTACGATATCTAAAAATTTGTGTAATATACATTAATCAAAAAAATTATGAGTATTTTACTTAAAACAAAAGTTCTTTAAAAATAAATAAATAAATATGATTGGATACAAAACTACAGTTAGAAATAATGAAATTCATATTATATGAAATAAAGAGTTTCTAACATTATATTATAAAAACTACAACTGATTACAAGTGTATGAATACATGAATTTTAGTAAATATGCATTACAAAAAACCAACAATAAGGTTATGGTATACATGAGTCACAAATACCAATCAGTCTTATCCATAGAAACTGATGAACACATCTCCAGCTCACTTTGTAGCACCTACAGTCAAAAACACCAAAAAACATATCTTAATAAACTAGAAAAATAAACTAAAGGATTTGAGTTAAGAAATAAACTCACCGGGACATATATTCATTGGTGCTAAATAAATTTTAGCTTAATTTAAATTTTTTTAATAAAAAAATTACGTATCACTAATTGAAATTGTAGCTCTAAAGACCTGGTGGTTAACTAAAATTTGATGGTCATTTTGTAAAGTAGAATAGAGATTCTTTTGTATAATTTATATGTAATTTAAAATTCATGGACTTTTTATAACCAAGTTTGAAGGGCTATAAAATTAATCATTCACATTACATGAAACTAATTGATTATCCACCTGCTTTAGTACCAACTATCATGTACCAAGTGTCGTTTGTAACATCAAATCTAATATTTGTGATATATAATTTTAAATTAATGATACGTGATTACAAATTTTAATTTAATTCGTAAGAAACATTAACGTTTGATATATTTGATATTTGAAGTAATCTACCTCATTTTTTGTGTACATGGTGAAGTGCCACAGAGTTTTAAATCCGTACCTATGCTCACATTTTTTATCTCATAATTTTAAATGAAGTAGAAACTCAATTAATTTTCATGTTACATGACATTATATAATACATTAAAGGCATTAAAATCTATTTAATTTTATTAAAAATTAAAAATTATTTTTGTACTATTAAGAAATTATATATAGATATATAATTTCTATAATCTTGATAAATGAATTTTTTGTGATTCTTGTATTGAAATATTTTTTCAAGAGTAAAGTTCTTGGCTTACAGTTTCTTGTTAAAATTTAATTGATTTTACATAGATGTGATTTGGTAATGTATTTTTGAATTACCATTTTATAACTAAATTTGAAGGGATACAAAATTAATCATTCACATTACTTGCAACTAATTGATTATCTATCTACTTTACTGCCCCATGTCTCATGCCAAGTGTCATCTGCAACACCAAATTTAATGCTTCATGATGTGTGATTAAACCTTCATGATACATGATTAAAAATTTTAATTTAATACCCATTTCTTACCAAACGTTATTAATGTTTGATAGATTTGCTCTTCAAAGTAATCTATCTCATCTGCTGCACACATGGAGAAGCACCACATAATTATAAATCCATATCTGTGATCATATTTTTGACCTTGTAGTATTAAATAAAGTAGAAAATCAACCTATTTTCATGTTACATGGCATTATACAATACATTAAAGGTATACAAATTCATTTAATTTTATTAAAAATATAATATTATTTTTTACTATTAACAATATATAGATGTATTAAAACATATTATATTGAAATATATAATATTAATTTATAACCTATATTAACATATATATTATATGATATAATAATATTTATTAATATTAAAATATATTTTGCAAAATATATAATTTTTATATAATATTAATATATAAAAATATTATAATATATATTATATGTCAATATTTATTTAACAACTAGTATAACTTTTGGTGTATGTGTGTGTGTAAGAGGGGTTATATGAAGCGAAAGAGTGTAACTCAATAATTGTTAGGTTGTGGAGCTAAAAGCTTCACTGATGCAAATAGAGGATGAGGTTTTAGGAAGGTTACTGAGTGTTACAGACATCGACGTCGGTCATGCCAATCGACGTCGGCAGGATCAGACAAGAAGGCAACTGAAGTCGGTCAGAAGTCAGCCGGCGTTGGCACCCCCCAGGTAGACAGGGACTGACATCGGTCACCTGTGTGGTTTGAGCTACGAGTTTTTTACTGGTAGTTAGCTAATGAACCAAGTGTTTTCATGTCAAGAGCCAAATTTAGACTAGAAGCTGCGGATCTAATTATTGTTATTGGATGTCTAATTATTGTTGGCATGAGATCTATTTAAGAGACTCATTGGTTGTATTATAAACTTATGCTAGAGAGTAAGAGAGAAATAATATAATCTCCTTCTATGTGTGAGGTGAGCATGGTGTGTTTCTCCTAGTGCCACAGCACCAAGTGTGGGTGCTGGATTGGAGAATCAACAGGGTTCTTCATGTATGTATGATCTTGGTCATCAGGTGAGCATGGATACTATAGGAGATCTACATGGTAAGTAAGGTCATTGATCTACAGGTGTATGTGTGTGCAAAGGTCAAGGTTCATAGGTGTGTAGAACTAGATTGATTTGCAGGTGTGCAAGATCAGAGAAGACAACAACACAACAGGGAGTAGAATCAGGTGGGATCTACTTGAAGTACATTTATGTACTTGTGGAGTGCGTGGAGCACTTGTGTAAGATGAACACCAACTCTATGTTTGAGTTGTGTGTTGGGACCTAAGAGAGAGAGCTTTGAGGGAAGATTTACTATTTATGCCCTAGAGGTGTGGGAGCCCTAGAGGTGTGTAAGGAAGAACTGTGGCAGCCTTCTTTGTTGTATTTCTTTCTGAAAGAGTTTTAATACAAGTTGTGTATTGTCTCTCATATTCTGTGTTATTTTTGAATTCTAGTTACTTGTATATTCTGGTTAATTTCTACATGTTAAGTTGCTTGGTAATCAATCGTGTGCTTCTGTTATTTATCCTAACACGTGGTATCAGAGCTAAGATTGCAGGGAGCAGGTTTTGTGTTTGATTATAGGTCACTCTTAAGGGTTTCTGATTGAGTGTGAGTAGAGCAATGGTAGATCAAAGTAAGCTAAGAATGGAGGAGTTGAAAAGCACAGATGGTCACTTATGGTCCTATGGAAAGAAAGAGCAGGGAAAAGAATATTGTTGGTTGGTAACATATCAGTATGAAGGAACTGAAGATGCAGATGTTGCAAGTGTTGTTGCACAAGATGCTTTGGGAGGTTTCTTGGATAAAGTTGAATCTTGGTTAATATATTTTGTTACCTCTTTCCATGCAGCCCCAGGGAGAGGAGCTGGTGAGCCTTGTCAGATTATTGGCAAAGGGGAAGTGAATCTGAAATTGCAGGTGGTCAACACATGGGTGTTGAAGCAGGTCATGCAGGTCCCAGGTTTGGAGATGTGGTTAATTTCTTCAAAAAATTTGGGTGATGAGAGATGCATAAGAACTCTCATAGTGGATGCACTTGAATTAGCTGGTGGTAAAAAAATAGGTACTCTTTATCTACTTGTTTATATTACTGATTCTTTTTCTATTGCGGAGACGTGGCTTTGTAGGCTTGGCCACATGAGTAGGAAGGAGATGCATGTTCTTAAGAGGAAGACTGATATATTTGATAGGCTTAAGAACTAAAAAGCCTTGGTGTTTATGGAGGAGATGGTGGACAGAGACTAGTGGATGGGGCTAGATACTTCTGAGTAGGGCAGTTTGGACATGGGATTGATTCAAAGGAGCTCGTGGGTAAAAAGTCATCACTCACAGGTGAACACAGGTACCGACATCGGTAGGAAAACTAATGTTGGTAGTAGGTAAGACCGATGTTGTTCAGGAGGACCGACGTCAGCAGTAGAGGACACCGACGTCGGTAGGGTTGGTAGTCAGGACAGGCGCATAGAATCGACGTCAGTTGGATGCAGACTGTGTGGTGACTGAGGTCGGTCACTGTAACAGATTTTGGGTGGATAGCAAGCTATCAAGGAGTCTCAAATGCCCATATGGAGGACTGAAGGTGGTAAGTAAGCCTCAAATTTGTTGTTCCTCTTCTTTATACTAGTTGCTGACTATAGAGCAGGAAGGATCCAGGAAACAATGGGAGTATGGTAGGAATAGTATGCAGAACCAATTGGAGATTGATAGGGTTATCAGCCAGTATGAAAGCATAGAGACGAATGGATACCTTAGTTGAAGAATAAAGAGAACGAACACGTGATACGGAAGACCAGGTCATATGGTCTTGAGAAAGCTATAGGACAGTGGTACAGGTTTTGATAGGTGGATGACAAAGCATGACTTTAGTCAATGTCAGGGTAACTACTATGGTTTGTCTTACTAGGGGGATGATGGTCATGACATTATCCTGTTATTGTATGTTGATGGTATGTTTGCTAGCAAGTTTGTACATATAGGGTTTTGCTGAGCTAAGGGTAAGATTAGTTCAGTGGTTTGCTATGAAGAATTTGGAGCAGCAAAATTCTTTGGCATGGGAGACATAGAGATCACAGGTTGATTTTGTCTCCAGTGGGAGCTGATGTGAATCAGGTGTTGGCGAGGTTCATTATGCAAGATGCAGAGCCGGAGCACACTAAGGGCTGGACAGTTCAGTGTTCGAAATCACATGAGGTCTAGTATAGACCTGAGTTTGCCCAAGCAGTGGGTGTTGTCAGAGAGTTAGGAGCTAATTCAGAGAAGTGGGTTCTCAAGGATTTGAGAGGGACCAGCAGCAGGGATTCATGTTATTCAGGGTCAGGACGTCACTACATGGGATTGTAGGTTCAGATGTGGCAGGGTACTCGGATGATAGGAGGTGCACCATAGGTTGTGTGGTGGGTGGTCTTCAGGGTTGATCTTGAAGAGGGATACAAGCCAAGAAATAGATTAGATGGAGTACAAGTACAGGTATAGTGCAGCTGTTTATCTCCAAGTGAGAGATTGTTAGGTTATGGAGCTAAAAGCTTCACTAATGCAAATAGAGGAGGAGGTTTCAGGAAGGTTGCTGAGTGTTACAGACACTGGCATCAATCAGGCCAACCAACGTCGGCAAGATCAGACAAGAAGGCAACCGATGTCGGTCAAAAGTTAGCTGACATCGGCACCCCCAAGTAGATAGGGACCGACGTCAGTCACCTGTGTGGTTTGATCTGTGAGTATTTTACATGCAGTTAGCTAATGAACCAAGTGTTTGCATGTCAAGATCCAAATTTAGACTAGAAGCTGCGGATCTAATTATTGTAATTAGATGTCTAATTATTGTTTACATGAGATCTATTTAAGAGACTCATTAGTTGTATTGTAAACTTGTGCTAGAGAGTAAGAGAGCAATAATATAAGCTCCTTCTGTGTGTGAGGTGAGCATGGTGTGTTCCTCCTAGTGCCACAACACCAAGTGTGGGTGTTGGATTGAAGAATCAATAGGATTCTTCATGTATGTATGATCTTGGTTATTAGGTGAGCATGGTTACAATAGGAGATCTACATGGTAAGTAAGGTCATTGATCTACAGGTGTATGTGTGTGCAAAGGTCAAGGTTCACAGGTGTGCAAAACTAGATTGATTTGTAGGTGTGCAAGATCAGAGAAGACAACAACACAACAAGGAGTAGAATCAGGTGGGATCTACTTGAAGTATTTTGTGTACTTGTGGAGTGCATGGAGCACTTGTGGAGTGCGTGGGGCACAGGTGTAAGGTGAACACCAACTCTGTGTTTGAGTTGTGTGTTGGGACCTAAGAGAGAGAGCTTTGAGGGAAGATTTACTATTTATGCCCTAGAGGTGTGGGAGCCCTAGAGGTGTGTAAGGAAGAAGAACTGTGGCAGCCTTCTTTGTTGTATTTCCTTCTGAAAGAGTTTTAATACAAGTTGTGTATTGTCTCTCATATTCTGTATTATTTCTGAATTCTAGTTACTTGTGTATTCTGGTTAATTTTTGTATGTTAAGTTGCTTGGTAATCAATCATGTGTTTCTGTTATTTATCTCAACAATAATTAAAGCTACTAGTTACTCCAAACCTATGACAATATCAAAATAAGTTCATTTAAAGTAATTGTGGGTGCAAACCTATCAAGATCCAAATCACCATGCAAATATGCTTTCGTCTACGATGGATTGCATTCTTCATGTAAAGAGATAGCCTCTTAGCATAATCTCTCCATCAAAATTATAACTCTCTTGGTTTTGATTAGGTGCATCTGTATTTGTTTAATAAATAGCTTAGTTGTGGGTGATCAGGGTTTGTATTGGTGATTGTAATGGAGAAATTACTTTTATTACAATGGCACTAAAAAAATTAGAAGCGACCAAGAAGAATTTTAGGTTTAGAAATATGATAAAAATTTGAAGTGGACATATATGTTCGAAAGATACCATCTATTCCAATGTGTATTCCTAGTATTATACCACCACCACTTATTTCTCTTAAAGATATTAATAATTAATAATGTTACATCTTCAAAAAATGTGGATGAAACTCTAGTTATTATACAAGATCCTATTATTTTTAAATCATTACCATCGGTTCCAAAGTTTTAGCATGATGATAATTTTACTTCTATTTCCATATTTAAACTTCTATAATTTTCATTATATGTTTTGTAGTGGATTATTAAACGTTGTCTAATTCAGATGATCCCCTAGATGTGATCCAAAACCCATGGTAGGAGACCCATCAAGTGTAATTTTTTGGGACTCATATAAGTTAGGGATTGATCAAATATGCTTAGGGGTTGCTTATAGGTGTAGGGAGAGATATGAGTTGACACTTAGAGAACTTCATAACAATAATCATCAAAACCTTTATGAATCTAATAATTTTTTTTCATGATTCATTTTGTAATATATATTTTTGTGGCACCGTCATGTTCACTATTTGATTGGTATCACCTTTTGGTTCATTTAGATTAACATTGTAAGATGGCTTGATCTTAAATTTTCATGTATTGGATGAGGCTAATGTAGTGGCCCCAAACTTTACTAGCTTGTTTAATGCAAAGAGTTTTATTTCTCGATCATGCTTAGGGTCACCTAGTTGTTTCTCATTAGTATAAAATTTTAGTGCCACAGATTGTGGTGACAAGGGATGGAATGATACCTCTAATGCAAGAAGTTTATGTAAGACATATTGTGAATCAAACACATGAATCATAATTTGGATGCCTTTTAGGTGTTCTTCTTAATGATAGATTTTTTTTCCTCTAATGCTTTAATCATTTGTAATGAGGATTGTGAAAAATCCCCACCTTGGTTCGTTTACCTTGATTTAAAAGATTTTGTCTCAAATACAAATCTATATCTAAAAACATCTATAAAAGAATTCAAGTCTAGTAATATAATAATTATATATGGAAATCTATTTATATACATATTATATAAATAGAAAGTGTTCTTATGATAGTTGGAAATGATCTTGATCATCATAGAATGGATCAATTAGTCATCAGAATGTCTTAGAAATGCTTTCCAAATGAATTGGTGCTGAAAATGGAATTGATCATCTTGGGATGTAAAAGTTAATCATCAAAATTCCCTTGAAAATCTTCCCAAATGAGTATGTTTCTATTTTAATGGAATAAAATTCCCTAAATCACACAAATCTACATTTAGATACAATCTATAAATGAAAAGTCTATATATGGAAATACTATATAGTCTTAGTGTTTTGAGGTAGCTGAAAATAGTGTTGATCATCTTGGGATGTACCAGTTTATAATAATCTAAATCTACACAAACATAAAACTACCTAAGTATGTGGATCCATTAGAACTAAATGCAATTAAAATAAATTCAAAATTTAAATCAACATTATAATCCTAAATCTAAATTCTTTAAATCATGATTAAATAGAATATGAAAATAAAAGGATCGGATTGATTACCTTAGATTTAGAATTTTGACATTATGTTGGTATGATCATAGACTATTGATGATGGATTATATTGACATGAAGACTCTTTATTACTTTAATAGTTGTACATGGATTTGCTAGATGATTTGTAGTTGGCTCTAATGGAGGAATGGAGTTTATTAAATATAAAGAGGAGGGAAGGATCAATGGTTGAGATTCAAAGTTGGCTTGGAGAGATCAAATGTTGAGGATTATTTTGTAAGTGTTAGGATAAAATAAAACAAAGATTTATTCTCAAATCACATACAAAAAAAATTATGAAATAAATCAATAAAAATAAACAAAAAATAATCATAAACATGTATAAAATAGGAGACACCAAATTAAACGTGGTTCATCCAATATGGGTTACATTCACCAAACTTGTTCAGTATATTATTTACAACAATACAACGGAGAAACAAATATTCTAACAAAACTTCTAACACCTCTCTACCTTCTCTGCCTCTTCTCTGTGTACCGTATGTTTTTTTCATCTCAGCCATGTATCAATACATTTTAGGGTTAAAAACACCTAAACATTACCTCTGCCATCAAATATAGAAAATTTTAATCAATGGCACCATCAGGGATACAAAGAATATGATCCAAAACCCGGCTAAAATAACATCATAATTTTAACCTCTAATCTTGGAAGACAATTAGGCTTCACACCTAATAATAAGCCTCTAGATTTAGGAGCTTCTACAAAAGAGTGGTGGGAATAGAGAGGATTCTAAAATTGGAGAATTCTAGAATCGTTTAGAGACTATTTAAGATTAGGCAGGGTATTAGATAGGGATTAGGTGGGTGATTAGGGACTAGGGGTGTAGGAGAGCCTAGGAATAGGCCTAGTGTAGATGGGTAGGTGGGCCATGGAAATTTAAAATTTCTAAATTAAATAGATAAAGTGAGGATTAGGATAAGATAATGGGGATTTATGATATTAATTAATTGATTGGTGGAGATGGGTAAGGTTAGTAGATGAAAAATAATGAAAGGGGACATTAGATAAATAATTATAATGGGGTGATAAATTAACGAAATGAAAAGGGATAAATTAAATAATCAAAATTAGTGTCAAATAATAGTAATATTAAAGACATTAAATGATGGGAGTGAATTTAGATGCATACATCTTGGGATGTACTAGTTAATGGTCAAAATTCCTTTGAAAAGCTTTCCAAGAGATATAATTAAGTTTTGTGTTTAATCATTAGTATAATTTATATAATCTTTATAAATGAAGTTTTTATGATAATTGTATTGAAATATTATTTTCAAGAGGAGTAAAATTACTTGGATTACAGTTTCCTATTTAAATTTAATTACCAGGTCTTTTGGTCACATATTTTTGACCCCAATATCGAGCTTTAAAGTTGAAGTACTTATGTTGTTGGCCAAAATATTTAACCCTGACTTTGCATTAAAATATCACATGACTTGTTATCATGAATGAAAAGTTAATATTTATAGATCGGTATGGTGTAGACTGTTTATGCCCTCACATAACCATAATTTAGATAACCCCACAAAATTCTTTCCCAATTATAGGTCTTTGAGTTACTAGGTATGATTTTACATCACTTATTTTAATTACCATTTTAGGGTCAAATTCATCTCCAAATATTAGTTTGTAAATTCAAGAAAGGTGACTCACTTTCACAGGTATTTGAATCGGTATATTAAACTATTTCAAAAGTATTCTATGGGAGCTAAAAATTAAGGAGTCAAATCCCTATTAGACAATTTAATCATGTAATTTAATGAACAAATATAAATAAACTTTTTAAATTAGAATAATTATAATAAACAATAAAAAATTGTAAATATTTTTATATTAAAAAAATATCTAAGTTTATTATTTATTTTTATTTATGTTTAAATCTTTAAATATTTTTATTAAATAATGTACATTGTTTAAATGTTTAATATGTTTAAATATATAAATAATTTTATAAAATAATTTTCTATGTTACAATTTTTTATATAAAATTTTAAATTATTATAGAGTTAAAAATTCTCACACACTTCAAAATCAGGGTTAAGGTTATCTTCTATCTTTTCATTATTTTCTCTCTCTTTAGAAGACCAAAAAAACATTCTTTTATTGATTGTTAGGTTAACTTTGGCATTAGTGGTGGAAGTGTTGATCCCATTTTCACTATCATTTCGACAAGTTCTTTTTGTTAGGTATTTAATCTATTATTTTAATGTATTTGAAATGTGTGATTTGTTTGGCTTGACATGGCCCTTTTATTCATTATTTCCCTCTTTAAGTTATGAAATCATTGAGATTCAGATAGACCTAAATTTTTGTTATGAAATAACTGAGATTAAGATTGTTTAGAACTTGTATTTAATAGGGACCAAAATGATGAATGTGAGGGGAAAGTAGACATTTTTAATTGACTATAAGCAATTAATGAAATGGTCGAGATAATGAAATAGTGGAGATTAAGATTGTTTAGTGCTTACTTGTAGTCAAATAAAGACCCAAATGGTGAATGTAAGGGGAAAACAAACATTTTTTATTAACTATAATGAAATAATGAAATGACTAAGATAATGAAATGACATAGATTAGGATTGTTTAGTGCTTACTTGTATTTAATAAGGACCCAAATGGTGAATGTGAGGGGAAAATAAACATTTTATATTAATTGTAAGCAAATAATGAAATGGCTAAGATAATGAAATTATGGAGATTAAAATTGTTTAGCACTTACTTGTATTCAATAGGGACTCAAACAGTGAATGTGAGGGGAAAACAAACATTTTTTATTCACTGTAAGTATATAATGAAATGGTCGAGATAATGAAATGGTGGAGATTAGGATTGTTTAGCACTTAATTGTATTCAATAGGGACCCAAAAAGCAAATGTGAGGGGAAAACAAACATTTTTTTATTAACTATAAGTAAATAATCATAGTGAAAAAGTACCATGATGTGAGAGGGTTTCAATGGTTCCACCCTATCTTTATCTCCTGACATCATTCATCTATTAGATCTGTTCAAGATACTATGAATTGTTTCCATTTTAGACTGAGTTGAAAGGTCATTTTTTTACCTGTTCTAGGTTATTATTATTTGAGTTGAATTGTTTTCATTTTAGATTGAGTTGAAAAGTCATTTTTTGGGGTGGAAAACTTTTCCCTCATGTTGCCTCATAAACTTTAATGAATGAATGGTTGAATAACACTTAGCATTATTATTTGGGGTGGAAATTTTTTTTCTCGTGCTTTGATATTCTTGGGTAGAGGGGTTTCATGCATCATTATATATTAAAAAATTTCTTATAAAATATCTAAACCTTAAAAATATGAGCAACTACTATTTAGGAAGAAGTTTTTGAGGGGTGGGAAGCAGTAGCGGCTTGCAGATTTGTATGGATGCTCATTGTTTTTGGTTGCCAACTATCATATGCATCCAAACATTTTTTAATTTTTCTCAAATCAAAGTTTTTAGTAAAATGATCCTAATTTCTCTTAGCAGTATGTATTACACATAATTTTTGTAGTCTTTAGAGCATATCCAAGTATCTTTGAAGCATCCTATACAGGTCTTCAGATCATCCTATATAATTTTTTAGAGCATTCCTGGACTTATTTGGAGCATCTTGTATATGTCTTTGGAGCACACTCAGATCATCTTAAGAGTAATTCTAGAGCATCTTTGGAGTGTCTTCAAAGCATTCAATCAAAATTTTAGATGAGAGACTTGTCAAAACTATGTGTTTCCTTCTCAAAATTACCCAATCATTAGGACGTATAATGAAAATTGGCTTTCGAGCTGATTTTTACTTGGTCAATTTTTTGTGTTTCTAGTTTTTAGATTTGACCAGTGCACACATTTCAAGCTCATTTTCTTAACAGTAAAAGAGGTAAATTCTTGTTCAAATTTCTCATGGTGATAGCTAAATGTCATTAGAGTGCAATGGAAAATATAGTGTGACATATTAAATATAATTTTTAGAATGCATAGCTATGAAAATTAAATTTTATGCTAATTTTTTTACTTTATTTTCTACATCTTCCAATTGTTAAATCTGTCTAGTGAGCACTTTTGAATCCTATTTGAACATGATCAAATGGAGTCTAAATTCTATGAAAATTTATATGATTGTACCCTAATGGTATAATAAAGTGATGCAAGTTGTGTGAGATTCCAGTGAAAAGTTATGATGGTGTGAAGTGACCCTTCTAGAAAGGTTTATCATTCAACCAAGTTTTCACTAGAAAACACTCAGAAGGAAGGTTGTAGGGGTTATTTTGATCTTTTCAAAAAAATAAAAATACCCTTTTGAGCATATTTTCAAGATATTTATGGAAATATAATATATGATTGGTTTTGCTCATATATTACTCTATGATTTTCTATTTTCTCATGTTTTGAAAGTGTTTATGAGACTGTGTATGACTGTGTTGGTTTTTTAACCATATCTTTTGATCCGTAAATTCATTTTTGATATCGTTTATTGTGTTGGAAAGCTGACTTCTCTTTCTTTGAAATTATGTTGATTTTAAATTAGTAAAATGTATGATCAAAATTGGTTAATATCACAACTGCAACATTGTATTGATTTGGCAAGCCTTCATAAAGTATCTAGAGGCTTCTAGAAGACCAAGTAAAAGATGTGATGATTTTGACAAGTGGGAGTGGTTAAGTAGAAAGAGGAGGCAAATAAAACCATTTAATAAGCCTTATAGAAGAATTAATACTTTATCCATGTAGGATGACGTCACTCAAGTCATTATCCATTTCCCCCTCTTGTGTTTTCTATTTTCTTCTTTATATCTCTCATTTTTATCCTTGTAAGATGTTGCTTTCTCTTATAATATGGCTTAGCCCTACCCATTTTGTAATGAAAGCACATTTTGGTAGAATATAAGAGTTCATTTACCTTTATATATGATTTCATCTTGGGTTTAGTTGAGTTTGTGCAGGAATACTTTATGAAGGATCTCTCTTTCTTGGTGTTTCTCCTCTCTCTCTTGCCTCTATGCAAGATAGTTTTATGTTTATAGGTCTTAGGATGTGCTATATCAGTCATGAGGTAAAATATGTTATGGATATGATCATCCCTTCCTCATTTATTTTATTTCCTTGAGCTTTCTTAAGAAACACTTATGCAATGAGTTAGTTATAGAGTTTATGTGAGTGTATAAGTTTTTGGCTATCATATGTGTGTGTCTCAGAGCAATGAGGAGTGTCAAAGATTGGTGTATCACCCCCTTTTTTTTTTCCAATCATCCCTTTCTATTATTTCTAACTCTTTTCTTTGGAAATCAGTAGTTTAAATTAGTTTTCTAAGAGACTAATTGATACACCTAGTGATAGGTTGTCGTTATACATCTCATTTAACCATTCAATAGATTTCTATCATTTTTAACCTGGGAAATGTATGAAGGCTATTTGTAATGAGACAATTTGGTATTGGTGTTGTATAGTTCATTATTTTAGGGGTTTTACTTTTGTTGTGATTTATAAATACTAAAAATAGTAAATGGAACTCTAACTCTAGTTTGTAGGAAAGTAAATCTAAATTGTTTGTTAATCATTCATACTATCAACATCTAGAACTTAAACATATATTCACAAGATAAAAAATATTTATGATCTTAATGCCCAAATCTATTTATTCAAAATATAGAAAATCTAGGAGTCAGATCCCATGCTTCCAGGAAGACATTGGAACTAACTCAATTAATCATAAACAAGAAATAACTAATCTAAACTGAAGATACTTATCCAATTTGCAAAATAAAGATACAAATATATTCAAAATATTTTAAACCATTTCCATGAATGATAGTGTTTAAAATAAGACATCTAAATATAAATTATTTATTTATAGATATCTGTAGAACTACTATTTCAAGTAGTAGGATCTAGATAGTCTCTGGAGCACATTTAGGTATCTTTGAAGCATATTGTATAGGCTTCAAAGCATCTTATACAGGTCTTTGGATCATATTGTATAGGCTTCAGAGCATCATATGTATGTCTTTATATCACACCCAAAGCATCTTTAGAGCAATTCTAGAGCATCTTTGGAGTTTCTCTAGAGCATTCAATCTTTGAAACTCACTTGCTAGATTCTTAAATTTATAGTCAAAAGAGTTATCAAAACTATGTGTTACCTTCTCAAAATTACCCCATTATTGGGATGTTTTTTATACTCAAAATTACCCCATCCTTGGGATGTGTTGCTTTACTCAAAATTACCCCATCCTTGGGATGTGTTACTGTACTCAAAATCACACTATTCATCTAAGTTAGATATAATAACAAGGTAAAGAACCATCAATAAATTACATGCAAAAAAAGAACAAATTACATTCATATCCTACTTAGATCAGAATTTAAATATTAAATGCAATACAATATATAACCAAAGAGAACACTTTATGGACAATTTATATAACTATGATGAACTATATGAAATGCTTATCATTTTACCTTCATACTTTACCTTTTGCAAGTCCTCTTGTAAAGAAGTGGGATGACTGATCCTTAATCTAAATTTCCTAATTCAAACCTTTGACTTAGATCATAAACTTCAAAATGATGGCCCCAGTCATGATGGTCCCTTGGAAATAATCTAAGATATCTAAAAACTATATGCATATATGCTTTAAATTCAACTTCTATTTGATAATTCCAATACTACTATGGAAATAGAGGACACAAAATGATAAGATACCTAAACCTCATTCCAATCTAGACATCTGAACCTCTTTCCTCTTAGAGTCAAGTGATTCTCTGGCAAACTTCTTTGTCTTTTCTATGATTCCATTTAATATTTGTGGGACTAAGGACTTCCCTATGCTTCAACTCAATAGGTAATGTTTCCCACCTAGTAAGACTTGTATTGAAACCATTGGCATAATGTTGGTTTAGAAAATATCTAAAAACAATAATATTATATCTCAATAGCTCATGATACTTGTTATTCATATACATATGATATAATGGTTGAAAATAAGAAATAAATTTCTTTGCTTCTGGAAATTGTGGTTTCATACATAACCCAATGGTGATTTGTAATTCTAAAAATCTATTATTAGCCTATTTCCATGCCATTTGGTCCTTTAAAGTGGAGAGAAAGGCACATATTTATGTTTCTCCAATAAATAAATTTATCAAAAAACTAGATTGATATCCTAACAACAAATTGAAAGTATAGAACTCACAAATGACATCTTACCTTTCTTCAATGCTTTTTAGAAAATTTTCCATATATACATGCTCATATTCAATGATATGTGAAAAACCCAGGGAAATCAACTAAATCTATTATTTATAAAACTAATTATGTAAGAAAAGAACATAAATTGATGAAAGTTACCTGCATGCTAATAGTTTCTTAGAAATAACATAAATGTGCTAGATAGAAGCCTATGATTTTTGCAATTATAGTTGGGATTATACCAATTGATTTTAAGATTCCTAGTTAAGTTTGACATTTTCAACCTTAAATTTTTAAATTTTCTTTTGGGTGTTATGCTAGATAGAGATTATTTCATGTAGTGGAACATGGAAAGAGGGAACAACTCTTGTTGGACACTTTATCTGAACTACAATTTATTGTGTTTCTCTTTGCATGGCTTGAATAGAGGCTTGTAACTCAGAATTAAGAGTGATGAGCTCTATTATTTTATTATTATGTTGGGAAAACATTACAGTTATATCAAAAATACTTTCTCTCAAATTATTAATCATATTACGCTTATCAACATTGGCATTTTGAAAATCAATAATTTGAGTGTCTTTGATAGCAAGATAATTTTGAAAATTACTCAATTCTTGGGTCTATGAAAACATTAAATTGTGGACCTTAGTATATTTAGCTTGTATTATTTAAAGAATTATTTATTATTCACTAACTCTAGTAACAAATTCTTCCCACCTTTGTTTCAAATTAGAAATCATCAAATCCTTACCTTTCAAAGTTGAACAGAGAACATCTAACTCTGTTTGTTGCAGTCTAATTGTTTCTTCATGGTATGATATAGCCATGGCATGCTATAATTATTTTTATTCATAAAAAAAATGTGGAGTAGATGGATATTTTTTAATCAAGGGTGCCCTTCCCTTATCAACAACAGAGGGCACATGATACTCTACTTCTTGAGGTACAACTTTTTATGCTAGGGTTCTCTCTACAAATACAACTTCTTCTATGACATTCACATATTATTCTTCTTCTTGTAATAAAATTTGGTGTATAAACTAGAGTTTAGTTGGAGGAGGATGAGGGGGTCTAAATAAATTCCTGTCACTTTGATCTTTGACATAGTATCGTTAGAACTAATGGTGACAAAGATGGCCATTCTGTAGTTTGAACTATGGGTTCTTCAATCTGGATTGTAATGGAAGGAGGAGAGGCAGGGCATGGTGTATTTTTAGTAGGAATTGGAGAAAATTTTTGAATGAAAGAGGACCAAGCCTTTTCACCACTTGGTTTACTTAGAAAATAATGGTGATAAATGAGTGTAACCAACCCATGATGGTAGATAGACCTGGTACCTTGTTTTATCTTTTGAGAAACATTAATTAGAGAATTATGAAGGAAAGAGGGAAGATTGATCTTATATTATTCTTGAGAAATCTTTTCCTTAAGTGAATAAGGAGTCTTATAGCATTTCCACCCACTATTTTAAATTGACCATCATAGGTGATATATTTCATTATCTAGTAAACAACATTTTGCCAAGGTTGTGGAAGACTTTCTCTCAGAATTCCCTTGGCCACTCTTTGGGGGGATGTGGCTAGTTTGGGATGTGGATTATTTATTTCAACAAAATTATAAATCAAGTTAGAAGAACTAATATTTTTAATGCCAACTAATCCATCCTTAGGAATCCTAGATAGAGCACTGATTACATAAGAATTTACTGAAATGTTCTTCCTTTTGATAATAACATGATCTTCATCAAAATTATCATAGAATTCTTGGATAATTTATTCATGCAGCCCCTAAAACATTTTTAAGAAATTCAACCAACCTACTATTTTAAATATTTCTTTGGTTGCTTCATCTTGCATTAATGCATCTGAGGATTCTAGTTCAGTCTTTTTCTTTCTCCCACCCATATTTGAATCAATCACTATTTAACTACAAGTCTGAATATACTATAAAAACACAGAGATCAAATTTGTACAGGGAATAGGGGAAGAAAGAGCCTAAAGATATGACATAGTAATTGATGGCAATGCCAATACAATAATGAATAACAAATAAGGTTATATGATGTGATTATGATAAGAATGATGGTGGAAGTTATGATTATCTATTTAGAGTATATGAAATATAATGGGAAGGTGCTTTATTCAGTCAAGTATTAATGATGTGTCATAAAGGTCATTATTGGTAGTACTGGGAGCAATAATCACAATTAATTATGTGTCATACAAAATCTTTTTTAAAGACCCTCTATTTAAAATATAGTCACATAAAACTCATTTAAAAAGACCATTTGGAAACATCGTTACATCAAATGTATTGGAGGAGATATTTTGAAAATACCATCACATCTAATCTATTGGAGGAGATCTTTTGAAAGCACCATCACATGAAATTATGGATTGTGGCATTGGTGATCTAATGACATTATATTGATTCTTAATGATGGAGGTGGATTATTCCCATTCATGATTTTTCATCTTAGGAGCATAGATATCAATCTTCAGAGCATAGCTTATAGTCTTCAGAGCTAAGTCACTAGTCTTTAGAGCTAAACTCTCAATATTTTAAGTAAAGCTATAATCAATTCAGACTTTGTTTTTATATATAAAAGTATAAATTACCTTATATATAAAGTATCTAATTTATTAAAAAAAAACTTATATATTTATCACATTATATATATAAATAAATAACCTTATATATATGGTGTTGTTTGTATATATTTATATCTAATTACATCTACTTAATCCATGTCTTGTCTAAAGAACCACCTAGGGGTTCTATTGATGGAGGCAATGGCTGAGCTAGATTTAGCCCTTAAAAGGTAGACATATGGGGATAAAACCTCTCCACATGGTAGAATAAGTCATTGTAGTGTTTGTCATCCATGGCTAATTCAATGGTATTGAAACTAGTGTCTCAAAAGACTATATTTGTCCCATATGAATAGAGAAACAAGACCTATTCTAACTTGGCAGTTATAGACATTCCTACTTTAGCCATGGCTTTCAAATTTTGATTGATGAGATCGTATATTGTCTTAATGTTAGATGAATGCATAGAAGTCCTTTTAGGCAATCTTGATTAATGCATTATTGATGGTGATCCTAGTTTGTGTCACATTAATGACAAGCTTCCCAAAATTTAAAGTATTGCTTTTAGCAATTAATTGCACCTAAATTCAATTTAGCTTTAATTTGAATTTTATTTGCCATTAATTTTAGCTTTAAAGCTAAATATTTCCACCTTTAGACATGTGGATGCCACCTCAGATCTAGCTAAGTACTCACATGGCCTAAATATGACTAAACTGCCTAGTTGGCTCAAAATGTGGACATGTGGCACCTTTTGATTGCCTTAAAAATTCTTGAAATGTAGCTTTGCATGATGATTCATCTATATCTCACCACATGATGACTCTAAATTCATTATAAGCTCTCGAGTGGTGCCTTTTAATTTTGATATCTTGAAGGTGAAATCCACTCTTGTACATGTTTGAAAGGTATCTCCTAGGATATACCTTGAAGATATTACAAAAATCTTCAAAATATCACCCAGTAGTGCCTTCCATGCAAAGGAAAATTCTACTTGTTTTTTAAAGGAAAAATCCACTCTTATGCCTATTTGAAAGGTATTTCCTAGGAGATACCTTGAAGGGGAAATCCAATCTTGTGCATGTCTGAAAGGCATCTCCTAGGAGATACCTTGAAGGTATTATAAGGGCCTTCAAAATATCACCCAGTAGTGCCTTCTGTGTAAAGGAAAATTCCACTTGTTTCTTGAAGGAGAAATCCACTCTTATGCCTATTTGAAAGATATCTCCTAGGAGATACCTTGAAGGGAAAATCCAATCTTGTGTATGTTTGAAAGGTATATCCTAAGAGATAACTTGAAGGTATAACAAGGGCCTTCAAAATATCACCTAGTACTACCTCCTATGTAAAGGAAAATTCCACTTGTTCCTTGAAGGAGAAATCCACTCTTATGCCTATTTGAAAGGTATCTCCTAAGAGATACGTTGAAGGTAGAATTAAATCTTATATATATTTGAAAGGTATATATTAGGTATTACAAGGGCCTTAAAAATATCACCCAATATTGCCTTCCATGTAAAGAAAAATTACACTTTTCCCTTGAAGGAGATATCCACTCTTGTGCTTATTTGAAAGGTGTCTCCTAAGAGATACCTTAAAGGGGAAATGCACTCTTGTGCATGTTTTAAAGGTATCTCATAGGAGATACCTTGAAGGTATTACAAGGGCCTTCAAAGTATCACCCAATAGTGCCTTCCATGTAAAGGAAAATTCCACTTGTTCCTTGAAGGAGAAATCCACTCTTGTGATTGTTTGAAAGGTATCTACTAGGAGATATCTTGAAGGGAAAATACACTCTTGTGTATGTTTTAAAGGTATATCCTAGGAGATACCTTGAAGGTATTAAAAAGGAATTAAAAATATCATCTATTAGTGCCTTCAGTGTAAAGGAAAATTATACTTATTCCTTGAAGGAGAAATCCACTCTTGTGCCTATTTGAAAGGTATCTCCTATGAGATATCTTAAAGGGAAAATATAATCTTATGCATGTTTCAAAGGTATCTCCTAAGATATATATTGAAGGGAAAATCTAATATTGTGCATGTTTGAAAGGTATCTCCTACAAGATACCTTGAAGGTATTATAAGGGCCTTTAAAATATCACCCAATAGTGCTTTCTTCGTAAAGGAAAATTCCACTTGTTCATTGAAGGAGAAATTCACTCTTGTGCCTATTTGAAAGGTATCCCATAAGATGTAACTTGAATGGGAAATAAAATCTTGTCCATGTTTGAAAAGTATCTCCTAGGAGATACCTTGAAGGTATTACAAGGGCCTTCAAAATATCACCCAATGGTGCCTTCCATGTAAATGAAAATTCCACTTGTTCCTTGAAGGAGAAATACACTCTTATGCCTATTTGAAATGTATCTCCTAAGAAATACATTGAATGGAAAATCCACTCTTTTTAATATTTGAAAGGTATTATAAAGGCCTTCAAAATATCACCTAGTAGTGCCTTTCATGTAAAGGAAAAATCCATTTGTTCCTTGAAGGAGAAATCCACTCTTGTACCTATTTGAAAGGTATATCCTAAAATATACCTTGAAGGGTAAATCCAATCTTGTGCATGTTTTAAAGGTATCTCCTTGGAGATACTTTGAAGGTAGTAAAAGGGCCTTCAAAATATCACCTAGTAGTGCCTTCCATGTAAAGGAAAATTCCACTTGTTTCTTGAAGGAAAAATCCATTCTTGTCCCTATTTGAAATGTATCTCCTAGGAGATACCTTAAATGGGAAATATATTATTTTTCATGTTATTGATGCCTAAAACTTTATCTCTTGGAAAAAAACCCCCTATGCAAAGCTTTATAGATGTGGGATGAACTTGCAGCCTACAAAGCAACCTTCAAGATTTTAGAAGCCAGATCTTCAAATTGATGGGGGAGGAAAAGGGTAAGAGGGAATACAAGTAAAAATAAAATAAAATAAGGTGATGCACCATAAGTTTTAAAGTGTTTATTCATAAATTTTCATAAATATCTTGAACTCCTAAACATCACAGATAATTAAAAGAGCATGTGCATGATTTAAAGCCCATAACATAAGCTAAATCTAACACTATAAAAGTAAAGAATTAGAAATAATAAATAGTAGTATATTCCACTCTATTTGACATAGAACATCAAATCCTCTTCATTATTAGGTAGAGAATAAAAAACAAAAGGCCTTAAAGGCACAATATATAATATTCAATCCTACATGTGAGGGGAACTTGCTAAGGTCATGAAATGGAAAAATAATAACTATTGTTATTCTTATTCATAAACTAGAACTATTACAATGGCTACTCACTGATATAGTAAAAACAATTAATCAATTATAACCTAGCCCCTTAAATAAAATATAAAACCCTTGAATATAAAGACATAGAGGTCTCATGAGGAAATGACACTTAGAACCTGTCACTCATACTCATAATGAGGTTGTTGCAACCAAATGGGGAGCTTTGGCTCATGAGTGCAGTTAATCTTCAAAATCTTAGATATGACACTATTGTTAAAGCTTCATGATCCCCCAAGATGCTTAGAAGGAGAACCATGGTGACACATATCTATCTTTGAAACTACCTCTAGAATTAATTCTATAAAATGAGGGCTCACTATCTTTGACCAATGGTGCTATTTGAAGTTTTGGAAAAAAAACTTGCCTTGGACAAGCGCTATAATGCCATCTATCAAGCTGGCACTACTCTTGGGTGAGTTTGGAATACTTTTTTAAATAATTAACATCAAGATGCCATGTGGTAATATCAATAAGTACTGAGAGTTAGCCAAAAATAAACAAAGAGAACCCAGGAAAGAGGAGGCCAACACACCATCTGTTAAACTCACCAAGCACATTCATGATGATAAGGCTAACTACCCCAAAAATTTAAAATATGGATTACCGTTGTTCCTAGTGACTTGTAGGGGAATCAACCTATAGATGGAAGAACCTAAATTTTTTTGGTTTCACAAACTAGTCAAGGAAAAATTACAAAAGGGTGAGGCTTTCCAAACTTATAACCTTAAAAAAGTAGTCTTCAAAGGCATCCACTCTTCCTCTATGGGCTCAGTATTTTTTTAGAGCTTCAAAGGTTTTGTACACATAAATAATATCCTTGAAGGAGATGCTACTCAATCCCTATACTACTACCAACATCTAAAATTCCAACTAGATAAGAGGCTATAAAATGGTCTCCACCTTAGAGACACTTGGTATTTGACTAAGAGTTGTAAAGATGGTCTAGTCATATTGCCTATTTTCTAAAAAATATTTAATTTAATCCTCTAAGAGGACCATGTCATCTGTAAGGAATAGGGAAGGGAGTCCTAATTGGACTAGCTATTTGATGTGCTCCTTCATATCCCAAACCACTTCATCTAAGGCATCTAAAGATGCCTTGCATTTTGACACTACATTGTTGCAGCTCAAAAACTCAATCATTTTCATCACCACCTACCTTCCATCAGCCAACCTTTCTACTTGAATCATCTTGTCCATCATGCTATAAATCTTCTAGATAATGAACTATGAATCTTAAACCTTTTGGGACATGAAGGTGAGAACCTAGTCTATGAATGTGCTCACTTGTGAGATCAGCCACTATGAGTCCATAATGAACCAAAGCACTAGATTTAAGTTTAAAAACATATTTTGATCCTCTCCCAATAAGATAGATACAATTTCTAGAGCATGGGGAGGATGCCTATAGTCTAGGAGTGGGAAACAATGTCATTCTTCAGTTATAATATTTCTTGGTCCTTGGTTGAGGACTCCTACTACATCTGTTATTATAATCATAACTACATGCCTATAGGAATCTCATGGGTTTATACAAGCTCAAGATATTTCTCATGTATTTTATTCTCTATGGCTTGCTTCTCCTTGTTTAGGCCATCTATCTCATCCTTTAGTTTAACTATTTAAATACATAATTGGGCCCTTTGAATAGCTTTTACCTAAAAGTTCTCATTGGTAATGTGGCTCTATAGGTCAAACCTCATTTTAGTGAGCTCTGCATCTTTGGCCTTGGCTATTGATGTGGTCGATAATATCTTTCACTCTCATGAGTTCTAGCTCTTTATTTTTTTAATATCAACGTACCTTGATATAATCCATGATGATAGACTTCTACGTTTCTTCCATCAACTTAACCTTATTGGTCGGTTTATCTTGGTTAAGTTGAGGTTGATGGCATGTATTGAATAATACCCTAGTTGCATGTGTTCTTGGGGCTTGATTACTTGTGGTGTAATAGTGCAATCATTAGGGATTGTTGTATTGGGTTAAAGGATGACCATATGTGAGAAACCACTAGGGCCTTGGCTAAATTTCCTCTCCTTTTCTCTACCTATGCCTCTCAAGATTTTCTAGTAGTCTCTAACTACTGGTGGAACTATTATTGAGACTAAATTAATTCCCTTGCAAAGGGGGATTCTTATGGTAGGGTGAAAGGAATGGTCACTTGCTTCTGTGAAGTAACAACTATTGTTCTCACAGAGGAATGAGTGAAGGGTTAGGATGGAAGCCAAGAAAGGTTGGAGGCTAAAAAGAGGGGTAATGGGTAATCGTGCCATAATGGATGTGTTTATAGTGGATGACGGTAGGGGAGTGAAAAGTTGTACAAGGGAGGTGATTGGTTGGGTGGAAGAAAGAGGTGAAAACTCGATGGAAATTATGAAGGGTAAAGATAGAGTGAAGAATGTAGTAGAAATGGGAACAAGGGGGTGTGAAAAGTACACCTTATTTTTTGGGGGATCTAGTGGAGGACTGAAAGCTTATGTTTTGAAGCTAGATTGAGATGGCTCTACCTCGAGTTACCTAAAGAGGCCTATTGTTGTTGTTGGGTAGACGGATGTGGAAATAGAAGAGGTGGCTAGTTCATAGGCCTCTATGTTATAGAAGATTCTTCCTCCACTGGAGGGGTATCCTCTTCTTCTTATTTGACTGAGACCTCTCCTTCTTCTTGAGCTTCTTCCTCAAGGTGTTCATCCTAGAGTTCCTTAAATTGTGCATTTATGTCCAGGTCTCCAAAAATTAGCTCTCACTTGATGATTTCATATTTATATTTCTAATAATCATCTATTTTCTCTTGGATCTAGCCCCTCTTTATGAGATACACTCTTAGACCCCTTGTCATTTTATTTATGGGTTTGAACTCCTAAACTACTTTATAAAATGACTCTCATGGCTTATGAGTGTCTGATGAGATCTTAAATAGATCCATGTAATACTCGATATCATCCTCCATCGATGACATATACTCCTTGAAGTATGGTCAAGGATCATGATTTAATGGGGAAGTGATCTTCAAGGTGGATATATGGAAATCAAGTCATAGTTCCACTAGTCATTAATCAGGTCAAGGTTAAGCTCTAATAGCTTGAGCACAAGCAAGCACTCCTGTGACCTCTTCACCACTGTGAATCCTCCATTTGAAAGGGGGTGTCATAGATATCCTTGTTCTACTAGCCTATGTCATAGATCAATTCCACCACATCAAGTTGGCAGGCCAACTCCTAGGTTAGGGTCCTATCTATGAGTAGGCATGGGAGCCGAAATTTCTCCCTTTTAAATATATGGATCTAGATGAATGTGAAATTGGCCCTAAAGAACCAATTGACTATAATTTTTCCACAAATGAGCCATGACTTTTGGCAGTCCATTATTCTGAAAGTGGTGGCCTCTTGGCTGAGGTCAATCAGAATCGAGGATAGGAAATACTCTAAAAAATCATAGTAATCCTGTGTGGCTGATAGGATGTGGGTCCATATAGAGATGGGGATCATTTTGTTAGTATAGGTACCCATTTTAATGACATTGATAGTGAAATATGAAGAGAAGAGCCTAAAATTCTAGTACATGATTAGGTGGAGGAGGAAGGAGGAATACTTAAAGGTATCTATGATGAGAAATTTGATATCTCATTATGAATGCTGGTGGCAATGACATCTACAAAGTCCATCTGACAAGCTTTTTATTTTATTACTATCTTTAAAATGGAGACCACACCTAATTGGAAATCATGAACATTAGCATCCAAGTTCATCTTGAATATGAATGCCAACATAGAAAGGGCATCCTTCATATCCTAAGCTGCAAAGCTCAAATGAGCGATGGGTAGAGGAGGAATCTCCATGTAAGTACCACATAGGGATATTTTGATTAACTTTTGCTTTAAGGTATAGGTGTCTCATATACTCTATAAACTCTCCATATTATAGATGTTGACACTGGGGTTACGTAGGAGTTGGAACATCTCCCATATTATGTCACCACTTATATCTACTCTTAGGTGGTTGTTACCTCTAATAATCCCAGTGTTGGCATCATATCTTTCTATACACAAGGTAATAATTTCAAGGCATTGGTACACATAAGGTACCATGTATTGAGCTAGTGTGGAGCTCTAAATCTGGTACTCAAAGGACTTTAAGTTATTATTTTGAATCTTTTGGAGTGTTCAGGCATGGGTACCCTCCTACAAGCTCTTTGGGTTCTTGGCCAATTTAGTATCAAATATTCCATATGCATAATCAAGGACCAATGAGGGGTCCTTGTAGCACCCTTTGGTAATACTCTTGATATTTGGCACTATTGGCCAATTTATGGCCCACATATGAAGCATTTGTATGGTTTGATAGAGAAATGGATCTAAGGATGTGGACAGATTATAGAGACCACATGAGTTGCCAAGAGTGCTTGGAATGAGTATGGAAGTGCATGGTTTTCATCAGTTCTTCATTATGTTCATATAGACATTTTAGGTTTAGTGATAGATATTATGAGTAGGCAGTTTGCTGATGCTATAATTATAATGTGTGGATGAGTTAGGGAGGATTGGGCATGTGGGTTTGTTCACATTATTCCCAATAACATATGTGCTAAGTTTTGGTCATCCTCCAAAGTACATCAAAAGATATGAAGACCCAAAATTGGACTCTCAGGAAAAATCCATTAAGTTTCCATAGTCATTTTTGAAGAAGCTCATACAAAGCCAAGTGAGAATATTGATGAGGATATGTCTCACACATGTGGTAGTCTCAAGAAAAATTGATCATATTGGTTTGTTTGGATTGGCCCTAGTTTTTACGTGTTAATTTTTAGATCATACACCAAAGTGTGGTAGGAGTTATTCATGTTCAAAGTTGGCTCCTCAGTTAGATTTCGCTAAAATTCCCATACTTAGCCAAATGAACTAGACCATCACCAGGATGTCATGCAGAAGCATTTGAACAAACTAACTTATGCATTTAATATCTTCACTTAGAAGGATATCAGGACTATTGAATAAAATAGGTTCATTCCTTTTGGTTTTAAGAACATTTCTTAAAAATTTAGTGCCTCCATGACTTTTGCACTTCAAGTTATAGGCCTTCAAGGTTGGACCTGAAATCTAAGATGTTCATGTTAACATCAAGTTTAAGCTCGATCAAAACCAACTCTTTTCAACTTAAATTTTATCATCACATGAACATCATTGATGATCATGGAAACATCATTTGATGGGAGTGAGGACACTAATTTTAAGCTCATGAACTATCCATTGGATTTCAAATAGTGGGTCTTAATTGATCTAATGGTCTACATTACATCATACATCTTGATCCAATGGCACATAAGGAGTCAAATAGTTTGAGGGCTCAAGAAATTGACATATGACATAAGCATGTAAATTTGGTAGATTGACAATGGATCCTGAGAATTAACATGCATTCAACATGTGGCATAAGCTAGACAAAGTTGACAAGTCAAAGGTAGATCAATGAATCATGTTGCTTCGTACAGAGAAGGATCAATGGAATGAGCATAGGTCAAAAATTCAATGAGACAAGTCATGATCAATGTCTAATTAGAGCAAAGGAGAGCCTAGATATTTCAATGGGAGTTTAACTAAAGACTTTTCTGATAAAATCAAATGGGTCTTGCAAGGTCATCCTGTCACCATGAAAGCTTGATATAACACCTTTAAATGTATACAACCATGTCATAAGATATAAAGAACATATATGGATCAAAATCAATGATAAATATGGACCTATGGTTCATATTTTTGCTTAGTTAGGGTTATTTATAAAATAGTGTTTGCCTTTTTAAGAAGGATCCATGTATGCATATACAAGATTTTGATCCCTGTAGAGATAGTATGGGTCTATTTAGACATAGTATAATATATAAAGGTGCTATGTAGTCTATGTGTTCATTTTGATATGGAAGATATAGGAAAACTAATAAACTTAGATTGGTTTTCCACTTATATATGGACCAATGATCCAAGTATAAAGATAAAGTAGAGATGTGATTAATGTAAAGGCTCCTCATCCTTCAATGTGACCACACTCTCAATAGATAGCCACCCAAAGTAGACATAATGAAAGTTCAATCAGGGTCATAGATATGAGAATTTTTGTCTTTATACATAAGCAGTCAAGTAGAAGATGGAGTGAAGATCAAAGATAGAGATCTAGTGGTGGGAGAAGTAGCAACTCGTTAATTATTCTCAAAACATGTTCCCTCTTCTTCTTCTCCCCTTCTCCTATATTATCTCATTCTCTTTTCCTTTGAAAAGGTTATCAAAATTTAGACTTTTTATCTTTCTAGGAGATAGGGATACTCTTTTGGATACTACAAAGTATGCTTAGCTTGATTAGGCTCGACCTTGTCAAGCATTTGTAAGAACTACCTCTTGATACAATATGAGACTTTCTTTGCCTATCTCTTGCTTTAGATATAGTTTGGTGAGTTGTGCATGATGGCATTACCTGAAGGAGAATCTTCCTCTTCCATTTTCCTCCTTTTTGACCTTGTTTAGGGAGTTTTCAATGTTGTTTACAGGTCTAGATTAGTGTTTTACTTTGAACCTCTTCTATGAAATTCTTATGCAATTAACTTAATCTTGAGGTTGTGTAAGTTAGTACTATCTTTTATAGATCTAATGTGGTTTCAAGATTATGGGAGATCCATTTTTAAATGTGGTGCATCACTTGGTTAACTTTCTTAGGAGCCCTTATTCCATTTCTATCACTTTCCCTATGAAGCATTAGTTTAAAATTAGTTTAGGTGACCATCAAAGAGGAAGCTGGCCTATTCTAGAGGTTTAGCCCAATATAGGTGACCCACAGCTTGGGGCTATTCCTAGACTAGAGTTTGAGTAAGAAGGCCTGAACAATCTCCTTGCTCAGCTAGGGTGCAATTTTAATCCACAACAATTCTGGCACACTAAGTGGGACTAACATCCAAAGTAGTAGAAGGATTTTTTATGTTGTTATTTTACATATCATCCTTTGGAGTCATTATAAAAACATCAATAGATACTCTAATAATCTATCAGTTGGTTAAGTAGCCTAACTAAGTACTTAATCATCATAATCTAGTATGTATAATCAATCATCTTTTGATCAATATGCTTGCCCTCTACCTCAATATCACACTTATTAGGCAAATAATGTTTATGTGTTCCCCCCAAGTGGCCCTAAAATAGCCTATCAACCCTGTCATAACCCTTGTCCTCCTTCTACCCCTGCATATGACCAAGGTCAACCTCTTTTTCATTCAAATCAGTCCTCTACTTCCCCTTCTCAAGACCAAGCTTACCTTGTTACATTCCTTTCAAGAGTCAAGTAAGCATTATCAATTTATATTGAGTTGATAAGGGAGATTGGTATGGGTTTAGATTTTTCTCTAGTTATGCATGTCCATGTTCTATAAAAATCAAAGAGTGATATTTAGTTAGTCAAGGATATATGGTTAGTTTGCGAGGGAGAATAGTGGTCACCTTGTAAGAATCAAGATATAATACTAATAAAAATCATGGTCCAAAATGTAGACAATATGCTAATATCTTATGAAGGGTAGTAAGATCATTTAAACCAGTCTTATGTGCCCTCCCCCATCTAAGAGCCTCAATCTCAACCTTCAAGAGTCCCTGATCAATCCCTTAATCAAACTTGTGAAATTCCATCCTTGTCAAAACTCAGAGAAGCAATATTAGACCAAGGAAGAATAATCATGAAAATCAAGGGGTCAAGCTTGGAAAAGATCTTCCTTTTCACACCATGGAAGGGATAAAGATCTTCTTGTAAGAGTTCTGGAATGTATGAGCATCTATTGAAGAAGATGAATACCCACATATTGAGAAGCAAGAGATGAAAGGGTGGCTATTGTCTATTGAGGAAGTGTTTAAGCAATGAGAGAAAGAGTATGTCAAGCCTAAGCCAATTGGTTTACCCTCTCCTACCCCTATGCCCATTCCCACTCAAGAACATGAAGTCATCCCATCATAGATCTTCTCTAAAACCTTTGACCCTGTCTATGTCATGCCCTCACTTTTAAGGCCACCCTCTCCTATAACCATCCAAAAATAAGTAAAAGTGTCTATTATATACTCATTTACATCATGAAAATTAGTTAAAAAGGGCATAAAAAATGAGGAGGTGTTAGTTGAAGCAGTCCAAGAGCCAATCCTAATAGAGGAAGGGTTAGTTGTGCAAGAAATTAATAAAAAAACCATAGCTCATCTCAATAAGCAATGTGTATAAGAGTTTCAAGACTCTCTCTCCTTCCCTTAAGAGCTTCCTAAAAAAACTTTCAAAGTGCCTAGTTGGAAGGATACTCTCCTATGCTATAAGCAAGGTGAACTTATTCACCCTCCCACCATCTCCCTCATGAAGGAGGAACATGTTTTACAAAGAAGAGATGAGAATCTTGTAGTCAAAGTTGAGCCTGAAGAGGAAAATATAAGTGTCTATGATGAATAAATCATGATAGATAGTTTAATTCATTCAAAAGGGAAAGTGTCAAGTTTTGATCTAAATTTTTGGCATGGATTTGATATTTTAGAACCTAAAGGTAGTACTGATACCTCACTTTTGAGGATATGTATATAAAGGAGGAAACTAAGAGTAGGGGGGATTTTTTTTGGTCCCAAGAGTTTACCTTTAGCATGGTTAAAGGTGAAAATGAGAAAGATGTAGAGATTGATATAGTCAATCAATTAGATAACCATGTTGGAGAGGTCATAAATGAGCTTGAGGAAGAAATAAAGGAAAAAAGTAGATCAAGATGAAGTATGGAAATAGATGTAATATGACTTCATGGATCAGGTAGAGGTTCTAAACTAGCCTATGCCTCCTCAAGATCTTGAAGATGAACTTGTCAATCAAGTTGAAGAAAATAACCAATCTCAAGATGAATTATCCTTTGAAGGTATTACTAATGTATTCAAGAATAAAGAAGAATGGTTAGATTTATAGCCACAAGAATATGATCTTTTGGGCCTTAGGTGGATTGGTGAACTACTATATGGCCCCTTCCAAAGCAAGTAGAGAAAAGATGGTGTTGAAGTTGGCATTTTCTTAGATGACCAAGATGAAAATACCTTTTAGGATGACTTAGATATTTTATACCTAAACCTAGATAGTCAACTGAGCACTAGCTCAAATGATCCATCACATGTGTTTATTTCAAAGCATAAAATTAAGCCATCAGATGAGAAGGATGAAAGAGTCCCTATAGTCTAGTTTGAAGCAAGATATGAATAAATGGACTATTATGTCTACATTGGAGACTTGTTTGTCCCATTTCATTCACTGGTGAGCATGCCAAAAGAGTTAATAGTCAGGGGTCTTAGCTCACATATCATGAGCTCTCAAAAACTAGGTATATTTCATCTTGGTTTATCACAAATGAATGACACCCAAAGTTTTCCATTTGACCTAGGTGGAAAATGCTTGTAAATTAAAACCTTCTATATATTAAGGCAGTTTCATTCTTTTATCAAAGTGCCTTTGTGTACATTTGTTTAGTAGACTAGTTGTCCTTACTTTGTTTTAGGTTAGTTTCCTTTCTATTATATTGTTCCCTTTTCCAAAGTGCCTTGGGCACTTTGTTGTTGTTTGTTGTTTGTCCTTGTTGATTTAAGAGAGGAAGTTTTGGAAAGGGTTAACCTTGTATCCATTTTTATATTAGTTTAATTGCAAATAGGAGACTCCACGCCCAATGGACTAGACTTGGCATATGGTCTGAGGTTCTTTTGCATAGACAATCATGCAACCCCTGTGATTTACCAAAGATGTTGGAAAATTTTGGCCCACATATGAAGCTCTTGCATGGTTTGATAGAGAAGTGGATCTAAGTATGTGGATAGAGTTGTAGAGACCCCATGGGATACCTAGTGTGCTTGGAATGAGCATGAAAGTGCATGGTTTTCACCTGGTTCTTCATTATGTTCATATAGACATTTTGGGTCTAATGATAGATATTCTGAGTAGGAAGTTTGTTGATTCTATAATTACCATGTATGGATGATTTAAGAAGAATTGGTCATGTGGGTTTGTTCACATTATTCCCAAAAACATATGCACCAAATTTATAGTCATCCACTAAAGTGTATCAAAAGATATGAAGACCCAATGTTGGCCTCTCAGGTAAAATTTGTTAAGTTTCCATACTTAGCCATTTTCAAAGAAGCTCAAACAAAGTCGAGTGAGAATATTGATGAGGCCACATATTTCATGTGTGGTAGTCTTAGGAAAAATTGATCATATGAGTTTATTCATCTTGGTCCCTAGTTTCTATGTGCTAATTTTTAGATCATCCACTAAAGTGTAATAGGGGTTATGCATGTTCAAAATTGGCTCCTTAGTCAGATTTCACTAAATTTTCCATATTTAGCTGAATGAACTAGACTATCACCAAGATGTCATGTATAAGAATTTGAACCAAATAACTATGCATTTAATATCTTCACTTAATAGGATCCTAAGACTAGTGGATCAAATGGGTTCATTCCTTTTGACCTTAGGAATAGCTCCTAAAAGTTTGGTGCCTCCATGAATTTTGCTCTTCAAGTTGTAGGCCTTCAAGGTTGGACCTGAATATAAGATGTTTGTGCAACATCAAGTTTAAGCTTGAGAAAAACCAACTCCTTATAACTTAAATTTGATGATCATGTGAATGCCATTAACAGTCACACAAACATCATTTGACAAGAGTGAGGATGCCAATTTTAAGCTTATGAACTAGCCATTAGCTTTCAAATAGTGCATTCCAATTGATCTAATGATATGTATTGCATCATATATCCTAATCCAATAGTACATAAGGAGTTAAATAGTCAAAGGGATTGAGAAATTGACATGTGGAATAAGCACATAAATATGGTAAACTAATGGTAGATCCTAAGAATTAACATGCATTCGACACGTGGTGTAAGTTGGACAAAGTTGATAAGTCAGAGGTAGATCAATGACTCACATTACTTCATACTGAGTAGGATCAATAAAGTGAGCATAGGTTAAAACATCAATGAGCCAAGTTATAATCAATAGCCAATTAGATCAAAGGAGATCCCAAAGATTTTGATAGGAGTTGAATCGAAGCCATTTTTGATAAAAGCAAATGGGTCTTACAAGGTCATCCTGTCACCATGAAAGTTTGATCCACTGCCTTTAAAGGGATAAAACCATGCCATAAGATATAAGGAACATATATGGATCACCATTAAGGCTAAATATGTACCTATGGTTTGTTGTTTTACTCAGGAAAAGTGTTTATATAATAGTGCTCACCAATTTAAGAAGGATCTGTGTATGCATATATGGGATTTTGGTCCTTGCAGAGATAGTATGGGTCCATTTGGACCTAATTTAATATAAAAAGGTGATATGTAGTCTATGGGTCTATTTTGATATGGAAGGTATAGGAAAGCCAATAAATTTAGATTGGTTTTCTACCTATAGATGGACCTATGATCCAAGCATAAAGATAAATCAAAGATGTGATTAATGCAAAGGGTCCTCATTCTTTAGCATGACCATGTTCCTGATAGATAACCATCCAAAGCAGACATAACCAAACCTTAATCAAGTTCATAGATATGAGTATTTTTGTCCTTATACATAGAGTATCAAGTAGAGGATGGCGTGAAGATAAAAGATAGAGATTTGGTGGTGGAAGAAGTAACAGCTCATTAATTATTCTTGAAACATGTCCCCTCTTCTTCTTCTCCCCTTCTCCTATATTATCCCATTCTCTTCTCCTTTGAAAAGGTTCTCATATTTTAGACTTTTTATCATTTTGGGAGACATGGATACTCTTTGGGATACTACAAAGTATGCTTATCTTGATTAGGCTCGACCTTGTCAAGCATTTATAAGAACTACCTCTTGATGCACTATGCACTATTAGTCTTATCTATGCACTATCATTCTTTGCCTATATCTTACTTTAGATTTAGTTTTGTGAGTTGTGCATGATGACATTATGTGAAGGAAAATCTTCCTCATCCATTATCCTCATTTTTGACCTTATTTAGGGAGTTTTCAATGTTGTTTGTAGGTCTAGATTAGTATTCTACTCTAAACCTCTTCTATGAAATACTTTTGCAATTAGCTTGATCTTGAGGTTGTGTAAGCTAGTACTATCTTCTATAGATCTAGTGTGGGTTCAAGCTTATGGGAGTTTCCATTTTTAAATTTGGTACATTGCCTAGTTAAATTTCTTAGGAGCCCTTATCCCCTTTCTACCCCTTTTCTCCATGAAGCATTAGTTTAGCATTTGTTGAGGTGGGCATCAAAAAGGAATATGACTTACTCTGAAGGTTCAACCCCATTATAGTGACCCATAACCTGGGATTTTTTCCATGTTGGAATAGAGTTTGAGTAAGAAGGCCTAAATAATCTCCATGCTCATCTATAATAGGCACTTTGGGCCTTGATTGTGTGGGGGTAGAAGCATAAGATTTGATTTCAATAAATTGTGGTTAAGGGTCTTCATGACCACTTGATCCATGAGTTCTTTGACTCCTAGGGTGCCCTCTGCTACCGAATGATGATGTATAAGTCTCCATCTTTCAATCATTATAATAATGTTTTCTTCACTCCAAGTAAAATAATGAATATTAGTTTTCTACTCATGATTCAATACCCAATTTGCACAATGCTACACAATTTTTTTACCAAAGACTCTTCACTTGGCTCAGATCACTGATCTTTAGAATTATTAATGAATTTAAGTGTTTGACTTGTTCAATATAGTGGTTTTTATAGGCCTATACTTTTATCATGATCATCATGCATCCTTTTTGAAATTGGGTGCCCATAAATGCTAAAGGTAGCACACATGCTTGGGGAGTGTCTCACAATATATTTATAGTGATACTTATAAGAGATCATGTAATATGGAGAGCCTAGATATTAATTACAAGGGGAGTGGGGTAGATAACCATATATTAGTAGATGATTCAAAATTAAAGAGAGCCAAAGAGTAGACACTTGGCATGGATCAATAGTAACTTATACCCAAGATACTTATTTCAATGGAAATAACAAAAAAGAAAGGGAAACAAACTAACAAAAATGGAAACTGACTATGTAAAAAAGGAACCAATAATTTAGTTGAAGTGATTTAAGTTGATTCCATTAAATAGAATCTCCAAGGTATTTCCTTCTTCATCCTCCAACTTGAATGCATTACCCTACCTATTACTAATGATGAAAAAAGGTCCTCTCCATAGGGAATCAAACTTCACATGCTAACCCAACTTTGTAGATATTTCATCATAATTTAGAAACAAGTGTCCTAGCTTGAAACCTAGATTAGATGCCTTCTTTTTAAGCCATCACTTGACTACCTATTTTCAGGTGACCTTAGCATCACTATCATCTTCTCTTTCTTCCTAGAGGCTAAGTATTCTACCAACATAACCTCCATAACAGAGATCCCCATTTTATAGATTTTGAAAGTTGTTGATATCTATGCATGTTTGAAAGGTATCTCTTAGGAGATACCTTGAAGGTATTATAATGGCCTGAAAATTATCATCCAGTAGTGCCTTCCATGTAAAGAAAAATTCCACTTATTATTTTAAGGAGAAATCCACTCTAATGTCTTTTTGAAAGGTATCTCCTATGGGATACCTTGAAAGGGAAATCCACTCTTGTGCATGTTTGAAAGGTATATCCTAGGAGATACCTTGAAGATATTAAAAGGGCCTTGAAAATATCACCTAGTAGTACATTTTATGTAAAGTAAAATTTCACTTGTTCCTTGAAAGAGAAATCCACTCTTGTCCTTATTTGAAATGTATCTCCTATGAGATACCTTGAAGGGGAAATCCAATCTTGTGCATGTTTAAAAGGTATCTCTTGAGAGATACCTTAAAGACATTAAAAGGGCCTTCAAAATATCACCTAGTGGTGCCTTCTATGTAAACTAAAATTACACTTATTTCTTGAAGGAGAAATCCAATCTTGTCCCTATTTGAAATGTATCTTCTAGGAGAGGCTTTTGAGAGATTACTTTGATTAATACAACATAGATGGTGATTATAGTTTGTGCCATATTAATGGCAAGCTCATTAACTTTGCATGTGTTTGGAACAACTTTGAGCTATTACTTTTGGTATTTAATTATATTAGAAATCAAATTTAGTTCTACTTTTAATTTTATGCATCATCTGAGCTTTCCTTGATATGTGTCACCTTTATATGCTCTCTTAGAAGGCTATCAGATCTTTCCTTGACAAGTTTCACCTTGAAAAGGATATTAGATCTTTTCTTGATAGGTGTCACCTTCAGGAGGCTTTTGGACTGTTATTGGCAACTTGGCATTAATTGAGTGGCTCAGATGGAGACATGCATCTCTTTCAAAAGTTATCTCATAGATTTTGGGATTTAGCTTCATGAGAATAACATGAGACATCATCATGTGGGCCAAAAGGGGGCACATGCCCCTTTCATAGGAAATGAGACCTGAGTAGCCCTCTAATTTGACACATGTTCCCTTTAGGTCCATCTAAGATTAATGTGTGTTTGCACTACATTGAATCCATTTAAAGCTTGCAAGAGCTCAAAAATAAAACATTTGGCAACACTTGAGCCACTCGATCAAATCTCAATGGTGAAATGTATCTCCTAGGAAATAACTTGAAGGGGAAATATTATCTTGTGCATGTTTGAAAGGTATCTCCTAGGAGATATATTAAAGGTATTATAAGGGCCTTTAAAATATCTCCCAGTAGTGCCTTCCAAATAAAGGAAAAATACACTTGTTCCTTGAAGGAGAAATCTACTCTTGTGCCTAGTTGAATGGTATCTCCAAGGATATACCTTGAAGGGGAAATCCACTCTTGCTTTTTAGACTTGAGGATAAACATCCTCAACAATCCTTACCATATTATTGGTATAAGCATAGATATGCAAAAATTAAAAATGATCACAAATGCAATTTTTGATATAATCAATGGGTGAGCTCCATAGCTCACTGAGGACTTTATACATTATTCCCATTACAACATCCAAAGGATATGACATCATATAGAAGTGTCCCATAAGAGTGGGTTTCTTGTATTTATGAATGATATATTCTCTCATCTTGTAGCTTATAGTTTTACCCAGGGCAAATGCTGCATCACTGGTCAACATCATATGCAACAATGGTACCCAATCCAAATTAAGGAAATGGATGCTGGGTATTTTATAGAGCCTATTGAACATTTCCATGCCAATTTTCATTCCCATCTTGAAGTTATTAATCAGAGTGGGATTCTTACCTCTGTATGTCATGATTTTCTTGGGGAGAAGCCATGAACTCAACATCTTTTCCATAGTATTATCCTGATTACATGAGACTAGCCTATGTTAAAATAAGCAAGAGTTTTAGGCATCAATAGTATTCATTAGGAGATTCCTTCATGGATAACATGAAGGTATCTCCTAGGATATTCCTTCATGGGTAACATGAAAGTATCTCCCAGGAGATACTTTGAAGATATTACAAATCTCAATAACACTAGGCAAATTCAATCTTAAGGTATCCAATAGGAGATTCCTTTGAGGGCCTTATAATACCTTTATGGATAACTTTAATGTATCTCCTAAGAGGTAATTTGAAGATATTAAAAGGACCTTTAAGGTAAAGGGAAATTTTAGAGGTATAACAAGGTAATTATTTAGATCTGAAACTATTAATGTAACAGGGAAAATTGTTAAACTAAATTAAGGTGGAAAGAGCATGTGAGTAAGAGGACCTAAAATGTGTGCTCTTATGTTTGACCTATCATTTCCAATGCACACTCTCCAAAGTATTAAAATTCCTTTCAAGTTATCAAGTTATCACCCAATAGTGCTTTCAATGTGAAGGAAAGTTCTACTAGGAGATACATTCAATGTCTCTTTGAATGTATGACACCGCTCTTCAAGGTGTCTACTAGGAGATTCTTGTACGGGACTTCAAATAAACTTATAATACCATCATGGTTAACTTGAATATATCTCCTATGAGATGTCTTGTAATAAAAATTCACTCTTGTGCATGATTGAAAGGTACATGTTGATGGGAATTTTGAGACATTAGAAACATACTTACCCCTCATATTTCTCCTTTGAAATAAATGTTTGTGGATTCCTTTACCCATCACATTATATTGGCTGGTACACATATAATTTATTTTGGCTTGTTCATACCTTATTAGTTTAAGTGCAAGTTAATGTATATATTACAAAGATTTAATATGTATTTTATATTATATTTAATCACAAAACAATTTCATGAACTGATGTAATATGCAACTTGTATTTTATAAAATATCAATATTTAAATCATTTTAATTGCTTTACAAAATGTCTTTAGGTGAGAAAAGAATTCTCACTTAAAAAGTAGAAGAAGGCCTCATTCCAAGAGAATTTGGATATAATACCATTTAAAATACCAAAACTAAAATTAAATTCACATCATCATCTTCTATTTTATGGTGGAGATAAAATTCCTCTTGTTAATTATTATTTTGAGTTGTTTAGTCCACCAAACAAGTATGCAAATATATACTTATTTATCATTATATCAAGAAAATAATCTTCTTTGATTGGAATAATCGTTACCTATGATAAGGATAAACTTGAATATGCCCTTCAATTCCAACTGGAAGTATGGAATGGATAGAAGGGAATTCTCCATCAAGCTACAACTAATTTCAATAAATTTATACCCAATAAAATGGAATTGACAACAAATAAATTTTCTCCTTCTTGTGAAACATTTGGGTTTCATTTGAATAACTATGAAAACCTTCAAATGTCTAGGTTGATAGTCAGAGATAATTTAATCATTATAATACAAAATATGTTGAAAGAAAAACATGAATAAGGGGCAACAACTTATTCTAGTTTCCACCATGCAAACATGTATTTAAGATACCCTACAATCATGAAAAAAAAAATTGAAGAAAACAAGACAAGGGCAACATATTTGTATGTAGATTTGAAAAAATCTATACAAGTACTCACACTAGTGGAGAAAAATAAGATCAAACATAAGCTTGAAACACTTTTGTTGACATAAATTTCTAATCAGACACACAATGAATTCTCTACATGTATATTTCCTCTAGCAATTATGCCTTGAACATTCCTTTAGAGATCTGTGAATTTGGGGACACTAATATCAAAATAAGAAATTTAAATGCAAGAGGGGTGAATGATATAATTCATTCATTTTTAAAACATAATGAGGTTATAATGAAGGATGATTTGTTAATTTATTTTTATCTAAGTAACCTTAAATGTATTATCAAATCAAAGGAAGTCCTAGAAGATATGATGGAGAAAAAATTGTAAGGTTCAAAATTGTAGATGGCCAACACATAATTATAACACAACAAAAATTTATTTTAGAGGAAGAATACAATTCACTATGATTGAGAAATAAATGTTTTGTTAGAAGGGAAACACTTTTGAAAACTTGTACTTCATTCCATATTATGCACAAAATATGTAACCAATATAAAGAAGTCAATGAAACAATTTATAAGGCTTCATTTTAGAAAGAGTTCAATCTACATGTGACTTTATCCAACTGATAAGTTGGAAGAACCTTGAAATAGAGAAAAAAAGATGGAAGAAATACATGAATAAGATAGACACTTGTTCACACAAATGAACTATTTTGCACAATAACTATCAGAGAGAAAATGCCTTTTTTTCATGGAATAACCCATTTGAGATTGTTTTGATAAGGCATTTGATTTGTTTTAAAGTGGTACATTACATGGTTTAGATAAACGAGATTTAAATCTAATCAGTACATTCAAGAGCTTTTAGACAAACAAAAAATATAACTAACAGATTTATTGGAAAAATGATCTATTTCCTTCTTAAAAACCCCTGAGTACAACAACATGGATACTTGGTGCAAAAAGGTGAAGCAAGAAAGTAACATATTGTCAAAAATTTTAGATTATTTTACCAACCATGATTTGACACTACCACCAAACAAAAAAATCACACCTGAAGAGTTTATGAAGCATTATATGATTTGTATGCCCTAAATGAAAGTATTTTAAAAAATAAAAAAGTTTGGGAAGCATTATCTCAATATTCATTAAGCATATTGAAAAAATATCAACATCATAATGATGGAGGTCATCTTCCAAAGATAGATACAAAAAAATTTAGCTACCATTATGGGCCCCCATGTCTTTGGCCATCCATTTTAAAAGATTTCAGTGAAATGTTCATTCTTGATCTGCACATCGATTACATAATTATTGATATTTTGAATCTCATTGAAATTTATAAAAAAAACATCTTCACCTATTTCTTCATGCATTGATTGATAAAATTATTATTGGGACCTGCAATGTAATCATCATCCACAAACTAGAATATGTTTTTGGCATTCATACCTCTCTTAAGAGTATACGTGTTGGTGATTTCCATTCCATACAAGAAACATCTGTCATACTATGGGGTCCAAATAGTGATGGATTCAATTGGAATCATATTATAGGTATAAATTTTTGTCAAGATCCCACTGATTTTTATTTTCAAGATTTCATCTTCCATTCCCAAAAAAGTAAATTAGAGAAAGATTTTGACATCTACAAAGATGTACCAACATTTTAAATTATTGGTTCACACAAAATAAGAAGGCCATTCAAAAATGAACTAGATAACTGCTTTTGGGAGACTTATCTTTCATTTTAATAATTTAGATACATGTGACATGTTAGGGGTATATAGGAGTTATATTGGTGCATGCTTGTATAAAATAGCAAAGAAATTTATCTTGCATTATAAAAATTGAAGAACAAATAATTTTTAATGTTCAATTTCAATTTTTTTTGAGAAATTCAGAGTAACCAATACAAAAACAACCACTTTGATTAGTACCAGGTGCATAGTATTTTATTTTATAATCATGCTTCATTTTCAAAATATAGCATGTTAACAATCTTTTGGTGTGTATGCTTTATTTTTCAAACCTAATAGCTTAGCAATCTTTTGGTGTGCAACACTAATGGCATTGCATGCAAGTAAAGAAACAATAATAATAAAAAATCATATCAATGAACATGACACATTGCAAGTTAAAGAAGGCAAGATAAGATCATGTATATTTTTTTAATTATATAATTTTTTATTTATCAACTATTTGTAATACTGACAAAATATTTATTCATTTGTTTGTCTCAATTAAAATAGTTCACAATGCAACTCTATAACTTTGTGTTTTCAAGACAACCCATGACATAAGTCTATAAGTTGTTGCCTCTATGAAAACAACAAAAGGTAAAACTCTAAAACAAGACACATTTTTAAAATACAAATATCAAATCAATTGATGATGAGAATTTTTAGTTACTACATTATATAATACCTTACAAGGAATAAAGAACCAAAGGTTCAACAAAAGAATGCACCCATACAAACTATACAAAAAGCAAAAAAAAGGTGAAAACCCTTTCAATAAATGTGTAATTGCATAATTTCATACAAGTGTAGAATATATTAATTATCTCTATTTATTTAAATACATTACAATTTAATTTTTATTCATGGATAGAAGATTGTAAAAGACAATAAAATATAAACTTGCATCAACTTGGGATTTGGAAATGTGGGTTCATTTTATTGTTGTGTAGACTTGAATGTGGTTGTATTTACCCATTAAAATTTTATTTACATGTTTAATTTACCTAGTTTAAAATATCACAATATGTGTTATACTATGTCTTCAATACAATAAATTTTGATGTAGAGTATCCATGTGTTCTTTATCAATAAAATAATAATAAAGTATATTGTGCTAGAAACAATTATATTGCTATTGATTTAAACAGTTTTTGATTTGATGTGTCTTATTGGAAGTATATGAAGGAGGTTCAACTATTAAAGTGTATATTCATTTGAAATTAGTGATATTGAACTTTGGCTTAGAAGAGTGAATCCTATTTTATTTGTTGTGATGGGTTGTATAAACATATAAATATATATTAATATGCATAAGAACAATTGATACTTTCATTACTATAAGAATATAGATGTTAGTTGATCAATGTTGAATTCATATCAATGTTTATGAAAAATGAGTTATGGTAAAATAAGATTTTTTAGAATATGATAAAGTTATGGTTAAGTTATAAGGATTCAATATGAATATTTATATGCATATGTATTTTATAAAACTGGCAATAGAAATGATACATCCATGTATAATGAGTATAATTACAATGTGCTTGAGCATATATTTACTTTTATATATGTTTATATGAATGCTTATAAGATTTTAAAAAAATATAAAAAATAAATGAATCAAATGAAATGCATTATGCTTATATGTTACAATAAGAAATGCAAAAAAAAAGCACATAAATGACCAATCTAGTAACATGTAAAATATTTTCTTAAATTTTTTTCATGTTATATTTGTTATAATATAATATTTTTAATAAATGATTTATATTTTTTAACAAATTGTAGACATTTCAAAGGAGGAGCTAAAACCGACTTCTAAAAAACTATTGATTTTGGGGTTGGATGACTTATTATTTATTGTGCATAAATCAAAAGATATGAAAATGAATGATATAGGAAAAAAAGAAGATTATAAAATACAAAAAATGTCATACTATATTTGAGATCATTCCAAAGAAATTTTGAAGGTGGCACTGTAGTTTTTTTCTCACATTAGCATTTGGTCAATGATAGAGGACAGTCATTCAAGGATACTCATTCAAGCCATGGGTTACACAAGTTCAAATTTCATATTTGTTTGAGTTACAATATATTCTAAACCATTCAATCTAAACATAAATAAATTGGATGAAGTTATTTTTAAAGGGACCTTTGGAGATGATTTTTTAATTACCAACACATTGTTCATTGATTGTAATTCTCATAATTGTGTTACAAATAAAAAAATTGAAAATGAGTTATGTTACTTCAAGTAGATATGTTGTAGATGGAATTCAAAAAGACGAAAATGATTGGATAATCAAAATGATATCTATGATCACATTCTTGGGAGAAAGCAAAAAATCCTGCAAACATCTATGAACCAGTGTTTAGAAAGATGTAACTTCACCATTTTATGATTCTTTCAAATGTATTTATTGATTATAAATAATAATTCGAGTAATAAACATTAGCATAAATTTCATATAAATCAATTCTAAATTATTTCAAATATAGTTCAATTAATTTTAAATTAATTAATTCTAATTTAGAATTGCTTTGATCTGATTAAGTGCAATTTAATTTATAGTTGGAGATTCCTTGAAAGTATTGAATTAGGTCCAAGTTTCAAAGCTAATCCCCTTACAAGTGGAAAATCCATCAGTTTATCTTGAAATTGCCCAAGTTTATCCATTAGTATATTGACACCTGCTCATGAAGATATTCCCAATGATCAACTAATAATTCTCATTAGATATATTATTACGTAGATGAACTAATTCCTTATTATGTATCCATAATTTGGCCAGTCAAAAGGTGCCACATGTCTTAGCAATGAAAGCTACTTCAAAAGATCAATGATCGGTCTGAAGGCCCAGAAAGGTGTCATAGTTTGAAATAGTCTAATCTATTCAAAATTATCTACTTTGAAATGGTTTGAAATAATTAAATTTATTTGGAATATATAAAACATATTTATGGATAAAATATTTTCCACTCCACTTTAATAAGTATAAGTTAAAATTTTTTAAAATAGCCCAATTTAATTGAAATGATCTATGTTAAAATGGTTTGGAATAATAAAATTTATTTGGAATATACAAAATTAATTTTTGGAGAAATTCTTCTTGATTCATTCCACTTTATAGGTATAAGCCTAAATTATTCAAAATAGCCCAATTTAGTGGGTATAAGTACATATTATTCAAAATATCTCAATATATTTTAAATGATCTATTCCTAATAAGTTTAAAACACTCCAATTTATTTGGAATATAGAAAATTTATTTATGGAGAAAAAATTCTCCACTCCACTTTAGTGGGTATAAGTCCAAATTATTCAAAATAATCCAATTCATTTGAAATGATCTATGCCCAAATGATTTGAAATAGTATAATTTATTTTGAATACAAAAAAATTATTTTTGGATAAAATTTTCTCTACTCTACTTTAGTGGGTATAAGTCTAAATTATTTGAAATAATCCTTTAATGGTGGAAATAGTGAAAAACCCAAGAAATACTGATAAATGTTTTAGGAATGTGTTATCATAGAATATTGATGAAATAAAGTACATGGAGATTCTATTCAAGACTTTTAAGACATGATCATTTTTGGTATAAGTTTTGGAGGTCAATAGTTATAGTGAAAAAATTGCTCACAAGTTGACTTGTTTGGCTCAATAATGTCTATGTATAGTGAGGTTATGAGATTGCTCTGTAAGACCAATATTTCCATTTGAATATATTATATTTATATATAATAATAGTATAATGATCTAATAATATCATGTTCATGCATTGAAATTATTTTAAAGTGGTCATATAGGTGTTGAAGGTCAATGTCACCATGACTATTTTAAGGTAAACTGGTAGTTCTGGGTAAGTAAGTTACAGTGATGAGTTTGAGGATCTATGCCCTGAGTAGAAGTATGTAATACACATAGTTTTTTTTTGGGATATTTATATACTATCCATGATTTTTAAAAGGTTTTAGAGTCAGTGAAAGTGATTGAAATGTTGAAGCCAAAAGGGCTTGACTAGTTCTAGTTTGATTGTGTACTAAAGAGAAAAGTTTAGTTTGTAAGACCAATATTTGACATTAAATCTTGTGATTATTATATTTTAGAATGGTATAGATATGTCACAAGATATTTTTAATATATCATTGGTTATGATAAGTATTATTTTAGGTGTTGAATATCAAGTTGTTCATGATTGGGTTTTAAAGTGTTCTGACAATTCTGAGTGGGTTATTTGCAGAGAAGGGTTTGAATCCTTCTACCCTAAGTTGTAAAGTATAAATAATATGGTGATGAACCTAAGGTCATGTAGTTATTTTATATATTTTTTATTTTTATGGTTTTTTAACTAATTTGTGTTTAATATTTAGTAGTTTAAGACAAACTTTTTGTAGGTTCACATGCCTAATTGTGAACAATGCTAACGGTGTGCTTCAAGTGGTAGTTGGAGCTAAACAGTGTCATAGACCTAAGATGAGATAAGTGGGGGTATATTTGAGTATAATATAAAGTTTTCCTACCATGTATGAAGTTTTAAAGTGTTTCAAGGAGTTCAAAGGGTAACGTGCACTAATGAAGGCCTAAAGGAGATTTTGGTCTTTTAAGATGTGGACAACCTAATGTAATGATTGATTCATGTATGGAATGTGATATAATACCTATTAAAAGGATAATAAAAGTATGAAAATATATATGGAAAACCAAGAAAGATATGATCAAGAGGTTTGTATAAATACAAGATAATTTTAGGCCTATTAGTGTGAAAAAGGGCACGTGAAGAATATAACACATTGGTAAGAAGAAGGAGGTATTGTAGACCATATAATGGGAGTATAAGAGAATATTTGATGAATATTTTTTAGAGGTTATATGTATTAAAATAAATTTCATATGACCTAATCTATCTTGAAGAGACCTAATTGAGTGAAGAGGCCTAGAAGACAGTTTATGAAGAATAAGAGTGTGAAGAGCTGAAGCAGTGGTCATCATCAATTGGTTGAGAAATAATGTGTCCTAAAGGTGATTAAAAAAATTAGGTGGATGAGTTAGTGTTGAGTCATATAAGGTGTTGGTGCTTCCTTAAAATTTAGTGATTGCTAATTCTTAGCTAAATTGGTGCTTAGCTAGTTTTGGTTGGTGCTCCATGTGGAGTTGGTGCTTCACTAAATTTGGTGTTTATCTTATAAGACTATAGTCCATTTACATATATTAGTGGGTTTTCTTCTCCTTGAGGGTTTCCAATATATTTTATGTGTACTTATGTTTTTTGCTTATGTGGATAGGTATTTATGCTTGCTAGATCTATATGCTTGTTTGAATAGTTCATAATTGCTTAAGGGAAATTGGTAATAATTTTTTTAAAGATTATCCCCCCTCTTAGTAATTTTGATTCCAACATTTAGCATAAAATTAGGTTATTTTAATTAGTCCTAATATCCTAAAGGAGATATTAGAATCAAGGATGACTAATTAGTAAGCTCAAGGTGGTTTGTCTATTAGTAAGGCTTCATTTTTTAATGGGACTAATTTTGATTTTTGGAGCATTAGAATGAGGAAGTATGTAATGTCAATGGGCCATGACATATGAAAATCATTTATCAATGGATACACTCCACCTTCTACACCACCAATTGATATAGTAGGCAAAAAGGAAAGTGAGAGCAATTCCAAGATAATTAATGCCATTCTATGTGGCCTATCATAGGTAGAGTTTGTGAAGGTGATGCACTATGAGTTAGATAAGGAAATATGAGACAAATTGAAGACTATATATGAAAGAGACACCAAGGTAAATATGGCCAAATTTTAGACCCACTAGATATAGTTTGAAAATTTGAATATGAATGAAGATGAAACCATTGCATCATACTTGTTGAAGGTTGATGAAGTTGTCAATGCCATTAGAGAATTAGGAGAAGAAGTAAAAGAGTATACAATTTTTCAAAAGGTATTGAGATCATTAACTCATAGGTTTGATTCTAAGGTGTTTTCAATAAAATAAATGTAAGATTTGGACAAACTATAAATTGATGGGATTCATGGAATCTTGACTGCCAATGAGATAAGAAAAAATGAAGGAAGACCTCTCAAAAAAGAAGCAACATTCAAAGTTGAGAATAAGTCAAAAGTAAAGAAGGTCAAGGATAAGGTATGTTAAGATGTTGATGATGATAAACTAATATCCATGTTTTCTAGGAAGTTGAAGTTTAGATCTAGTAAGTATAAGGGTAAGTTTCCTTTCAATGTTTTAAATATGGTAAGATTGGTCACTTTGCATCCAAGTGTCCTAATAAAGATAATAATGAACATGATGAAAATCATGGAGATGATAGGAAGATCTATGAGCCTAAAAATAATGAGAAATATTTCAAAAATTATGAAGGTAGGAATGGGCCATTCAAGAACAAGAGAAGTTTCTACACCAAAGAAGACAATAACTCATTTGATGTGACACAAGTACATATGATAGTGATGATGGTAGTAATGAATCTTAAAGTGATAATAATGAAACCTTATTCATGGCTATAGAAATAGATAATAAGGGTTTTTCAAATGGGAAAGGCCTTATAGTTGATAAAGAATTGGATGAATAAGAAGCTAAAGTAAACCTTGAAGAAAAATTAGTGAGTGCTCTAGAGGAGTTGAAGTTACAAATAAATAAGAATTATAAAATAAGATCATTAATTAAGGACTATGAAGAGCATATTGGTTTGTTTAATAGATTGAGTAACACATCCAAGGAGTATGATGAGATCATCAATCAGATTGAAACATAGATGGAGATAATCACTATGATCCTAAAGGCTAAAAAGAAAGAATGCACTAGGTATATAACTAAAATGGAATCCTTAAAAGCTAAGTTGAATCAAGAATATAACAAGTTGAAGACCTTTGTGAAGTTTGAAAAGAGTTCTGATGCTCTAGTTAACATCTTGAGTAGTCAAAAGTCTACAAGTGATAAAATAGGTCTTGGTTTCAAAGAAGACCAAAAAGAGGCAACTCAAGTCAAGGAGAAAGCTAATAAAGACATGAAGATTAACATGAAGATACAAATCAAATATCCTAATGCTATAAGGTATACTAATAATTCAATGGTTAGTGTTTTGCATGTAATTAGTTTTGTCATAAGCAAGAGAGTATAGAAGACCCTCTAAATATGAATATACATGAAATTATGAAAGGAATCATTGGTTAAGAGGTATGAATGAGATGGTTTGATACAATTATCACAATTTAGGAAACATTTCAAGATTCTATCCTAATAGAGTTATAAGGTCAACAAGTCAAAATGAGAGGTTTGAATCTCCTAGAGTGCAAGAGAGAAGGTAAATGAATGTGTGGAAACTAAATATAATAAATGTAAGTCATGATCAGTCTACAAGCTCAAATGGATTTTTTGTTATGGTAGATCATACTTTAAATGTGAAATAAAGTCAAGAATGTATATTTTGAACTCATATTGATGATTAAATGGTTGATAAAGAGGTCAAACTTATAGTGCCAGTCAATCCTAAAAGGATACTGAAGGATATTCAATCTTATGAGAACATGAAGATCTAGGAATATCTTGAGCTTGGGTTGTTTTAGTTCCCTATGGAAAATGGTGATTCCATTAGGCTTCATGGAGACACTCTTTAGTTAGAATAAGCATGGTGGATGATTGGTTTGAGTGGGAACTATTCAGGTTATTGATTGAGCTTGATCTGTGTTGAGAAGTGGTCTTATAATTTGAGTTTATTTAAAGGAGGTATGCATGGAGTAAGGGGGAGAATGCTCTTGAAATGATTCATATTATATGTGTTGAGATTTTGTTTCAAGAAGACATGTGATCCAGGCAACAATTCAGATGACAATTCGGGTGATGGGTCCACCCCAATTGATGATGGAACTTTTGAGAGCCATAACTTTTGCACCATAGCTCCAATTGACTCACCATTTAAACCATTGGAAAGATAATAATGAGGGAAACATCATGAGATGGCATGAAAATTTTATCAATGAAGTTTGACCCCCTAAAACCCAATGGAAGTGTCCTAAATTTCAATTTTAGTAGTGCAATCTAAAAATAGTAAGTTTCTAAAAATAGTAATTCCTTGAATTCTATATTATTGTCAATCATGGAAGTCAAACCAATTCATCTCCCTCAATATTGGTGACCTTCCACATCCTCCCCACACCTACAAAACATATATAAATAAACATGTAACCTTAAATGGAAATTAGACATCTCTTCTCAGAGATAGCATTATTTGAATTATCTTGTTCTTATTTCTTGAATTATATTTCAACCAAAGATTTCAAGTTTGGATCAGTGGTATCAGAGCAATTTTTATTTAGAGTGTATGATCCTAAGAATGAGGTTAGATTATAGGAAGCTTGGGTGGAAAATAAAACCAACAGATTATCCACCTATTAACTCCAAATGACTTTAAATGGTAGAAAACACCAAGACATCTGATCCTTTCAAGGAAATGGTGAATGACGCCCTCCAATAGTAACAAGCGTAGATGCTACAACAATTCACTTAAATTCTCTAGCAAATCTCAATGGAAAATTATAGCTCCTCATCTGCACCCCCACATCTTTTTAGTGCCCCAACACCCTTCAAGGTTTAGGTGAATTTTGATATCCCTACATTTGAAGGAAAAATCAATGCTGATGTAGTAGAAAATTGGTTGGATCAATTATCTTCTTATTTTTTTGTAAATAAATTCACCGATAAAGAGAAGATCACTTTTGCTCTTTTGAAAGCATCATTGCCTGTCAAAAACTGGTGGGAAGTGTACAAAAAGAGATTTAGTGCAGATGATATTAGCCTTGAGATAGAACCTACTTGGGATGATTTCATAAAATATGTGAAGGAAGAATACTACTCCATTGGAGCATATGATGATCTGTATATAGAGTGGCAACAACTTCACCAAAGTAAGGAATAATCTATTCAATATTACATTGATATTTTTCATTCTTTATCTGCAAGATTGGGCATCCAAGAAAGTGAGAAACACAAGGTTCTCAAATATCATGGCAGACTATAATGGTACATACAGGGAGAAATGGAACTCTTTAATTTGGAAACCCTTGGTGAGGCATACAAGTTCATAGTGAAGATTGAGCAGAAGCATGGAAGAATGAATACAAAGAGTCAGCTTTTAAAATGGAGAAGTGACAAAGAAGGTTAAACACGAGGCTAAAATTGGAAGCAAAAAGAAGGAAAGACTAGGAAGTGGTGTGATTATCACAAATCTAGAACTCACTCCAAAGAAGAATGTCGAGCCATCAAGTCCCTACTTTTTGAGTCACAATCCTCAACATCTACTACTCTAACTCATATAGACCCTACAGTTGAAGAGGTTGAAGAAGAGATTATAGATGCTGAGCATAAAGCCATTGTTGCTTCATCACAAACCCATGAGGAGAGACTAGATGACAAGGAAAGGTTATTTCACTCTAAGTTATGGGCAAAAGGTAAGCCTCTGCATTTCACTCTTGATAGTGGAAGTCAAAATAATTTAATCTCTGCTAATGTTGTGAAAATCCTAAAAAAATTATCCATGAAGCATCACCTAAAACCATACAGTATTAGATGGTTGAGTCTAAGGAGAAACCTCTGTGTCACCCACCAATGTCTTCTCTCATATGCAATAAAACCCTTCCAAGATGAGGTCTTATGTGATGTGGTCAAACTAAATGTTTGTGATGTACTATTTGGTTAGCCATTCATGTATGATCAACGTGGCATATATGAATCAAGAACTCAAAGGATTAATCTCACTCTTGGAACATGGCACTATAGGGTACCAGAGGTACCACCTTCTACATCTATCTCTCTGATTAGTGCCAGGAAATTTGTTCTCATGGTGGTCAAGCCACAAGAATCCAAAAGGACTAATGTTTCAACCTTAACTACACAAACAACACAAAAATAGAATCAAATAGATACCAAGATGAAGAATTTCATGACATTCCATCCACATACTGATGGTCAGATAGAAATGATGAATAATCGAGCCCTGCATAGTTTTATAAATCATAGTCCCTTCCAAGTATGCATTGGGAATCAAATTGAAGTACAACTACTACACTTGATGACAAATCTTGATGCAATGGGGACCATTGCTTCTCAAGGAGGGAGGAATGATCCAGGCAATAATTTAGATGACAATACGGGTGATGGGTCCACCCCAATTGATGATGGAACTTTTGGGAGCCATAACTTTTGCACCGTAGCTCTAATTGACTCACCGTTTAAACCGTTAGAAAGATAATAATGAGGAGAACATCATGAGATATAATTGAGATCTGATAAATGAATTTTGACCCCATAAAACCCAATATAAGTTTTCTAGATTTCAATTTTAGTAGTGCAGTCTAAAAATAGTAAGTTTCTAAAAATAATAATTTTTCAAATTCTGTATTATTGTAAATTGTGTAAGTCAAACCAATTCATCATCCACATCCTCCCCAAAAATTAAAAACATATATAAATGAAGATGTAACCTGAAATGAAAATCAAACATCTCTTCTCAGAGATAAGCATATGTTTGGGTCTGCAAATTTGATCAATAAAACATCTCTTCTCAGAGATAGCATTATTTGAATTATTTTGTTCTTATTTTTTGAATTATATTTTAACTAAATATTTTGAGTTTTGGATCAGTAATGATTCAAAACTTGAAATTTTTGGTTAAAAGATAATTCAGAAAGAAGAACAACACAATTCAAATAATGCTATCTCTGAAAAGAGATGTTTAATTGATCAAAATTGTAGACCCAAACATATGCTTATCTTTGAGAAGAGATGTTTGATTCCCATTTCAGGTTACATCTTCATTTATAAATGTTTTGAAGGTGTGAGGAGGATGTGTAAGGTCTCCAATCTTGATGGAGATTAAGTGGTTTGACTTTCATGATTTACAATAATATAGAATTCAAGAAATTACTATTTTTAGAAACTTATTATTTTTAGATTGCACTACTAAAATTAAAATTTAGGAAAATTTCATTGGGTTTTAGGGGGAAAAAATTCATTAAGTGGAGCTAGATTCCATCTCATTATGTTCCCCTCATTATTAGCTTTCCAACGGTTCAAACGATGAGTCAATTGGAGCTACGGTGTAAAAGTTATGGCTCTTAGAAGTTCTGTCATCAATTGGGGTGGACCCATCACCCGAATTGTCATCTAAATTTTTTCCCAGATCATTCCTCCCTCATTGAGAAGAAATGGTCCCCATCACATCAATATTTGACATCAAGTGTGCTAGTTGTACTTTGATTTGATTCTCGATGCATACTTAGAAGAGACTGTGATTTATGGAACTATGTAGGGCCCAATTGTTCACCATTTTTGTCTGACCATCAGTCTATGGATGGAAGGCCATGAAATTATTCAACTTAGTATCTATTTACTTTTATTATTGTGTTGTTTGTGTAGTCAAGGCTGTAGCATTAAACCTTTTGGATTCTTGTGGCTTGACCACCATGAGAACAAATTTTTTGGCATTAATCAGAGAGACAAATGTAGAAGGTGGTACCTCTGGTACCCTGTAGTGTTATGTTCCAAGAGTGAGATTGATCCTTCAAGTTCTTGATTCATAGATGCCATATCGATCATACATGAATGGCTAACTAAAGAGTAGATCACAAACATCTAGATTGACCACATCACATAAGACCTCATCTTGGAAAGGTTTTATTGCATATGAGAGAAGACATTGGTGGGTGACATGGAGGTTTCTCCTTGGACTCAACCATCTAATATTATATGGCTTTGGGTGAGGCTTCATGGATAGATTTAGGCTTTTCACAACATTAGCAGAGATTAAATTTTTTTGACTTCCACTATCAAGAATGAAATACAGAGGCTTACCTTTCACCCACAACTTAGAGTGAAACAACCTTTCCTTATCATCTAGCCTCTCCTCATGGGTCTGTGATGAAGCAACAATGGCTTTAGGATCAACATCTACAATTTCTTCTTCAACCTCTTCGACTGCAGGGTCTATATGAGGTAGAGCAGTAGATGTTGATGATTGTGACTCAAAAATGAGGGACTTGATGGCTTGACTTCTTCTTTAGAGTGAGTTCCATATTTGTGATAATCACATGATTTTTCAGTCTTTCCTTCCTTTTGCTTCCAATTTTGGCCTCGTGTTTGACCTTCTTTGTCACTTTTCCATTTTCAAGGTTGATTCTTTATATTCATTCTTCCATGCTTCTGCTCAATCTTCACTACGAACTTGTATGCCTCACTGATGGTTTTCAAATTGAAGAGTTCCATTTCTCCCTGTATGTACCATTGTAGTCCACCATGATATTTGAGAACCTTATGTTTCTCACTTTTTTGGATGCCCAATCTTGTAGATAGAGAATGAAAAATGTCAGTGTAATCTTGAACATACTGTTCCTTACCTTTGTGAAGTTGTTGCCACTCTATATATAGATTGTCATATGTTCCAATGGGGTAGTATTCTTCCTTTACAGCTTCTATGAAATCATCCCATGTAGGTTATATCTCAAGTCCAATATCATCTACACTGAATCTCTTTTTGTACACTTTCCACCAATTTTTGATAGGTAATGATGCTTTCAGAAGAGCAAAAGTATTCTTCTCTTTATCAGTGAATTTATTTATAGAAAAATAAGATGATAATTGATCTAACCAATTTTTTACTACATTAGCATTGATTTTGCCTTCAAATTTAGGGATATAAAAATTCACCTAAACCTTGAAGGGTGTTGGGGCACTAAAAGGAAGTGGGGGTGTAGATGAGGAGCCAGAATTTCCCATTGAGATTTGTTGAAAAATTTGAGTGAATTTTTGTAGCATCTGTGCTTGCTGCTATTGGAGGACTTCATTCACCATTTACTTGAAAGGATCGGATGTCTTGGTGTTGTCTGCCATTTGAAGTCGTTTGGAGCAAATAGGTGGATAGTCTGCTAGTTATATTTTCCACCCAACTTTCTTGTAATTTGACCTCATCCTTGGGATCATACACTCTAAAGACAAACCGCTCTAATACCACTGATCCAAAACTCAAAAACTTTGGTTGAAAGATAATTCAAAAATAATAACAACATAATTCAAATAATATTATCTTTGAAAAGAGATGTTTCATTGATCAAAATTGTAGACCCAAACATATGCCTATCTCTGAGAAGAGATTTCTGATTTCTATTTTGGGTTACATATTCATCTATACATGTTTTTAAGGTGTGAGGAGGATGTGTAAGGTCACCAATCTCAAGGGATATTAAGTGGTTTGACTTCCATGATTTATAACAATACAGAATTCAAGGAATTACTATTTTTAGAGACTTACTATTTTTAGACCGCACTACTAAAATTAAAATTTGGGGCACTTCCATTGGGTTTTATGGGGTAAAACTTCATTGATAAAATCTCCATGCCATCTCAAGACATTCACCTCATTATTATCTTTCCAACGATTCAAATGGTGAGTCAATTGAAGCTACGGTGTAAAAGTTATGTCTCCGAGAAGTTCCATCATCAATTAGGGTGGACCCATCACCCGAATTGTCATTTGAATTGTTGCCCAAATCATTAAATGGTTGATGAAGAGGTCAAACCTATAGTTCCAATCAATCTTAAAAGGATACTGAAGGATATTCAATCTTATGAGAGGAAAGGGGTGACTCCATTAGGCTTCATGGAGACACTCTTTAGTTAGAATAAGCATGGTGGATGATTGGTTTGAAGTGGAACTATTCAGGTTATTGATTGAGCTTGATCTGTGTTGAGAAGTGGTCTTATAATTTGAGTTTATTTGAAGGAGGTATACATGGAGTAAGGGGGAGCATGTTCTTGAAATGCTTCATATTCTGTGTTTTGAATTTTTTTTTCAAGAAGACATGGTTCTAGAAGTTGCAGTTGTATGACCCTTTATTATTACTGTCAAAGGGGGAAAAAGTTTAAGAAGGAATATTGACTACATTAGGGAGATAAGAGTGATTAGATTGAAGATTTTTTTCCATCAATGACACAGGGGGATTTTGTTGAGAAGTGTTGTCATTGATGCAAAGGTTGATATCATTTGACGTTTAGGGTGATGTCATTGATGTCAAGATGCATTTGGTGAAGATGCATGGTGAGTGGTCTATGAGATATAAGCTTATGTGTTTGATGTGATAAGGAAGCCATGTGATAAGAAATAATTTGAAGGCAACCTAATGTCTCTCTATTGAGAGATAATTTGAAGGCAACATAATGACTGTTATGTTAGTTTATGTCAAGGTTTAGGTAAAGTGAGCATTAAATCATGTTTGAGTACTAGTTCTTGATTACAAGGTGTCTTGAGAAGCCTAGTCTAGACCCTATGAGAAGGTGTGCATAGTCAAGTTTGATGAATTAAGTAAACACAAGATTGTGAGAGGTTTTTTGGAACTATGTGATCATTCAATAGGAGTTTAGATACTTTCATAAGTTTTTAAAGGTTAGTTGTCAAGTTTCAAGTGCTTGAGAAGCCTTGTCATGGCAGTAGTCATAAAATGAAGAGACCTTGTGAGAAGGTATGAGTATGATGGCTTGGTGAGATGAGTACACATAGGCATGAGTGGTTGTATGAGGATTCTTGAGAATATATGTGAAACATTGGAGCAATCATAAGAGTCTCAGGGTGAGTCTACATGGGTAGGACCTACATATCAAATCTAAAACTAGATCATTTCTAGACCCTACCTAGCCTAATGAGGCATCATGATATGTTGTCAAGACATATGAAGGATGTATGTCTATGTTCAAACATGATAGGGGTTTTATGGAATTAGAGTGATATTTTTAGCATGACATTAAGGTTTTGAGAGCATGAAGGATAGATCAAGGCCTAGTGAGGTATGAAGACTATGGTGTAGAGAAAGATTGTAAGCCTAATGGGTTATCAAGATCAGTTTCCAAGGAAATCTTGAGTATGTGATCATGGATAGAGGTATGATATGTTATTATAATTATGTTCACAAAGTTTTACATCATGGTTTTCAAGAAAAGGCATGAAAAATGGTTTTGAGGTCTCTCAAGTACATAGATTGAAGGCATGCACACCTAAGAAGGACTTTAAAGTGTTCATTGGAATGTGTAATCTCTTCATGAGAACCTAATATATTAAGGATATATGGATAAGGGTATTATATAATACATATAGGCATTGGTTTTGGATTTAAGAGGCAAACTTTTATGAATAATTGTTAACACCAAAACTTGTATTAAACCTCTCTAAAACCCTAACAAGGACCCAATGTGAAAGTACTGTTAAAAATAGCCCAAAATTGTCTCAAATTAATATAAAAACTATTGTATCTTGTATTCAACTTGCCCAGGGACTTCCAGGTGTGATTGAATTGTCAAGTGTGTGAGTAAACCCTATAAGAAAGTGCTAGTTTCTCAAAGATTTATTATAGCATTCAGCTTTGACCAAGTAAAAGTATGAAAATAATTGGATAGATAAGTTTATTAATTTTATTTTATTTCCATGATGTTTTTTCTATATGTTATATCCCTTAGGTATTCTAACCCAACCATCTAAGATAATCAGTTGCTAACAGGCCTATGGTGGAAACAGTAAAAAACCAGATAATAATGAGAATAGGTTTAAGAATGTGTTATAATTGAATAGGGATGAAACCAAGTGAATGGAGATATTTTTTATGAATTTTAAGACATGATCATGTTTGGTATAAGTTTTGGAGGTTAGTGGTTATAATGAAATTTTTTCTCACAAGTTGACTTATCTGGCTCAATAAGATATATCAATGTACAATGAGGTTTTGAGATTGGTCTGCAAGACCAATATCACCATTTTAATATATTATATATCTATTTAATAATGTTAAAATTATCTAAAAGGATAATTTTCATGCATTGGAAGTCTATGAAAGTGGTTATACAGGTGTTGAAGGTTAATGTCACCATGACTGTGCTTTAAGGTAAACTACTAGTTCTAGGTAAGCAAGTTATAGTGACGAGTTTAAGGCACTATGCCATAAGTAGAAATATATAATACACATGGTGTTGTTTTTTGTGACATTTATGTACTATCCATTATTTTTTAAGGTTTTAGAGTCAGTGAAAGTGATTGAAATGTTGAATCCAAAATGGTTTGACTAGTTTTGGTTTAATTGTGTCTACTAAAAACAAAAGATTGGTCCGTAAAACTAATAGTTGACATTATAAATTATTATTATTATTTTATTTTATAATGTTATATATATTTAAAATTATATTTTTAATATATCAGTGGTCATGAGAAGTATTTTTTTAGGTGTTGAATATCAAGTTGATCATGACAAGGTTTTGGAGTGTTTTAACAATTTTGAGTGGGCTATTTGCAGAGAAGGGTTTGAATCCTTTTGCCCTAAGTTAGGAAGTATAAATCACATGGTGATGATCCTAAGGTCATGTATTTACTGTATTTTTTTTATTACCATGGTGGTTTATCTTATTTGTGTTTAATTTTTAGTAGTTCAAGACATACTTTTTGTAAGTTCATAGTCCTAATTGTGAACTGTGCTAATGGTGTGCCTAAAGTGGTAGTTAGAGATAAAAAGTGTCATGGACATAAGATGATATAAGTGGAGGTATCTTTGAGTGTCATATAAATTTTTTCTATGATGTATTGATTTTTAAAATTTTCCAATGAATTAAAAGGGTAACGTGTACTAATGAAGGCCTAATTGAATTAGGTTTGCTTAAGGCCTAAAAGAGGTTTTGGTCTTTTAAGATGTGGATGACCTAATTTAATGATTTATTCATGTATGAAATGTGTTATAAGACCTATTCAAAGAATAATCCAAGTATTAAAGTATGTATGGCTGACTAAGAAGGATATGAACAAGAGGCTTATATAAATACAAGATAATTTTAGGTCTATTAGTGTGAAAAAGGACATGCAAAGAATATATCACATTGGTAAGTAGAAGGAGGTATTGTAAACCATATAAAGTGAGTAGAAGATAATATATGATGAATATTTGATAAATTTTATATGTATGAAAATCAAGGTCATATGACCTAATTTGTCTTGAAGAGACCTAATTGAGTGAAGAGGCCTAGAAGCCAGTTTGTGAAAGATAAGAGTGTGAAGAGTTAAATAGCTGGTCATCATAAGTTTGTTGAGAAACAAGGTGTCATAAAGGTGATAAAAATAATTATGTGGTTTATTTAGTGTTGAGTCATCTATGGGGTTAGATCCTCTTTGCAAATTGGTGCTTAATTAAGCTTAGCTAAGTTAGTGCTTAACTAGTTGGGGTTGGTGATCCATGTGGAGTTGGTGCTTCACTAAATTTGGTGTTTGTCTTTAATTAATTTAGTATATTTTTAGATATCAGTGGTTTTTATTCCCTTTGAGTGTTTCCCCCCTATTTTATGTGTTATTGTGTTTATTGCTTATGTGGATAGGTGTTTATGCTTACTAGATCTATATTCTTGTTTAAATGGTTCATAATTTCTTAAGGGAAATTGGTAAAAAAGTTTTTGAAGATTGATTTATCCCCCCTCTTAGTAATTTTGATTCCAACATGACATCCACTTGGAATAATCCATTGGATTAATAAACTTAACTTTTAAAAGTTTGATGAGTTCCTCTTTTACCATTAACATGACTTTAGGCTTGGTGGGTCTGAGATTTTATTTGATTAGTTTTGTATTAGGCATTATGACAAGGTTATAGAAAACTACATCAAGGTTGATGCCTACCATGTTAGTTTAAGATAAATCAAAATATTTTGAGAGTTATGTAAGGAGATACTTATGGTCTTCCAATTCCTACTTAGAGAGTGAAGACCCCAAATTGAGGAGTTTGGGACTCTCCTCTATCCCAATGTTATTGTCAATGGTTTCTTCAATAAGAGAGGCATTGCCCTCTTCAAACACATTAGGGGATATGGAAATATTAGGATCTTCACCCTTCTTATTGAAAACATCATGTTCCTCATCAAAGGACAATTAATACTCAACATGGTAGTAAGAATAATAGTGTTAAATCCTAAGGGCTGATGTGGGATAGCATGTAAGGGAGAATCCCCTCTTATGATAGAATGATGAGAGATCATCATAAGATCATAAGAACTCAAGAATGGCCTTGTCATTCTTGGCTAAGTTAAAGACTAACAGACCATTTTATTTCATGATATGGGTGACAATTTGGTTAATAGGGGTTTTGCAGACAAAAGGTTCTATCTTGACTAAAGTGATGAAATCAAACTCAAGTTTGGAAAAATGAGGGTCAATGCATGAAGATAAAGTGACCATGGAGTCATCAAGTTGGTTTCCTTCCCTAAGGATTGAATCTATATAAATTAAGTCAAAGTATTTAGTAATATCATGTACAATGGTCTTGTACAGTTGAATATATTCAACATTGGTTTAACAAACCTCAAAAATTTGGTTTGAAACCAATTTTGAGTTGCCTTGGATCCTTAAGTTTTAATTTCCCAAAATTTTTGTAATGAGCATGCTAAGTAGTAAGACCTTAAATTCAACTCCATTGTTTGTACACTTAAAGTCTAGCTTTAAACCAAAAGGCATGACTAACTCCTCAAGAGAAATCATAATGAATCTTGCCCCAATGCCTAGGTGGTTCTTGGCCTCGTCATAGTAAAAGACCCAATGATCATGCCTAGAAAGAGGATAATCATTTGCTAAAGTTTCTTGGTCTTTTGATATCGTAACCATATGGATATAAAATATGTCAAACAACCCCTCTTGGGGTTCCTGATCCCAATAATTGAAGAAATAATGATCTGATCTCCTTTGTGGGGTAAATTGAAGGTCTTCTAAGAACTTGAAATATCTACTTTTATGATTAGGATGAAGGCCAAGAAGCACTTCCAAGACCTTGAAAGGTTTTTTCTAGTCTCCTAGTTGAGGTAGGTAATCACCTTTAGAAATTCAAAATGTTGCTTATTAGGCCTTCTAATTAGTGTGGGAAGTATGTCATCATAGCTAAGATCTTGTTTTGATATAGGGAGTATGCCAATATAATTAGGATCTTATTTTAGTGTAGGAGGTGTATGTGTATAGTTATGAATCTTGTAATATTATTGGCATGACATGGGTATTATTATTTATCCTATTATTATATGTGGGAAAGATTACAAGAATCTTGTGAGAAACTTTCTCAAGGCATATTTATTTATGAGGGGAAGAGGGAATCCTCCTTTAGGAATTTATGGATAATCATGGGTTCCACTATAAATTTGTATAATACCCACTGTCATAATATAGATTCCATTTTAGAGCACCAGGATGGCTTGGGGAAAAAGAATGGTTAGGCTACCTATTGGAAGGTAGGAAATATGATTTTAGGTATAACTCAACACATGTTGAAGTATAATAACCTAAATTTTAAGAGGAAATAAAATTAGTGGAATAAGAACTCTAAAAAATTAGTATGATCATGTCATAGCATGATCTAAGAACATTCTCTATAGAGGCTTAGAAGTGATAAGAGTAGAATGTGAAGTGTGGTTTACCCTTATTAGTATGATCATGTCATAGCATGATCTAAGAACATTCTCTATAGAGGCTTAGAAGTGATAAGAGTAGAATGTGAAGTGTGGTTTACCCTTATGTGATTGGGCAATGGGTGATGATGCTAGTAGTTGTTGGGATAGTTATTATAAAGGGGTACTTATTAACTCCTTAACACCTCTATCATGCAAAGTTATGGTAAAATAAATAACCCTTTTTAGGGCTATTAGTTTTGAGGTTGAGAGAAATCATAGATCCCTACAACTTATTATTTGAATGGGAGGATGAGTGGAGTGTATTTTTCTAAGAGACTAATAATCTTGGATATTGATAGGATGGATATTATTGGACCAATGACTAGTTCTAGATTAGTGGTTCTTTCAATCGTCACTATGTATTTCCATTTTGACTTGTTTTTCAACAAAGTTTGGGGTATCTCACCCATTTTTTAAGATAACCAATTTAGGCTTTGAGGGTTCAGTAAAATCGACCAATTGTGGTGGTTTTATGACCCCATTTATAGGTATATGGTATAAAATGTGTAATATGGGCTGATTATGCATAATTTTTTTAGCATATCAAAGGGCTTAGGGTTACCTTGGGCTAGAAGACATTTCCTACTTGTGTAGGAATCATTCTTTTTGGAATAAAGTTGAAGGAATGGCCTTCATCCTATGTATCAAAGGTCTTCCCAAGTTTGTATTGTAATTAGTATCTTTGTCTATGACATAAAAATAAATTATCATTATCTTGGGGCCTAGAGTGAATGGGAGGAAAATGGTCCTTATGGAAGTGGATTTGAGGCTATCACAGATTTTAAGGTGTTACATGTTGTAGAACAGTTGGTAAACTTTTATAGGAAGGAAAAGGGGATAATATTAATGGTTGATCCATCATCAACTATGAATCTCTTCACATAATTATTTTAAATTTAATCCTATATAAATAGGGTTAATAATCCCCTCCTTTCCATATTTGAGTTAGGAGGAAGGATTCTCAAATCAAAGAAATAACCTGCATCCCATGATTCTTGACTAGGTAGGAACATGTCTAGATCAATGTGGATGATCTAAGCTTATAAAGGAGTAACACTGGATAGATGGCTCAACCTTAGAGCATCAAGAAAGGTTCACCAATAAGTGAGGGAGTTTTTGAGTAGGTTAAGGAAAAAATGTGGGAGCACATCTTGGTTAAATCAAAGATCAAATCATAGTTCCCCATGGGCTTAAGAATAGATTTAATTTATAGAATGTTTGAGGGATGAAGAAACATAGGTTGATACTCTTTGGTATGAGTAACAGTGTTTCCTCTTATTAAAATTCCAATTCTATGACTCCTATAATCTTGGTTTTGCCTTACACTCCCAACTGAGGAGTAATGTTAGTGTTTATAGTCCTAGAGGTGGAGGCTTTAATGTCATGAGTGCATATCATCAAGGGTTTATTATATGTAATTGGGTGGGCCTATAGGCCACCCTACTATTAAATTTGGGTAACACATGTTTTGTGGTTAGGAAAGGGGTTTTGGTATATTTGTACATTCTAATTTTAAGGGGAAACATGCCCATTTGAATAGGTGTGGGAGTTTTTACTAGAGTTCCCTAGGAACATGTTAATAAATGTTTACCTTTGATAGTATGGGAATATTTAGATAAATTTGTTATAATCCCTATAGTTCTAAGTGTTATGACCAATGAATTGATGGAACATGTAATAGACATTGGGATCATATTCTCTAGGCCTCATTTTTTGTCCTTATTGCCCAAACCCTTATTGATTGCTTTGTTGATAATAGGTTTGGTTTTGAAATTGGGGGAACTATTTAATAGGCTGATATTGGTTTTGATTATGATTTTAGAGTTGTACATTATGTGGTGGTAGTTAGTTAAATAAAAACATATGGATGGTAGGAGGGGTATTTTGGCTTCTAGCACCCATGTTATTGGTAGAATTGGTGTTATTTATAGGCTGATATTGGTTGTTATTCATAGGGTTTGGCTTCTTATTTTGATCAGTGATGCCATTAATGGTGGCATTCCTATTTTGATTTATAACCTAGGGGCCTTGGTTGTTGGTATTATTAGGACTTTCAATTTGAAATTCTCCATTGCATTGGTTGGGGGTAAATATGTGCCCATTGGTTCCATAAGTTTGTTGACCACTATCATTAGCTGTTTGGTTGATTCACAAGGCATTTTAAAGGCTTCTTTATAAGATTGATATGGGAATTTATGGATGTCCTCCCTCATCTCCTTGTTAAGGGAGTTAAATTAAAGGTCCCACAACTGTTGTTGATCTGTTTGGGGTACATTGGTAGAGGAATATAATACCTACCACCATCTTATGATGAAATAGGGGGTCAAATCATTGTGTTTTTATTTGATGTGAAAGAAATCTCATATGCTAGTCTTCAGGTGTTTGTTCATGCCTAAAGACTTGAAAAAATTAGCCATGAGTTGGTGAAAAGAATGTATAGACTCCTTAGGGAGGTAGTAATACCAATCAAGTGTTATCCATTCTATGGTTTGGGGGATTTTTTTTGCAACAACCCCATCCCAGGGAAAGATTTATATAATTGTTGTAGTGTAATATTTGACAAGTGCATTAAAATCTCCCTCCCCTTTGAAATTGGGAAGGTTTTTTAAGGGACATAAAAGAAGGACCCCAAATATGTTAGGATAAAGAGGCTTTTTGAGGTATTAGGTGTAAGTCCATGCATTACTAAAGTTCATTATTATCATGGTAGGATGAGAGTGGAAAGGTGAGATCACATAAGGGTTAGTTTGGTAACCATTAGGAGGGATGAAAGAAGCTTGATAAGGCAAATTAGAATAAGTTGGAAAATAATTATCTAACTAAGAAGATTTGGACTACATATGAACGTAAGTAGGTGGGTTTTTATATGCATGAGAAGTGGTGGTTTGTTGTAGTGGGGTGTATGCATTTTGTTGTGGTAGGGTGTATGTGGTTTGCATCTAACCAAATGTTACATAAGGTGAGATATAGATTTTATATGGAGGGGGAGTATATATGGGAGGCATGTAACTTTGAGGCAAAAGTAAAGGTGGATTATTGGCTATCATGACATTTTGTAAAGGTGAAACATAGGTGTATATGATCCCCATTAGGGTTTGAATATGGGCTTGATAGGATGGATGAATATTAGAGGCATCCAAGTTAGGGACTACATAAGTGAAGATATCCCCAAGAGGTTGGTGAGATACATGGTTTGGTAGGATCACATGTTCCTACTATAGTGGAAGCATATAAGCTTGTTGTTGTGTTATTTTATGAGTCACTATTTAGATGAGAGAAAGAGAGGGATGAGTTTGTGTAGAAGAATTTAGACCCATCCCCTAAACAAGAGTTTGTTGTTTGCTTTCTAAGTTACAAATATGACCCACTAGGGTGTTGATGTGTTAGTTGGTCCCACATTGGTTTTAGGCCAAATAATATATTGTATGGGATGGTAGATATGTGAGATATGTTTTTATACATATGTTGGTTTAGGAAGGATCCCTAGGGGTAATGATTTTGGTTTACACTGGTAGATTAGAAGCATCTTAACTCCCACTAGGAGGATAAGCAACTACTTGCATATGATTGACTTTATATTTCAAATGGCAGATCCTTCCTAGATAATGTTCATATTTTGAAATGATTTATATGTCTAGGATTTTTAAGCTAATTGATGGGGTAATGGCCATGTGGGGAGTGATCATTCCTCCCCCAGTAAGGTTCATAGCATTAAAGTCATGGTGGTTACTTGCAATTTTAGATATATCTTATATTTATTGAATGGAGACCTCACTCTTAGTTTATGTGTTAGTATGAGAGTAATCATAGATTTTTTATTTTACATTGGAGTTGAAGGTTGGGTTGTTCCAACTCATCAACAAAGGTTGACTAGAGTTGAGTTAGTTTCTCCTATATCCCTCCAAGCCAAGATATCTATGTATGTCCTATATAAACATATTTTAGGGGCACCTATAGAATAAATGGGAGGAGGGAGAATGAAGAGTTCACCAATTTTATGCACATAAATAACACACGTTAAACTATGTACTTGACTCCTTAAAGTTAAGATGAGGTAACTGACATAATAGATGGGCTATGGATTGGGCTAGGATTAGGTGAAATGAGATTTGGAATAGGTGGAGATAATGGGTTCTTATGATAGAACCAAAATACCTCAACAATATCATGATTCTCATTAAGAGCATCAAGATGTGCAAAAATAGATCTCTAAGGTCCTTTGGTCTTTGAGATCATAAGAAGGCAAAACTCCTAGATAATTTTAGGATTAAGGAAATGGGGGAGATTGGGATGAATGAATCATGAGAAGAGATACAATTTGTTGAGTTGGATATTCCCATTATATGTCATCCAAAAATGTGAATGATATAAGATGAGTCTAGACCCAAGGAAAAGGAGGAAGTGAGAATGGGAAACTAGTCTTGGATGACATTGTAGTGATGATCTCTATTTTGAGGAAGGATAATTATGGGTGGATCATGAATTTTTTCTTGATCATGATCATATAAAACATTGAGATAGTCTATAATGAAATGAGGGATTGGGGTGAAATGAAATAATTCTCTCCTATGCTAAGTCTTGATATCATATTGTATGCCAACTATGTGACTGGGTGCTCTAACCTTAAGGAAAAGAGTTTTTCTAACAAGATCAGGTGTTTCAGGAAGTTTCATCTAAGAGAGATTAGGAAAATGCGTAAGTGTATGAGATTATCTAGATGAATTGTTAGGGTGTGGAGCCTAAAAGCTTCACATATGAGCGCATTACCAAAGTTTCAGGTTTACACAGTCACCGGCATTTGTCAAGAGTGACCGACGTCGATCTGGTGCAGTTGAAGAGATGCCAGCGTCGGCAGATGATCGGCCGATGTCGATCACAGGCAAGCAAGCAGGAACCGGCGTCAGTTACCTGTGCATCCAGAATGCTATTTTTGAGGACAGAAGTGAGTGTTTACATGATGATTTTAAGTCTTAGTCTTAAGTTCGCATTTCTATTATTAGTAAGATTGTTTTTAGAGCCCTTTTTCAAGAGGCTTAACTGTTGGTTGTAAGTGCATGCTCAAGTCTCCTAATTCTATATGTAGAATTAGATCTTCTTAGCTTAGTGTGATTATTGTAGTAGTTCATTTTATGTGAATGTTGAAGAACAGTATAGAGTTGTATCAATCCAGGTTGTTGGAGTTGATTGTACTTGAGAGAGAGAGCTCTTAAGGGATAGAGATCTAGAGAGAGATCTTGTGCATCTGAGAGAGGTGTGGAAGAAAGAAGTTTCTTCAATTGTATTCCTTTTGTAAAGAGTTTAATACAAGTTTTCAGGGTGGTTTCTTGTATCTCTTGTTCTTTGCTATTATCTGATTCCAGTTACTTATCTATCTGATTTATTTCCGCGTTTATTGCTTTCACTAGTGTAATCTATTGTTGGTTGATCCCCAACATGAATTATTTAAGGACTTATTGTGTTATTGGAAGCAAGGTTTGTTTTATTCTTGTTTTTGGCTTGTATGACTAGACAAGGCTTTTGGCAATGTTTTAGTTAATTTTGCTATATTTATTGTTTTTTACCTTGGAATTAAAATGCTTGCTTGATGAAATTTAAATGTTGAAAGTTTAGAAATGAAAAAACTAAAATTAAATGAAATCAAAACTTTTTTTTTATCCTTTTCAATCATTTGACAATGTATGCAAACAAAGAGAAATAGATCTATCCTATTATGCAAGGTGCTCAAATTTTTGTGGATTTGTTTAAATAAAATCTATGTGCAGATGTTATTTTAGTTTTTTTTGTGTTTTGATTGTGGATATGAGTTTAATATGAATTATTTTTTCTAGGTATGCAAACAATTCAAGAATTTATCTAATTTAAAACAATAACACTCTAATGCTTCTAAAATCTTCTATGTGAATCAACAAACTATGCTAGTTCTTAAACTTTTATAATTATTGCATGTAAATTTTGAATGATTTGTTTGAACAAGAAATAAGTAGCATAAATTATGATTTTTACTATTTATCTTAATAATAACAACATTAAAATTGACATAAAACAATGGGAAAATTAGAAACATGAAAGCCTCTTGTTTGCCTATAGTTTGTCTAGATTTTGTTACTTGTTAGTTGATTGTTTTATGAGAAATGGAATTCATTTTGAACCTAAAAAATAATTAATATGTTGGTTGAAAGTGTATGAAATTATTTATAAATTATTCCTAAAGTTTGATTGCAATATTGTATGCTAATCAAAGTGAATCTATTGAGAAGGATGCAAGAAAATAATGAATGTATCTACTACTTTTTTTAACAAAGATGGGAAAAAGAAGAGAGTTATTTATCCTATAAAATTTGATTCTTTTTTTCTTTTAAATATAAATATAAAATAATTCAAAATGGAAACTAATCTAATATAATCTACTATAATAAACCAAATCTAAGCTAGAACCTCCAACTTGATCTTGAAGTAGACCAACTAAAGGTGAAAATTTTATAGCACTATGGTTCTCAGTATGTTGGCTTATTTTGATCAAATTCAGGTGTCAATAACTCTCCAAAAAATATTATGAATATACGGATACCACAAATGGGATAATGAGAGAAGAGACATAGCTCCAAATAAGAAACAACTGATTATGGATGGTTGAAGACACCATTTATAAGGGTCAGATTACAAGAACAATGGCTCTCCCTATCTAAAAATATATAGTTGAACACAATAAACATATAAAATAAAGCTCCAAAAAAATTTTAGTAGGATATGACTATAAAATTTTCAAAACTCTTAAGCTTAGAATGCAAATTTTTTGATGTAAAATCAAACCAAAATTGGCTTACTTGTTGAGTAGAAATGGAGCTTATATGAAGGATTTTAATTGAATTCAACTAAGAGTTAAACTTGTAAGGGACTCAAAATGATTTAAAATAAAATAAAGAGTAAGATGGGTCTCATTAGAGCTGAACTTAAGATAGAAAAAGCAAGAAGCATGACAAAAAGAATGAAAAACATGTCAAGGAATAATTCACAGGAGCTAAATTTAGAAGATAGAATAATAAAAATGAAATGCCACCTATTTACAAGGGTGGTTACATAACTACCACCTATGAGAATGAAACCTTTGCTATAAATGAAAAAATTGCCCCTATTTTAATACAAAACCTTCTTATTAGGATGGAACCATCATGATCAATCTGTCACGAAGGTAGTGGTTATGTAACCTAATAGGATGGTTCCATCACCTAAAGTGGTGGTTTTGTCACCAATGAGAAGGGGTTGAAAATAAGGTGAAAGAATTTACAAAGGCCATCAAAAGAATGTTTTTTGGATACTTGAGAGAGAGAGGGAATACACAGAGGAGGAGGTTTTAGAGAGTTTCCATTTGAGCATCATTAAGAGGTCACTACATCATCATCAGAATTATCATGTCAAAAATATTACATTGTGTAAAAATTGGGTGTATATAGATCCCTTCATGTGAGTAGGTGCAAAATACATAAAAGGTGCATGTGAGGAAACATCCAAAAGTGTGCTAGGTTGATCATGTTAGATTGAAGCAATTTCATGACTCTCATGCTTGAGTGAAGGTGTAACAAAACTCATGTGTTGCTCAAAATGGTCATGAAGAGCTAAGTGAACAAAAAATGGATATTTATCATCAAATGATCCCAATGCATATGAAATAGATGCAGCAAAACCAATGTCATCATAATAAATCCAATGAATAGGCTAGATAGGAGAAATGATGTCTTGTGAATGTTTGCCAATACATTTGCCAAGATGACCCCTGGAATGGAGTATGTGGGAACCAAAGGTAGAATTATGTTTCTCAAAATAACCAAGCATATATGCAAGTGAATCTAAAGTGGTGTGTACATGAAGTGAAACATCAGATATAATAAGTGACTTAATATCTAGTGGGTCATAGTCTAAAAGTGCATCAAATGGATGCATACCATATTTAGGAATAGGTAAGGAACCACACGATGGACAAGGATCAGAATATTTTATGTCCAATGTATCAATCCAATGCTACAAACTAAAAATTATATTCTGAAAGTGCATAATAAAGTATCTTTGTTAGAAGTGAGATAGAGTAGAATGGAGTTTTGTTTCTTGAGTTTCCTATTCTCTTCTACATACTTAATCATATCTTCTTAAAGTGAATAGATTTCAAAGAAGAGCATATCATTTTTTAATTTCAAATTATTATTAGCCTACATGATAATGTGGTGGTCATGGCATGAATCCATTTACAATAAGGCAAAATAAGGCTTTGGAACAAACCTCAAGCAAAAATAACACATGAATATGTAAACCCCCCCGCCAAACTTCTTATAATGACATAGTTATGTATAATAAAATGCTCAATACATTGATTACCATAATGAAAAATCCCTCTTTAAATTAATAGTATGCACCAAATGATGTGAAAAATGATCCCCTAACAAAAACATGATAATGCTTTTTGAACAATGCATTAATAACATATTTTTTAGTTTCAAATGTGAAAAAGCCAAAAAAATATAGTTTTGATACAAAATGAAGCTAATATGAAAGTACCATTTCAAAGTACATGGAAAAAGATGTACTTTATAAAAAATGACACTAAAATCTACTAGATGGATAAAAAAATATAGCCCTAAAAATGTCCTTGAAACTAGGACTATGAAACAAATCTTGAAAGAATCTATAATTTCTAGGCAATATCATGCTCATATTGGAAATCCTAATACACCATTGTGTACATCTTGAAAAACTAGTCACTTTGCAAAAAAGTAACATCCTTAGGCATCTAGATGAGTGAATATAAGCCTCAACATAAAGTCTTGTCAATTCAAAAAGATCTTGTATAAACAATAATTCCACGTCTATAAAAAAATTAAAATTGAAGGGGTCTCCAAAGACTTGAACCCTTGACCTCTCTCAGAAGGAGAGTTTTAGAGAAAGTATTTTTTGACAATGTAAGATAGTCTGGCTCTAATTTTTATTTTGTAAAAACTAATATGTGAATCTTCAAATTTGATAAAAAATTAAAAATAAATATAAATCTTTGTTTTGAATTTGGTGTTTGGTGGGAGTAGCCACATTGTATAATTGGATCAAACCCTTATAAGTGTGGTATAATTGGCCCATGTGAAAATACCACATTATGCTCATAGTATATCATTATTGGTTAAAGAGGGATTATGGGAAGATTAATGTTATGATGTTGAATTTTTATAGTGGTCCACATACCTGAGAGGAGTGACTTGACCAGAATTTGCTGGTGATAATGGAATTCAGGGGGTGACATGAGGAGCGTATCTTGGATTGATGCTAAACAGTCGATGAATGAGCTATCAAAGTAAAAGAAACTTTTAATGTTTAATGTGAACAACAATGCCAATGAACAATGATTGTGGATATGAATTTCAATGTCAACATAAATGCTAAACCTGATGCTAAATTTGGAAACTCTAATATTAAATGCAATTCTAATGGTGCAAGTTAATTTTGAGGTAGGACTAGCAATTATAACTAGGGTTGAAGTAGGAAGAGCAAAAAAACATTCAATGCATCAACATCAATAAACCAATGTTGTTTGATATATAATTTAATCAAATTAAATGCCATAAACTGGTCTGAAAGCAATGCAAACCAAACAATGCCAATGTTAAAGGTACATATATGTATGGTTTGATCTAGATCAATCCAATGATATAATAATATGAATTGTATAGCCTCTATAAAGGCTTTCAAATGATAAACACAGGATTCAATAGGTATAATCTGTATAACCTATAATAATGAAAAATCTAAGTACATGTGACAAACATAACCCAAAGCAAGTTATAAATTGTACAAAGTGAGTTTTTGGAAATGAAAACACAACAAAAAATCATAGAGAACATAATTTTTTTTTGATATTTTTTCATTGTTCCCTACCGTATAGATCCGTACAGTCATGTGACCATGCCTAAAAAACCCTTAGTCCTACAAAAAATGCCTTTCTAGCAAAGTCATAGTTTTTAATAGATTGATAGGGCACTAATATGTTTTTGATCTTTAAACTCAATGGTGAGGCCTATTTTATCCCAAATTGATTCTAAAAAACATCTCCAAAAAATTTCAAAAAACTTCCTCCAAAAATCCATTAAAAGTATAAAGAAAGCGATTAATTTAATTAGTGATAGCTATAAAAGGTAGTTTTGATGCCATATCAGAGTATAAAATACTTGTCTACCAGGATCTATTCTTCAATCCATTATAACAGTGAGAAGGATTCATTTATCAACTACATATCAAGATTATGCCAACACACATAATGCAAAAATAAAAAAGTCTTTGTACATATTGGCTCCCATCAAAAATAATGTACAAGATGCATAATTGTTCTTCAGACTGATCAAAATACAAAAGGAGTGTCCACAACAAATATCTTGGAAAGGTTATTTCACTCCAACCATTTGGTTGTTGTGATCAACGTATATAATAGGATAATTGATTATTTATGTGCACACATCTAATTTGTATACACACATGTAAGTTTTTATTTTGAAAATATTTAACAACTCACTTATTTAATCTTAACTCTAGTTTGTTGTGTGAACTAAGTCATAACCAAGCAAGTTATAAAAAATCCACTACTAGCCTAGTGTGAAAATGTCAACACCAACAGGACTATCTCCTTAGTTATTTGATTTTAAGATCTATATTCAGCTTGGAAGAATCCACCTTTGTAAAATATACACAAACATCCTAGTTCTACATTGGACCCTACAACTTCTATCAGATTATACAATATGGATGAAGACCTTGTACACTTAGTAGTTTTTAGTCATGAGTAGCAAATATGACCCTCCCACTTGCACCGCTATAAACCAATTAATTTATACCTCGTATACAAATTTTAAAAAAAACTTTTTATAATTATATGTTTATTTTTTTACTTACTTTTTATTTAATAACTTTAATGGTATTTTTAGATAAAAATTAAAGGTCATTTTTATGTGTTTTATAATTTTTATAAATCTATTTAATAGAGCCTCTATGGCGAAGACATACACACATTTTAAAATAAAAAAATAATAAATTATTTTTATGTCAATTTTATTATTATGTTGATAAACATTCTACAATGGTAGAAAGGGAGTGTAATGGAGTAAGTTGTTCATAATTATGTTCAACATTATTACATTGATAGACATTTTAAAATCATAGAAAGGAAGTATAATGGATTGAGTTGTTCACAAATACGTTAAAATTTAAATTTGACATCCATTTTACTATCACAAAGCAATTTCAATGTTAAATTTGATGTCCATTTGACTCATACGGTGAAGTTTGGAGCTCATTTTTTATCACATAGTTAAGAATTCTACAATGGCAATTGTAAGATCATGAAATAAAGCTCAACTTCATTATTAGAAATCAAAACTCAAATTGAAGTGCTACCACTAACCTAAGCATGTGTCCTCATATTGACAAAGACTAAGAAGAATATAATTCAAATAATAAAACAAACACAATTGTTATAAATTCTTGTGATCTTCTTACCAAAATTAGGATGTGCTCATATGTGGTTACAAAGGAATGCACAAGATGCATGGAAAATACCATAATGTCTCCCCTTGAAATATTAATGTTTGAATGATTGTTGATGAGGATGAATGAAGCTTTGTATGAATATTTAAACAACACTTCATTGTCATTTGAAATCTTACTAAGAATGGAGGAGGAACCCTTTATTTATAGATATTTTGAATGGATGTGGATTGTTGATCTTGGAACAAGATCTATGGTTGAAGATTAGTTCTCCTCCTTATCAATGAGGGAGGTGGAGTGTGCAAGAAAAAGGGAAGAACTGTGGAAGATGAGGAATTGATGAGACATGGACTTATGGCATGCCTTGTTGAAAAATGGATTACATGGGGATTAGAAATGCCTCATGGTATAATATGGGGATTTCATTGTGATTTGAGTGATGTGAGAGGAAAATAGGATTAGTTGATTTAGGAAAATAGAAATATTCTAAATTCCATGGATTTTCCCATTAGGAAGAAGAATAGTTAATTAATCAAATATTAATCAACTAATGGGAAGTGATGTGATTTTGTGGGAATGATTGTGATCATGGAATAAATAATTAATTGATTGGGGGGGGGTGAATAGTGAATTGACTAAGGATGTTAGTGTGAATAGAAGTCTTATTAGATGATTTAAAATGGTGTTATTAGAGATTAGTAAAATAGTTAAAATTGTAATGAAGTGGTCAATTTTAAGTCTCAGCATTATGCCCCTATTTGATAAGGTATTGCGATACATAATGGGTGGATTATCGCATTTTTAAATAAATAAAAAGCTGAAAAAATGTGGACAAAAGGTAGACTATGATGCTGAAAGAATATGATAGATGATGCCCCCTTAAGAGGGCATGCAGGGATGAAGGATGCATATGAGATCTAAAAAAAAAGAAATAAGTTAGAATGCATCCCAAGACAAGCTGCACATTTTGATTTTCCCCAAGAAAGGTAAATGAGGGAAAAATATCTCAAAAAGCTATGGGCTTAAATTTGGGAATAGTTTATCTTGATGATGAGTTGCACATTTGATTTGCCCCAAACAGGGTGGAAACTACAATATTGTATTGGATGGATGATGTTTTGACTGATTGGATTGATTGATTTAAAAGTATAGATCAAGGGTTTAGCCTATTACATGGATTAAAGATGAGACAAATGATGATAATGGAGGATTGATAGGTTGACTAAAATTTGTGTTTTAATGGTATAACAACTTTTCAAATAATGAAGAATACATTGAAAAAATAGAGAACACAAGTATTCATAAAGTGATGAAATAATTATTAAAGAATGATATGATTAGATTTGGATAAAATTGGGTAAACTATGGAAGCATAGGGGATGTGGAAAACAAACATCTACACACAAGGGCCATAGGGATGATTGATATATATGGATAGTTAGTTATAAGAATTGGATGTTAATATATGGATGTGGAAATGATAGGAAAAGAATGGGAATGAGAGTGAGAATGGTGATGGTGGTTGAGTTGACCTCAAAAACTCCATGTGACTGAGTGATACCTATATAGTCTAAATAGACCTCAAGTCATTATAGTTATCCAAAAAAAGGAGGAATATGATGGGAAATGATGATGATAAATAGATGATGATTGATGAAGATAAAAAAAAGACGAGATGATTTGATTTGAAAATAGATGATTTTTTAAGGGGATAAAATATCGATTTAGAGAATATTCACATATATTATGCAACTTGATATTTTGATGTAACACATAATGGTATGAACTATGATATAAAACACCATGATGCCCTAGTTGTAATGTGCATAAGGATTGACTCTCAATCAAACAAACAAATGATAGAAACACACCATGATATTGAAAAATTAGGTGGCATTATTATCATATGTCAATGGATGGAATCAAGTATAAGCAAAAGAAATCACCATGATATGAAAAACCCATGGCGATACTATTGGAACACATGGATTGAGTCAAGGCACAATATGAAATTTAAATGAAAAAGTAGGTAAGAAAACATAGACAAACTTCAAAATAAAATCAATAGAAAGCATCTTGTCATTAATCAAGTCAAAATACATGTGTGAAGGCTCAATGATACTGATGGATGGAAGGTGCCCCTAGTAAAATACTTGATGAAGGTTAAAATGACTATTTTCCCCAAGTGAGGTGGATATGGGAATGACATATTCTAATGATGACCTGCATGCTTTATTTGCCCCAAATAGGGCAAAAATGATGAGCTTGGTTTGGATGAATGATTGTCATGACTCGATCTAAGTAGGGTATATTTGGGAAGGAGGCATCCCAATGATAGCTAAAATTATTTGATTAAGGATTTTGACTAGATTTTAGGACATGAAAAATATTTTTGAATTTTTTGGCTTTATATATTTTTAGTGTTTTTTTATTTTTAAGAATTTTGTGATTTATTGATGTTTAGGATTTTCTAGATGATCAAATGTTTTTGGAATTTTAGGTGATTTTTTAATGTTTTTTGAAAATTTGGAAAGTATATACAAATGGTCACTAGTAAAGGGAAAACCTGTTCTAGTGTTGAGATGAGAGTGGTAGTGGATGAACAAGATTTAGGATGATGCAGGATGATACTAGATGATTATGGGGGATGATGATTAGGAATGGATTATGGATATCCAAGGACCATGTTATGTGGGAACCAAGTATCCATTCATCAAAGTGTTGTTCAAATGATATGTCAAGGTGTTTCCAAAAATAGGGATCAAAACATCTTCCACTTCTTTATTAAGGTCAAGATGAAAAAAAAGATGGGCATGATGGGATGTATAAAGGGATGGTTTCCTAATGAAGATTTGGATGAACCAAGATGGTTTGAATGGGATGGGTAAGGATGTATATGGGGTTTCCCCCAACTATCAAGGTTTTTGTAGATAATTGATTATTTACGCATGATGATAGGAACTTAGTTTTCATCATGGTACTTGCCCAATGTGCCATAAGCATGGTTTTCACCATTGGATGAATTATTTTTCTTTATATTTGTTTTTTTTAATAATCTCAACTCATTAGATGATTATGAGATGAATAATTCTAACCCTTTGATTTTTAAAGTACACACTCTAAATATGTCATCACACACTTCATTGATTTCTATATTGGTTTCATCCAAATTGATTAAGATGCCATCATAGCTTCTAAAAAAGAGGGCATTGCCAATGAGGGTGAAGAATAACTTGTATTAAATAGAGTATGTTTGTTGATTGCTTGAAGGATTTGGAGGGATGTGGGGATCATGATGTGAAGGGGGAATGGTACCAATAATCACATCCCATGAGATTGAGAGTATATATCAATCATATGCTTTGGTGATTTCATTCTATACTGATGGTATTTTAAACTTATGATTAGGGAATATGAATTTGGGCCAATAGTGCCTCAAAGAGGTTTCTACTAATGGACTTGGATTTTTGAATTTTTTACTTTTGATTTTTATTGTTCTATAGTGCCTTGAATAAGGTTTCACCAAGGGACTTTTCTTTCAGATTTATAGGATTGTGACTTTGAGTTATTTATAGCACCTCAAATAAGGTTTAATTAGGGGATGCCAATTTTTTACTTTGATTATCTTGTAGTGCCTCAAACAATATTTCACTATGGGAATTTTCATATATATTTCCAATAGCTTGACTCTAATTGTCCCAGAGTGCCTTAAACAAGGTTCACTAGGGGATGCTAATTTTTTACTTTGATTTGTTAGATTCTTGGATTCATCTTGATTAAGGAAGGCTTTATGTTCCCTAAGATGTGCTGATGCAAATTCGTGCTCTTCTAGATGGATGCCAATCATGAATTTTTCCATTATTCCATTTATATGGAATAATGTTGATGGTATATGATTTTGTTGGTCCTAATCGATAGGTGCAAGAGATTGAATTTCAAGATGGTAGAGAGGATGGATAACATTGATAAAAGGATGGGTGCTAGCATGGTCCTTTAGGGACTATGAACGGATCCTATTTCAATGTTGGATGAAGCTTTTTTAGAAAATGTGGAAGTGTCACAAACATATTTACGTGGAATTGTAGATGGTTTGAAGACAATGCCATGAGAACCTTTACGTGTATATACATGGATGGGCTTGTTAATTCCCTATTCATGGAGGCCAATGTATTTCCTATTATAGTTCTTAGTTTTAGGGATTTTACTTATTATAGGATTTTTTATAATTTGGAAATAAGTTATGATGCTATCTCCATGTAACCATGTTTGATTCTTGTTGCTTATTTCTTCTTATGTGAGGAATTCAAATATGATAAATGATGTGGTTCCAAACTGAAATGATATTGATGATGGTTTGTTCTAGATGGTGGGCTTATCCACATGGAAGGAACTTTGATGTCTATTGTCTATAAGTGTTGTTATCACTTGAGGCATATGGTGTTGAGTGATGGATTATTAAGTATATGATGGGAGATGGGGTGATAGTCCAAGGATGGTATCATCAAAGATGGGTTCATCAAAGATTGGTAATTGGTAAAAAAATGAGTGGCTAGTCAAAGACAGGTTAACCAAGGATGTATGGTTGACTAAGTGATAGTTCATCAACTATTGGATTATCAAACATGGTTCTTTCTTCAAATATTAGTCGAACAACAATGAGATGGGATTGGTCAAAGATGGGTGATTCGATAAAAATAGATTCATTGAATATAGACTAGTCAAGAATAAAGTGATTGTATTGACGTTTACTTAGAAGTGGAGGAGGTTGATTGCAATTATGAAGGGGATCTTGGCACACCCCTAATGGATAATTCTCAAACTTGGATGTACCTGATTATTTCATATACAAATGTCCTTAGAGGGGTGATGACAAGATGTAACTAGATTGTTGGATTTGATATGGATCTAAGGACATATGGGTATTGGATAGTGGATTGTTGAATGTTTGTGACATTGGGGAATTGGATATTGGATAGTGGATGAAGGTCCAAAAAAGGATGCCAGGTGGGACACCCATTGATTAATATGTAGGATTTAGTCAATCATGTCTTGACATTGAGATGGTGATTCTAGAACTGATTTAGGATTATGGGATGCCATGGGTCTAGATGGGATTTGATGTAGGATTGGTTGATGTTTAGATTAATTGATGTGTTTTATTTGGGATTTTAGATTTGATTAGATGTTTGATCTTAAATGTTTTATGTGATTAAACTCAAATTGGATCTTGATTGTTGATGTTGGATTGGATTTGAATATAGGAAAGTATGGATGTTGTGATTTCATCATTCCTAACTGATAGGTGTGACGGATTGAATGGAAAGACAAGATTTGATTTTGGATGTGATTGACTTGGAATTTATGTGACATGATCAAAGTTGTCCAAATTTGAATTTTGATTGTATAATTTTGGTCAAAGTTAACCTAATGTTTGAATTTTACATTGGATTTGACTTTGATTAATTTGAATTTGATTATATGTTTGATCTTAAATGTTTTATGTGACTAAACTCAAATTGGATCTTGATTGTTGATGTTGGACTAGATTTGAATATAGGAAAGTATGGATGTTGTGATTTCATCATCCCCAACTGACAGGTGTGAGGGATTGAATGGAAAGACAAGATTTGATTTTGGATGTGATTGACTTGGAATTTATGTGACATGGTCAAAGTTGTCCAAATTTGAATTTTGACTGTATAATTTTGGTCAAAGTTAACCTAATGTTTGAATTTTTCATTAGATTTGTCTATCTATTAGAAAAAAGCTCATCACTTCGTGACATGCTCAAAACACACAATTACTTAGCCAATTAAGACAACTCCTTCCTAATTTATATAATTTATGGGAACATGGGTTTGGTATGTATGCTAAGAGATGAAATCCCATTCACCATACCCTAAAGACTCATGGTTTGTGATCATGGTCTAACTCTTGCAACTAAAATTGAAATAAAGGAAGATAGGCCTTTTATAATCCTTAGGGTCCCATGAAGGGTAAAATGAGAGCATACACAACATTGTCTTCAGGTTAGGGAAGGTAACCGTAATGTTTATTATCCAAATTTTTGGATACCATAGGATAGGTTCACAAAATAAATTCTCTTTAGCTCATATTGAACCTTATTGATAGCCTTAAAGGTGGTTGTCTAGCTCATATCTTGTCTTGTCATGGTAAGTTGTCTTATTGTCCTAGTAGTGTTAGAGGTCACATAGTGTGTCAAATACTAAACATGAGGTCATGGTCTTAAAATTATTATTTATTGGTTGTATTTTGGTCCTTATGCATGCTTAGAAAATGTTAAGGTAACTTAGCATTTTTAAGGTACTTTGCAATTATTAAAGATCTCATGTTTTTGGCTTGATCAAGCCAACTTCTCATGCTAACACTTGTAAGTAATGTATAAAATGCTTAATCAAACATAGTAAACCTTTATAAAAAGAGGTTTATGAGAACAAAATCATCAAAGGGGATATGGATTTTAGTTGAAATTCAAATATATAACTTTTCAAGTTATCCTTATGACTATTTCAACATGATAAAAGGTGGTGGGCTAGTCAAAAGACCAAAAGAGTATGTGGTATATGGGTGCATGTGTCAAAGGATCTTGATAAGGTTACTTCAACATAATATGGTAATTACAGATAAAAAAATGATCAATGGTTGTAGATCCAACATCTAAAGGAACATAATCACTCTTTAGAAGGTAGTTTTAGTCTATTATATAGACATAAAGGGTCCATATTTAGGTGAAAATACATGTGGGGTGTATCTTCAATTCCTAATATAAATATCATGCTCAACAAGATTACACAAGTCCAAAGAAGATAATAAATTCATCAAAATCTCGATCAATCTCTTGGTAAACTCATAAGGGGCAGTTTCATATGCTCATTACAAATAGAAGAGAGTGAGTGGTGACTTAATATATTGGTTATAGGAGGAGGTCCTAATGGCCTTTATTTTATTGTATTTTTTTTATAATTTTAACCCTCCTCCTTTATGAACAATCATTAAGACCATGTAGTGGTCTTAAACACTGCTAAAACCCTTGAGGTTGGGTTTTGGGTAGTATGGATACAAATTTAAAATCATTAAAGTAGGGGAATATTTTAAAATATTATCATGGGTATACATAATCCTCATAATGCACTCTCTACCCCACTTGGCACATGTGGGCAACCTTGAGGCATGAAATCTCTACTTTGGAGCTATTTGTAGGTTGAAGGTTATGGTTTCTTGATGCTTTAGGGTGTTTAATATTTGAGTATATGTTGGTAAAGATCCCACTTTATCTATCCACTCCTTCCAATTCTTTTAATATCCATTTAAGAGATAATCAATGGCTACTCCACACTAAAACTTTCCAACATGATGGTGACTAGTAGTCTTCCATAAGCATTTATCATGAATCTTGATAAAAGTGAAGACCACCACTGCATGGAAAGAGTGAGAATTAGTTTAGATTGGTATGTTTGATCTCATTAAAACACATTTTTATATAATAAAATCATGGTAAATTATAAAAATGGGAAAATATCATTTTTTCATGTTCATCAGTTGAGTATGCATAACTTGCAGACTAATAAAGGGGAACATGGATATTGGTTTGACTATAAAATAAAAACAATAAGGGAATTGGTTTTATATAGACTAAAATGATATATCAGACCTTTATTAACCCTCCAACATGACTGATCACTTCAATACTAGCTTCTCTAGTATACAGTGGTCTTAGGCTTAAGACTATGCATAAGTCTGCCTTCACAAAAGTAAATTAAAAAATGGCCAACCTTGCATTATCAGTGATATATGAGGGTCATAAACTAATGAAAAATGTTTTAAGGTAATTTATAAGTTTTATTAGGGTCAATATGATCAAAAAATGTATCATGAAAGGCTTAGAGCAATGAAAATGTAGACTTATAGGTTTGCAGACATGTAGGTCTCTTTTTCAATAGAAATGCAATGAATTTTTTATATATAGATGAGGTTTGAAAACTGAAAGAGGTGTGGTAAAAATGATCAAACACTATGAATATGTATTAATTTCAAAGATAATACAAACTATGAGTTGAAGACCTACTCTGAGCTCTAACAAATCCTAGACCCAACATAAACATATGAGCATGTTTAAGTAGATTGAAGAAAACATGCATTTTGATGTGAATCTGATGGTTTTTGAAGTGTAATAAAACCTTTATAGGTAAGATAGAAGGTTTTTTTATTTATAAAATAAAAGGTTAAATAATCACAAAATACATGATAAATGTTGACTACTCAGGAAACCTAAAATGCAGACCTAGAATCTTAATTAAAAGTTTTAAGTTTGCTTTCAAGGATGTGAAGATAACATGTACTCTTTCATTGAGAATTTGTTCCAAGTGGTCAAGAAGGGAATGAATAATCTTAATGAGGTTTTTTAATAAATAATGGAACCTTGGGACATTGAAGGCAGACCTCAAACTAGGCCATTAGAGTCAAACTGGCCTAATGGCCTACACACCTTCCAAATATGAAAAGTAGGTTGCATAACCTTTTGGAAGGAGGATGCCCATTAGATATCATTTGAAATAATTAATATTGACCAATTTTGACTTTTAGGTCAAATTGGGGCACCCCTAGGTAAAAAATTGGTATTTAGGTGTTTTAGGGGGTCTAACATTATGTCACAAGATGTTTTATAAGCTAATTGATGTCATTCAATGTTATACTAGCTTTGGTCCTTAGTCATTTTAGTCTTTATATCATTTTTGGGTCATTTTAAGGTAAAAAAGGGTGCATTTAATGACTTGTACAAATTTATTGGGAAGTGTGAAGGTTTAAAAACATGATGTCACATCCCATATGTCTTTGGAGGTCTTAAGTAACTGACATAATTGAAAAGTGGCAGGTTCATTAGAAGAAAATATAGCTTTCTTGAGAAAGAAGAAGAAAATGGAACTTGTATGACTCATTGGGAAGTGTGACACATGTGAAAAGATCATGTAATGTCATTTTATCTTCCCCACATGCATATTAATGTTTGATTTGCTCTAGAAGTGCCAATTTTGGTCTAAAACCATTCTACTCCATCTTTGCTTTCCTAGACATATAAAAGTGACCTTTAGGTTTTTGCTCAGTACAGATAGCTAAGGAGGTTTCAAGTCAAAAATTTTTGGGAGTTTGTATTACGCTTAGATACCTTCATTATTTTGAATAATGGTGGCCTTTGCTTCATGAACCATCCCCATGAAGTTGACTCTACTTTTTTACTTGTTAATCTATGTACCCCATAGGTTTTACTCCATTTTGGGAAGGTCTAAATGAACCAATTACTAAGGTAGATTATAAAGGAATTTGAATTAATTACCTAATTATCCCCATACTTGGTTTCTTGTTTCATGGTATTTGGATGAGCAAATTATCCCATGTTGCAAGAAGGTGTCATTACATGAGGTCTCAGTCAAATTGTGTGCTTGTAGAAGGTTGAACTCCCTACAAGGGATTTCATGTAAAAATGATATGGTGTTTTCCTATTTTCATGTCATATTTATAACCTCTCTTCATATTTAGTTTTTGAACAACATGCTTTGATCAAACTTGCAGCCATATTGTCCTCATGATCAACCTTGCCCATTTTCACTTGTTTATATGTTGAATCACGTGCGAGAAACCTATCCAATGTGATCATGAAATTATATTAAGGATATAAAATTGTTGACCATGCATTAAAATCAAGAAAAAACAAGGATGAATCTTCAAAGAGGTTGTAGAGGGTTGTCACAGTCATATATAACACTTGCATACAATCTACCCTTGAGATGGTCACCTACAGGTGCCCTTATAGAACCAGTCATGTTGAAAAAGTGAGTGTTGAGCTGAATAAAGTATTTGAATTTTGTGTAATTCATTTGGAAATATTGGACGAACCTGGATTTCTTTGAGGGTCAAATCAATACACATTGTTCATTCTTAAAATATTGCCTGCTCAGCCCAAAACACACCTACAGGTGGTGTTAATAAAGCATGAGAATACCTTTTGAGGTGTTGAAAAAAGTGGTAAATCCTTATTTTGGGTATTATTATGATTTTGATACCATGTAAGACCTTATTTTAAATCCTATATTTCTAAACAAGTGAATAATTACTCTCAAACACAAAAAGACTGGTACAGGGACTCTTTCCCTAAAATGATAAAACAAAGGTCCAAAGGTTTTTGTGGATGTATTGAAACATGTTTTTGAAGAGTTATAAGGCATATAAATATGTAAATATTTCAGAACATACATGGGAGAAGGACTATTAAAATTTTGGGAGGAAGATGACAAGTGGAATATGGCCATTTGGGGTCTCAAAGTTGCTAGTAAAACACTAATTTTCTTTAATATCATCTACATGCCTAGGTCAAATAAGGAATTTTCTTCATTTAAGTTTAAAATTAGACTATGAATAATATGAGGATGATTCAAAATTAATAAAATTAAAATTAATGACACCAATATATTTGAGGGAGGATGATATGTTGTTTTTTCCTTCTCATAAACACTTCAGTCCATATAAATGGCCTGGTGAGCACCTATAGCCAGCATATATGAAAATTTGAAAGGATGTTTGTTTCATGAGAACTAAAACATGGTTTGAGAATTTTTTAAAATTTAAACCATAAAATATAGGTTTGGTGTCAATTATTTATTAGATAAGCACCTTAAAATATCCCTCATTTAGACATGAACACCTACATCCAACTGTAATGGCAGTGAGGGGCAGAAAACAAAAGGGTTAAGTTTCTTGACATGAACTCAACCAAAATATAGATGAAAATGTCCAAAAACATATAAAATTATTTTATAAGATATAAATATTTCATAATTCATGATTTAAAGGCCTTATTCCCAAATTTTCACTTACAGGTAGGGTTTCATAGACATGGTTTTCATGATCAAGAAAGAGAGAGCCCAGTTGGGCGAGTCCCAAGTGTGTATGAAGATTAAAAGCAAGTTATAATGATGAAGTGAACCTATAAAAATTACATAAATATACTTATCACCTTTATAAACCCTTTGTGATTATTTAAGGCCTACACAGACCTCTTAGACCCTTTGTATGCACTTATAGTCAACTATGTTGACTAAGAAGGATAATGAGTAGAGATGTAATGCAAGGTGTAGGAAGGGTATATAGAAGGATGAATGATGATTTTAAGATTATATAAAATTCAAAATAATCATATAAAGTCATGAAAACATCATGATGTATTTTGAAAAGAGATAAAGGTATCTAATCATGAAAAATAAAGTCCATGGAGAGCAAACCCTGCACACAGCTTCCTTGACAAGTTTGTCTCAAACTTTCATACTTTTGGAGGGTCTATGCTTAGAATAAAAGTCTAAAATTTTGTGGAAGGAGTCATGAAAAATTTAGGAATCCTATAAAATATCAAATTTTCTTGGAAAAATATGAGAAGTACCCTTTATTTTGTCTCAGATAGAGGGTACTTTCCCCATGCATAAGCCCTGCGGTCTTATAAAGTGGAGAGAAAGAGATAGAATAGGAGTTATGAAAAAATTTGAGAAGGTGTGGAGAGTTTTATAAAACCTATAAAAATAATTTAAACCAATAATATAGTAAGGAAACCAAATAGGGTGCTAAAAAACCCTAAAGTTGTAGTCAAGCCCATTGGGCAAGGTTTGACCTAGAGCTAGTTTGATAGACCAATGACATATACAACTCTGGTAATGGTTTATAATAGGAAAAATAATATTTTTGGGATAATAATGGATTTTTTTTATATTTTTATATGCATAGTAACTATCAAAAACTCATGTTGGTCTTTGAGATGTAAACAGTCCTATTAAGCAAGGATTAGGCCTAGTGCCCAAATAAGGAGTCATCTTCAGTTCTAACATGAATTAATCACCTAAAATAATTATATAATGTTAATGGAGTCATTATATAATTTTTTTAACCATTGGGATGCAATGAAACCATAGAAGAAGCCCTTTTGGGACTTTAAGACAATTTAGGCTTGTTAGAGTAGAAGAAAGAACTCGATAGGAGAAGTTTGAATACTCACATCTTTATTGATGCTTTGAATGGGAGCCAAAGGAGTTTATGGATGTTATAATATTTCTTGAACTATTAATTTTTTGATTTTTTTTTTCAAGTTGGATGTTAGAGCTTTATGAATGAACCTTAAGAGGTCAAGTAGTCCTAAAACCCTTGTTAAATCCTTATAAAAACTAGTTTGAGAAAATCAAGTTGGATAGTTGATATAATGGCATATTTTTACCATGAAAAATATTTTAACTTGGAAATTAATCCCTCAATATACTCACAATGATTTTTATTTATAAATACTTGTACATACAAGGTAGAAAATAGGGCATTTTGACCATTTTGTGTGTTTTGTAGGATACAAGAGGTTTTAAGAGGTGAAATAAAGTTTGGAGGGAATATTTAAAATTTTTATAACTACATATGGTCATTTAAATTCAATAAAAAACTCTTATGTGTCTAAACCAAAGCTCTCATCTCAACTAGTCAAAACTGGCATATTGGACGAGCTAGTGAGAAGGGTGTAAAACTTCAATGGGGTGTTTTAAAGGTATGTATAATGATTATAAGGACATGAAGGCTAATAAAAATTATCATCCAGTCTATCCCATGGATTTTCATGAGCAATTGATGCCAATTTTGAGGCCAAGTGTGTAGGGTACATGAAAGAGGAGTTTTTTGGATTATAGATGATAATAGATCCTTTATATATGATTATAGAGGACCAAGCCTACAAAAAATGCATGGAAAGGAATGTGTGATATAATTAAAATTCATCCCAATCATAAGACCTTATACTAATTAGTGACAAGGCATTTAAATAGGGCTAATCATGAAGGCAATTTTTCTAAACCCAGATAAGGACTTTTATGTCACTTTTCATGAAGTTTATGCCTTGAATTGACACTTGTGCTTCTTTAACTTGAATGGTTCATCCCAAATCCTATTATCATGCATAAATATCTAGTTTTATTATCTTGAAAAGTTTCCTTGTGACCTTTGGACTTATCTTTTCTTCTCTCTCTCTCTCTCAAGTTCTATAAGAACTAGCCATTTTGGCCATGGTAATGCATGCTCCTCTTGAGTATGGTGAAGCCCTACTCACTTGAATACCATTTGATCAATAAGACTACTAATTTTTACCTCTTCATGATAGTTCATAAGTTTTTTTTTACTTAGATGATGAATCTTGCTTAGTGATGACTATAGATTCCTTAGCATGTAGTTCATTCTTTCACCTTACTTACAGTTGAAAATATTCTTATTACATGGCATGTGAAGTGTTCTAGGAGATGTCAAGGATTGAGTGAGTTATTATATTCATTAGTTCCTTCATAGGCATCTTTTCCAGTCCTCTTATATTTTCACATTCATCCATAACCTCATAATGTAACATTGATGTGAGGAGATGGAGATTGGAGAAGTGTATGCTGAGTTTGTCCCTTGATTTCATGTGTAACATACTATTGGTAGGAAGTCATCATCTAATTTTTTGTATAACCCCATTATAATAGTTTAATTTTAGTTATCTCTCTCACTTTTCACCCCCAAAGTTTAGGTGTAGTTAGAATCCAAAATGATACATCAAGAGAGCTAGAACTATCTATAGATTCACCTCATCCTTAGGATGACCACAAAAATATAGGTGTTTTTATTGTGCCACTTGGATGACGAAATATTTTAAATCTCCTCAAAGGGTGTAAATCCAAGTGACAACAATTTTTGGCATGTCCAGTGGGCTCTTGGTCTGAGAAGTTAGGAGATTTTTGGTGTTATCTCTCAATAATTAGCCTTTAGAGGCATCTATCAAAGGATGAATGGAAACTCTGAAGATATATCAGCTAGTCAAGTAGCCCAAGTTATATTTTAAATATTTTTGGTAGAATTTTCCTTTGTGTTCTTGATTTCAATGAAGTTTCATAGCTAATTTTGGTATTGAACACTATTTTACATAAGTTGGTGAGACCTTTCAATCTTGTTCTAATCCCTATCAATATGAATAATTTCTTTATCAACCTTGTCATGAAGTGTAACAACACATTAATTAAGTGTATCAATCATATAATCATTATTCTCCATGTCTTTCTCCTATTCAACCTAAACACTTCCCAACTCAATCTATTTACACCTTCAAAAAGACACTCTTGGGATATGAGAATTACATGTTGGAGCTCGATAATCTAAGAGGATGTGGTCAATATTTTACTAGATATCTTATTTATAAGGTGAGAGATGAATTATAGTTAGTCAAAAGAGAGTGGGAACCTATTAAGAGAGCCAATTGGCAAAGGCTCACAAGTGAGATGCTTGATGTGAGTGGCCTAGTTTGTTATTTATAGGATAGGCTAGGAGTTCATGAAAGGAAACCTCACCAAACCTATTAGCCTTCTCCCCAAGTTTCTTATCAGCCATATTTTATCCCTACTCATGATCCCAATCAAGGATATCAAATTCACCCTTTTCCCAATCAATTTGAAGAGAAAGTTAAGAAGATAAACCTTGTGTTTGAAGCTAATTTTGATAGGTAGATTAGGTTGGCAAATATACATATGAATTAGTCCATAATAGTAGCAAAGGAAGTGGAGTTCAAGCCCTCATTTACCTCTCATATTTCATCCCTACCACCTCAAAATGAGACTCATTATACCAATACCCTAAGTTGGAACAAGATAGTGGAGTCATCAAGAAATAAAGAAGAGAAAAATCTTGACAAAGAATGTGAAGTTGAGAAGGAGATTGATACTATACAAAACCCTTCCACCCTTCCTCAATAAAATACTTCTAATCCTATCATCCTAAGATGGAGTAAGATAGTGGAATCATGGGGAAAGAAAGAAGATAAAAGTTTGGTTGATAAGGAGTGTGAAGTTGATCCTTTCTAAGTTCCTCTCACCCTTCCTCAAGACACCTATTTCCCTCCATATGAATCTCCTTGTATTCCTCATCCCCATGATGATGCATATCAAATTAAAGAGATATTTTTATAAGAGAACCTATCCAAGCAAATTGAAGAGTTAGAGTCAAATATGAAGCTACTAAGTTAAGGTGAGATGGAAGGTTTAGACCCAAAAAAAGATTCTACGCTTAAACACAACCCATCTACCCTTCCTCAAGATAAATAAAATGTGAATGAAATGTTTGGCAAGTGGAAGGAATAAAATCAAGTGGTTTTAGCCTAAGGTCTACCTCCCCTTCCTTAAGAGATTCCAAAAGAACACCCTACATCTCACTCCCAATCTAATTTTGAGTTTTATGTGCCACCTCCACTAACTAGTTCATCTTGTCCTCACCCCATAAACCTTTGCCTTGGTGTAATTTTTGTATGGGAACATAAATAGGAATATTTGATTGAAAAAAATTAGAACTCTTGCTTGACGAAAGTCTAACTCCTTAGTAGCCTCATTGGACTAAGTCATAAGACTTAAGATGCCTAGTCTTGGAATCACAAAGAAGGAAATGGAAGATATTGTAACCCTTGAGAATCAAATTCATGATGTGACAATTGAGACACAATTTAAGATCCTCAAGAGGTCCTATGTGTTGAGGAAGAGGTAAGCCATTGTGTTGAATCTTCTTATTTGGTTGATAGTGAAGAATGATTTCAAAATGATTTTCTTATGTTGAATAAGGGATATTGGATGAAGTCCTTTTAGATTCTAAGGAAGAGCATGAAGGAGCTTCTCTTATTTTTCCCATTCAAGATGTTGATCAAGAGGACGATGAGGATTTGTGGTAGAAGTTTGAAAACATTTGCAATGAGTTTGAGTCTCTCAAGGGGTCTACTACTTCTTTAGAGCTGACTACAAGTGATGATGAGAAAGAACAAGTTCTTAAGAAGCCTTTGGATGATTTATTTAAAGTGATTGGAGTAGGATATACTCCTCTTCAAGGAGTCTATGATCTGGTCAAAGATGGAGAAGGTAGTCTTGGCACTCAAGTATGGAAAGGAAAAGCAACATTTCAAATCTATCCTTTCAAGAAGAATATACATTTTATGATGACATGTTTGAAGTAATCAAGATGGGATATTCATCCTCTCAACCAGTTGGGAGAAATACATTAGCTCTTAAAGGATGGAACAAGCTCCTATTGGCCTCAATCTTCCAAAGAACATAAAAATACTCCTCTTAAAACCATGCCTACTAAAGAGACACAAGTTGATCATGAGATGAAGAGTGGGCAGTAGTATGAATTATGTGAACATATTCAAGAATAATATATCTACATTGGAGACCTATTTGAAGATGATCCACTTGAGAGCAAGCCAAGTGAAGTGCCAAGGAATAGGTCTGATCTAAAAAGCATCCAATTCAAGGAGAAACATTATTGGTACTATAATTTATCCGATCATGAAGATGATTCAAGAATTTTTCCTTTTTATCCTAGAAAGTAGGTATGTTTAGTTTCTAGTTTTACATAGTAGTTTATTCTCTGATTCCCTTAAGTGCTTTGAGTATAGGTGTGTGTGTGTGTGTGTGTGTGTGTGTGTGTGTGTGTGTGTGTGTGTGTGTGTGTGTGTGTGTGTGTGTGTGTGTGTGTGTGTGTGTGTCTTTTGCTTTGTATGGTTGAGGTAATTAGTGGTCTTGTCTTGATCAAAGTATATGGTCAAATTACTCTTGTTGTGTCTCATACTTTAGATGACTCCCTTAGCCCAATGGATTGATAAGACTACTAGTATAGTTAGTATAATAGGCATACTACCCTTATGAGTCACCAATTTGTTGACCAAATTTGACTTTTAGGTCAAATTGGGGCACCCCTAAGTAAAAAATTGGTATTTAGGTGTTTTATGGGGCCTAAAATTATGTCACAAGGTGTTTTATAGGCTAATTGATGTCATTCAATGTTATACTAACCTTGGTCCTCAGTCATTTTACTCATATCATTTTTGGGTCATTTTGAGGTCAAAAAGGGTACATTTAATCAATTATATAGATTTCTTGGGAATTTTTAAGGTTATAAAACATGATGTGACATCCCATGTGTCCTTGGAGGTAAAAATGGTAGGTTCATCAGAATAAAATGTAGTTTTATTGAGAAGGAAGAAGAAAATGGCACTTGTACAACTAATTGGGAAGTGTTCCACATGGAAAAAGCTCATGGAACATCATTTAATATTCCCCACATGCATCTCAAAGTTTAATTTTCTTTGGAAGTGCCATTTTTGGTCCAAAACCATTCTGCTCAATCTTTACTTTCTTAGACATGCAGAAGTGACCTTTAGGTTTTTACTCAATATGAAAAATTGAAGAGGTTTCAAGTCAAAAAAATTATATGAGGTTACACTAAACTCAGAGACATTCATTTTTTATATAAGGATTTTTAATAATGGTTGTCTATTCTTCATGAACCATTCCCATGAAGTTGACTCTAATTTTTAGCTTGTTAATCTATGTACCCTACAGGTTTTGATCCATTTTGGGAAGGTCCATATGAACTAATTACTAATGTGGATTTAAAATGATATTTAATTCCTTTAAAAATTATCTCCATAATTATTTTCATGTTTAATGGTGTTTGGATGAGAAAATTATCCCATGTTGTAGGAAGGTGTCATTACATGAGGTCTCAGTCAATTTTTCCACTTGCAAAAGGTTGAACTCCCTATAGGAGGTTTCATGTGAATATGATATGGTTTTTTCATGTCTCCATGTCATATTGAGAACCTATATTAAGTTTTAATTTTGGAACACCATGCTTTGATCAAACTTGCAACTTTGTTGTCCTCATGGTCAACCTTGCCCATTTTCACTTGTTTACATGTTGAATCACGTGTGAGAAACCTATCCAATGTGATTATGAAATTGTATTAAGGATATGAAAATTATAAAAATTCCTTAGGAGAAAGAAAAAATAAGGAGGATTCTTTAAATAGTTTGTAGAGGGTTGTCATAGTCATATATATCACTTACATATAATCTACCCGTAGGATGGTCACCTACATGTGCCCTTATAGAACCAATTATGTTGAAAAAGTGAGTGTTGAGATGAATAAAGTTTTTGAAGTTTTTGGAATGAATTTGGAAATATTTGATGAACTTGGAGATCATTGAGGGTCAAAGTAATACACATTATTCATGCTTGAGACACTACTTGATTAGCCCAAAACACACCTATAGGTGGTGCTAACAGAGCATGATAATACCTTTTAAGGTGTTAAAAAAATTGGTGAATATTTATTTGGGGTCTTAGTATTATTTTGAGACCATGGAAGAATTTATTGGAATTCCTAGACTTAAAAATAAGTGAAGAATTACTCTCAAACACAAAAAGATTGATACAGGGACTCTTTCCCTAAAATCATAAAATAAAGGTCCAAAGGTTTTTGTGGATGTCTTGAAACATGTCTATAAAGAGTTATAAGGAATATAAAAATGTAAATCTTTCATAACATACATGGGAGAAGGACTATGCCAAGTTTAGGAGGAATATGACAAGTGGAAGATGGCCATTTGGGGTCTCAAAGTTGCTAGCAAAACACTAATTTTCTTCAGTATCATCTATAGGCCTAGGTCAAATAAGGAATTTTCTTCATTTAAGTTGAAAATTAGACTATGCCTCATATTAGGATTATTAAAAATGATTGAAATGAACATTAATGACACCAATATATTTTAGGGAGGAGGATTTTTTGGTTTTTTGCTTCTCATGAACATTTCAGTCTATACAAATGGCCTAGTGAGCACTTACAACCAGCCATATATGAAAATTTGAAAGGATGTTTGTTTCATGAGACCTAAAGCATGGTTTGAGAATTTTTGAACATGGAAAATAGAAAGGATAATTTAGAGTGTCAATTATTTATTAGAGAATCACCTTAAAATATCCCTCATTTGGACATGAACACCTATAGCCAACTGTAATGACAGTGAGGGGCAAAGAACAGAAGGGTTAAGTTTATTGACATGAAATCAACAAAAATATAGATTAATATGTATAAAAACATATAAAATTATTTTTTAAGATATAAAGAGGTCATAATTCATGCTTTCAAGGCTTAATTCCCAAATGTTCACCTATAGGTAGGGTTTTCATGATCAGGATAGAGAGAGCCTAGTTGGGTGAGTCCCAAGTGTGCATGAAGAGTAAAAGAAATTTGGACTGATAAAGTGAACTTGAAACACTTATATCAAGATCCTTATAACATATATAAACCCTTTGTTATGATATAAGGCCTATATAGACCTATTAGACCCTCTGTATGCACCTACAGTCAATTGTGTTGACTGCGAAAGATAGTGAGTAGAGATGCAATGAAAGGTGTAGTAAGGGTATATAGAAAGATGATTGATGATTTGAAAATGAGATAAATTTAAAAATAATAATAAAAACTCATGACAACATCATGATGGATTTTTAAATAGATAAAGGGATCTAATCACGCAAAACATAGTCCATAGAGAGCAAACTCTGCACACAGTTTCCTTGACAAGTTTGTCTCAATATTTCATAATTTTGGAGGGACTATGATTAGAATAAAAGGATAAAATTTTGTGGAAGGAATCATGACCACTTTAGGAAGCCTATCTAATATCAAATTTTATTGGACAAATAGGGTAAGTACCCTCTATTTTATCTTAGATAGAGGGTACTTTCCCCATGCATAAGCCTTGTAGTCTTATCAAGTTGAGAGAAAGAGATAGACTAAGAGTTAGAGAAAGGTTTGGAGAGTTTTATAACACATATAAAAATCATGAAAACCAATAATATAGGAAGGAAACCAAATAGGCTGCTAAAAAACCCCAAGGTTATAGTCAAGCCCATTCGACAAGGTTTGACCTAGAGCCAGTTTGATAGACCAATGACATCTCCAAATTTGGTAATGGTTTATAATAGGAAAAAAAATGTTTCTAGGATAATAATGGAGGCTTTTGATATTTTTAAATGTAGAGTAACTATCAAAAACTCATTCTAGTATTTGAGATGTAAACAAGCCTATTAAGCAAAGATTAGGCCTAGTGCCCAAACAAGGAATCATCTTGAGTTCTAACATGAAGTAAGCACCTCAAATGATTGGATCATGTTCATGGAGTCACTATAGAAGTGTGTGATCCATTGGGATGTAAGTAAAACATAGAGGAATCCATTTTTGGAATTTAAGATAATTTAGGCTTGTTAGAGTAGATGAAGGAACTTGATATGAGAAGTTTGAATACTCACATCTTTCTTAATTATTTGCATGGGAACCTAAGGAGTTTAGGGATGTTATCAGAGGTCTTTAAATATAAATTTGTGGGTTTTTTTTTATAATTTGGATGTTAGAGCTTTATGAATGAACCTTAAGAGGCCAAGTAGGGCACAAGCCCTTGTTAAACCCTTATAAAAACTAGTTTGAGAAAATGAAGTTGGATAACTAATATAATGGCATAGTTTAACCATGAAAACTATTGGAAATTGTAAAGGAATCCCTCAAGATACTCCAAATACTTTTTATCTATATGGACAAGGTATATAATAAGGTATTTTTTAACCATTTTGTGTGTTTTTCAAGATGCAAGAGGTTTCAAGAGGTGAAATAAAGTTTGGGGGGAATTTTTAGACTTGTTATAACTCACTATGGTCATTTAATTTCAATAAAAAACTCTTAAGTATCCAAACCATAGTTATCATCTTAGCCAGTCAAAATTGACATATTAGATGAGCTAGTGAGGAGGGTTGAAAAATTCAAGTGGGGTGTTTTTAAGGTGTGTATAATGATTATAAGGCCATATAGGGTATTTTAACTTGTCATAAAATCCCTCCCATATATTTTCATGAGAAATTGATGCCAATTTTGAGGCCAAGTGTGTAGGGTGCATCAAAGAGGTGTTTTCTAGACTACAAATGATGATATCTCCTTTCCAAATGATTATAGAGGACCAAGCCTACAAAAAATTTATAGAGAGGCATGCATGGAATCTTTAAAATTTATTATAATCATCATACCTAGTAATAATTATTTATGAGGCATTCAAACATGGCTAATCATATAGGTAGTTTTTCTAAGTTAGGACAAGGAGTTTATGCATTGAATTGAACTTTTGCTTCCTAAAATTTCATGGTTCATCCAAAATCCTATTATAATTCAAAATTAACTAATTTTATCATATTTACAAGTGCCCTTGTGACCCTTGGACTTCTCTCTTCTTCTGTCTCTCTCAAGTTCTATAAGAACTATCCATTTTGGCCTTTGCAATGCATGTTCCTCTTGAGTATGGTGAATCTCTACTCATTTGCATATAATTTGATAAATAATACTACTTATTTTTACCTCTTCATGACTTTTCATAAGTGTATTTTACTTGGATGATGAATCTTTCTTAGTAAAGACTATGGATTCCTTAGCATGTGATCTCATTCTTTCACCCTATTTGCACTTGGAAACTTCTTCTTATAGGGCATGTGAAGTGTTCTAGGAGATTTCAAAGATTGAGTGAGTTAGTGTATTAATTATTTATCTAATATTTATATTTTATAGTCCTCCTATCTTTTCACATTCATCCATAACCTCATAATGTAACATTGATGTGAGAAGATGCAGATTGGAGAAGTGTATGTTGAGTTTATCCCTTGATTTCAGTTGTAACATGATGTTGGTAGGAATTCATCATATAATTTGGTGTATCACCCCCATTATAGTAGTTTTATTTAATTTATATCTCTCCCTTTTCACCCCCAAAGTTTCGGTGTAGTTGCAATTGAAAGTGGTACATCAAGGGAGCTAGCCCTACTAGAGATTCACCTCATCCTTAGGCTACCCACAAGCCTAGAGGTATTTATATTGTGCCACTTGGATGAGGAGAGACTTAAAATATAATAAAATTGTGAAAATACAAGTGAAAATAATGTCATAGGTTTATACATACCTATTGATGGTAATTTCAAGTAACAAAATACAATTTTTAGGGTTTTAGGTCGAACAAACTCTCTCTTAGCCTCATACACAATCTGCCTACATAAGAGACTAAATTTTGATGCTCAAAACTTTTATAATGTTTTTAATGGTATAAAATTGACATTTGAGGTGGTAATATGGTTATCCTAATCAAAACTCATGGAATTAGTTCATTTATTAGACTTAACCTGTATGAATAATCAGTTAGAAGACAAACTATTCAGAACCCCTATTTTTTCCTAAAGAGGAGCCCAAAGAGCATTTTTTTCTGCTCATAATTGTATGAAGGAGTTTCATGGGATATAAGGATAATATGTGATGTTATGTCCCTCTCCCTACTTCCATCTTCTGGAATTTGTTCTTGGATTAGGCCCTTGTACTCTATGAACCATCATTAAGATGGTAGACACTTAAAACCCTTGTTAAGCCATTCTAATGACACGATGGGAGAAATTGGTCTCCTAAGTTCCAAAAATGGATTATATGACCCTATAAATTATCTAATAAAACTTTATACCTCTCCTTAGCACCTTATCAAGTCATTAGTTATCACATATGCATTGAGATTGTATAGAAATGGCCCAAGATTCATGGTTGTAGGCCTATTTATGAGCATAAAGGATGGTGTTAGGTCCTCAAATCAAGTAAGAAGGATTTGAAATAATAGACATAGGTTTTATGATAATATAATATCCTTATCTAAACCTCTCAAGATGATATATGAGCTTTCATGTCACTAATTTGGCTCCAAGAAGTGATTGTACCACTATTGTTGTTCAAGAAGCCTAATTATAGACCTATGGGAAATAATGGAGAGCCTAAGAGTCCCTTTAACACTAATAAGATTAATTTTTTATGTTTTTAAAAGCCTTATTAGATCATGAATAAGTATAATAAAATTATTACCTACATACCTTGGCATGATATCCTTGTGTATCATGAAGAATTTTGAGGGAGATGGTGTAATGATGTTGATTAGCTTTAAGACACCTAATGAAACATGATGACCACTACAATGTCAGTATATATAACTCTCAAAGTTATACAAGGTGTCAAAGGAGAGGGAATATGGTAGTTCAAGGTGACTTGATGATAAAGAAGGCCACTTATCACTTCTAATCAACAAGGAAGGTAGTTTCTAAGAAGGTGTTGAGTCATCTAAAGTACTGAAGAACCTTTCCTATGCCAACTCTATGAAGATATCATAATCAAGAAAGTTGACACATGTTGAAAGAGTTTCTAAGACTTATCCTTAATATTTTTCTTGATTGTAACTTGTTTTCTCATGGAGTGACACTTATTTAGGATCTCTTCTACACCTCTCTCTCTCTTTCCTTTTTTATTTTATCTATAAGTATGCCTAATTTTGGAAATTATTATATCCTCAACTAAAGTATGCATAATACCTTATAATTTGTATGCCTATTATAAATTAAGACTATTGGTTTTACCTCATTCTATGATTTTACTTAGTGTGCATTCATGGATAGTTGATCTTGTTATGTGCTTTGTTTGGTCTTCTTTGACATGTTGTCCTATTCTAAGACCTATATGTAATTTGAAAACTTATCTTATAGGTCATGTGAAGTGTTCAAGTGAAGTGTAAGGGTTGAGTGAGTTTTCCTATTCATTAGTGCCATTTTAGACCTATTGATTAGTCCTCCTAGCCTAAATATATAACACAACCTCCACTTTGAAATGTTAATGTAAGATATTCAGATTGAGAGTAATGTATGTTCAAATTAGTCTCATTGGCTACATGTGCACATGAAATTGGTTTGTAGTGATAAATTTATTTAGTGTATCACCACCTTAGTTAGGTTTATTTCATGTTTTTTCTATCCCTTTTCCTTTTTAAACTAATAGTGTGGAATTGTGAGCCTAATTGATACATCAAGGGGAGCTAACCATATAATATAGATATTTAGTCCACTTATATCTCACCCACAACCTAGGAATAATCCCATTATATAAATCAAGTGAGAGGACTTGAAAATACCTATCAAGGGTGGAAATTTGAGCCATAATAGTGTTTTTTATCACCCAAGATCTTAAAATTGGGAAATGGGATAACATACATATTTAGGCTTCACACACAAACACAACACTCAAAAAACATAAACAAGTTAATTTTAAGTACCAAATATAAATGTTTTTTTCATTTTAGAGCACCAAAATTACGTGTTTATGAGTATCAATTTGAATAATTTAGTCTTGGATAAGTGGAAACCCATAGGAAAATGGATTATTAGTCTTAGGTTTGATGTTTGACAAGTGTGTAGTTTTTTCAAGTGAATTAGTAAACTCTTTGTCTATGATTCTATTATTTTGTAGAGTGATTTTTTTAATATGTAGAGTTATTTCATCCTTTTGTAGTTGATGTGATTATATTGATATATAGATAGATAGGTAAGTGCATGGAGTTGGGGGATAATTCTGTGGACATTACTCATAACATGATCGCATTAATTAATAATGTGATCATGTTATTTAATTAATGTGATCATATTTTTAAAATCTAAGCTCAATATTTTTGAGCCATAATGTGATTGTATTATTAAATAACATGATTTCATTATATTAAAGAATAATATGATTACATTATTAACATGATCATATTATTGACATGTATAAAAATGCGATCATATTAATAACATGACAGCATTACCTATGTGTAAAAAAATAAAAAGGAAATCCTGAATGCAAAAATACTCATTTTGCATATGAGTTCCCTAGGTCTCCCCTTGATTCCATGATTTTATTTTACTTAGAAGGATCTAGAAAGTGTTAGGAAACTACCATATTCATCCCATAGACCTACTAATCAATGATACCACCACATAGGAGAGGTAAGTGATCAAAATCTTACCTTTTTAACCTAAATTTTCATAATTTTTATTGTTTAAACTTGGTTTTTAATTGTAATTTTTTTAATAGCCTATCCTACTAACCCTCCCAACCCTCCACAAATCCCTCTAGTTGCTCCTCCTCCTAACCCTCTACAAAACCCTACTATTCCTCCTATCCCTCTACCTAACCCTCCTATAGTTCCTCAAAACCCCCTTAGTAGTCAAGAGGTTTTGATTGACAACAATATGGGAAAAAAACTTGAAATTGAAGAATTAATTGATAGAATGAGAGATCCTAAATCAACCAACCCCCACCGCACCTAGCTAGCGAATTCCCTACAAACCTTATTAGATCAAATTGACTCTATAAAAAGTTAAATTGACTGATGGACCTCATATATAGATACTTTTAGGACATATTATGCTAAAAAGTTGTCAACCCTTTAGGTCAAGAATTTGGATATTTAAAAATCCAATATTTGTGCCCTATTCATTGACCCAACCACCAATGCCCTATTTTTCATAATTGCTAAATGTTTTCCTTTCCATCATTGTGTACATAAATTAATCAAGGCTAATTTTTGGGATTGATGGTGGATGATATTTGACTATTCACCATGTAACAACCATGAGGTCTCATCATATTTTTTAAGGAAACTCTATTGTAAGTTTGTCCTCAACTAGATTCCCAATTATTTTGATTTTAGTGAGTTTTAGGGTTAAGGAAAAGGCTCTATGCAAGATCAAATAGGTGAAAATCATACACCTAATTAGCCTACACAGATCTGTATCCAAAATCTTATTAATCTTGAGATCCCATTTGTATTTTAGTAGGTCATGAAGATAGACACTCTCTATGCTCTTAGTTCACTCATTGATACACTCATTAAACATACGAGTAGGCTTTTATAGAGTGATGTTACAAATACTCCATAGTCTACCTGACCCCAACCCCACCCTTATAGTTCATGTGGAGTAATGTGCATAGGACCTTCTAATAATTATGGTATCTATGGTTTAGATGACTTAGATCATATTATTATGAGTGATGAGTTTTTGGCACACACATTTGGCATGCAGATGTCAACCACCACATAGATGTAGGTATATCTTATATAAATGTCATGTTAAATTTAAGTTATATTTTAAAAGTTAATTTCTAAGCTAACAATTAATTTACATAGAAATTTAATATAATATATATGTCATTTTTTATGTCATAAGAGGTGATGGTTCCTTCATCATCACAGTAGGCATTCATAACATATAGCCATTATTTTCATATTCAGATCTACCTATTAGGCCATCCATGAATGCATTTTCCTCTATTAGGATGAAGCCATTTACCTATACAAAGGTAAATATTGTTTACATATATGTTTTTCTCTTTGTATTTTTTAGGACTACAGTTGTTTACATATATGTTTTTCTCTTTGCATCTAATTTTTAACTTCTCTTCTCAAGAACTAATGCAAAAATAACATAAATAAAAATATAAAAGTCATAAATGGTCTTATGTTGGACCATGCTTCCTTGGGATTAACATCCTACAATGCTCTTACACTATTCTATTGTGTTCAAAATTATGTACCTTATTCCTAATGATAACCAAAATTATCCTATGATATATACTGCATTTCATTGGCTCATCTTGTATGTATCCCATGTACTAAAGAAAGGTTAAAAAACATACATTATATTCTTTTTCAATATTGGCATTTTTATAGAGGTTATGGAATGCATTTACTCTATCATTTAAGTATATATCTAACAAGTAGTGTTGTATTTCCTTGAACATAACCCAAATGATTGTAGGCATATCTAAATTCACAAGTATTTCTTGATAGTCCCAACACAAGGCTGCTTCATCTAAAAGTTATAAAATAAATATCATGTCCATAATATTTATTAAAAAATATCTTATCCCAAATCACCTTTTCATACCTATTAGCAAAGCATCAACTTCCCTAACAAATATTCATCCATTGAAATTAAGATCCTTTTCATTTTATTTAATTTATGGGTAATTCCATCCAAGATTTAATGTGTGTCACCATTGTCATGAGCTCCCCCAATGGATGATATTCCATGTAATATATTGATATCTCTCCCTTGATAAGCATTATGTTTATAATCACACTCATGGAATGATTTTATCCTATTCCATAAAATAGATACAATGGTGTGACCCTAAGGTCCTATTGGAGGTAGTTGTCCCCATCTAAAGGTTGTGCCTAGGGCTCCTACTCCTACTCCTATGATAATGTCCCAATGTTGATGAGTGATGTGGGATAAGATTTATCTACTTTTAAGTCTCTTATTTATACCTACATGGGTGATGTACCTCCCACTATTTTTTGGTTAGATGGAGTCTAACCTCATCTATCCCTAATAATCTCATTGAGAGTCTTCACCTGAGACTCTAAAACAACCACATTTTATTCTAGGCCAACTATCTCTCTTTTATTATGAGGGAATTCCACATATGTATGATAAATATGGATAAAACATATATATGCTTGCTTATTCATACATGGATAACCACATCCACTAAATATTATCGAGGATCAAATAATCCTCACCTAAAAAATCCTAACCAAAGTTTCTTTGATCATGCTCCACCACTCAGTTATTCACTCTAAAACCATAGAACAAGAGAAGACATTAGATCTCCAGTCACATAAAGAAATAATAATTGAGTAATAAATTAGAAAGTAACATAGCAAGTAACTAAAATTAAACCAAATCACTACTTTACTTGGGTAACTTCATGTGAGTATAGGTATAATTCCTAATTGGACCTCATCTTGGTATTATCTTCCTATCCTATTGGTTCCTCTCTAACAATTATATGCTCACCCTTGTTTCCCCGTAAACTTCATCTCCTCACCCTTTATCCTATGATTATTTTTACATCTAAGTATCTACATATTATGGTGGTGGTTGTACTTAATGTTGGCATCCTACCATAATTGTAACCTATATAGGATTTTTTTTAAATGTACTCCTCCAATTAGTACTCTCCCAGTTTCAATTGAGATGGTAGTAGAGTGTCCACCTCATTCAAAAACTATCCTAAAACACCCTAATATAGTAGATATACCAAATATATAATTGTTAGTGTGTCTACCACTCACGAAAAGTCTCTCAATGGTGGCATACCTATTCAAATAGAAGCCCTGATGGCCCCCACTATCCCAATCTTTAACCCTCACCTATAAGGGGTTATGTGCTCATACACCTAGCCCATGATTAGTATAGGGTGGTTGATAAACTTATCCATAAACCTCATGATCTAATATATATCAATGTAAGCATATACTAACACCTCTTAGACCCATGCAAATTTCCATCCTCTCTCCTCAATAATCCTAAAAATAGGTGCCATATATAAAAAAGGAAATATGTCCCTTTATCTCCCACCAGATGGGAGGAAAAGATCCCTATAATATCATTTTAGAGGGTCAAGATAATTACCCACTCTACCCCCACTAGTCTTACCACATACTTAAAACCTATGTTATGTGCATTAGCATCACAAAATTATTACACCCAATTAACAACCTTACCTCTATCAAAATCCTCTATCAAGGGCACCAACTTACCTTTAGTTGACAAGCCTAGTATCCTAATCACAACCTTAAAAGTGATAGTCCACTCTCAAGGGACTTATAGGAAAATTAAACTATTTTATGACACATCCTAGTTGGTGAATAGGTTCTAAAGGAATCTACTTGATGGAATAAAAATCCCCACCTACACAATCCAGATTATCCTTATTATATATAGTGTGGCCAAATCATTAGTCATTAATTTATATATAATAATATGAAGGCAATCATACTTCATCACTCTACTCCATAAAATGTAGGAACCTTTAAAACACATTTTAAAATATCCCTAAATACTCTACTAATCTTGAAAATTCATCCAAAAAGTAGTTACGAGGGTCCTACCTAAGTCAACCCCCATTTTTAGAAAATTAATAAATCAAAAACCAATATTGTCCAATATGTAATATAGTATAAACTAAATATCTTAACCCAAGTATACTTATATTTATCAATGACAAAAAATAAACTAGTATATTATATATTCCCTTTCACTTTAATCCTCTAACTTTGGTTTTGGTACAAGGCTGTTGATCTAACACTTCAATAGATGGCTTATCAATTCAGATCTAAGTGTATTTTCATGTGTATGCTTGTATTTTTCTTTCTTATAATGTGTCATTAAATTCATGTACTTATATAGACATATATTTTATATAAAAGTGGTTTTATTGATCATTTTAGTTTTCATATATAAGATTGGATGTACTTTATATAAAATGAAGTGAGACCTTATTTACATGAACAATTGATGGATGGAATATACACTCCTCCCTCTATATGAGATGAGATAAACATAATCATTACTGATGTAATGTCATCTACATAGGTGCTGACAAAGGTATATATTAGTTCTTGTAATTTTCAAATGTAATGATAGATTTTTTTTAATAATTTTAGTATATGTACTAGGGGCAAATATAACTTATGATAATGTATTATGTATGCAAGGTTTTCATATGATAGTTTATAGTCCTAGTCATATGGTGATTGGGGAAACTTCTCATGTTCCTCCTATATTTAATATGCCTATTTGGATAGCCAAGCCTACCATTAACTTGATTGAGCATGAAAAACAAATTGAGCAGGATCATGAGCTTGCAGTAAGTGCACATGTTTAAATGATTTTTTATTATAGTTTAAAATTAATTTATTAACAATTATTTGAATGTATTTTATGTTAATTTCATAATAATTCTTGTATTTAAATAGGCTCATCTACAAGCTAGTTATGAGTGTAGGACCCACAGTCAGACCTTAGAGCAATCAAAGGCATTAGAGGGGTCTCCATATATTAGCATGGCATCTCAGGAAGAGTCTTCTTTGAGGAAAGTAAAAAGAGGAGGATATTTGATGAATAAGATGTCTTACACATGAGATGTACTTTTTTGTATGCCTATATGGTAATTAATGCATTTTTAGCATTGTATATACGCATATGACATTCAACCAAAATTAAATACTATGTTGGTAGATGCAATTTTTTGTATGCCTATCAGGGTAATCTATGTATTATTGACATTGGACATGTATGTGCCTATATTATATGCTTATCATGGCAATATATCTAATTTATATTTTATTGTGTGTTATTGTATAGTGTTGTTTTGATTTTCCAAATTTCAATCTATCAGATCTTATATTTAATTTTATACATGCATAAATGAGGATTAAAAAATTATTATTTTAAATGATAGACATCTTGGATCTTCCATATTTTTTTAAATTAAAATTTTTATTTCATTGTGTGTAGTGGAAATGACTAATGCCACTCTTATCACTTAGGCTTAATGGCCTTCTTCTCTTTGTACCTAATTATTATACACTTTGGAGACACTTATTTGTGTAATTAGACCTCTTAAAAACCTCTCACATTTATTCTCTAACTCATTTCATACGTTCCATTCACAAACATCCTCTCACTCTTTCACTATCTTCTCACTAAGCAATCTTCTTAGGTTTCAAACTTACCAAAAATTGATAGAGGTCTCAAGGAGTCAGTATTCTATCATAGATGTTCTTACATGGTTAAATCACACCTGACTTAACCTATTACAAGTTCTTAAACACACTTCAATATTTAATTCCACATATAGGGCACAACAAGGCACCCTACATGCCTATGATAACAACATGGAGTATTAGTTCAATTTAAAATATCTTATTCATATTATAAGAGATATAAAACCTCCTTTGTTGATGGGAGCATCTTCCAAGTCCATATTTATTCAATGGCATACTTGACAAGATTAAGAAATAACTCTTACTTCCCTTTGTAATGTGGTTGTTAACCCAAAATAGGGTATAGACAGGGTTTCTTTGTTTTCTTGGACTATATGTTTATTTTTTACCATTATATTTTATATAAAAAATAATTAAACTTCCACATAAATAATAGTTCTCAATATATATATCATTATCTACACCAAATTCATACTCCCTTCATGAGAAACAACCATTTACTTTCATATTAAACTGGACCATAGGAAAAACATGGTATATGGGTATATGTCTTACTCATTTCTCTATAGGTCTATATAGGTTAAACATGTTCAAAATAAATAAGATGATGAATCAAAACTTACCAGCCTAGGGAATCACTCCAAGCTCCCTTCCTTGATTATAACCTATAGTCACTTCTTGGTTACCACCTACAGTGATTCATCCACTTACAACCTTACACAAATGACAACATATTCATGGCCTCAAAGGATGTCAAGGATACCATGAAACTAATTCAATCACATACATTGAATGGAGAATCCACAACAAGTCACTTTCTAGGTCAATAGGTCAATTACTCAATACCACCTAATAGGTCAATAGGTCAATTACCACCTAATAGGTCAATAGGTCAAAGTTGTCAAAATTGTCAAAACTGTCAAAATTGTCAAAGTTGTAAAATTTTTCAAAGTTGTCAAATTTTTAAAAGTTATAAATAGGTAAATTACTCAATAAAACCTAATAGGTCAATAATTTAATAGATCAATTACCACCAAATAGGTCAATAGGTTAAAGTTGTCAAAATTGTGAAAGTTGTCAAACGTGTCAAAATTGTCAAAATGGTCAAAATTGTCAAAGTTGTCAAAATTATCAAAGTTTTAAAAGCTATCAATAGGTCAATATTTCAAATTTGTCAAAGTTTTCAAAATTTTCAAAGTTGTCAAAATTATCAAAGTTGTCAAAATTATCAAAGTAGTCAAAATTCTCAAAGTTATCAAAGTTGTCAAAATTTTCAAAATTTTCAAAGTTTTGAAAGTTATCAATAGTTAAATTACTCATTAAGTTTCTAGGTCTCTAGTTTAAGTTGTCAAAGTTTTCAAAGTTATGATGATTTATAAGAGAAAATTGACACCTTAAACATAGATGAGGGGGTGGATAACATCTAAGACTAGGTTCTTAGCCTCATGTCAAGCCCAATCAACAAACCCACCACCCATTCTAGCCTCAAGAACACCCTTCCCAATATAAGAAAAATGTAATTTTTTAGCCTAAGTTCAAACATGCATAAAATTAAAAATGTAAGTCATTTTCATAAACTATTAGATCCCTCACATACCTCCCTAATACCTATAATATCACCCCAGATCACTTAGGTGGAAGCTTCGAGATCAATTCTTTAGACAAGTTGTAGTGATCGGTCCAAAAATTTAAGTTTTTATCAGTGAGCAAGCAACTTCTTGAGATCCAACTAGAATTTATACCTCTAAGACCTCCACTTACAAATATATCATTTTTATAATGTATAGATAATAAAATTACATATTATTATGCTGCATGATGTTTGAATCCACTTGGAAGTGTAAAAACACCACCATTTTGGAGAGCATAAACATTGACAATAAATGTTGTCAAAGTTTAGGTTGTGGTTGTAAAAATATTATTATGATGATTATTAAGTGAAAACTAACACCACCAACACATCTAGGTGGAATAATGTTTATGACTAAGTTCTTGGCCTCCTACTAGGCCTGATCAACAAATCCACCACCCATTCTGACCTCAAGAACACCCTTTCCAGTACAAGAAAAATGCAAATTTTTAGCCTAAGTTCAAACATACATACATAAAATAAAATTTTTAATTCATATATATGAACCTTTAGACCCCTCATATACCTTATTAATCCCTCTAATTTTACCTTGGAGCACTCAGGTGGAAGCTTTGATATCAATCTGTTAGATAAGCAACTTCTCGAGATCTAACTATCATTCTACATCTAAGACCTCCATCTATGAATATATCACTTTTATCACATCCAAAGAGTAAAATTACATGTTATCACACTTCCATAATGTTTGAATCCACCTAGAAGTACAAAAACACTACCATTTTGAAGAATAGAAACACTGACAATAAATGTTGTTAAACTTCAAGTTGTGGTTATAGAACTCTAATTCTGATGCTTCCTGAGTGAAAAATAACACCACCAACATGTTTAGGGGGGTGTATACCATATAATACTAGGTTCATGGCTTTCCATCAATCCGGATTGACAAACCCACCACCCATTCTAACCTCAAGAACACCCTTCCTAATACAAGAAAAATATAATTTTTAAGCCTAAGTTCAAACATGCATAAAATGAAAATTGTAAGTCATTTATGCAAAATATCAAATCCCTCATGTACCTATTTAATCCCTCTAATTACACCTTATATCACTCACTTGTCATCTATGATATCAATCCATTAGATAAGTTGTAGTGATGGGTCCAAAAATACAAGTTTTTGATAGTGAACAAGCAACTTCTCAAGCTCTAATTAGAATTTCTACCTTAGAGATCTCCACCTATGAATATATCACTTTTATCATGTCTATATAGGAAAATTACATGTTATCACACCACCACAACATTTGAATCCACCTAAAAGTGAAAAAACACTACCATTTTAGAGAGTGGAAACACTGACAATAAATGTTGTCAAAGTTCAAGTTATGGTTGTAAAACTCTAATTCTGATGCTTCCTGAGTGAAAATTAAAACTTATAACATGTTTATGGGGGTTAACAACATCTAGGACTATATTATTGGCCTCTCTTTAGGCCAAATCAACAAACCCACCACCCATTCTAGCCTCAAAAACACCCTTCCCAATACAAGAAAAATACAAATTTTTAGCCTAAATTCAAACATGCATAAAATGAAAAATGTAAGTCATTTATATGAACCATTAGATAATTCAAATACCTCCTTAATCCCTATAATCATACCCCATACCACTCAGGTGGAAGCTTCGATATCAATCCGTTAGATAAGTTATAGTGACGGGTCCAAAAATGCAAGTTTTAATCAGTGAACAAGCAACTTCTTGAGCTCCAAGTGGCATTTCTACCTTTGGGACCTCCACCTATAAATATATATCTTTGATCATGTCCAAATAGGAAAATTACATGTTATCACACTACCACAATGTTTGAATCCACCCAAAAGTGCATTTTTAATATTATTCTAAAGAATGGAAACATTGACAATAAATGTTGTTAAAATTCAAGTTGTGGTTGTGAAACTCTTATTTATATGCTTCCTGAGTGAAAATGATGCCTCCAACATGTTCAGGGGGGTAGATAATGTCTATGACTATTTTTTGGCCTCTCGTCAGGCCCAATCAACAAACCCACCACCCATTCTAACCTCAAATAACACCCTTCCTAATAAAATAAAAATGCTTTTTAAAATTTAAGTTCAAATACCCATAAAACCTAAGCTTATCTTAGCTTCAATAATATATATTTATTTACTGATAGTGCCAACCACGTGAAGGTGGAAGCTTATTTGGAACTACTAACCTATAAAAAATTGTTAGTAAGTAATTAAAAATAAAATTTATATATGTACTACCTAAATATTAAAAAAACATATGGTAAAATTGATTACATCTACTTTTGAAAAGTCAATATACCTCCGTATTTCAATCCAATGAACCACTAGGATCTAATCTAACATTAATAGTATCAAGATTAGCTTCATGATCTAACTCCTAAACTTTTTATAGTTTTTTATTTAATGGCCTCTCATGATATTTTTGTAATTGAATATTCATTGCAAGAATCAAATTTGAATAGTGTAGTATCTTCCTGTGCATTTCAAACTCTTCAAACAACCATTGATATAAATTTTTTATAGGATATCATCGAAACCAAGTTATAGTTACTACCACTAACCCAATGGGATAGTCAATGTTTTCTACATCTATAACTAGGGAATTCAATTTTTTCTTTCTCTCTACACATCGACACAAGTAGTAATCAGTGCCTTCTTCATTATCCTCATATGAAATAATTGCAAAAACATGCCCTATATCATATAAAATAATTTTTAGTGATAATATGAATATATATTAAATAATGTGAATAAATTTTACATAATGAAAAATATTCTACCTAGCTGTACTAGATTAGGTACATGGCCAAAGTCATATTATGATGTCATATTTGTAAGTTACAATGTTATTATAACTTGATATGTGTTGATTGAAATTAGAGGCTTTAAACTCCAATTATCCATCCACTCTTATGACTCACACTCATTCCAAATAGAGTCCACACATGTAGAACATAACTATGGCAAGTGTCTTATATGAACTATACAAGAACTTGTATTTGAGTTACAAAATGAGTGGCCACTTGAACCCGTTAGAGTCATATAATCTTCATTATTTTCCAAGTGTTTTTCCTCCATTAGCCAAATTTTTTAAGAACAATAGAATTTGGTTGAGCACCATGACACATGTTCTCATTACACCATTCAACCATAGTTTTTACACCTATCAAATGAACACCCTCTTAAAATTTCAATTCCTCCTTTATAATAGCTCTTTTTACACATGCTCCAACACTGTCATGATCCCCTCTTACATGGATAGCCTTGATGAAACTATAAATGTGTTCTACACTAGTGGTAATGTGCATCCTACTCAACCAATAAAACATATGTGTACTTTTAAATTATGATGTGCAAGTGTCTAACCAAATTTAATGTTGATTAGAAGTAATGTTCCTCTAACTTAATTATTCATAGAACTTCTGAAAACAACTTACACATACTCTAAACAATGTGATCTATCATCATTGATATAGAAATGGTACTCTCTTAATATTTTTTGTTGTTGATCCATACTATTAGGTGCATGCATGAATGTTATATGCACAAATATGGTAACTTATGATGAGTTGTAATACTATGATTAAACTTTCATTTAGGTTTTGAATGTGTAATTATCTATAAAATCAACTACTAAAATAATGGAACCAATTGAGAATGTATCCTTGCATATCTTGAAATGTTCATCCCACCATCTAGCCCTATGTGTTTGCCTTGCATAGTCATAAATAATCTTCTCCTTAAATTTGATCTAAAATTCAGAAACAAGTATCTTTTTTGTAACAAGATCACACTTTTTAGATTCTTTGCCATCTTTTACTTGATAAGTCACTGATTTATATTTTCTTAGACCAACTAATTCCTGTCCAATTGTACTTTTAATCTCCTCATGGATACATTTTTTTAAATTTGGCAATAAACCATAAATAATGTAATTTCCATTTAAACATGGTTTATTGTAAAATAATTACCCATCCGGTATTTTGTAGAATATAATTAGAATAAATTCCCTGGATGATTTTGGTGGAAATTCAATGCTACACTGCTAAAAAATGTTAGTATCCAAATTATAGTGAATATGAAAAAAAATATCATAGTGCATTGAAAATTCAACATGTTTCTTACAAAAAGTGGTGCATGTGTGATTTATTTTAAAATAAAAAGGTTTTTTCATCTCAAAATATCTTTGACAAATATAAAGTTATGGATGTTTTTCCAAATATTTAGAGTAAAATTGTGTTTGAGTCATATCTAATAAATGTTTTGGATGTGGTTCACAGTTACGAGAACCAACTCTTCTTTTCACAACATCTATTTCATTGGGCAAAACTCTTATATTGTCTTTCCAAAATTGAGTAACTCTTTGAGAGTATCAAATAAATCCTTATCCTTTTATGGAAGTCTACAAGATAATTCCCAGAGCTCATTGTTATGAGGTTCATTAAGTCTTTATGTCTTTCAATTATTTTTCTATTTATATTAAGTGTTTGGCTTGTTTTTGAAACCATTCATTTTTTCTCTATTTTGTCACTTATTGCACAAGTTGTAAGTATACTGGGCATCATTACAATTTTTGGTGCATGAATTTGGGCCTACAATATGATATGAATCATGTATATTTTCAAAAATTTCATCATTTTCATCATCCATGTTTTATGTTCTTAGTATTAATGTGTACATTATAAGTCTCATCTTAATCAATTTTATCAATGAAACAAATAATTGACATCTTTGACTATCATACTCCAATATATGAAAGAAAGTATCCCAAATTTTTTGAGTTAGTCTTCTTGAATGGTGATTAGACATTTTTTTATGCATTGGTTTTAAAAATAAATTCATCGACTTCAATTAAGTACTTGTCTTTTATATGCAAAATTATTGGAGGTGTTGGTAATGGTGGAATTTTCTTGAGAGGGTGTATCAAAACCATTATTACTTTAATTTTTTAGAGGTGGGATGACATTAAATTATTCATTATATGTTTCCATGAAATTTTATTGATGGTTAATTTCATCATTATTTGTTTCCATCAAATTTTATTCATTTATGGGGGATGCAACATCATACATAGACTCATCGTCAACAAAATAAAAAACTTGGAACTTTGAATGTGAACTTCCAACATTAGCTAATTCATTATATTCAATTTCATTATTATTCATTTCATTATGGTTAAGTTTATTATTATTCATTTAATTATGGTCAATATTAACATCATTCAATTGATTATAGTCAATTTCATCATTGCTTAATTCATTATCATCAATTGGCTCATTATCTATGGCATTTGGTTCATTAAGATTAGGGTTTATACCTTGTTTACCACAAAGTTTTTGCATTTGTAGCTTGTGTTTCTCTCTCAAATATTCTAATTCCTCTGGTGTTTTGTTATTTAAAACTTCCCCTTCCTCTTTAAACATGATTCAAAACCCATCATAAGGGACAATTGATAACTTTTCAAAGGTGGGGTCAAGTACATAGTTACATAGATATCATAGAAGTACATAGATATTGTTTGTGAGGATAGAAATCTCAATTTGGGCTAAAATAGTCATTAATA